>CAMTDV010000016.1:2770000-3405000 GCA_947069175.1 Scalesia atractyloides
GTACTTAATCGAACCGTTGTATAGTTAGTTCTTGCCCCGGCCGGCGAGAACACTGCTAATTTTGGAATTTTGTTAGATTCAATATTTGGGTTTTTATACAACTTATTTATTCTGTTACAGGCTTTTTAAGGGGTTAGCTCCTCTTTGGGGACGACAAATTCCATGTAAGTTGGTAACTTACCAAAGTTGATCATGTTTCACTTACTAATGAAACATTCTAGTTTCTATATAATCATGTGATCAAACATAAACGATTTATAAGGTTCTATGCATTTTAAGGAGACTTCCTACGACTTTCAACATGTTTTACTTTCAGCTAACTTATTAGATTTGACCCATACGAGTCCAAACACCCAAGTCGGCTCATTGAAAGTAAATAGGCCAAAACGACACCTTTGTTACAAAGGAATTCCCTTCCTAACGTTGGGGATAAATGGTTCAAAAAAGCGTAATGTGAATATAAAAGATAAAAGGAGGATACTAATGGAATGAGAATTCCATTATATTTAATGTTACTTGGTTCATGCAAGAACTCACACATAGAGAAACGTTCAATACAAAATTAATTTGAAGTGAAAAAAATTACGAGAACCACATAATGCACTTTTACTATTTAAAAATAGACTTTTAACTACTTCTAACCCATTTGACTCATTTTTTTGCCGGCTTATTTGATTTAATCTGTTTGAAATAAAACACAACTCACACCAACTTTTTTATACGTAAATAGACTATAGACTGAATTAACATGTCTACATAATACTTGGGTGAATGACAAAGTTAATATTGTATACATTTTCAGATACAATGATGAAATTTGCATCTTTCGAAAAAATTGTGGAGTCATTGTACAAGTATGCCATCCCCACGCCGAAGGACCAATGTAGCAAAGAGTTGCAGCTTGGAGTGAGCTTTGCGGGTGGTTATGTGGCTGGTGTGTTTTGTGCCATTGTTTCACATCCAGCTGACAATTTGGTTTCTTTCCTCAATAATGCTAAAGGGGCTACTGCTGGTGATGTAAGTATCTCCCAACGGTCCCAGCCGGTGCTGGCCTTGCCCTAACTGGCCCAGCCTGACATTTTTTCAATATTTTTTGGGTTACATGTGATGTGTTTATTTTATATTTTTGAAAAATTATACTTAACAACGTGCCAAAAGGGCCTCGTTTGAGCATGGAACATGGTCATAACTTGGCTAGTTGCTTTTTTCTCGATCCATGTTTTTAGGTGTAAATGTTTAATTTTTAAACTTCTTTGGTAAAATACTTTTAAATTAGTTTTATAATGCATAAAAATTTAACACGATCAAATGGAACATAGGAAAAAATTGTACATTACGGTTAAAATACAGTTATAGACCAGACCAGGCCTCACAATGCTTTTGACCTAATGTTGCAAACAATATGCAACTTTCAAGTCAAGCTAGAGCTAGGTCCGGTCTTAGTTTGGCTTGTTATTGGGCCTGGAATCGATTGTGCATCTTTATGCTTGATTTACTTTCGGTAGTGTTTTGAATCAAAAGCTAAAATGCACCAATTTTTTACTAAAATCAATACTGCAGGCTATTAAGAAAATTGGCTTGGTTGGTCTATTCACTCGTGGTTTGCCTCTTCGTATTTTTATGATCGGGACTCTTACCGGAGCACAATGGGGAATCTATGATGCGTTCAAAGTTTTTGTCGGGCTGTAAGTTTCTTCTTTATTTTTGACTCTTTTACTTTTGAATGATATAAACCGGATAATAGAGTTAAAAGAAAATGGGTAGAATGTTGTTTAGAGTGTACTGGGTCAACTTGCCCTTACTTATATTAAAAAAAGTATTTTGTGTCAAACTAACAAAGTTTTTACTAATGTTAATTATATAAAAGCAATCAACAGTGAACAAAAAGTGTTTTGGGTCAATCTTACCCGGCCCATGGTGACAAGCACTAAAAGCTCTTGTTTTTGATATGTTACTTAAATCGATCATTCTATATTTTTTTCTATTGATTCAAGAACTTTTTTGTTTGTAGGCCTACCACTGGTGGTGCTGCTCCTCCCGCTAAGTAAACTACAGGCAATCAAACAAAGCTAATCGCGTGTTTTTGTATTGTGAAGGGCATAGAGAATGCTCGGGATAAATAACACTAGGTTAGCTTTTGTTACACTCCGGTTTGTTGTCTAGTAACACACATCCCACACTTATAGATACAAAAAGAACAGTACGTTATGATATATATGTATATATGCATGTATGTACACTATAAAAGTAATGCAACTTGTATAAAATAAGTTTCTATTTTACAATTATGTTAATGTTATTGCAATGACTTATATCTAATCTCATTTTGATGGCTTTGAAGACTAAGATCCCCATAGACCATAGTAGCATTTTTAAATTTTGACATAAGCTTAAAAGGGCATTTCATTTCCATTTTCCATGTACTATAGCAAAAGCTCAATAAATAATTGCTTATAGAAGCAAATTCTTTGTATTTATATAAGGGTATTTATTTATAAATAATAAAAATTATCCTTGTATTGGTGTTCTACTAATATTAAAAGTTCGGCTACCCGGGTAACCGCCTTTGCATCAAAACCAATTACAACACTATAGTAACCTTGCAATGTTTGGCGAACTGGTGTACATGTTTTGACAAACCGCTATCATCTTGTGCACCGAAACCGATACAACAATGTAATAACCTTGCATTTTTTAACACATTGTTCTAAAGCTTCGGTACACCATGTTTAACACACCGTTATAAACTCATGCATCAAAACCAATTACAACATTCCACCTAACTTAATGGCACTTGGTTTGGACAATGTTTGTGAAGTAACAGAGTGTTTCAAATTGATTAAAAATAATTCTAGTGAAATGTTATAACACCAATGATTTGTAATTGTTGAATGCAAAGGGAATGTAAAAACTGCCACTTTCTCCTTTCCATCTTTGGTAATCACGTTGGATCTTTAAAGACAAAGATCAAGTCCACCACCAGATTGGCCTCCAGCATAGCATCCCTGAATCTAGCTCATCGAGTAACATAACAACATCTACCTTGTATATCATTTGGCCCAATTTGTCGGCCTCCACAACCAAATGCCATCACAAACCATTGTTGTTTTGTTTGGCCTGTTTCTTTAATCGCCAACAGACACCCTTTTTAAAGGCAACAAAGACCAGTGGAGCGTGAGTGATACGACCCTAGAGTTGGGTCAAGGCAGTTATCGGAAATGGGGGGTAGTAGGTAAATGCATAGCTGAAATTTAGGGCTAGTTATTATCTCTTATATGCTTATTTGTATCTTCTATCTTTTGTTCTAGAGAGTTTTGCAGTCATGTTTATTATATTGCAGTTGATGTTTATTATATAAAATTCGGGTTCTAAACCTTAGTTTCTGTAGATTAACCCATCTCGAATAGGGCCACTATTTGTATTGTGTTTATTTCAATCCAATCGGAATTTTGGGTTCTATCATTTGGTTCCATTGCCGGGAAGTCGAATGGCGCTTGCAACCCGGAATTCGGTTATCTCTGCCCAGTTATCAGCCATTGCGGCACGATTAGATGCCATCTTAGCAGCCATGAAGGATGATATTGCAGCAATCAACACTCAACTGATCAGGGGTGGCAGTTATTGTGAAGAATCAAATGAGGATTGAAAGAACACGGTGGTGGAGAACAGTTTAATGGCCAACAAAAGAGATGAGATGGTCAACTTTGATAACAGGAAAGGTCACTATCTGAATTTGGAAATTAAAGCTGATAAACCTTGTTTACTAGCCATACTCAGGGGCGGATCTACCCTATGACAAGGGGTAGCCTCCACTACTGCTTGGGTTCCGGCGGTAGTGTAAATTTTGGGAAAAAAATGATTTTTTTGACGTTTTTTTCGATTTCGTTACCGCTTTTTTGTAAACATTACCGCTATGAAGATTTTCTAGATCCGCCATTGATAATACCTAAGCCATTGCAACCCACCCCTAAAATCCCTCCACGCATATCTGATTTTGATAAGCACATGCGATTCCTAACATGCAAACTGTCGGAGCCGGGAGGAGGGGAAATGAATACCAACTGTGAACAACCACCTGTTATTGAGGGGGACACGCATGATAAGGAGGAAATCGCTGAAATCAAACGTGCTATCAAACGGTCATCTAGGTGTTGTCCTGATGCAAAAGACAAGAAAATTGCAAGGCCTTCACAATCCATTTTAGCTTATGGATGGGTCTATGAAACGGGTCAGCCTACAATGGAATGGTTGATTGCTTGGCACAATAGTCAACAATTATTGGATTGTCGACTTGAGGACAAGTATGTTTTCTGGCAGGCTGTATTGATAGGATTCCAACAGAGCCCACTAAACACAACTGGACCCTTAACTCAATTGCAGCTCATACCTAGTCAAGGGCCCAGTCAAAACCTATTCAAGAAAGCATTTAATGAGAATTAGGGATGGTAGGTAAATGTGTAGCTGAAGTTTTGGAGCTGTTATCTCTATTTATGTTTATTTGTATCTCTTGTTCTAGTTTGGAGATTTGTTAATGTTTACGTTATCTAAATTGGGTATCTATAACTTTGTTCTTGGAGATTAACCCATCTCGAATCGGGTCTTCTATCTTCTAATATTTAAATTCCTGGAAGTTAAATCTATCAGTTATGTTTGTTAGATTTCTTGGTTCTATCATATGGTTCCATTGCCGGGAAACCTGATGGTGCAGACCCGGAGCAACTAGATTGGAGGCATTGGAATTTATCATGATTCAATCGCTGCGCAATTGGAGATCATCTCAGAAAAACTCGATTCCTTGTTATCTCTGAAGAATGATATTGCAGCGATCAGGGAAGCTTGGCTAGCAAGACAAACACAGTTAGCCAAGGAACTCAAGGATGACCCTCATGGACCACTCCCATATCCGGTCAAAGAGGAAGATCTTGATAGTATCGACGAAGATCAATTTGAGCACGTCTTGGGTGGTCAATTGAAGATCAGTGACCATGTCTTGGGTGGTTAATTGAAGATCAGCTACCATGTCTTGGGTGGTCAACTGAAGATTCGCAATGGTATTTATGGAATCAGAGGCAATGTTCGATTGAAGGTAAGAAATGGCGTAGAGAAGAAATTGTTAACTAATCAGCCTATGGCTGTCCATTCTTCTTATGGTGGTGACTACATGGTTTGGGTTAATGATCATGAAAAGGTTGCAGTTTATAAGTGGAAGTAGAAAAAGAAACAATGTTGATGGCCTTCAGGGAATTTGGTATTGACTGCAGTCCCAGTTTCACTTCCTTTCGACTTGAGGACAAGTCCTTTTTTCGGCTGGGTAGTATTGATACGACCCTAGAGTTGGGTCAAAGCAGTTATCGGAAATGGGGGGTAGTGGGTAAATGAATAGCTAAAATTTAGGGCGAGCTATTATCTCTTATATGCTTATTTATCTCTTTTGTTCTAGAGAGTTTTGCAATCGATGTTTATTATATTGCAATCGATGTTTAATATATAAAATTAGGGTTCTAAACCTTTGTTTCTGGAGATTAACCCATCTCGAATAGAGTCACTATTTGTATTGTGTTTATTTCAATCCAATCGGAATTTTGAGTTCTATCAGTGAGGCTAATCGATTATAGAGTGATGAAGTGATGGTTTATCGATTAAGGCTTCATTCTCAGCAGGGCCATTGTGGGCATAACCGTGAGAATGACAAATGAAGAACCATATAGGACTTTTTGGTGATCTTTAATATTACATTAGAATGTTTAGAATTCCTTCACCAATATGAGGATTTATTATTTTATTTTTGAATTCATTATGTTGATATGATTGGAAGCAATTAATTCCAATTTAAGCTCTATTTTTTGACTAAAAGTTTTTCAATTTCATTAGATTTGGTGAACAAATGGGCCTTACTATGTTTGACTTACTTTTGTATATGGTTGGATGAAATAATACACTATTGATTTAATTCTACCCGTCATGAACCAAGATACTCTTTGTGTCAAAAGATAAAAGAGAAAGATTCTGGTATAATTTGCAGGTGTAGCTATGATTGTTTCATCTATATGTAGGCCAGTTTTTTTAGGATTTGGCTAAACATACACCCCACTAATGTACCACTCATATGAGAGGGAAATTGTTATTTAATGGTGGACCCTTCCCATATTTTAAGAAAGAGGAGTAATTTTGGCTTTCAAACGAACACAAATGAGGGCGTGTTTGTGTTCGGCCATTTAACTTTAACCCAAACGAATATATAACATTCAAAACCGGCGGCTCACTCTTAAAAATCTGCATAAGCGTAACATTCACCATGGCTTAGTGGTGTGTAGGCTAGCGGAGATCAAGACGAAGACTTGGATTATCTTATCGTGTCATGTTATGCGACGTCCATCATTTGAAATAAGGTCTACACATGGTGTAGAATACCATATATTTTTGTTCCAACTATGAAGGAGTTACTAAACGCACACAAGATGGTGTCGAGCTATATTAGAAGGGTAATTCAAACAATTGTTCCAACTTCATGTTGGAAGATATGGAAAGCGAGGAACGAGTTAATCTTTTCCGGCAAGTGTGTGGTAATTGAGAAGATCATTGGCGAGCTCCAAGCAATGGCATTTCTTTGGGTGAAAAATAGGGCGAAGCTAGGTAATTTAGATTGACAAAGTTAGGTGTCTTTGAATTTAAACGAGTAACTATGTAACAATTGTAAAGTGAAAGTATGGGTGATTAGGTATAATGTTTCGGTCTAGTGTCTTGCTTGTCCTAAACAATGTATATAATTTGGTGATAAATAAATTGTTGTTTGCGGTTCACATGAATTTACATGAGAATGTTTAGAATTCCTTCACTAATACATGGATTTTTGAATTCATTATGTTGATATGATTGGAAGCAATTAATTCCAATTCCAGCTCTCTTTTTTTGACTAAATGTTTTCTAGTTTCATTAGATTTGGTGAGCAAATGGGCCTTACTATGTTTGACTTACTTTTGTATATGGTCGGATGGTTGGATGCAATAATACACTATTGTTTCATCTAGATGTAATTGTTTCATCTATATGTAAGTAACTTTTTTCTAGAGTTTGGTTAAACTTACTCCCTACCACTAAACATACCACTCATGTAAGAAGAAAATTGTTTTTTGTTTTTTAACAGTGGACCTTTCTCGTATTTTGAGAAAGAGAGGTCTGTTCGTCCATTTAACTTTAACTGAATACGCACATGAGCATGTACTTGAACATTTTTTTTTGTTTATGGTCATTCATTAAGAAAATGGATATGTTCGTGTTTGTTCAAAAACCAAAACGAACATTTCACAAATGTAGACGAACATAAACAATTTAAAAAACATAATTGAACAAACATAAACGAAAACAAATAAACATAACGTGAACAAAATAAACAAACACATAAAACATAATTGAACAAGCATAAATAAACACAAATATATATATCTGATACATCACAATTTATCCAAAAACACATTTATATTAATGGTTTAAATATACATGAATTATCAAAATATCCATCATGATTCTACCAATTACAATAACTTTCACTCGAAAATCCTTTTTTTATTACCAGAAAGCTGAATTACTAATTAGTTATAGAGTTAAATGTTTGGTTGGTCCTTGTGGTTTGCAGAAATTGCAGTCTTGGTCCCAAGGCTTTAGTAATTACAATGTTGGTCCCAGTAGTTGTAAATCACTAACTTCTGTTAACTTTCTCAGTTAAGTACATGTGAAATGACTAGATTACCCTAAGCAATTAAAAAAATAATAATATAAACATGGGTCCACCCTCATCTTCTTCTTTAGTTCTTCCTCCTGTCTCTTTCTCTATAAAGAAACCCTACAACCACCTCCACCATTAACCCACCTCCACCTTCAACCCACCATTACCACCTCCATCGTCACCTTCAACCCACCACCACCACCTCCACCGGCACATTCAACCAATCACCACCACATCCACCATCACCCTCAACCCACCACCACAACCACATCCACCTTCACCTTCACCTTCAACCAACAGTTAAGTAAAGGACATGTTTGGAAACAGGTCTAACTCCAAGACACCATGTTTGGTCTCTGCGCGCCACCGTCTGCAATGGAGCACTGGAGCTCCGTCTGGGATGTATTCTACTACCTATGACACATGTTCATAGCTTCTTGTCTTATCTTTACCCAATTTCACTTTCACCCCATTAAAAAATTAGAATAATGATCATGGAGAGCAACAAAAAGGATGACTATTAATACCCAAGAGTTGAAATTAAGATTTCTGACAGGTGGATTCAAACTCTTAGCAGCTACTAACAGAAAAATAAGGGATTAATGTAGTGTTTATGTAGTATCAATAACTTTACATCTTTCTGATAGGTAAAGAATAACTAGGTTCAGTGGAATAAATCTGTTTAAGATGACAGTGGCAGCGGTAGTCTGTTCATAGTGATTTTTTTTGTTTCAGAAAGGGTAGAGAGAGAGGAGAGTGGCGGAGTGGTGAGTTGTGGAGGGAGAGAGAGAAAGAGATGAGGAAGAAGATGAAGAGGGTGGGCCCTCTTTTATTTTTTCAGTTTTTTTTAAATTGTTTGTTTTTAACGTTAGGGGTAATCTAGTCATTTCACATGTACTTAACTAAGAAAGTTAACAGAAGTTAGTGATAAGGACCACCCGAGTGCAAAAATTACAACTACTGGGACCAACTTTGTAATTACTAAAGCCTTGAGACCAAGACTGCAATTTCTGCAAACCACATGGACCAACCAAGCATTTAACTCTTAGTTATATTTATATAAGAAGTTAGAAAGCCGATTTTATGTTTATGTTTATATTTATATAAATATACCAACTTGTGTACTTGTTAAAATCTAAAAGAACGTAAATAAACGAACATGAATAAACATATATGAACAAACATAAACAGATCATAAATAAACGAACAAAATATGTATTCATATTCATTCGTTTAATTAAATTTTTTGTTCATGTTCGTTTGTTTACTAAGGCTGAAGGGTGTGGGAGGCATGGATTGGGTCATCAATTGTCACGTAAGACCATTAATGGATCGCTACACCACCCCTTACCTCATCCATCATGGTTCGCGTGGATTAAACCACGGCAACCACGGACCTCCTTTTCCTTTTTGCACTATTTCCTTTCCCTTTAAACAAAGATAAATTAAAATAAGGGTATAGTAATTCGGGTCATGACCACACCTTTTAGCCTAAATAAACGTACGTAAATCAACTTTCCGCCGCCAAATAGTTCATAACTTAATTTACATCCCAGAGGCAGGGATAATTAAGAATATCCTTTTATTTTTATTTTTAAGATTACTGATCTGATATTGTGGGATTCGAATCAATGATCACATGGGTAGGTAAAATTATTGGTATTACACGTGGCCCTTTGTTGTTATTCAACTTAATATATTCAATTTTTGTCACAACCCGACCCGTAGCGGAAAAAGGTGATCGGGGCATGATTGGTTTTCATCAAAGCTCATGACATTTATTATAATGTTTCATATTTATTATTACAATTTAAAGGGAATACATACAACAATCAATCATACAAGTACAACATATTCTATACATCTTTCTAGACTTCATTATTTTTCTTCTAAGGCAATTTCCTATGTGTTCATTGCTTCATCCTGTCCACCTGTATCATGTGTAAAAATGGTTTTTGGGTCAACAAAAAGTTGGCGAGTGAACCTTGTTAGAAAAACATTTATTATTGATTTCTTGTTGTATTTAATATGGAAAATTTGTGCAATAATCATATGTGATCAAACGTAAATAAACATACAATAACAAACAATAAAAAACCACCTTGCATGAGTATATAACATGAATGATAATGTATATGTTGGCAACGTCACGTTCCGCTCATAGGTAATGGGGAACGGACGGCCTATGATGATGTATGTGCGATCAAGGCTCAATCAAACGGAGCCGATCGTATGTTGGCAACGCGTCCGTCAGTATGGACACGCTGATCCCATAGGACATGTGGGAACGGTTCGCTCATAGGTAATGGGGAACACGCTGGGCCTATGATGATGTATGTACTGAAAATGATAAATTTAATCTAAACATTAACCATCACAAACAGTTGATACATATTGAATAGACATTTGATCATTGATATGATGGATGCACAAGTGTTTAAATGTAATAAATAATATGACACATGATACACCCAAAAACGTGATTAAAACGGGGAATTTGTAGAGATTCACTCACATTGGGTGCGTTCATTTGATGATGTTGGATGCGCACGAGTTTAGAGGGTTGATCGACGAGGAATAACTAACCTAAATAATAACGAAAAGGTACGGTAAATAAGTGGATTTTATTAACAATTTTAATTGGATTTTTAGATATATTTTTGTGAGTTTAAGGTCATTTTCTAACTTTAAAAAATATTATTTTTAAGTATTTTTAATTGATTTTTAAATTAAATAAATAAATAAAAATATATAAAAAAATGTTGACTTTTTGGGGTTGACGTTGACCGTTGACCATTGACTGTTGACTGTTGACCGGTTCGGTCTTGTGTTTGTTTGCACTGAGTGAGGTTCGAACTCGTGACCTCCGTACGCGTGCACGCAGCTCTACCAACTGAGCTACGTGTCTAACCCGAAATATTTCTGTTTTTAATTATATTTATATACTATTTAAGTTATTCGAAATTCATTTATTTTAAAAAGGATTTTAATTACATCGAACCGGTGTGCATAACAGGTCTCGAACCCGGGACCTGTTGTTTAACGTTGCACACAGTCCACCGCTGGACTGTGTGTCTAACCTGGTTAAAATACTTGTTTTTATTTCACTTATATACTAACTGGAAGTTTTCGTATTTGAGTTTTATAAAAAGTCTGAATATTGTGACGAATCGGAACAAGGACAAACTCGAACCCGGTATCTCTATGATTCAAATGCACACAGTCCACCGCTGTACTGTGTGTCTAACCCGAGATATAATCCGATTTATATTAAATTTATACACAGCCTAACTTCATCTCCTTCGTTAAAACAACACAGACAACGATTTATTCTACTCTTCTTGTTTAATTCGATTGACGGACATATAAATGATTAAAACGAAATGGATAGAGAAGGTTTTGGGAATGAATGTACCGGAAAGATATTTTTTCTCAGAACTCCGGCAAAGTCGTCGGCTCTGTTTTATAAACTCCGTCTGAGCGGACCAATTAACAGTTTTGATTAACTAATTGTGAAATTGAATGACTAAACAAGGATTATCAAAGAGTTTAGATGCTCGTACCGATTCACAGCGTGATTTCAGAATTTTCAGAAATTTTCCGGCGATTGCAGATTATCCGGTATCGTTGCCTGGAACCGATTCTGGTTGAAGGTTTTGAGTTAGTATAAGTCTAACAATAGATAGAAGATGAAAGAATTTAGAACTTTACCGATTCGATGAGTGTCACGGTTTTCCGGCGAAAGTCCGGCGATATCAGAAAGCGTTTTCGACGAACAGAAAATAGAGCGCAATTGAAATTGGAAGTTTTGTGAGTGTTTCTGAGTTGCGAGACAATGATATCACCGGTGTAAACTTGGAGATAAATGATTTCGGTTTCATTCATTTTTTTCTTAAATGTTTTCGGTTTCAAAATACTGAAATTCTTTGATTCAGGGTGTAATTGGTAACTGAAATCGAATTAAAACACAATTCAGTAACGGATGATTGTATGCACTCCACTTTTCAGTTGAAATCATAACTGCTGAAATCTTTTGGGCGGCCTCCCTTAATTGAAATGCGTATACATATATTAATGGATTTAAAATAAACCGAATGAGGCTTGGCAGCCGAACGGTTTATGTGTGTGTGATGGAGGCGGGTGACCCGGGTTCGAAACCCGGCGTCTCCTTATATTTTTTTATTCATTGCTTATTACAAATTTTCATTTATAAATTTTAAATTCTAAAATGTTTATTAATTATGTATCGTTTAAAATTAAAATAAACAATATATACGCAACGAATTTTATAACTGGTTATTCGATTAATAAACGAAGCGGGTTTGGATAACCCAGTTTTTGACGGATGTTACAGTATCCCCTACTTTTAGAAATTTCGTCCCGAAATTTTAAGTAGTGGTATGGTTGACTCGAAAGAAGGGTGGTTTTGACAATTATTAACTTAGAAGGGGGTAAGAGTTTAAATTTTATTTGAGGCGGTAACGTTCCTAGTAAGGGTTGAATACCCTGCTACAGGAATCACTTTTTGATGCCTACGATAAAGAATATTGATAAACAGAGTTGATTGACTAGGTATGATCTCATGCACAAGAGCTTTGATACGTTTGGAAAGATAAGGTTATACCGTATAACAAAACTTCTACTACTAAAACCTACATGGAACCTCTCATAACTGCCTGACAATGCCTCTGATCCTTTGGCAAGAATACTTATATATAGGAAGTACCAGCGGCGTATCCACCATATTCTTGTCAAATTTTCATTGGTTTTATCAGTAAGTTATGATTAGTTCTATGATGTGACTCTAGAACATAAACAAACACAACAACCAAAGCTTGAGTCTTAATTCTGATAGTATACATGTTTGAATGATGACAGTACCTCTCTCGTTTGTTATGATGGAGAGGTTAGTCTATGTAGAAGTGAGACACAACCCAACTTCTTTAAATGATGAGATTGAAATACGTTGAGATGTAGATGATATGAATGCTAAATCAGTGAGTATAAAACAAACTTCAACCATGACATTACTAAATCCTACATGGAACCTCTCATAACCGCCTGACAATGCCTCTGATCCTTTGGCAAGAATACTTATATATAGGAAGTACCAGCGGCGTATCCACCATATTCTTGTCAAATTTTCATTGGTTTTATCAGTAAGTTATGATTAGTTCTATGATGTGACTCTAGAACATAAACAAACACAACAACCAAAGCTTGAGTCTTAATTCTGATAGTATACATGTTTGAATGATGACAGTACCTCTCTCGTTTGTTATGATGGAGAGGTTAGTCTATGTAGAAGTGAGACACAGCCCAACTTCTTTAAATGATGAGATTGAAATACGTTGAGATGTAAGATGATATGAATGCTAAATCAGTGAGTATAAAACAAACTTCAACCATGACATTACTAAATCCTACATGGAACCTCTCATAACCGCCTGACAATGCCTCTGATCCTTTGGCAAGAATACTTATATATAGGAAGTACCAGCGGCGTATCCACCATATTCTTGTCAAATTTTCATTGGTTTTATCAGTAAGTTATGATTAGTTCTATGATGTGACTCTAGAACATAAACAAACACAACAACCAAAGCTTGAGTCTAAAATTCTGAAAGTATACATGTTTGAATGATGACAGTACCTCTCTTGTTTGTTATGATGAAGATGTTAGTCTATGTAGAAGTGAGACACAGCCCAACTTCTTTAAATGATGAGACGGAGATACGTCGTGAGGTATGATGATACAAATGTTAAATCAATGAGTATAAAACAAAACTGAAATAGAAATTCGCATAAGATTCTTGGATAAAACTTCCAATTTATAATTGAGATACGTGAAGAATGAGATAAACATAAAGAAAACATAAAAACTAAGCGGTTGGAGTTGAATTCTTGATTTTTGGTGAAGAAAACTAGTTGGGTGGTTCGTTTGGGCCGTCATTATCTTCAACAGGATTGGCGTTGATGTTGTAAACTCTTCCTCTTGCTGGTGGCCTAGTGGTTAGGTTTTCTTGATTTGCTTGGTTAACTGGGTTTGCTTGAGCTTGGGCGTTTATGATGTTAACCAATCGAGGGCACGTGTTTCTAAAGTGGGTAGGGTCGCCACAATTGAAACAAGCTCGAACATATGGGAACATGGGGTATTGGGGTTGTTGATATGTTTGGACATGTTTTGAGTAGGGGGTGAGGTTTGGTTTTGAGGGGTGCGGCAAACCTTGCTCAAATGACCATAACATCCACAATTTGCACATAGTCGACAAGGTAAGGTAGATGGATGGTGATAAAAACAGGTGTTGCATTGAGGGTGAGGTCCAAAGTAAGGTTTCTTATTTGGGTAAGTTGAGTGAGGTGCTACTTGAGTGATCGGGATAGCTTGAAGGGGTACGGCTTGTGAAGTTGGTTGATTGTGTTGGGTGACAGCGAAAATTTGCCCATCTCGTTCTCTTATAAATGGGTTGTGAAGAGGATTCGGTTCGGGTGGAGTTTGAGGTTTCGGTTGATGTTTTATCCTTCTTCGTCTCCTCCGTGAAGTCTTTATTACGTATGCGGTTTTCGGTGAGCTCTGTAGCTAACTCCATTGCTGCTTCCAAAGTTGCAGGTGTGGTACTTATTACGGAGTCTTGAATTTTTGAAGGAAGACCTCGAATGTAGTGCTCGATCAAACGGTAGAGGGGAGTGAACAAGTTGGGGACCATTTGATTTAACTCAAGGAATCTCTTGTTGTACGTAGTGTGGTCACCTTCCTTTTGTTTCAAATAATAGAACTCATCCTCCAATTTCTTGATTTGCTTCTTGGGCAAAACCGTCTTGTCATGATTTCCTTCAACTCTTCCCAAGTCAAAGTCATAGCATCTTCAACACTTCGTTTGGCCTTCTCTGTATTCCACCATGTAAGTGCTATTCCAAGTAAACGACAGGTATCATATCGCACTTTGCGATCATCGGGGCAATCGCAATTTAGAAAAGTGTTTTCCATTTCCTCGAACCAATGGAGGAGAGCGGTGACACCTTCAGTCCCTTCGTATTTTGGAGGGTCGCAGGATTTGAAATGCTTGAAGGTGCATTTAGTGGTAATTGGGGGGAGGGTTGACAACATTTTGATCCTCTTGATTGACGGAATTAGCTGTAAGGGCTTGTTGAACTTGAACTACAATGTTGGGTATTACGGCAGCCATTTGTTGCGCGATCACCATGCGCTCGCGGGCTTTTCCTGATCTCATCTTCCTACGAGCGAGATTAGAAGACATCTACAAGGAATACATATCAAGAGTATGAGTTGGACGTTTTAGGGGTCATGTGTCGTATTTAGGAATGAACATTCATAAAATAAATATAGAATAATAAATCTACTACATCCATAGGATGTCTTGGGCTTTGCTCGTAATTGGGCCTTGCATGCCGCCATACTTCACCTTCGTAATCATGTGGGCCCCCATGATTACCGGGTTTTTCATATGGTTCGCATGTGTTAGCCTGGTTACGTACACTAAAACCGGAGAAAATCGAGAAATATGTATGTAACGTATGATATTCGGAATGTATCCAGGTGTGGACACGGTGACACCTCAAAGTGGGGTTAGTTCGAACGACGTTTGGTGTGGCATGCTTTGGCCTAATAGGTCCTTCGTACTTCATCGTTAGTCCCCAGGTAGGCAAACTGGTCCGTTATATTGGATTTATACGAATGCCAACCTAGACAGGACGTTCCGACTACCGGTACTTGTACCCTTACAGTTACTACATGCCCGTCGCAGAACTCACTTTGATGAGATTGAAAAATGAAAAAAAAATGCGACAAAATCTTGAATAACGGAAGTATGAAGATAATTTGAATATGTGAACATTGAAATATGTATGATGAATATGTATGTAAGTATGTATGTTTGACTATAAGTATAATTCATTATGTATCACAAAATGTAATATTGGAAGTGTTTGCATGCATTTGTGTATGTAATAAATATGTAAACATCATGAGTTTGCATTAACCACATAAACAATTAAAATCTAATCAACTATAGTATAGGCTCTAAGGGTCTAATAACCTATCCTATATCCCTATAGTCAAAAGCTCTGATACCAATCTGTCACACCCCGACCCGCAGCGGAAAAAAGTGATCGGGGCATGATTGGGTTTTCATCAAAGCTCATGACATTTATTATAATGTTTCATATTTATTATTACAATTTAAAGGGAATCATACAATCAAATCATACAAGTACAACATATTCTATACATCTTTCTAGACTTCATTATTTTTTTCTAAGGCAATTTCCTATGTGTTCCTTGCTTCATCCTGTCCACCTGTATCATGTGTAAAAATGGTTTTTGGGTCAACAAAAAGTTGGCGAGTGAACCTTGTTAGAAAAACATTTATTATTGATTTCTTGTTGTATTTAATATGGAAAAATTGTGCAATATCATATGTGATCAAACGTAAATAAACATACAATAACAAACAATAAAAAACCACCTTGCATGAGTATATAACATGAATGATAATGTATATGTTGGCAACGTCACGTTCCGCTCATAGGTAATGGGGAACGGACGGCCTATGATGATGTATGTGCGATCAAGGCTCAATCAAACGGAACCGATCGTATGTTGGCAACGCCTCGTTCACGCTCATAGGTAATGGGGAACGGACGGCCTATGATGATGTATGTGCGATCAAGGCTCAATCAAACGGAGCCGATGTATGTTGGCAACGCCTCGTTCACGCTCATAGGTAATGGGGAACGGTTGCGCTCATAGGTAATGGGGAACAGACGGCCTATGATGATGTATGTACTGAAAATGATAAATTTAATCTAAACATTAAACACACAAACAGTTGATACATATTGAATAGACATTTGATCATTGATATGATGGATGCACAAGTGTTTAAATGTAATAAATAATATGACACATGATACACCCAAAAAACGTGATTAAAACGGGGAATTTGTAGAGATTCACTCACATTGGGTGCGTTCGTTTGATGATGTTGGATGCGCACGAGTTTAGAGGGTTGATCGACGAGGAATAACTAACCTAAATAATAACGAAAAGGTACGGTAAATAAGTGGATTTTATTAACAATTTTAATTGGATTTTTAGATATATTTTTGTGAGTTTAAGGTCATTTTCTAACTTTAAAAAATATTATTTTTAAGTATTTTTAATTGATTTTTAAATTAAATAAATAAATAAAAATATATAAAAAATGTTGACTTTTTGGGGTTGACCGTTGTACTGTTGACCGGTTCGGTCTTGTGTTTGTTTGCACTAAGTGAGGTTCGAACTCGTGACCTCCCGTACGCGTGTACGCTGCTCTACCAACTGAGCTACGTGTCTAACCCGAAATATTTCTGTTTTTAATTATATTTATATACTATTTAAGTTATTCGAAATTCATTTATTTTAAAAAGGATTTTAATTACATCGAACCGGTGTGCATAACAGGTCTCGAACCCGGGACCTGTTGTTTAACGTTGCAATAGTCCACCGCTGGACTGTGTGTCTAACCTGGTTAAAATACTTGTTTTTATTTCACTTATATACTAACTGGAAGTTTCCGAATTTGGGTTTTATAAAAAGTCTGAATATTGTGACGAATCGGAACAAGGACAGACTCGAACCCGGTATCTCTATGATTCAAATGCACACAGTCCACCGCTGGACTGTGTGTCTAACCCGAGATATAATCCGATTTATATTAAATTTATACACAGCCTAACTTCATCTCCTTCGTTAAAACAACACAGACAACGATTTATTCTACTCTTCTTGTTTAATTCGATTGACGGACATATAAATGATTAAAATGAAATGGATAGAGAAGGTTTTGGGAATGAATGTACCGGAAAGATAATTTTTCTCAGAACTCCGGCAAAGTCGTCGGCTCTGTTTTATAAACTCCGTCTGAGCGGACCAATTAACAGTTTTGATTAACTAATTGTGAAATTGAATGACTAAACAAGGATTATCAAAGAGTTTAGATGCTCGTACCGATTCACAGCGTGATTTCGGAATTTTCAGAAATTTTCCGGCGATTGCAGATTATCCGGTATCGTTGCCTGGAACCGATTCTGGTTGAAGGTTTTGAGTTAGTATAAGTCTAACAATAGATAGAAGATGAAAGAATTTAGAACTTTACCGATTCGATGAGTGTCACGGTTTTCCGGCGAAAGTCCGGCGATATCAGAAAGCGTTTCCGACGAACAGAAAATAGAGCGCAATTGAAATTGGAAGTTTTGTGAGTGTTTCTGAGTTGCGAGACAATGATATCACCGGTGTAAACTTGGAGATAAATGATTTCGGTTTCATTCATTTTTTTCTTAAATGTTTTCGGTTTCAAAATACTGAAATTCTTTGATTCAGGGTGTAATTGGTAACTGAAATCGAATTAAAACACAATTCAGTAACGGATGATTGTATGCGCTCCACTTTTCAGTTGAAATCGTAACTGCTGAAATCTTTTGGGCGGCCTCCCTTAATTGAAATGCGTATACATATATTAATGGATTTAAAATAAACCGAATGAGGCTTGGCAGCCGAACGGTTTATGTGTGTGTGATGGAGGCGGGTGACCCGGGTTCGAAACCCGGCGTCTCCTTATATTTTTTTATTCATTGCTTATTACAAATTTTCATTTATAAATTTTAAATTCTAAAATGTTTATTAATTATGTATCGTTTAAAATTAAAATAAACAATAGATACGCAATGAATTTTATAACTGGTTATTCGATTAATAAACAAAACGGGTTTGGATAAACCCGGTTTTTGACGGATGTTACAATTTTAATAATGTTTTCAAGTCCCAATCATCCTCTCTTTTTTTGTCCAAACAGTCACAAAGCAACATAAAACAGATTCAGAAAGTATGCATTTTTTAAGAAATCCAAGTATAACATGAAACTAGAAACAAAGATTTAACCTTTTCAAGATGTGTCAAATCAACACACTACCATTTTCTTTAAATCTTTGCCATACAAAACACATACAATCAATACAACTTCATTAAAGCATTGTGCATGCCTTGAAACATTACAGGGCACATCCCGATACTCTATTATCTACAAGTTATAATATTACCAGACAACAAACCACATGCAGGCATCAGATACTCTTATATCTACAAGTTATGCAAGAAAATTTGGGGTGTGAACGAGCCGCTGATGAACTACTCAAGATTGGCTCGCTAAAAGCTTGAAACAAGCTCGAGCCTAAATTGGAGTTTCTTTAATAAATGAGTTTGGACCGAGCTTCATATATCGAGCTTGACTGGCCCCGAGCCTAAATAAACCTATTACTTGTATAAATAATAATATTTTTACTTCTAAAAATTATAGAAATATATATAATTATTTTGATAGTGAAAATAATATATGTTAATAAAAATTATGATCATAAACATACCTAAAATAATTATACATGTATATAAATAAAACAAGTAAACAACTTAAATAAATAACTAATGAGGTTAGCGCAGCCGAGCTCGAGCTTGAAAAGTTACTTATAAGCCGAGCTCGAACTTCGGATAAAAACTCAAAACAAGCAGAGCTCAAAACTAAGCGGAGGTTGAGATCGGCTAGTTTACACCATGCAGCAAGATTCAAGATACACAATGCTGCAAATTCTTCTAAAAGAAAATGACATTTGATGACAGCAACCATAAACAAATCTCAAAGATTTCTGAGTCTTTTGAACCATAATATAAATTTTTGTTCTAAATATTGTTTACTCTTAACTATTTTCAACTGTCATCTATATACCATAATATTGCATATCACTTAAAGTCGAATATTAGGATATTGCGACGAAGAAAGCGAAAAGAACAAAACGATGTTGTCGCTGCAACTCAAGTACACAGGAAAGGGTCAAACCGAACAAGCCATAATTCCTAGACAACATGGTAAGAGTACTCATCAACCGAAAACAAATCTCAAAGATTTCCGAGTATTTGAAATTATTATATAAATTCTTTAAAAACTTTTTTCCTAACTATTGCTCTCTCTTAGACAACATCAGCCAAGTTGTTGCTACTTTCAACTAGTCATCTATATACCATAAATTTGCATATCACTTGAAGCCAAACATTACCAATGAGAAAGCAAAAAAAAAAGAACAAAACGATTTTATCGCTACAAGTAAAGTACACAAGAAAGGGTCAAACCGAACCAGATTCCGACATTCTGTCTCGACAATCCAACTTTCCGATTCAAACCTGCTCGACGACTCTATTCCTCTTCTTCAAATCAACAATTCAAGATTTCAACTTTAACCGACGATCACGAAAACCCTTTACCAAGCTTCTGAATCGAACAAAACATTTTCCTTCTGGACCCAACCGCGTTAATCCCCATATCTTTAAGATCTTCCAACGTCAACAACGGCAAAACCTCATCGTCAACTTCGTGAACCTCAAATATCGAAAAATACCGCCCCAACCCCAACTGATTCAACCAAACCCGAACCCCATTCCTTTCCAAACTCCCATCGTTCCAATTCCTCGCATCCGTATCCGACGGCCCATCAAATTCCACCCCATCCCTATCCCTAACCCTAACCCCATCCCTATCCCTATCCCTATTTCCATAATCCATCGAAAGATTCAAACTTTGATCCTTCAATTGACTCCCAGACCCATCACGATCATAATCAGAGTATCTATCAGCATCATCAAAATCATCTTCATCATCAAATCTTTCATCTTGATCGTCCATTTTCACCCCCCAATTCGATCTTACCCTTTTCGTCGAAACCGAAAACCCCCTTTTCGTTTTCCCCAAATCCCCAACTTTCACCCCCCAATCGCCCCACAATTATTATTATTATGATTATGAACAACATTATTACCTGGTTTACCGACATCTTTATCTTCAATTCCGGGATCTAGGGTTAGGGTTTCGTGAAACTCCAAACCAGCAGCACCTGAAAGATTCATGAGTTGTCGGGTTTTGGTGGCTTTTGAATCTTTTGAAGAGTATTTCCATTGTTGGGGTTTGGTTCTTCGGTGGTTATCGTACGTGTGTTGGTCTCCGATTTCGCCTAACCGGACGCTGGGTCGACGCTGTCGTTTGGGTGGACCGGCGACGGGTTCTGCCGGGACTGTGGCCGGATCTGTGGCGGCGGAGCCGCCGCCGTTGACGCCGTTAAGTTGGACGTCCGACGGTTGTTGCAGTTCAGCCATTTTTTGTCCGGATTTTGGTGTGGAGAATGATTCATGTGTGTGACAAGTTGGTTTGATGATGGCATCATATGATATGAAGTTCATTATGTTTTTTTAGTTGAAATTCAACCAAAATGACGAATATACCCTCACATATTATGTAAGGGAACTTAACTGAAGAAAATAACGTGGTTAGATGTAAAGGATTGAACCCGCAACAAAAATAAACTTAAAGACTGTTTTTAGCAACTTTTAAACATTAAGACTGTAATCTGCAAGTTTGAGAAAACATAAAGGATGTTTTGTGCAATTTACTCTATCTTATTTTTAAGGGTTAGTTTCTCTCTCCTTCAATTTTTTCTCTTTTTAAAACGTTAATAATTTTTTCATACGACATTATTTTTTTTATAAAAATTGCACCAAAAAACGAGCGTTTTTTTCTTTAAAACGAGTATGCTATTGCTATATTTAGAAAAAATAATTTTGAAAACCCAGTTATGTAAAACGCAATGAAAAAAGCCAAAAAAACGACTTTTTTTAAACGCCATTAACTACAGCCCCGAGCGCAGAATGCGTTTGCTATAATATACAATAAAAAAAAGCAGTAAACCCCTAAAATCGCAGCAGCGAACCAACATATGTTTTGAGCGCAAAAACCAGCCACACGCGGGCCCGGGTTTTCAGAACTGCATTCGTATCCGCAGGACGTGCGGGTGCACATGAGTTCGACTAAATTCCGATTCCCAATTTGCATCCCCCTTCGCACCCGCGCGTAGGACTTATGGTAAAACATGTCATAAAGTTATGTTGGTTAGGCAAAAGTTTCACCTTATAAATAACCTTATACTTTGTCTCCACACCAATGTGGGACAAGTGGTTTACCATTTTGGGACATCAAGTTCAACAAACCATCATAAAAATATAAAAGAAAGTGTACTTTCTAAAACGCAATGGACTAAAATCACAAAAGAAACGTGTCTATTATTTTTTTATAAAAATTGCACAAAAAAACGAGTGTTTTTTATCTTTAAAATGAGTATACTATTGCTATATTTTCGAAAAAAAATTTTCAAAAACCCAGTAGCGTAAAACGCAATGGAGAAAAATCATAAAAAATGACTTTTTTCTAACACGCAATTGACAAAAAAACACAAAGAAATATATTGCAATGGCTGAAAACACATAAAATGTCTAATTTCTAAAACACAATGCTAAAAAACACAAAAAAGTGTCTTTTTTCTAAAACGGAATGGACAAAAAACACAAAGTAATGTATTGTTTCTAAAACGCAATTGACAGAAAACACAAAGTAATGTGTTGTTTCTAAAACGCAATGAACAAAAAATGCAACGAAGTGTGTTATTTCTAAAACGCAACGGACTAAAAACACAAAGAAAATATCTTTTTTTCTAAAACGCAATGGAAAAAAACACAAAAAATTGCTATTTTCTAAAACACAATGGACTAAAACACAAAAAATATATTGTTTTTTCATTGTGTTATAAAACACAATTGACTAAAAGTAAAAAGAAAAACGTTTTATAGTTGTGTTATAAAACACATTTGAAAACGCAATGATATTTATTCAAAATTTTAGTGGCTTAAATGTAACAATTATTCCATTTAAATTATATATTCTTCAAAACGCAATAACAGTAAAAGTGCAAAAGGTTTATTTAAAACGCAATAAAAAACATATAAAGCAAAGTAAAATTTAGCTTGAAAATAATGAAAATACCACATTTATTTCTCACGTGGATCTCAAATTGATGATTTAACCAAATTGCAATTTGAAAGTATATACAATTCTTTTTCACAGTTCTCGACAACCTTCTTTCTCACACTATACCTGCAACATCTTCTTTGCTTAACACTACCATTTATGGATCTGGATACAAAGCAGTCGTTTGTTTACAAATCAGATCAACCCAACTTATCGATCTTGTTCTACACATTATTCAGTAAAACGCAATATGCTATTCCATAAAACGCAATCTATCATCGGACGATGAACGACAATCTATTGTGTCGGTAACGATGAACAGCGCATCAACAGGGAACGCCACAAATACCAGTATGTTAATCTCTTTTATGCAGGTGGATGTGTTCGCTTTGAATCGGGATACAGAGATCTAGGGGGTTAGGTTACGGTTGGGGTTGTGATACGTGGACGGCGATAGCATGGTGAGGGTGGGGTGACGGTGGAGTTGGGTGGTGGGGTGGTGGTGGACGTGGGGTTGAGATGAATCCTAAAAGTGAAAAACGTAATGGGTTTTTTAACTGGTTTTTTAGATGTAGGGTTTCATGAGACTAATTTGTGTGTTGACTAAAATACCCTTCTTTTTATTTTTCAATTTTGACACGTCCTATTGCTTCCTATCCTTCTACCAACTATACTTCCTATTTGATCCTCTTCCTTATTTTTAAACAGTAAATTTCTTTTAATTTCAGTTGTTTGTGAAACTTGAACTTAGAGGCATTGTTGTAAAAATTCCCGACTAGTCTCCGATTAATCACTAATCGGAGGCTTACCGATTAATTGCTAGGCGGTCAAGGACGGTCCTAATCAGACCAAACTTTGTCCAGACGCCGGCCAAATTTCGATCAAACCTTATAAATTCATTTCAATTACTTGAAAAAATGGGTCAATGAGGGGTTAAAACATGTTTACTTTAAAAAACTACATATAAAAATGTGTGTGTATATATGAAACTAAAAATTACATATAAAAATCTCAATCCGATATTAATCCCGATTAATCGCTAGTCGGTACCCCACCGCCCGACTAGCGTCTAGCGATTCTTACAACACTGCTTAGAGGTATACAAATCGGATTCTCTTTTTTTTTTTATAAAAATCGGTTCAGTGTTTTAACTGGTTTTATTTGGTGGGAACTTAAACTGGTACTAATCGATTTGATTCAGTTAAAAACTGGTTTGAGAAAAAAAAACGGTTTTTTAAAACCGGTTTCAAAGATCCATAACCCAAATCATTCTACAAACTGGTGGTTCGGTTTGGGTTGAAACTGGTTTTGGTTTTTTTTTTCTTGTTTTGGTCCTAAAACCCCTTTTTTTACACTTGTACTTGAACCTAAGACCTTCCTCCTAAACCCAAACGTTTAAAAGGCTTTATATTTGCCAATGGACCACCACCCACGTTGGTTGTAAAAATAATATAAAATAGTTAATGATGAAAATTTTATAAATTATCAAATGGTGTTTAAGATAAGATATATGTTTTTAAAATAAGAGATAAAATCTGAAGGGTGAAATAAGAAAAGCTTGAAAAATGATCAGGCTTGCATAGTTGTCATAGTTAACACAACCAATTACTTATTTATTATTGTACATATATTTTTTTGGTTGATATCTTTAAATGTGGTTGAGAGCATAGGGTTTCATGATCCGGGTCATATGGTTTCAACGAAAATTAGCCTAATCGTAAACAATGATTTCATAGAATGCAAAACAATTCGAGCGGGTTATAGCCTAGTGGTCAAGATAAATTATCTGTCGTGGGACCAAAATTCAATTATTAAAAGGTGTAAGTATTTTAGGGGAAAAATCAGCCATTCAAAAAAAATCGAGCGGGTCAGGTGGGTTCGCGAACAACCTAGTTTATTGTTTCAATGGTTTAACACTATTACTTCTTGTTAAAAAGAAAACATAAAACAATAAACATAGTTTAGGATTATAATGCTTCAACAAAACTATGTATTTTAAAATGAAAAAAAGAAGTATATATAGGTAATAAAAATTTAAATGTTGGTTAAGTAACATGAACTAATTTGTTTTAATTTGAAAATAAAAAAATAAATTAAATTAAGCCTCTTTCTATTATATATCCGAGAAAACCATTAAAAAGTGAGTTTATTTTGATATGAAAAAATGTGATTAGTCACAATTGTAACATCTAAAAGAAAATTTCTTTTCATTATTCATGTTCTTATAATCGTTGTTCTCAGCCCCACGATCGGTTGTCTCTTGACCGACTTTGTCAAACTTCTTGGATTGATCTTGATTCTTGAACCTTGAACCCTTGCACTTTGTTTGATCAAGTTTTACCCATGCCACGTCTTGCAGTCTCCTCTTTCTTCGGTTCTGTTCGATAATTTGCTTGACCAAGGCTACTTGTGCCGCAATCAAACTCTACTAATGAGGGTTTCGTAGGCCATTCTTGCAAGGGTGCTATAAAACTACGATATACAAATTTGAGACCATGAATAATAATCTATTTTATGCGAGCTTCACCAATCGGAGCTTGAGAATCAAGATCTCCGTTTTCCCTAAAGCTTTTACGTTGTGAAAGTTGTTAGATATTTTTGAGTCACATACAACAACTCATTCTATAATAACTAAAGCTTCTCGTCATTTTTTTTGGAAAATGAATCGGCTAAAACTCTCCAAGCCTGATTTTGTGTTGGCGAAACCCTGATGTGTTTCAAGAGCTCCTCTTCTATGGTTGTTTTCAGGATAAACAAAGCATTACCGGTTTTAGCCTTCCACTTCTGAATAGCCCCGTTAGTGTCTATTCGAGGCTCCACCGTACTGTCACTGTTTACAACCTCCCATAAATCCATACCCGGCATGAACGAAGGCATACATGTAGACCATGTGTTAACGTTTGAATTGTTTAACTTCTTCAAGCTCTGAGACCTTAGAATTCCGCCATGAGTAACAAGTTAGGCTTTGATACAACTTGTTAAACAAACATAAGTGAATCGACAAGCGCTTAACCACAACAAAGTATGACAATACGCAACCATCTAATGGGTTTATATATATACCCTACACGAAACCTATTAGAATTATATTCTAATTACCAAATAAAATATTAATTATTCAATTTAAAAATACCAATTGCATTTTACAAGCCTTATTGTTCTCCAACTTACTTAAATAAAATAAAAAACAAATTATTATTTAGATCTCCACCCTCTACCGTACAGATTAACCAAATCATCCTAAATTTTCTAATGTTGCTTATGTTTAATACCTCTGTCCTGAATCTTCCAGATCCTATAGTTCGTCTGTTTATTTTTCCATTAATCCACCAACATCTTCAACTATTCAAATATTTAACATTTAATATTTGAACCGTCCGGTACAACTGGTTAAACTGTCCGATACATCCGGTTAAACCGTTTCTGAGCCAATCCGATACGGTATAGAAAACGAATTTTAAAAAATTGCATTTACATCCTCCATGAATGTTTTTTTAAGTTCGCGTACGAATACGCTAACGACTTAACGTACGAATGGCATAGAAAAGTAAAGTAAAGAAGGCCGGTGACATTTTTGTAATTATTCTATTAGTAAAGTAATTATCAAAATTACTCTATAAGTGCATCAAACAACATAAAATTCAAAATTACTATATAAGCGTATTATAATTACTCTACTAGTTTATCAAGATAACATAACAAACACAGTTACTCTACAAGTTCATCAAACAACATATAATTCAAAATTACTCTACAAGTGCATCGAACAACTAGTCATTCAAAATTACTCTACAAGTGCATGCTAATTACTCTATTAGTTCATCATTAATACAGTAGTACAAGATATTATTCAAAATTACTCTACAAGTGCATCAAACTGCTAGTCATTCAAAATTACTCTACAAGTATATGATAGTTACTCACTAGTTCATCAAAATAATATAATATACATATTACTTTATAAGTTCATCAAACAACATAAAAATCAAAATTAGTGCATCATAATTACTCCGCCAGTTCATCAAAAAAATTAATAAACACATTTACTCTATAAGTTCATCAAACAACATAAAATTCAAAATTACTCTACAGGTGCATCAAACAACATAAACTTCAAAATTACTCTACAAGTGTATCATAGTTAATCTACTAGTTCATCAAGATAATTACTCTACTAATAGAATAACTACGAAAATGTCACCGTCCTTTTTTACCTTTCTATGTCATTCGTACGTTTTGTACGATAACCATATTTGTATTTGATCTTTTGTCTATAACTTATACTTAGTAAATAATTAGTGTCCGTAGAAGGTGCAATTTAGTCGGATTAGGTTTATTTTACTAAGCCAACTTTTATATAAACTAGCCATGTATGAGTGAGATACGAGGGTGTTTAGTTAATTAGATTTTGAATTGTATTCTTTACCATTTGTTTGTCGAATCCATTGGAATTGAGGTATAAGAGGGTGTTTGGGAATTATTATTTAACTCCAAAAATGTTTTTTAAATGCTTATTTGTTTACAATTTTTCTAAAAACAGTTTTTAAAAGGTATTTGGATTAGTTTTTATAGTGAGAAAATTTAAATGATCAAAAAGAATGAGCTAACGTTTCATGTTTAATTGTTATTTTAAAGGGTGATGCTAGAGTGATAATTTTATGTTAAAAAATAGCAACAACCATAGCCAAAACTATGGAGAGCATAAAGTCACTTGGTTTCCCTTGAATTAAGAATAGGTCGTCCTATAAAACTTTATTGTGAAGAGATTGGTGTAATTTTAATTTATAATTCTCGTTGTTTGTTTTCTAGCTTCTTGCTATTGTTTATATGAAGTTGTTATAATGAAATATAATGAAAGATTTAATTAAATGACTCAAATCTCTCTCTCATTCACCACCATCATCACCGTCATTATCGTCCCCATCATCACAATAGCAGTGTCCATCAATACCACTTGTACTCCATTTGCCTTGACCGCCACCAGCGCCATTATCACCGCTTTCCATAATCTTTTAACAAATTTACTAACCTAACATGATAAATAAATAAAAAAGAAAATATCATAAAACACCAATATACTTTTTTGTTTTTTTTACAAGTCCCTCAACAATTTTTTGTATATGAAAAACTAACATACTTTATGTTTTGTCTCACAAGTCCCTTAACAATTTTTTGAACGTTAAAGTAGCTTCACATATAAATTTGAACAATATGATGACAAAAATAACTTAAATAACTTGGAACCGTTAGAGGTGTCCATCGGTTCTTTTCGGTTTATTCGATTATTGGGTTACCTTTACTTGGTTTGAAAATTTTTGTGTTAAACCAAAAAACCGAACCAAACTAAACGGAATTTAAGTACTTCAAAACTGAATCACAAACCGCATTCATATTTGGTTTGGTTTTTGGTTTCAACTAAATAAAACGAATTCCGATAATTGGGTTTATTCGACTAAATATAAAGTATGGTTTACTTCGGTTACTCGGTTTATTGGGCTACATATAAACTGAATCATTTTATCGGTTCGGGTTTAATTGTTTTTTGTTCGATTTTCGTTTTAACTGTTTTGGCTTATGTAGCAATGACCAGTGAATTTTCAAACATATCTTAGGTTGAAACATAGCCTCATGTAGTAAGTTTTAAAAACATTTTTGTCATACTTTTGTTCATATTAACATGTGGAGGGATTTTAATGTTCAAATAAATTGTTGAGGGACTTTTATCAGACAAAACACAAAATATGTTAATTTTTTATGTACAAAAATTATTGAGGAACTTTTATAAGGAAAATAAGAAAGTATATTAGTTTTTTTATGATATTTGTCCACAAAGAATCATACAATACAATTATTTGGATGTTTGTTAATTTATTAAAGAGATATTGGATTTAAATAACTCTAAGTTTTACCAATTGGCCGATAGGATAGGGTTCTAGAATGAACCTAATGTTATTTGTGAACCGTGAGAACCATTCTCAATCATTGATTTATTTGAGATGGATGGTTATAAAAAAAGACAATAAAATAAAGAGGTTAATGATATAATTAATTATTAATTGAAGAAAAGGGGGTGTATTGGTAATTTTGCTATCATATCATAACTGAATATTGTATTTTTTTTTAATTTTCGCTGAGGTTATGTGTACACAAGTGTACAGGTCATTGTTTCTACAACGTACACAAGTGTACAAGCTGTTTGCACACTTGTGTATTGAACCAATGTACACCTGTGTATATAAAGTAAAACGCTGATAAAACGAAACTACATATGTTTTTTGTGTTATTAAAAAAACTATAACAATATTATACTCAAATTAAACAGAATAAAAAACTCGTTTTTATGGTGTATTTAAAAGGAACAAATATTAACATATGAAAAAGTTATAACGATTTAAAGATCGTAAGGGGTAGCTAGTTTAATGTTATAACTTCCTTATTTATATCGATTAATTACCATCATATCCTTTACATCTAAAAAAATGATCAATGACTCAGATTGGTTCACAAGGTTCACAAACAAGGATGCGGTTCACTCATGAACCTCATCCTTGGCCGATAACACTCCCAATTTTTTATTTATACACCAGCACTCCAAACTTTTAATTTATTGCCCGATAACACTCCCTAACTGACTGAACCATAACCCAGTTAGTTTTTGCTGACGTGGCATTTTTTGATGACGTGGCAGCTCATGTGGCATTTTCTGATGACGTGACAGCTGACATGGTATTTTTGATGACGTGGCAGCTGACATCAGCTAACTGGATTAGGGATCAATCAATTAGAGAGTGTTATCGGCAATAAGTTGAAAATTGGGAGTGATGATGTACATATCAAATGTTGAGAGTATATTAGTCAATTGATGAAAGTTGGGGTTATTCCAATAGCCCTTTATTAAAATAATATTTAGTTTAACAATTCAATTTCCAGTTTATGTAAAAGTTCCTAGTTAATGAAGCAAACACCTTTAGTTGTGCACTCGTTTCACGTTTGACATAAGTGTAAATCTCATGAGTATTTTTTTATATTCCTCTGACACGTGTTTTTTTGTTCTTTGCTTTTTCATTAGAGTAAATTACAAAATTCATCGTTTATGTACGCTACTTATTGTAAACTGTGTTCTTTATCTTCAATATATACAAGAAAAGTACTCAATGTTTGCAAACCCTTGCGTGTTATGTCCTTTAACCCTAACTGGGTTAGTTTTCAAAGTTAAATCTGACAAAGTGGATCCCACGTGAGAGTATTTTAGACATTTTACCCTAAATACTAAAAAATAAAAAATATAAAAAATAAAAAATATAAAAAGAATAAATTAGATTCTCTTTCTCTCTCTAAACACACACTCTCTCTCTCTCTAAAGTTCCATCATCTGACCCAAAATTAACACTCACAAGAACAAATCAACAACAAAACAACCCAATATCATAACACCCACAACTCCAGTTTCAAAATCTCTAACTCAAATGGGTTGCTCTGCTTTTCGGTCATCCCACCATTATACTTACATCAAACCAATTTCTTCCAAGTGAGAGGAACTTCAACCTTGCAACCCTGCAAAAACATCAGGAATCCTGGACCTGAAAACCTATTTCCTTCAAGATCAAGTACATTTATCAAGCTACGTTTCTCAATTTCACTTGGGATTTAACAATGGTCAACAATCACTACCAAAAGTAGGGTTTTAATCAGGAACGGGACCTGAAAACCTCTTCCAGATCCAAATTTATTCGGGATATTAACTGGACCTGGACCTGAATATGTACAGATCTAAATATGTGGGTTGTGGTTGTGGAATGGCGACGGCCGCCAGTGGTGGAGGTGGTAGAGGTTTGTGCAACGGGGTCGGCAGCAGTGGTGGAGTGGTCGGGTGTGCAGCAGGGTCGGCCGTCGGTGGTGGATGTGGTGGGGTTGTGCAGCGGGGTCGGCCGCCGGTTGTGGAGGTGGTGGGGTTGTGCATCGGGGTGAGGTGATTACAGTGGTGGTGCAGGTGTGGTGGCCATGGTGATGCGGGTGCGATGATGGAGGTGGGGTGGTGTGGTTGAGAGAAGGACAAGGAAGATAGAGAGAGTGTGTAATCGAATATTTGGTAGAGTAATATATTTTTAAATTTTTGTATATATTTTTTATCTATAATATATTTTTTTAAACTAATTATTTATTTAGGGTAAAATGTCTAAAATACCTCATGTGGAGATCCACTTGGTCAAATTTAACCTTGAAAACTAACTCAGTTAGGGTTAAAGGACATAACACGCAAGGGTTTGCAAACATTGAGTATGTTTCTTGTATATATTAAGGTAAAGATACAGTTTGCAATAAGTAGCATACATAAAGGACGATTTTTGTAATTTACTCTGTTCATTAAGCAATGACCTTTTAGAACTAGGTTGATGTTTAATTTGCAGTCAGAAATTAATATAACATGTTATTTTCATGTAGTTTAGAAATTAGAGTGAATATAATCACTTAAAACCAACTGAATTTGAGTTATGTATTAGAATAACTATTATATAACAATAAAACTGAGACGATTACTAAAACGAGATACAAGTCTACACAAGATTTATGAGGTTTGATTTTAGTTTAAAAGAGTTTTGTTGAGCTTAGGGTAAAACATTTACGCACGTTTAACTGAATGGCCAGGTCGTCCACTGCCTGATCCCACTACTAGAAAAACGAGATTCACTGAAGGCCACATCCGTTGGCGAAAAGTCATCATTGATATGGACAACCAACGCCCTTTCTCCGGTCAAATTTAACTTTACCGGACAAAGTTTGATCCTTTACTGAATGACTACCGTTGGACCTTTCTCTAGCCAAAGTTTGACTACCTACGGGTTGGCCATCGGTAATCCGTCAATAATTACTTTCTTTCTTTTTAATGATTTTCTTTTAATTTCTTGCACTTTTTATTGTATTTTTACTACCTGTAAAATATAAATAAACAAAAAACCATAAAAGAAAATATTTATTGGTGGTGGTGGTCCCGACCCCAAGGCGAGCGGGCTTGGCCTTATCCAGAGACTCAGTCATAAGAGTGCAATGGGGATTGGTGGTGGTGTCGACCCCAAGGAGCTCGTGTGTCAACATAAGCTATGTTGACTTCATCAACCTATTTGTGCCCAAAGATGACCGTGTTCACTATTTCGTATTTGAAAGTTTTCCTACGGTTTAATGAAATAAAATATAAGTATTAGTTTATAAAAACACGAAAACATACAAAAAAAAATGTTACATAAGCCTCACGCGCCTTTGGATAAGGTATACCCTCCGCTCGCCCGCTACCAATATTAAACAAATATATATCAACTTGAGTCAATGTTAAAATAATTACGTACCATTCTTTTTCGTAAAATGATATTGACCCCTTTGGGCGACCATTCCTTCACTTTTATGGATGGCAATGAATCCCGAACCCATTGGAATACCCGGAACCCAAATCATATGGGATGGATTATCAGGTATGGGAACGTGTATGTAATTAGTTTTGAATTTTTACGTGGGTAACTGGGTATGAGACGAATAGGAGATTTGGCTGATATACCTGTTTACCTACCCGATTACCCGATAATATACACATTTTTACCCGATTATCCACCCAACATGATTTTATCTTTCTATTACATATTTTAAGTTTATATTTCTAAATTCCCCATCCCAATTTCCACGCAATTCCCAAAACTTGAAACATCTGTATTAATATTTTGACTCTAGAAAACTTAAAAACTTTTGCATAATAGTTATTGTAAATAATTTATGTAAATCTATTTTGGGGAATATTTTTTACCCAGTAAATATTTGACGGGTTGGGCTAGGTATACACAAATAAACTAATGGGTATACTCAATATCCACAGGTGTGCCCGATGCCTGACGAGAGATACCGCATGAGTTTTAGGTGGGGTATGCGGGCATACCAAGCTTGTAGTCATCATTGAAAAGATCAGGATCAAAGCTCAATCTGTTTATGCTCAAAACCATGGGTTAGACCTCCAAAACTGTATTGGCGACCGAAAGCTAATGTTGCGCGCCCTCGGCTTGATATGGTGCTATGTAGACGTGTCGTAGAGGGACCATTATCGCTACCCCTGGTTTTAGCTAATGTATGTACGTACCAAATACATAAGCAAACTATTGCAATATATTTATGAACATTATTATATAATAAGAAAACTGTGGTATATGAATGAACATGTAACAAGGAAACACGTTCCGGTTGCAAAACAAGTCATGCCTTGGCTAAGGCAACTTTTTGTTGGGTACTCCAAGACTTCCGAGGCGCCGTTTTGAGATTTTTTCTTTAATTTACGGGGTTCGTTATCATTTGTGTTCTTCTCTTGTTCTGATTCTTCCTCATCTTGTTCTTGTTCTTCTTCCTCATCTTCATCATCATTAGTCAGGAGTTGGCTTTCTTCAAAATGGGTTGGGTTAAGGTATGGAAGATTTTGGTAGCAGGGGTTTGAGTCACAATATGCAAGATCAAATGGTGGTTTTGTTGTGTGGGAAGTGTGAATTGATCTGATGTAATTTGAATAGCCACGTTTGGTGTATGTGGATATTGGTTTGGTGTATGTGGATATTTTGGATATTGAAACAAAGTTCATTTTGACTCGAAACACCTTTTGATTTAAAGGACTTTCGGTTGGGCTTTGATTTTTTTTTTCTTGAAACCATTTGAGTGATGAAGATGGTTAAATATATAGTTAATTTTTTTTTTGTTTCGTTTTAATCAACCGCTATAGAGCTGTTGGCAACGTAAGGCTCTTTCCTTGGTATACTCCTCGGGTTCACCTGAATTTTGATTATCAAAATGATGAACCTGAATTGATTGTGGCGGTGTTCCTAAGTTAACTGAAGTACCCAATGCCCTATAGCGAATACGCCCCTTTTCACCGTAACCATCTGTATTGGTTAATGCCCCCTAAAGGACATTTTTCGTTATATCAACATCAAACGCCCCTTTAAAAGTGTGTAACGATTAGTGTCCCTATAATGTCCAAGGGACAGTTTTGGAGGTGTTATCAAACTTATTCACGCCTCTATAATGCACGACCTTTCTGAGCTCATGGAGCCCCCGATGGTATCGTCCATCAACATTAAATACTTGTTTGTGACCTTTTGTGTTTCATGTATCATTTTTAAAGTATTCTTACCTTTGTTATCTTGGAATTTGATTCAAATTCTTTGTTCATATTCCTGGCTTCTAACACGATCCACGCAGCCTATCAATCGCTCTTAAAAAACTAGTTGATTCCCTTTTAAATTGACAATTAAATAATACGAAAAATATATTCTCCATCAATAGATGATCAAAAGCAATTAACTAATGATCATTTATACATTAGTTAGGTTGGAAAAAAAGATTTATTACATTACTACTATACAACTTTAGTTTCTTCATGTTCTAGTGATGCTCTACTTGACACTTCAAGAGTGACTACACTAGAACCACATGATGAAGAAGATGAACATGAACTAGCTTCATCGCAATCGATCAAAGCCGTGTCATTTCTAGCAAAATTTTGATAACTAGTTACTTGTTCCCGCGAATTCAATCTCTTCAAGCTATCATTTTCATCTGATTTTCGACTTCTTTTGTTCAACAATACATGACATAACACCCAATTTCCCAATGGAATCCAATATTTCTGCAAGTCGAAACAAAAGCAAGATCATAAGAACGAGAAAGCGTTCCCTTTTTGCTTCTTAATTAACTCCAAAGAATCGTTTTATATCATCATCATACTCAGTAAATCTCACCAATAGCAAAGCTAAGGTAGGGTCTGAGAAGCAATCTGTTTATATAAAGACTACAATTATAATAATAATGATAAAACCTATCCTCATAACCATAAACATTAATAACTATCCTAATATTCAAACCGGAGATAAAATAACGACTAACAAACAAACTTAAACTTAAACGTAAATGATAAATCAAATACCAATAACTATAATATTTAATAAATCGGTTAACATAAATGATAATATTCAAACTATTTTACATGCAATACAGTTCAAGAATGTTACCTTATCATTGGAGGTGTCGGTTGGTAATGTATGTGAGTGAACAAGGCGGTATTCGTGCATGATCCAGGGGGTTCTAGTCGTCGAAGGCTTGCTTTTATAGAACACGAGTGTCTTCTTCATCCCTGTAATGGTATCTTTCTTCCTAGAAATGGGATTGTTGCTGCAACATCTAGTGATATGTTTATCAAAACCACTTGCTTTCCAATATCCATCACCACTCTTTCTGTTTACTCTATTTCCATGTCCATACTTGGCCTCTTTCTTGCTAAAGAAGTATCTTTCTTGCTCCCACTCCCCTATTTACACATTTGAAATCAAAACAATTAAGTACGTTTGTTACTCGCCAAACCCTGTTATGACTGAGATATTACTGGGTACATTTGTTACTCATCAGACCCTGTTATGAATGAGATATTACTGGGTACGTTTATTTAAGCAAAAACAATTAAGTACGTTTTTGGTTATTTAAACAAAATGAAACACTTATAATGTGATTCACCATTAGGGTTTTTAGGGTTTTTCTTGTTTCAATCCTCACCTGGCAAGTCCCAAGGATTGAATTTGCAAATGTCGACGATTTCAGGAATTATAGAGGCAGGCAAGGGACATGCGAAGACTTTACGAAGCAAATACTGAAACACGATCTCTTGATCCGTGGGCTGGAATCGAAAACCTGGTGGCAATTTGATGGCTCCATCTCTAACAAAACTGAGTTTATCTTTAGTGTCCTTATTAGGGTTTTCTGCATGCTTCTTATCTTCAACAGACATATAGTTGTATGGCAACTTAACACTTGGAAAGAAAGAGAGAGAATAATGTTATGAAGGTTAAGAAAAAGGTTTAGTCTTGAGTGGAAAGTGGGAACATTGGTGTCTCTTTATATAGCAATGGGGGAATTAAAGGGTACCTAAAGATTATAGAATCAAGATATAAAAGTAATGACTTTTACTTAACTTTGGTCAATTTGAAACATCTTTTTCATATTGTACTTGCCCCTTAAGTTTTGTGGGCATATATTCAACCTGCTAAATGCTAATTAATCTTTTTTGTTTTATAATAAACAAGAATATCATATCATGCTAATACGCTATTAATACATATTAAACATGTATATACAAAGTCAAAAACTCCACTTGTTTATGTATCATGATTTTTAATATAAAATAAAATCAAGTAGTTACGAACACCTTTGGTTTTGTGTCTTTTTTTAGTGACAACACTTACATGCTGTTAAATTACATCAAATAAATCTTAATCTAGTTTTTGCTTGCGATGGAACCCAAGACTTCCTACCACTAAGAGGTAAGAGCCTCTGCCAAGTGGGCTTTTGTATCTGAGTTGTAGTTGATAGAAAAGAGAACTCTCCCGACCTGAAATTTCGTATTCAACTGTAATTAGAAAGTTAATTACTTATTATAACTTATTTGTTTCAATTATTTGTGCTTTATTTCCCAATTTGACTTTGATAATCCTTCTTATGTTAAATTGGTTATGCTTTTTCAACTAATATAATCAAATAATGGATTTATGACATAAAAGGGGCATCGATCCAACAAAGAATTCTTTCAACTTTTCCATTTATTATTTATTTGAGAATCCAAACTCCTTTTCTATAATTAAGGTCGCAATATATTCAACAATTGAAAAAAGAAAAGTAAACAATATATACACAATATATTCTAAAGGTTTTTAACCTCAAAATAAATCTAAAAGCAAGAAATCGCCTTTATATTTCTATCACATTATTTTTGTTATAATTATAAATAACGAATGTTTTGAATATAAATGGAAACCCGGATTTTAACTTAGTATTAGAACATTTGATGAGATGTACAATTTAAACTCGTTTTCTTTGAGAAGATGTACGTATTGAATCCACCCAAGTCCCAACTGATTCACATCAAACCGTCTCAGGCCCAACATGTAAGAGGTAAATCAAGTTTATTGAGCACCTCATTTACATGGTGGTCAGAAAAAAGTAGATTCAACGCCACATAAGATTGTAAATTGTCATATAACTTACCTATAATCTTTTAGGGTTCCTCATTGGTATTGTTTGAGATTGAAACCCGATCGCTTCTCAAATCCAAACCTACACTTGAGGCGTTAACTTGATTCGTTAGATATAAAATATAACACAAAAAGATTACACGTAATTAATTGGGTCACAATTATCACATTTACTTGATTATAATCTTTAATTTATGATAAATATAGAAGTATTATTGGTTTAAAGAAAACCAAAAGGAACTTCTTTTAATTGGAGCCTAAATTTGGTGCTTTCCTTCGGGGAGAAGAAGTAGCTTTTGCTGTAATGGTGTAGTCATAAGCTGATCGATCACCTTCATTGGTCAAAAAGGAGACCCCATGGTTTTTCCCTACCAAACAAATAAATATATATGTCGGGTTGTCGTTTTATTTACATACTTAGTACTTACTGTTTAACATAACTAACCTACAAATACTAGGTTTATAAAAAATACCCAAAAAGTTATATTTATATATAGCTATTAGCTGAAGCATTTGATTTTTAAGGTTATTTATATCCCAATAATAATATTCTTACAATAAACATACAAAGCGAGCTATACGCAAAGCATGTGTTTCAAGCTCTGTTGTCAAGGCTCACCCAGGCCTACTTTCCAGGCCCACTCAGCCTTCTCGCTTCGCTTCAAAAGCCCCACTTTCAGGCCCTTGTGCACATTTTCAGGCCAAATTTTAACGAAATCCTGGTCAAAAATCGTTTGAACATGTTTGAAACAATTATAAGAACCCTAAACAAGCCTAGAAATATCCTAAACAACTTAAACTAGCCCTAAAGAAGCCTAAAACATGTCTAAAATCGCTAAAATTGTATTTTTATACTAAACGACTCGCCTAGAAAAGCCCTCGCCTTGCATTGAGGCCTAAGGCTCACCCTTTGCATCTTGAGTGCGCCTTTGACAACTATGGTTTCAAGTGTTATGTTTAAAGATCTAAGCAAATTCGTCATATTGACTATTTAGTTTTATGTCATTCTCGATATAACTTGTAAGTAAAAGATATTTTCGATACTCAATGGCATCATCATACATGTCTTTGATTTTCTCTTCGTTTGAAAACTAATTATTTGTCAATTTAGCAACGAATTTAAAGAGGATTTTCGATTGGAGTACTCAAAACCAGTGTTTTGAATACATGATGAAAATAGAAAAAACGGTGGAAAACCATCTATAATTGTCTCACTTCTTTACTGATCCATTGGTTTTTAAAACCAGATCGATCAGTGATTGAAGTGACTAAAAGATAAAGTTATTGATTTTGAAAGCCGATCTTGTTTTTAAAACATTGTAATATCGTGTCAAGTCAAAAGCGATCCATAAAATGGCCCCTTGTAGAAAACAAGCAAAGGAAGGTCTGCCTTTTAGATTATTTTCTAGTAAAAAGATTACTGTAAATTATGTCAATCGTAAATCAATATAATAATATCATATGTATATTAATAAAATATCATATGAAAAGCATATTTTAAAGTGGGGCATGCATGCATATTGCATAAGATACGTAAGATGTTCCTTAGGAAGCAAACTCAACACCATAAGAAAGAATACTTCATTATCAAGCAACACCCATCACCATTCACTTGATTCTCAAATGCTATGATTCTTTCTTTTAAGATTCTTCTAATTTCTTTCATCATATTCTTTTTAAGAATATAGTTTTAATAATCATGCTTAATAGCTTGTATAAGGTAATTATTATATTTAAAAGAAAATCTAATAAAGTGATGGGGTAATCCAACGGTGATCAAACACACAAGCTCATAATTTAGCATTTGTAACCATCAAAACAGTCACAAATCGGTAGATGTTATCCTCGGTTTAGGGTGGACGGATTGGGTGCTACTCGCGCGCCTCCCTTTTTGTCACTATCCTCCCAACTCCCATCACTAATTAAAGGGGGGGGGGGGGGGGTGTTTTCATCGATCTCACTTTTCTATTCCTTCTTTGTGTCTTCTTCCACTCGGGATGGTGTTCTCGTTGTTGCTCTTCCCCGATCACACATCCCGCGCCACATCAACTTCCACCTCTGCTTTTCGGCTCCTATCCCGCTTGTTACCATGTCCATTCCCTCCACCCTTTTTCAACGGAAATGAGTTTGTGACGAATATATGCGAGCTAGAAAAAATTGTCTCTATGTTTGCGACCAATAAATTTTGTGACAACGAGTTTTACTACTGAATGTGCTACCATTAGTTTTGCAGTAGGATTTATGACCGATTTACAAAAGATATAAATCGGTCACAAAACCAGTGACATATACGAACCAGTCTTGATTTGAACTTTTAATTAGTTTTTGTTTGTAGAAAGTTAAAGCCAAAATAGTAACAATAGCTTTTCAACTATTAAATCAGAGTATAAATTACTTTTATATTCATTTCAACTACTCTATTGATCGTCGTAAAGCTCAATCGCAAAAAGGGAAAAGATGACATTTAATATTTATATTTAGATAAACGAGCCATCAGATCCTCTGACATCTGTTCGCGAAACAAACAATCTGAACCATTAAGTGTTGAACCATTAAGAGCTAAACCAACAACCTCATAGTTTATAACGCGAGTACTATTATTGTAATACTTTACCATTCATTCGATACATGTTATGCATATAGCGAATATATATATTGGGATATATAGGGTGGTGGCATGTATTCCATATATATCCTACGGGATAGGTTCTCTTGAAAGAAAAGAAGAAGTATTCCATTTTCAAGATAAGTTATACGAGAATATTAATATTTGGAGTATAAACAAGAGTTGATATATATTGCGTGAAAATTAAGCAGAAAGCTTAAATTGACTAGTTCCTACTTATAGCAAAACGTTTGATACATCATTTATAGGAAAAATGTATATATATCGACTCATTTATATCATGCAAAATAAAAATAAAGCAAGAATTTATTTAATTGAAAACCAATCGAATTCGAATTTTATTTTAGATATTATTGAAGAAGCATCTTATATCGACATGTTGAAACTCACTCGGTGAGAAATCTGGTTTTATTACTTAAACTAGTAAATTTCCAACGCGTTGCGGCGAGTCCAAATGTAAAGTAACTCGGATTTGTACCATCAAGACCCGAATCGTTTTTGAACAAAAGTTACGTCAAAACGTAGACAAACCGAAGATGTACATTAATATAAGCACGGATATTTGTGAAAGAAATTTACGTCGAACACCAACTTGAACTTATGCCGACACGTACATAAAAATAAGTACAAAATTATGTTTTTTAAGTTAAAAATGGTATCGCACGTTGCGGTGATGCCAAAACGTAAAGTAAGTCGAATTTATACAGTCTAATGAAAACGAATTATGTTAGAACCGACTTGTTGTAAAACAAAATTTATGCCAAAACGTAGAACAACTAAAAACATACATAAAAAACAAAAAATATATTATATCTGAGGCTACCAATTTTCAAAATAAAAACGTAAAGTTATTGTACATGTAACTTCTTGTTGTAACTACGTATAATATCCCATGTTTCAAAAACATGTTTTTAGCTATTCAATAATTCTACTATATATTAAGACTCGAGATTGATGACTTGTTCATTGATTTAATTACTCAAACTTAGCTTAGTGAAATTGCGTGAATCAAATTTACGTGTTGAATGACCATATCAATTCTGTAGAAATATATGTATTATGTGATTCATGTTTCATTAATACATATATTAGATATTGGGCTCATATGGTTTATTGTTACACATTATAAAGTGGTTGGGCCTAGTTGGGTTTGATCAGTTAAGTTGTTATATTTGTTATTGTTGTTTGTGTATCTAAGTTGTGGAGGTTGTTAACTTGAGGGACTTTTTGGTAAGATTGAGATGAGAATAAGGTGTTTACTGAAAGATCTCAGGGGGCTATGTGTAAGTTTCTATAAGCAGCATGTAAAAGGAAGAGAGAAGGAAGACTCTCATTGCGTAGATATCTTTCTTGGGTTTTCTCTGTGTGTTCTCTCTGTTCTTGTTCATCTGTTATTATTATCTCAGTGTTGAGACTGTAGTTGTTAGAGATCTTGTGATCTTTGTGTCTGTATCCTTTCTGTATCCTTTTGTTTTGTCATTTGATCATTCAACAGAATTTGTTGAATCTAGTCTTGTATTGTTACAGATCTCATATTCTTGAGATCTAGGGTTTGGTAGGTGTTTTCTGGGTTGGTTAATACAATAAGATTGACGTCACAGTTTTGCCACCATTTTTGGTGTGTTTGTTGATCTGTGTTGTGTATATACCATATTTACTTGGTATCAGAGCTCTGAGTTAGCTCTTGTGTTGATTCTGGAGCTTCCGCTGTCCGATTTGGGGTTTGATCTTGATATTTGATTTCCTTTTGTGTTTTTTTTTTGTTATAATAGAACGCTTTTTATCGTTTCTTGGAGTGTGTGCAGGTTTAGATCTGTTCAGATCTAGTGTGATCAAAACCCTAGTTAGGGTTTGTTGGTGCGATAGAGAAGGAGATATCTGGTTCTGGTTGTAGACTGTGTTGGTCTCTGAGTCCTAGAAGATTCAGGGCAAACCAACCAGTGGTTCTTATTAGTCTTCTTGAATCTATTTTGTAACACTCGAAGGTTACAAAATAGATCTGCTTGGAGGGAGTTAAACATTGTTGTAAGAATTTCTGTTTCTTCTCTTTAGTTGTTTTACTCATTCATTGCATGTTGTTGGTCTGTCTAGGCATTTCTGTTACCGAACTAGTCGGGCCGGCACTTGATTGAGTCTGTCTGTTTGGTGCTGCATATATGTTGTTTAGTCTTGTGTTAAAGTGTTTGGTCTGCAACTGTATTATGCTTGTCCAGGCATCTTGAGAGTGATGAACCTGGAATCTGGCCTCTGATATAGTCTTGCATATTTTGTCTTTGATATACTCTGGTGTAGAATGACTGTCTGTTTGTATTGATTGTTCTTGTTGTTACTATGGATGATACTGGTAGTACTTCTCAGACTTTAATAAGTAAACTTGATATTGGTGATCTATTATATTTGCACCCTAGTGATTTAGTTCTTTGACCATTGTTAGTGTTAAGTTGAAGGTACTGAAAATTATTCAGTGTGGTCTAGTTCTATGAAATTGGCCTTAGAAGCAAAAAAAAAATAAGTTTGGTCTTATAGATGGTAGTTGTAAAGGTCAGAGGATGACGATGTTCTTGTTAGTCAATGGGATAGGTGCAATTCTGTTGTGTTAACATGGCTTTTAAACTCTGTGTCTGAAGAGTTATTTCTGGGTCAAGTATTTTCTAAGTATGCCTCAGATGTTTGGGATGACTTAAAAGAAACCTATGACAAGATAGATGGTTCTGTGGTTTATGATTTATATAAGAAGATAAATTGTATTTCACAAAATGGAACTTCAGTAGCTGATTATTATAATAGACTAACAACTATGTGGAAACAGTTTGATGCAATGCTCAAACTGCCTACATGTTCTTGTAAAGCAGCAAAAGATTATAATGATTTTTCAGCCTTGATTAAACTGATGCAATTCCTTATGGGTTTAGATGACATTATCAACCAGTAAGAACAAATATATTAACAGAGAATCTTTTTCATCCGTCAAGGTTGCTTTTTCTGTGGTTTCTAGGGAGGAATCACATAGATTGTCAAGTAATGGTTCTAAAAGTCAGAGTGTTCATTTGTTTCCAAGTCTAATCAATCTTTTGAGTCTAAAAAAGATTTAATAATCAAAGAGGACCTAATCCAAACTTAAATTGTACACATTGTAATATGATTGGTCATATCGTTGATAGGTGCTTTGAAGTTGTAGGTTATCCTCCTGGTTTTAAAAAGAGAACTAACAATACCCCTAAAAATAATTTTTCTAATAAGTTTAGTGCTACTGTTGGGTCATCTGCTCGTACTTCTACTTATGGTTTACCTTTCACACCTGAGTAGATAACAAAGTTGTTGAGTTTAGTGGGTGAAAAAGGTGGTATGGATTCACCAAATGTTGGAGGTGAGTTTTTTAGTGTTGGTAATTTTGCTAGTTGCTCTAGTTCATTGTTTTCTAGGAATAGTTTTAGTTGGGTAATTGATTCTGGGGCAAGTCAACACATGATGAATACTGATAGAAACATTTTAATATAATAGACGCTTTTGAGTTTGATCCTAAAGTGGGTCATCCAAATGGAACTAATGTTAAGGTCTTAAAGATTGGTGATGTAAAATTAATGAATAATATTGTTTTAAAAGATGTTTTCTATGTCCCAGGGTATAATGTTAACATGTTGTCTGTCTATAGGTTAGCTAGAGATAATCAAATAAATGTAGTTTTTAATGAGGACAGTTGTCTATTACAGGATTCCAAATCAAGGAGAATCCTGGTGACCGATAGTCAGGATAGTGGTCTGTATTTTGTGGGTAATGATGGTAATTGTGCAAATGTTTGTTTTCATAGTGTATTGAAGTCTAATTTTTGGCATAGTAGGTTATGACATCGTTCTGATCAAGTCTTAGCTGTGGTGAAAAAGAATTTTGATGTAAAATCTGTTGAACATGGGCCTTGTGAGATATATCATATGGCTAAACAAGTAAGAGTTCCATTTCCATTAAGTGAACATAAAACTAGTTCAGGGGTGATCTAATACACTTGGATTTGTGGGGTCCTGATAAGGTTATAAGTTATGAAGGTTTTAAGTATTTTCTTACTGTAGTTGATGATTTCTCTAGAACTGTGTGGTGCTATTTTCGACAAATAAAACAAAGGTTTTAAGAAGTGATAATGGGACGGAATTTGTTAATAATCAAATGAGTTTGTTTTGTAAACCTAAAGGTACTTTACATCAGACAACCTGTTCCTATACACCCCAGCAGAATGGTGTGGTGGAAAGGAAACGCAAGCATCTTTTAAATACAGCTAGGGCATTGATGTTTCAAGGAGGTTTGCCACTTAGATTCTGATCTGATTGCATACTGATTACTGTTTTATTTAATCAACATGTTACCCTCTTCTGTGTTAAGTGGTAGAAATCCTTATGAAATAGTTTTTGGTTTTGAGCCCTCTTGTCTCATTTAAGGAACTTTGGTTGTCTTTGTTTCAGTACCATATTAACTGAAACAGACAAGTTTGCTTATCATGCTGATAAGTGGGTACTTATTGGCTACTCAAATGTTAAGAAGGGATACAAGTTATTGAGTTTAGATAATAAAGAGTTGTTTTATTCTAGAGATGTGAAATTTTATGAGAATGCTTTCCCTTATAAAACTAAACAAGATAATATACAAGAAGTTTTGTATGATAGTACTTTAACTCATATAAATTTTTTGATACTTATGAAACAATGTCAACTGAAGTTACTCCAGTACCCAATGATGAAGAGGTGCAACTGGTACTCATGATCATATCAGTGATGATCAGCAACCAGTGTTATCCTCTACATCTGCCACTGCCCCAAATGTTGATAATATTGGTCAACATTCTATTAGTGGGGAGATGAGTAGTAGTTTTCAGGGTGACACTGGGAGGGCAGAGGACACTGTAGGATCAAATGATGAGGTCAACCTATCTGAGGGTTAAACTGTTAGGAGGTCTTCTAGGAAAGTATCAGTTCCAAAAAGGTTTTATGAGTTTGTAGTAGAGGGTAAAGTTAGATATGGTGTAGAAAAAGTTGTTAACTATGCTAATTTGTCTGTAGATAATACGTGCTTAGTTTCATCAATGAATAAAACTCTTGAACCGACATCTTATAATGAAGCAATAAAAGACAGTAGATGGGTAGAAGCAATGAACAATGAGATGGAAGCATTGTTTAGAAATAACACTTGGGTTGTTGTTGATTTACCTATAGGAAGGAAACCTATAGGCTGTAAGTGGGTATATAAGATAAAATATAAAGCTAATGGGGAAATAGAGAGGTATAAGGCCAGGTTAGTGGCTAAGGGATTTAATCAGAGAGAGGGCATAGACTTTGGAGAAACCTTTTCTCTAGTAGTTAAGATGGTCACAGTTAGAATCATTTTGAAACTAGCTGTGAACAATGCTTGGTGTTGGTGCAGATTTTGTGTCCGCTGCTGTGCGAATAAATTAGATAGTGTTCTAAGCTGATTATGTAATAGTTAGTGAAACAGTCAAACGAACGTGTATAGACCCGCTTGTTTGAAGTGGTCAAGAAGTTATTTGTTTGACCGTGTGTGTTTGCAAATGAAGGGGGTGTGGCTATAAATACCAACCCTTGGTCATTTGCAACACTTGAAGGTTTTAGACTTGGGGAGAGATCACCACTTGGTCTCTCCCAGGATGTATGCTCTTTTGGTATAGTTTGACTAGCTAGCAATCGGGTCCGTTTGTAACGTTATGCTACCGAATTTACACAAGAGAGTTTTGTTTATCCGTCTCTAATCCTCCCATCTTGAGCTTAATCACACACTAATCACGGTTTCGGTCCGAAACATGGTCCTACAATTGGTATCAGAGCCATGGTACCCGACTTAGTGAATCTAACATTTGCTAAGTCAGATGTGCTCTAGATCAGTGATTTTTGTGTGTTTTTGTTCAAAATGTAAATAGGGTGTAAACAAGAAAAATTCAGATCTGGACCCGAAAAGTATGGATCTAGATGAAACAGAACATAAAAAAGGGTTGGATTTTATGTTTATCACCAAAATTATCAAGTTTTCATCATCATAATGACAATATTTACAAAGAATTAAACAGATAAATACATGAACAGTTCATCCGTGTTCTTGAAGGGGTGGCGGCTGTTTAAGAAACTTTAGGGTTTCTTCAGATCTGAACCTAAAAGTGAACAGCAAAGAACCTTTTTTCGTCTGAATGTGTCCTGCGAATATTGATTCTTCGTTAACCATGTTCCACGAACAATCAGCTCCTGCGAAGAACATGAATGAAACCCATCCACGAACAACCTTCTTCGTGACAATGATTCTTCGTCGGTCGAAGTCCACGAAGAACCCTCTTCGTGACAATGATTCTTCGTCGTTCGAAATCCATGAAACAACATTCTTCGTCGCTTGAATTCCAGAAACAAACTCACACGAAAATCACCTGGTAATAGCGGTTCACAGTGATTCTCAGTGACTGAGTATGATGGCGATATCCGATGATGTTGTGCAGTGGTTCACGGTTGATGGCAGATGTCAGTGATTGTAGAAGATGGTATGTCAAGGTGACGGTGAGAGGTGGTTCCCGCTGAATGTGAGCTATGGTTTTTGGTGAGGGGATGACTGTGTGCTGTAATGTTGTTGTTGTTGGAAAAGAGAGGTTCAGATGAAACAAATTAGCGGGTGAACATTTGTGTGGCTAGGGTTGTGAGTCATGGAAGTTTCTTGATTGGACCAATTTTAGAAAGGCCCATTGAATGACTGACAATTCATCCTTGTTTACAAAGTTTAACTTCAGTATATCGATTGGTGTTGGGCCAAATAGAAAATAATGAATTTTCATATGGTCATTGGAATTTATTGGGGGCCAACCTATGTGCACTATTGGTGGACTAAATTCATGCTATGAAGTTGATGAAATTTTTGGTGTATTGGCCCACAAATTTCTTAAATACATTAATAATAATAATAATAATAAATAATAATAATAATAATAATTATAATAATATAATGATCAATCAATCAAAGAATTTGGATTATTAGAAGTTGGGTTTGCGAAGTTCATTTGAACCGAGCCTCTAACTATCAACGTCAAATTCATACGAGTTCAGGATCGCGATGAGTCAATCTGAAGATGGAAAACATTTGTTTAATTTTGTGGGATAGTCATAGTTACCGATGCAAATGCCAATATTTGGTGACTTGACTATTATGGGCCAAAAACGCTATATTTATTTCCGCACGTGAAATTTAATTGTTATCGGTGTTCTTGAATGTTCTGAAGTGTTTTGTTAGTTGTCATATTCTCGCATTTGGTAACGATTGAAGGAACCTGGAGTGCCAAGAAGGTCCTAACGAGTCCACAAGGTCGAAGAGTGATGCCTATGATGGAAGTTTACGGATTTGGTGTTAGCAGAACTTTGGGGGGATACTAGTCAGATCCTACGGGGCCATGGGACTTTCTTTATCAACTAGAATATGCAAAGAAGAAAGCAGCTTTCATGATTTTTCGAGAAACCGAGAAAATTTAAACAAATTTGTTTTGTGAAGGGAATTTGTTTAAGTGAAGTTGACGACAGTTTCTGCTCAGATGAGGGAATTTGTTAAGGTTTAGAGATTTTACCAAAGAAATAGGGGAATATAAATTGTTCCTATTTGTGAATTTCTTCGATAAATTTCTAAACGCAATCACAGGTGGTAGAGTGTGTGATTTTCTGGTGATATCAAATGGTCTGCGTGGAATGTTTTGCACAAACATATATTTGAGGATTTTCATTAATTCTCCTGCCAGCGTGAAGGGTTTTGCACGAAAACATACAGGTATTTAAAGTCGACAATAGTTTCAAAACGCTGTTTACTGAAGACCTGGGGAATCTTTATGAGAGCTGATAGTTTAAGGCTGGCAAATGTAGATTCCAACTCTATCATATGCCGGTTAGGTTTTTGGATCAAGATGATCAAAGCAATGACACCTTCTGGAGGGAGATTGCTGAAACTTAATGCGGATGAAGTTACAGTTGAGGGGGAATTTGCAAGATTCATTTTTGGGTTTGATGATTCTCTTTGGGATTTTACAGGGATCTGGGTGTAATTCAATTCGTTGAGTTTGCAAACGATGTACTTGGTCCAGCTGACTTCCTGAGTACTGATGCTGAAGATCTGTAGTGCATTACGTGGTCGACTTCACAAAGGCGAGACAATGAGATCTGGATGTAGTTCAACTAAGCGTGCTGGTTGAGCTTGCAAATGATATGCTCGGTCTAGCTGACTTCCTGAGTGTTAATGCTGATGATCAAGTGCATTACTTGGTCGATTCCACAAAGATGATTTACAGAAGATAGTTCACCAGAAGACTTTACCAGTGTAGTATCCTTGAAATGGATTTGAGTTTTTCTTTATGACAAGGTCAAGACTTGAAGCAGTTATTACAGAATTGAAACCGTATCAAATGTCAGTTGTAGTGTTGGAAGATCAGTGAAAGATCAGTCAGTGTTGCCTTGCGAGGACATTGCACAACACTCAACATGGATTGGATATGCGTACTTTGAGGGGGAAATGTGATACAAGAAGCTTCAAAGATCTTGGTTGGATGTGAAGACTCAAGTCAAGGATCTGCATGCCTGGATCATCTGTCAAGGGGGAATCTGCTGGAAGAAACTTTCTTCAACAGATACTTGATTGAAGATTGATTGCAGTTGCATTTTCAGCATTCGACAGCAACGGACAAGGGGGAATTTGTTGGCGCAGATTTTGTGTCCGCTGTTGTGCGAATAAATTAGATAGTGTTCTAAGCTGATTATGTAATAGTTAGTGAAACGGTCAAACGAACGTGTATAGACCTGCTTGTTTGAAGTGGTTATTTGTTTGACCGTGTGTGTTTGCAAATGAAGGGGGTGTGGCTATAAATACCAACCCTTGGTCATTTGCAACACTTGAAGGTTTTAGACTTGGGGAAAGATCACCACTTGGTCTCTCCCTGATGTATGCTCTTTCGGTATAGTTTGACTAGCTATTAATCAAGTCCATTTGTAACGTTATGCTACCGAATTTATACAAGAGTGTTTTGTTTATCCGTCTCTAATCCTCCCATCTTGAGCTTAATCACACACTAATCACGGTTTCGGTCCGAAACATGGTCCTACACTTGGCCATTACATCAACTAGATATAAACAATGCTTTTCTTTATGGGTCTTTAACAGAAGATGTTTACATGACACTGCCTCAGGGATATTATAATGATGATAAAACAAAAGTATGTAAATTGATTAAGTCACTTTATGGACTTAAACAAGCCCCGAGACAATGGAATGAAAAACTAACTTCTGTGTTAATAAGTATGGGGTTTATAAAGAGTTTGTGTGATCATTCTATGTATATTTTGAGTGGAAAAGATGTTTTCTTAGTCTTGTTGGTATATGTAGATGATATTGTTTCAACTGGGAATAATAAACCTGAAATTGAGAAAGTATAAAAATGTTTGAGTGATAGTTTTAAAATAAAAGATTTGGGAATACTCAAATATTTTCTTGGTTTAGAAGTTTTGTATTCAGATGATTCCATTTGTTTATAACAGAGAAAATATTGTCTAGAACTCCTGAATGAATTTGGGTATTTAGGATGTAAGCCAGTTGGTACTCCTATTGAACAAAGTCACCTTATTACAAATAAAACTAATAAAGATCAAACATTGTTAGAAAATGTGAATGGATTTCAAAAATTGATTGGGAAGTTAATATATTTGTCATTAACTAGGCCTGATATAAGTTATACGGTTAAATTTTCAAGTCAGTTTATGTCACACCCCGACCCGCAACGGAATAAGAGTCGGGGCATAATTGGGTTATCACCAAAGCTCATGACATTTACTAATATGCTTCATATTTAATAAAATCAAAGTTACATTTCCAAATATCCAAACATGTTCATACAATACAAAGAAAATAAACCAATCATAACAATCCAAACTCTAAATCATTTTATTCTTCTAGTCCAATCCTATGTGTTCCTAGCTGCTGCTGATTCACCTGTATCATGTGTAAAAATGGGGGTTTTTGGGTCAACATAAGTTGGCGAGTGAACCTTATTAGATAAACATTTATTAATGAATTACTTGTTAGTTTATCAATGAAAAATTGTGCATAATCATAAATGAGCAAATGTAAATAATCAAGCAGTGGCAATTAGCAAACACAACTATAACATACAACAACATATGATAGCATACATTAACATACCAACAACATACGATAAATAACATAAATGAACTGTGCGATCAAGGCTCAATCAAACGGAGCCGATCGTATTGCATGTACTGAAAATGTAAATTGTCTGTGCGATCAACGCTCAATCAAACGGAGCCGATCGTATTGCATGTACTGAAAATGTAAAATGTCTGTGCGATCAAGGCTCAATCAAACGGAGCCGATCGTATGTGGGCACGCCAGGTTCAACCTCATAATGAAATGGGGAACATGCTCAACGCTCATAATGTAATGGGGAGCGGCGGCCTATGAAATTGCATGTACTGAAAATAATAAATTGCATCCAACAATAACTACACAACAGTTGAAACAAACTAAATACACATGTTCATGATATGATGTATGCACAATGGTTTAATTATAATATATATAACAAGACACATGATACACCCCAAAACATGATTAAAGCGGGGAATTTGTAAAGATTCACTCACCTTGGGTGCGTTGGATTGGAGATGGTGAGATGCGCACGAATTAGATGAGCGGAACAACGAGAAATACTAACCTAAATAATAACAGAAAAATATATTAAATGAGTGGATTTTATTAAGGATTTTAATGAAATTTTTAGATATATTTTTGTGAGTTCAAGGCTATTTTCTATCTTTAAAAATGTTATTTTTAAGTATTTTTAATTGATTTTTAAATTAAATTAAATAAATAAAAATATATAAAAAAAATTGTTTATTTAGCGTTGACCGTTGACCTGTTGACCTGTTGACCGGTTCGGTCAGCGAATTAGTTTGCGCCGGGTGACGCTCGAACCCGAGACCTCCCGCACGCGTGCACGCAGCTCTACCAACTGAGCTACGTGTCTAACCCGAAATAATCTTGTTTTTAATTATATTTATACCCTTATTCAGTTTAACCGAATTCCTTTTAATTGCAAAAACATTTTAATCCAACGGACCGGTGCCTGTGATGGGTTTCGAACTCGTGACGTGCGGTTCAGTGTTGCACACAGTCCACCGCTGGACTGTGTGTCTAACCTGGTTATTATCTCGATTTTTATTATACTTAACAACTAACTGAGTTAACCCGGTTTAGTTTTTAAACAAAAAGGCATTTTATTACATAAGGAGTGCGTGTAGCAGGGATCGAACTCGGGACGTGTATAATTTTTGTTTGCACGCAGTCCACCGCTGGACTGTGTGTCTAACCCGTTTATAATTCCGATTTTAATTAATCTTATGTCATCTCTGAACTCGTCTTCTTCATTTCAAACACAGACATCAATCAAAGGAACTGATACGTGGTTAATTTAGTTAATGAACAAGATGATCAATTTGAAAGCATTGAATCGAAACGTTTGGGGAAAGAAAATACCGAACAGATCGTCTTCTTCAGAGACTCCGGCGAAGCTCGTCGGCTCTGTTTTGGAACCTTTGGCTGTGAGAATCAATTAACAGGTTTAAGGGTTTAGATGTGAAATTGAACTAATGAGTATTGATTATCAGCATGTTTGAATGATCATACCGGTAATCAGCGAGTTTCCGACAAATCCAGGAGTTTTTCCGATGAGAACAGAAAGTCCAGCAATGTCGTCTGTGGTTGAGTATGAGCGATGGGTTAATGTTAGTAAAGTTCTAACAATTGATTGAAACAGTAAAGTCGAGGTATTTTACCGGTTTGAGTTGAATACGGTTTTCCGGCGACTTTTGCAGAAAATTCCGGCGAGCTGATTTAAGTTTCTCCGGTGGACTGTAAGGTTGCGGAAATGTAATTGAAAGTCTTGCAGAGTGTTTTGAGTCGCAGGAAGGGTATGAAGTTGAAATAGTCTGGCCTTGATGATTTTTCGGTTATAAAAACCGATGATGATGAGACTTTATGTTTAATCAATTCCGACTTGATTAAAAATCGTCGGTGCATCGGTTATAAACTGAATGTGCGAGTAAACAAGCGAATTGACGATTGATTTGCCGATTACCGTTTTTCAGTTGGCGCAACCGGTTTAACCGGGTTTGTGTATAAATCTCATTTGTGTTCCTAGAGATAACAGAAAACACAATGTGGCGGAGTGGTCTTGTGAGTGCGTGTTAAGTCGCTGAAGTTGATTCTGGCTGACCCGGGTTCGAGTCCCGGCAGCATCATATTTTATTTATTTATTTTGTTTTAACCTTTTATCAAATATACTTTTTATAGTTTAGTTTATCTATTAATTGTGTATCATTTTAAGTCAAAATAATCATAAATATTCAACGTGATTTTTATAACTTGATATTCGATTACAAAACGGAGCGGGTTTTGGAAACCCGTTTTTGACAAATGTTACAGTTTATGCACAAACCTCGTCAAGTACATCTGGATATTGCTTTGAGACTATTAAGGTACTTGAAGAATTGCCCAGGTAAAGGTGTTAAGTTTAGAAAAACAAGTGGGTTTGAGATGTCAGTCTTTGTTGATTTTGATTGGGCTAAATGCACAACAACTAGGATGTACAAGTTACAGGTTTTGGAGTATATCTGGGTGATACACTTGTATCTTAGAAAAGTAAAAAAAAAAAACAAAACGTTGTGTCTAGATCTACAGCTGAGGCTGAGTACAGGGCTATGTGCTCATCTACATGTGAAGTAATGTGGATTTTGAATGTTTTAAAAGAATTAAATGTTGAATATACTCTGCTTGTAAAACTGTTTTGTGATAAAAGCTATTTCCATTTCCTTAAACCCTGTTTTCCATGAAAGAACAAAACAATTTGAGTTAGACTTTCACTTTTTAAGAGAAAAAGTTGCAAATAGAGTAATTGAACCATAGAAAATTGCTACTGACGTTCAGGTAGCAAACATTTTCACAAAAGGTCTTAACAATTTTCAGCATAATGTTTTGTGTGAAAAACTTGGTATGTTTGATATGTTTGCAGTATGAATCATGGGTGGGGGGTGTGGAAATATATGTATTATGTGATTCATACTTCATTACTACATGATATTAGATATCAGACATTTTCACAAAAGGTCTTAACAATGTTCAGCATAATGTTTTGTGTGAAAAACTTAGTATGTTTGATATGTTTGCAGTATGAATCATGGGGGGGGGGGTGTGGAAATATATGTATTATGTGATTCATACTTCATTACTACATGATATTAGATATTGGGCTGAATATGGTTATATGGTTTATTGTTACACGTTATAAAGTGGTTGGGCCTAGTCAGTTAAGTTGTTATATTTGTTATTGTTGTTTGTGTATCTAAGTTGTGCAAGTTGTTAACTTGAGGGACTGTTTGGTAAGATTGAGATGAGAACAAGGTGTTTACTGAAAGATCTCAGGGGGCTATGTGTAAGTTTCTATATGCAGCATGTAAAAGGAAGGAGAGAGAAGGAAGACTCTCAGTTGCGTAGATATCTTTCTTGGGTTTTCTCTGTGTGTTCTCTCTGTTCTTGTTCATCTGTTATTGTTATCTCAGTGTTGGGATTGTAGTTGTTAGAGATCTTGTGATCTCTGTGTCTGTATCCTTTTGTTTTGTCATTTGATCATTCAACAGATTCTTCTAATCTGTTGAATCTAGTCTTGTATTGTTACAGATCTGAAATTCTTGAGATCTAGGGTTTGGTAGGGTGTTTTCTGGTTGGTTAAAACTAATAAGATTTTCGTCACAGTTTTGTCACTAGTTTCGGTGTGTTTTTGATCTGTGTTGTGTATATACCATTTTTACTTCGCTAACAATTTTGATTTTAAATCAACCCGTTTGGCACTTCTATAAAATACGCACGTCATGTTGTAAGTTATTTGTTTGTGAAAGAGACCAAAAGGCGTAGGGCATAGGAAGTGTAAGAAGAAAAAAGTATATTGCAAAATTGCAAACACTATTAAATAAGACGTTTCATCAGTGATCTAAATTTGTCATTTAAAAAAAATCATAAATGATCATATTATTAATTTATTGCTTAAAGAATTCAGGGATACACAATGAGTTAAAGATTCCATAAAAACCTGAAAAGCGGAATGCATAACACTAGTTCAAGTTAGTTCTATTCTAGATTAGAACCAACAAATGACAAAACAAACCTAAAACTAGAATCAAAATATTTTTAGTCTAACTCAACACCCACACCCACACCCACACCAACAAGGGCATAGCTTTGTTGAGGCCGGGGGGCGCTCGACCTCCCGAACTTTTCGCTAATTAGTGTCCGGTATATAGTTTTCGTATAGAATTTTTTAGTTATACACGTTTCCGACCCCCCGGTTTTATAGTTTTGCAGGTATAATTTTAGGTTTGGTGACTTCCAACCCCCCGGTCGGAAATCTCAAGCTTGGCCACTGCACATCCATCGTTCATTAAAATAAAAGGAAAAAGAAACTAAGGTTTGAAACAAGGTTATAACCGGAAGCGACAAGGAGACTGAGTATACTTGTTATAGTTTGGTATAGTGTGTTTACAACTTGATATTCCAGTTTTATGATTTTGATGTGTGTTTTAAATTCTCCTGTAAGTCTATTGTGGTTTAAACTAAAGTTATTTATTTATATTAGTATAAGGGTCTTAGTGACATTGTAGTAAACAAGGTTTATTGGTCAAAGTGTCAATGTAAATACATAGTGGGCTAATGGTAACTAGTGTCATTATTAGGTTAATTGTTGTTTTTTCTAATACATAGTGGGTCTAATGGTAACTGCTGTCATTAGTTTAATTGTTGTTTTTCCTAGGCGGGTAATTGGTATTTATGAACTAACAATTCGATTGTACGGTCATTGTTAAAAACCGTCTTTACTTGTTATTCTAGTTCAATAAATTTAAGACCATGTTTATGTGATGTTTAAGTAATTAAAACTGAGCTTGGTGTAATCCTAGAATCTGAATCCTGGGTGAGAGTTACTTTTTTAAATCAGATAACTTTCTCTATTCTAGTTAATTGCTCCCTTTTAAACCAAAAAAGAAAGAACCGGTTTTCCTTCAATACTTAGTAATTTAGTAGAAAACTTAGTTGACCACCAATACTACTTTCCTGTGGAGACGACTTGACTATCTTATACTGTCATAACCCAACCGATGACGGAATAATCGGGGCGCGGCACTAAGCGAATCAGATTGTTCGAGAGAATCCATAATGACTATTATAAACGACAATGTTTAAATCGTCAATTTCCCATACAATTAACATATAATCATTCCATAATCATTACAAATCCAAACATTCTCAAACAATTCAAAATTCACAACTAGATTATTACAAGTTTCTAAAGCATAATACTAAGTCCGATTTGCAGCGATAACATCCTCAACCTGTTACATATGTTAAAATACAAGTCAATACAATAATGTAAAGGTGAGTACACAGGTTTAATAGCATAATAATAGTGATAAAGTGTTTACGCATAACCAACATGTACACGTGGAGAAAGTGAATCTAAGTAACCTAACAATAATGATACAAGCTAACCAACACGACTGCGAGGTGGAGTATGCGCGATACGTATTCACGATAGCGAACACGCACGTAAAGTAACATGCAAGCCTTAACAACCCCCGAACCAATCGGGTGCTGAGTCTAAACTATAGTACTATCGTTGCTAAGGGAGGTTTGCAAGTCCTCTATTGTTTCGCACATAGCAAACAAACATTCAGCGATTCACGTATAACATGCGAGAGCGATTAGCGTAAGAGTTTAGCGTTTTGTGTAGCATTTTTTGATATAGGAAACTAATGTAACACCCAAAAGTGTGTTTTAAACGAAAAAGGGTTCAAGTATACTCACAGTTCGTGCTTAATAAGTAAACACACATTTGCTATGGATTGAAGGGAGCGCTGAGACAACCTGTAAGTGAGAACAAAGTGCATCAGTCTTCCGAAGTGCTGAAACGGTAGAAGCAAAGTGCGAAGAGGTAACAGTCAACTTTGTGCGAAGTTGCGTTCGAGCGAAGTTGTGCTCGAGCGAAGTTGCAACTCGAGCGAAGTTGCATTCGAGCGAAGTTGCACGGGACTTTGTCAGGTAACAATTTCAAGCGAAGTTGCATTCGAGGAAGTTGCCTGTTTTAGTGTTCAAAATCGTGTGTTTTTGCGTCCTTTGTTGAGGAAATCGAGTGTCCATCTTTCCAACCTTGAGCAACTGAGCAAACCATAGGTTGGAGAGGTATTTGAGAGCGAGTTTTAGCCATTTTACAGGAACTTGGGCTAATTCATGCGAACTTGGCAATTCGTATGAGTTAGTCCAGTCCATGCAAGTGGCTGTATCGTCCTTGTGCATCCGGAGCTGGGTTTCTGCTTAAAACATACGTAATTTCGAATCCATTTCAAGTATTTGTTGACAATTCCCCGTTCCACTACTTAGTGAACGAAACACACGTCGGTTAGTCCGCTTTTGGTGTAAAAATCAAAGCTTTAAACAGTTTTCCTCAGATTGTGAGTCGAAATCATCAAGATCTCTAACTTGGGAAGCCAAGCTAAGCCCAAAATACTCGTTTAAGTTAGATCTAAGTTAAAAGTAAGAAGTTTTATGGAATAAGATGAAGGTTTTCATAAATAGAGAAGTTTTGATGAAATCGAAGGTAAACCTTGTGTAAAGTCGTAGTGGAAAACGTTGTGTTTGCATAAACGAGTTGATTCTTACTTGGAAATCAGAGAAATGCCGGTTTGGGAACTCTGGTGCGAAGTGGAAGCAAGGGATGAATGAATGGAGGTGTTGGGTATTTATAGGTGAAGAGGAAATAAGGTGGCAGACAGCAAGTTCGGGCGAACTTGACACAAGTTTGGGCGAAGTTGGCCAGCTCTCCTGGTTCTGGTACAAGTTCGGGCGAAGTTGGCCTTTTGGCTAGGTTTTGTTTCCCATTTGTTCGTTGGTTGCTTATTCGGTGGTTTATTCGTATTAGATAGTTATGTTAAGCGTTTTGGCGAGGCGTTAAGTGTTGTTTTACCATTGATAATGCGAGAGAGCGAGTTGCGCATAATAACCATACAAAACACACGTAACACATAACACACATAATGCAAAGTAAATAACATAAAGTAACGCGATTGAGTTTGCGATGCGATGAGCGTTGCTAGTAGTTTAAGCGAGTAAATGTGATATATATAAGCGACATAATAGTGTGTTTCCAAAATAATTTAACCATCATAATCAATCTCGGATTACAAAATGATACAGTAGACAAGAATAACGGTAATAATATGGATTCGGATAACAATCCGAAAGATCGGGTTGTTACATATACTACATTAAAATACTGGTTTTTTATAGACCCCCGACAACCACATCAGTCTTCCTTGTAGTAACGACTTCTGGGTCGCCCAAATAAGAGCTTATAGCTTCGATTCCTCATGGGTTTCATCTGTTTCCTGCTGATGTTTGTTCATTTCGTCAACAAGTGGGTCCTTGTCATATTGTGTGTAGGGTGCAGGTGTTTGTGTCAAGTGTGCAGGGTAAAGAATTTGGCCAGAGTTCCGTTTTTTATTCTTTTTAATGTTTTACATAAATTGTCCCTCATTATTAGAAACTTACATAATTAGCCATTTAGATGTTAAACGAGTAAAATGGCCTTCAACTTAACAGAAAAATAACATATGTTTGTCTTAATACCCCTAAACTGTTACAAAATGGATCTGTTAAAAAACGAAAAAAAAACTTGATACTCAAATGTGTTACTTTGAGCAAATCACAACGAGTATCTATCGAATTAACTCTTTTTTTAAATAAGTATTCTAAATGAAATAGATTTAAAGCTTGGTAAATATTAACTTTTTTTTGTCATGTTAGCTTAACTAGTAGATAATTATGAAGAAAAACATCGTAAGTAATAAACATATTTTATAATCCATTCATTTAAATTATTTAATTTAAAAAATGGACAATTTCACAACTATAAAAGATAAGTGACTTTTTTAGTTCTATACCCGTTTGATGGACATGTATATTAGTGGTATAAACCAACATTTTGTATTTTTTAATGAATTTGTTGTTTTAATAATTGTATTTTATATATTATAATGCAATTCCTTTTGCTTGTTAAGATAGAAGTGAAGCAGGGCCTTCTCCGAAAATTTTTGAAAGTGTGCGAAGATAAAATACGGGCCCCTAAAATATAAACTTAAAAAAAAGATACAAAAAAGTTTTAAATACATTAAAATGAATTAAAAATTTGTGAATACCCGCATGTTGCGGCGGGTTACTTTTTTACATGGAAACGTAGATAAAAATTATATTTCAAACGCGCATTTAGAAACGAAACGTAGAAAGAAAACACATTGTAAGGGTAAATTCAGAAAATACGGAATATTTACTTCAAACTTTAAAAGTCGTTATTTACGATCATGTAAAACAATCGTAACCTATCCAAATTTATTTAGAATATATAAGAGTTGAAAGAAAAAAAAAAACAAATAACACTTTTTTCATAAAAAAAATGAAACACACAAAACTAATTGTAGATTGAATAATATTTTAAGAAATTAACATAAATCCATTTTTAAACTAGATTTGAGAAATAACTATGATTCTCATTTTGATTTAATATAAAACAAAATTAGTCAATTAATGTCATTTGCATTTAATGCATAAGTAACAAACATAAGGAAAAAAATCAACTAAAAAATGAAGCTATTAATATTAGAACCCAATGTCTACTTGCCAATAAAGTGACATGAGAACCAACTAGACCATGCACCTGTTCATGATATTTTCCAATTCAGTACTTATATATTCTAAGTTCAACAGTGTAACTTTATTATAAAAAAAATAAATTTTCGGGCCCACGGAGGGTTTGGGCTCTGAAGACGCCGCCCACCTCGCACCCCCTCGGGCCGCCCTGAGTGAAGCCAAAACTAAGTACCGAATCAAGGTGGCTAATGTCTATGAATTAACATTCAATTGCAAAACGATTTATGTCTCCATGTAATGGTCTTGGTCTAAGTATTTATCTTACATTCATCATGTATTTTTGACATATTCAGACGTGCTGGTATTTCTGTTAAGAAAGATAATCCGTTAATTTTTTAACTGACCCGTTGGAAGGAGATCTACCCTTTGACCAGCCGACTTTTGGTCTTTGGATGGGTAGGAGGAAAACATGCATGTGTGGATCTAACAGGGGTTTCCCCGCTTGTGGGCTTAGGGGGTAGTGTTTTCATGGTGAGCCAGACTGTTTTAAAGGCTGCCTCGGGTAAAGTGACCAAACATGAAAAAGCGTGTCTTGACAACCAGCACGTGTTTATCCCATTTGCTTTTGATACTTTTGGTTTCCTGACGTTAAGGCTGTGGACCTACTTAGTCGAGTCAAAGGGTAATGCGTAGTAAAGTTATGACCCCGAGATCTATTGACGTAGTTTTTAAAAGACTTAGCTTTACTATTCAAAAAGGGGTAGCGGCGCAGCTTGTTGCCCGTTTACCGTCTATCTCGATTTAAATTCATAACACGATAATAACCATTAATCAAAGGTATATATAAAAAAGTCACTAAAAGAGAGTAGTAAGTCGATCATAAACTCCACAAAAACTTAATAAGAAGTTATAGTTGATAAGTCATCTAACACATAGTTTACCCACAACAACATATGCCTCTTTGACAAAAGGGTTCATGATTAGGATGACAATAATGGGAACAATGTTCTTTAGACTCACACGAAGGAGGAGGACATATGTTCATATTAGGATCTAGAGCTCCAACAATACAAGATTTCAGAGTGTAAGTTTTCCCATATAGATCCAATTCACTGCTAACTCCAACCACTGTGAATAAGATGCATATATTATACCAAACAAATATTTCTTAAGTAATGATTATCCAATATATATATATATATATATATATATATATATATATATATATATATATTATATATATATATATATATAGTGTGAGGTTGAAAAGTGGAGAAACGAAGAACAATGCATTTAACATGTTAAATATATATCTTAAAACTGAATTTAAAATGCTAAAAGTTAATTTTTTTTTCAAAAAAATTATTTGGAGCTTTCGCATATAAAGATGTATAGAAGTTATTCCAATAAAGCATTTTTATAAAAAAAATTATTTTACCTTTTTTTACAGTTTTTTAAGAATTTTTTTTTTGTTTTTGAATTTTTTTATTATTAAAAGGGCTTCTACATGTATTTATATACAAAAAAAATCGAAAAAAAAAAATATTTTTTTTGAACATGTTGAATGCATGGTTCTTCGATTCTCCACTTTTTTTTAGTGTTCCCCACTAAAGCTTCCCTTAGATATATCTTAACCTAAGAAACGTTGGAAACCTGGCCAACTGAACATCACTTAAACTCGTTTATGAGATTTATTGTGTATATATAATTAAAATTTTTTTTGAAGGATAACTTGGCTAAGATATCTTTGCAAACCCAATACATCGAAATAAAAGGCAAACAGCAAAAAACTGAGCCGTAAGAATATGAAAGGCTTATGAATAAGAAAAAGAACAACATTCTAGAACAGATAGATACTGTGGTGATAACCAACGTGGTGATGATAACAAACTTGAATGCAATCACTTTCTCCATAGTTCACAATTGTTCTTAAATTATGATGTTATATAATCACTTCTAATTTATTACCACATTCACATATTTACTCCTAATCATCATGTAACGACGTTAAACTAATATCTCATAACTTTAAAAGCAATATTAAATGATGATGATGTTACCAATTAATTACTTTACTGAATCGTTCATAAAACTTAAGTTATATCAACATTCTAATTACGCAACGATAGTCTCTTTGCAGATGTGTCAGACTCTATCCTGCACTACTCGGGTTTTCGTCCCACTGTGTGTTACGCCAGAGAGTTCCACTCTTGTGGTGGCACAACGACTGTCAAGTGGCAATCGGGCGGTATGGTTTCCGGGGGAACGCTCAAGCCAAACTCTGAAGCCAGCGTGGGCCCGGTTAAGACAACATAGTCTGGCCGGAGTGAGGCAACATGCTCTCCAATTTAGAGAGTGCGATAGCCTAATACAAGAAAGTCACCGTTCCAAAAAAAATTACGCCACGAATGGAAATTCACATAAGTCATACCCCTCCACAATTGAAATCGTAGCAGACCAAATGCTATCTGATATGTAATAAATGGCTTTCTATAGTATACAAATCTTTTAAGGAATATATAGCACTGGAAGTAAATTAAAGAATATAAACGTTAGGTTATTTGAAACTTCAAGTTTTTGGAATTCACTAGAACTATAAAATTAGGCTTGCGCTTCACGGAGGGTTTTATTTCACGGTATAGGAAAAAAAAATTTAAAAACTTAGGCAAAGCTAGAAACATTGCGTCATTCGAGTAGACGTGAAAGCTACAGGGTGCAAGTTATGTTCCTAGTCTAAGACTCGATTCTTATGGTTTAAATGTCGTCATATTGTGAAAATTTTCAACAAAACCAGAGGTGCAAATTATACCTACAGTTTGTATTGTTTTTGTTAAAATTGTTGCTGGGCTTATTGTGCCAATAGTCTCGTTCATTTATTTTATATTTGTTGGGCTCAGGATTATTGGACTTAATGTTGATCTAGTTTGTTGTTGGGCTTATTGTGCTTAAAATGTGCAGGGCTATATCTTGGAGGGCTGCTGTGTATGTTTTAAGGGGCTGCGATCTTCTATTTCATATTGTTGAGGGTTCTTGTTGTAATTTTGTTTTTTGTTTGTTGTATAAAAGAGAGTCAGAGATATTTTGTGGTTATCTCTTTCCCTCTCTTGTTTTCGTTGTTCTCTGTATTTGCTTAGGGTTTGAGATCTTGGATTGTATCAACAATGTCTCATCTGTATCTGAGAGATTGTTCTGGTGTTGTTGATGATCATCTCTGTATATTGTATATTGTATCTGTTGCTTACAGATCTCACAGTTTGTGAGATCTAGGGTTTTGGGGGTTTTTTTGGTTTGGGTAAGTAATAAGATTTTGGTCACCTGTTTTTGTTGCTACATCCTGTTGTTCTTGTGTTTTTGTTATTGATTCGTAAATTTCTACATGGTATCAGAGCACTGGTTGCTCTTGATTGTTGATTTCGTCTTTTATCCGCTGTGATTTGTTATCTAACTGTTTGCTCTAATCTTTGATTTAGGGTTTCTGTTCTTGGAAACTGTGTTGGTGATAGATCTGACGATTGCGTGTACAGGCGAAACCCTAACTTAGGGTTTGTCGATCTCTGGTATTGTTGCTTCGATCAGCGTTCTGCGTTAGTCTCTGAAACCCTAGAAGGTTCAGGGCAAACTAACCAGAAGTGTTGATTGTGTTTCTAGTGTATCAGATCTTGTAGTTCTTGAAAACAATAGATCTGATATTTTTGGAGTTATACACACCCATTGTAAGATTGTTCTTGACTCTTTACTTTTTGTTGTTGAGTAGTTGATGCCGGGGTAGTGAGGACCGGTTTGTCTGTTGTATTTCTTGTTATTAATCTGTTAGTTGTGTTGTTGATCTTGTCTAGTGTTTTTGGCTCCTGAGTAAAGGCTTGTCCAGGCACCACTGAGTGACGAACCTGGAATCTGGTCCCTGACTCAGTTTCGCCTTAGGGTTTACTGCTTATTCTGTCTTGTTTCTTTGTATTTGATATTGTTGTCTATTGATTGTTGTTATCATGAGTGATTCTGGTAGTACCTCTCAGACTTTAATTAGCAAGTTAGACATAAGTGATCCTCTTTATCTACATCCTAGTGACTCTAGTAGTCTTACAATTATTAGTATCAAACTTAAGGGAACTGAGAATTATAGATTATGGTCCAGTGCAATGAAATTAGCCTTAGAAGCTAAAAATAAATTTGGTTTTATTGACAATAAGTGTAAGAAAGATACTGATGATCCTGTTTTAGATACTTGCTACTGGTGTTGTTTTGTATGATATATTTTATGTTCCTGGCTATGATGTTAATCTAATTTCTGTCTATAAATTGTCTAAGGATAGTCAGATAACTGTTGTGTTTAATGAGAATGGTTGCTTGCTTCAGGATTCGAAATCAAAGAGAGTCCTGGTGACTGGTAAACAGGATAATGGTCTATACTTTGTGAATAAAAATGGTAATTCTGTTAATTTGTGTTTCAATAGTCTGAACAGTAGTAACCTTTGGCATAGTAGACTAGGTCATCCTGCAGATCAGGTCTTGTCCATTTTAAAAGATGATCTAGGTGTTGTTGATGTTATTAAACACCCTTGTGAAGTGTGTCATCGTGCTAAACAAGTTAGGGTTCCATTTCCATTAAGTGATCATAAAACTAAGAATGTAGGAGACATTGTTCACTTAGATGTTTGGGGTCCCTATAAGGTTACTAGTAGGGATGGTTATAAGTATTTTTTAACTGTTGTGGATGATTATTCTAGAACTGTTTGGTGTTACCTTTTGAAAAGTAAAATGGAAGTTTTTGAAAATATAGAAGGGTTTTATGAGTTAATCTTGACTCAGTTTAAACAAAGGGTTAAGGTCTTTAGAAGTGACAATGAAACTGAATTTGTTAATAATAAAATGGCTGTTTTTTTGTAAAACTAAGGGTATTTTACATCAGACATCATGTCTCTTATACACCCCAGCAAAACGGGGTGGTTGAGAGAAAGCATCGACACCTTTTAAACTTGGCAAGATCTCTATTGTTTCAAAGTAGTCTTCCTCTTTGTTTCTGGTATGATTGTATATTAACTGTTGTATATTTAATTAACAGGTTACCATCATCTGTGCTTTTAGGTAAAAGTCCTTTTGAACTAATGTTTGGATTCAAACCCTCTTTTTCTCGTCTTAGAGTCTTTGGGTGATTGTGTTTTAGTACTGTCTTATATGATTCAGATAAGCTTTCTTATAATGCTGAAAAATGTGTCTTGATTGGTTATTCAAATGTTAAAAAGGGATATAAATTGTGGAGTTTAGATTAACAAAGGGAATTTTATTCTAGAGATGTGAAGTTTTATGAAACTGTTTTCCCTTTTAAAGCTAAACATTTAATAATGAAAGTAATAGTTTTTTAGAAAATCTGAATCAGTTAAATTTCTTTGATAGTATTTGTAACATCCGTCGAAAAACGGGTTTCCAAACCCGCTTCGTTTATTAATCGAATATCAAGTTATAAAATTTCGTTGCGTATTTATGATTAATTTTAAATTTAAACAATACATAATTAATAAACAATTTAGAATTTAAAAACTATAATTATTAAAAAGTAAAAATAAAGTAAATAAAAAAGAAAATAGGCTGCCGGGTTTCGAACCCGGGTCAGCCGGAAGAAACAACTAACACACATCTCACCACTCCGCCACTTGACTTGTTTGTTGATATAATGAAACAATTAATACTTATATTGAAACTCTAAATCAAACCCAGTGAATCAGCGCGCCCAACTCGCACTCGCCGGAAATACCGACGATTTCGCCAATTATCGACGGTTTCCTTTGACTAAACGCATGTATTAACATCGACGTCGGTTATAACCGATGTCTAATATCTCAGTCATAACCGCCGGAGGAAGTCTTGACCACGAATCAAGACCAAATTCAGACCCAATTCATCTTGATTCTTCCCTATAAATACACACCCAAGTCTCTGGTAATCTTTTCGCTCAAAATAGCACAATTTCTCGAAGCAATTACACTCGCCGGAGATATTCTGCAATTGCCGGACATTCGCCGGAAAACCGAGACATACATCAAATCGGTAAATTTCTCGACTCTTTCGTTTTCAATCCATTGTTAGACTTATACTAACTTCAATCCATCAACCAGAATCAATCCCAGACGACGTTGCCGGATATTCTGCACTCGCCGGAAAATTTCTGGAAATTTCCGAAATCACGCTGTGAATCGGTACAATCATCTAAACCCTCTGATAATCCTTGTTTAGTAACTCAATTTCACAACTCATCGATCAAAACTGTTAATTGATTCATCCAGACGGAATTCACAAATCAGAGCCGACGACCATTGCCGGAGTTCTGAGAAAATCAGTCTGTTCGGTACATTCGATTCCTTAACTCTTTTTATCTATTACAATTCAATCAATAAAATGTTCGACGAACGATTTTAACAAGAATAGTCGAATATCGTTGTTCTGTGTCTTTGAACGAAGAAGACGAAGTCGACGATTGTGTATAAGTATAATATAAATTGAATATTAAACCGGGTTAGACACACAGTCCAGCGGTGGACTGTGTGCAAACACATAGCGCACGTCACGAGTTCGAACCATACAAACGCACCGACTTTCCGAATTAAAACCATTCTTTTTAAAACTGAATCAGAACAGATTCCAGTTTGTTTATAAGATTAATATAAACCGTAAGTTAAACAGATAAGACACACAGCCCAACTGGTTGGGCTGTGCGCTTACAAACCGAAGGACCCGAGTTCGATCTGGCTCCCTGCAAACCGGTTCGACCATTTTAAAACCTTTTAATATAAACCAAATAAATTAACATTTAATTTGTATATAATAATTAAAACATAGATTATTTCGGGTTAGACACGTAGCTCAGTTGGTAGAGCTGAGTGCACGCGTACGAGAAGTCCCGGGTTCGAACCTCACTCAGCGCACAAATTAACATTTCCCGACCGGTCAACGGTCCGGTCAACGGACCGGTCAATGGTCAACAAAAAGTCAACATTTTTTTTATATTTTTATTTATTTATTTATTTAATTTAAAAATCAATTAAAAATACTTAAAAATAATATTTTTAAAGTTAGAAAATGACCTTAAACTCACAAAAATAAATCTAAAAATCCTATTAAAATTGTTAATAAAATCCACTTATTTACCGAACCATTTCGTTAATATTTTAGGTTAGTTTTCCCTCGTCGATCAAATCCCAAAACTCGTGCGCATCAAACATCTTCAAAAGAACGCACCCAATGTGAGTGAATCTCTACCAATTCCCCGTTTTAATCACATTTTGGGGTGTATCATGTGTCGCTTATTATTTATTACATTTAAACACTTGTGCATCTATCATATCCATGATCAAACGTGTATCCAATATGTATCAATTGTTTGTGTGGTAAATGTTTAGATTAAATTTATCATTTTCAGTACATACATCATCATAGGCTCGTCTGTTCCCCATTACCTATGAGCGGAACTGTTCCCCATTACCTATGAGCGAAACGTGACGTTGCCAACATACGATCGGCTCCGTTTGATTGAGCCTTGATCTCACATACATCATCATAGGCTCGTATGTTTCCCCATTACCTATGAGCGGAACGTGACGTTGCCAACATATACATTATCATTCATGTCATATACTCATGCAAGGTGGTTTGTGATTGTTTGTTTATTTACGTTTGCTCACATATGATTATTGCACAATTTTTCCATATAAATACAACAAGAAATCAATAACAAAGGTTTTTAACAAGGTTCACTCGCCAACTTTTGTTGACCCAAAATTCCCCATTTTTACACATGATACAGGTGATCCAGTTGAAGCAAGAAACATATAGGACGGCCTAGAAGAATAAATCAGTTTAGATTTCGGATTGTTTATTTAATTTTCCTTTCCTTGTATTGTATGAATTTGGCTTGAACATTTAAGTTGTAATTTGAATTTAATATATATGAAACATTTTAGTAAACATCATGAGCTTTGGTGATAACCCAATTATGCCCCGACTCTTATTCCGCTGCGGGTCAGGGTGTGACAGTATTGAAGTGTTAACTCCCAATGGTTCTGTTGGTCCCAATGATGAAGAGGGGATATCTGGTTCTTATGAGGGTACTTGTGATGATCAGCAATCAGTCCCCTCTACATCTGCCCCTTCTAGTGCTGTTGATAATCAACATGTTAGTGGTAGAAGTGAGAGTAGTAGTAGTGAAGGATCTGGTAGGGCAGAGGACACAGGTCCCTCAAATGTTGAGACCAACCCATCTGAGGGAATAAATACTGAACTTAGAAGATCTAGTAGAAATGTTAGTTTACCTAAAAGATTTGAAAATTTTGTGTTAAATAGTAAAGTTAAATATGATTTGAATAACGTTGTTAATTACTCTTGCCTGTCTGTTGAAAATATGTGTTTTGTTACTGCATTGTTGAGCCTTCTAGTTACGAGGAGGCTGTTAGGGATCCTAGATGGGTAGAAGCCATGAACAAAGAAATGGAGGATTTGTTTAGAAACAATACATGGGTCTTTACTGAACTTCCTTCAGATAGAAAAGCTATAGGTTGTAAATGGGTGTATAGAGTCAAATATAGGTCAGATGGTGAGGTTGAAAGGTTCAAGGCCAGATTGGTTGCAAAAGGTTTCAACCAAAGGGAAGGTCTTGACTTTGGGGAAACCTTCTCACCAGGGGTTAAGATGGTTACTATACGTTGCATAATAACCTTAGCTGTATATAATAACTGGCCTTTGTTTCAGTTGGATATTGATAATGTTTTCTTGCATGGTAGTATTTATGAGGATGTATACATGAAATTACCTCAGGGTTATTACTCAAAAGATGAAACCAAAGTGTGTAAATTGGTTAAATCGTTGTATGGTCTTAAACAGGCTCCTAGGAAGTGGAATGAAAAGTTAACTGTTGTATCGGTTAAGATGGGTTTTATTCAGAGTAAGTGTGATCACTCCCTTTTTATTTTGACAAAAAAACATGTTGTTATTTTTTTGTTGGTATATGTTGATATAATTATAACTGGGAACTCTGTTGATGAAATAAATAATGTCAAACAAATTTTAAGTGATAGTTTCAAGATTAAGGATTTAGGTGTGTTAAAATACTTTTTGGGAATAGAGGTCCTATATAGCAAAGATAGTATATGTTTGAGTCAACGCAAGTATTGTTTGGAGTTGTTAACTGAATTTGGGTATTTGGGTAGTAAACCTGTGAATACTCCCATGAAACAAAGTTATGTTGTTACATCTAAAATAGATAAACAGTCACATGTATTAAAAGATGTTACTGGATTTCAAAAATTTGTTGGAAAACTTATATACTTGTCATTGACTAGACCTGATATTAGTTATGTTGTTCCAGTTCCTTAGTCAGCTCATGCATAGTCCTAAAGAAATTCATCTTGACATTGCTTTAAGATTGTTGAGGTATTTGAAACTTAGTCCTGGTAAAGGTCTATGTTTTAAAAAGGGTAACAATCTTAACCTACGTGGGTTTGCTGATTCGAATTGGCAAAGTGTTTGTCCACTCGGAAGTCAGTTACAGGGTATTGTGTTTTATGGGAAGTTGCCTTGTCTCTTGGAAAAGCAAGAAACAAGGTACTGTATCTAGATCTACTGCTGAAGCCGAATATAGGGCTATGAGTTCAGCAACTTGTGAGATAATGTGGTTAAAAAATGTGTTGTCTGAGTTGAATGTTAGTTGTGCTCTACCTATAGACTTATTTTGTGATAGCCAAGCTGCTTTATCTGTTGCAGCTAATCCAGTGTTTCATGAGCGCACTAAACATTTTGAGTTAGATCTTCATTTTCTTAGAGAGAAAGTTGCAAATGGTGTTATTAGTCCGAAGAAGGTTGACTCAGATAGTCAACTTGCTGATGTTTTTACCAAAGGTCTTAGTGCCATTCAGCATGAGACTTTGTGTGAAAGATTGGGTTTATTAGATATGTTCAGGCCAAATGAATGATGGGGGATGTTAAAATTGTTATTGGGCTTATTGTGCCAGTAGTCTCGTTTATTCATTTGGTTATATTTGTTGGGCTCAGGATTATTGGACTTAATGTTGATCTGGTTTGTTGTTGGGCTTATTGTGCTTAAAGTGTGCAGGGCTATATCTTGGAGGGTTGCTGTGTATGTTTTAAGGGGCTGCGATCTTCTATTTCATATTGTTGAGGGTTCTTGTTGTAATTTTGTTTTTTGTTTGTTGTATAAAAGAGAGTCAGAGATATTTTGTGGTTATCTCTTTCTCTTTTGTTTTCGTTGTTCTCTGTATTTGCTTAGGGTTTGAGATCTTGAAGATTGTATCAACAATCTCTCATCTGTATCTCAGAGATTGTTCTGGTGTTGTTGATGATCATCTGTTGATGATCATCTCTGTATCTTGTATATTGTTTATGTTGTTTACAGATCTCACAGTTTGTGAGATTTAGGCTTTTGGGGGTATTTTTTGATTTGGGTAACTAATAAGATTTTGGTCACCTGTTTTTGTCGCTACATCCTGTTGTTCTTGTGTTTTTGTTATTGATTCATAAATTTCTACAGTTTTTATCCAACAAAACTGCTAAAAGTTAGGACTTCATTCTATATACATGTAGCCACTGGTTTTAGCCCAACAAAACAAAACAAAACTTCATTCTAGATCCCTGTATACAAACGGGTCATGATAAGCGAATATAAGCGAACATTTGCAAAAATTTTAAATCAAAATATTTTTGGGACTTTAACTAAATAAACTAACAAGTTCATGTAAATAATATAAACCAAATTCTCCAACAATTGTTATTATTATTAAACGTAGATTCCTCAAAGCGTCCTATGTCACCCCCAACACCACTACAGGGGGGAGAGCCATCAAAGCGAACATAACTTCCACCATGTAGCTAGAACATACTTTCGTCCTCTATTTTTTTATAAAACTTCAACACACTTCACATACTTTCATCCTCTATTCTCCTTTTTTTTTAAATCTACAATCTTTTTTATACCATGAATCCTTTTAACCACGGTTTCATTCCTCCACGTTCGAGCGTCGATACGAACCAAGCAAGCCACTCTACCCGTCCCGTTTCTCCGGTACCCACTCGGCCCACCCCATACGGATCCGATTTCGTCGAGTTTAATCAAAATCAAACCGGGTTCTTGAACCTTTTGAACCAACCACTTACTTGGGACCCCTATATGAACGGTTGGAACCCGAACCAAAACATGGGCGAAATGGGTTCGTCTCATGCATTCGGTTCCGCACAAGCATTCGGGTCGCCCGTACGCGAGCCCGAGGTTTTTCCGGAAACACAACCGGACATAGTGGAGACGCAAAAGGGTAAAGAAAGACGCTCGCATAAAAAGAGACCCGAGAAAACCGATAGCCGAGCAAAAAAAAACGTTCAACCGTGGGATGAAGATGAGTATTACGCGTTAACCCGAGCTTTTCTCGACGTGTCAGAGGACCCCATAATAGGTATTTTTTGTGTCTTATTATTATTATTTTTGGTTATTATTAATTTTTTTTGTGTCTTTTTGTTTTGATAATTATTTTTTATAGCAAAAAACCAACGTAAAACCGTTTTTTGGAACCGTATCCGAAAGCTTTTTTTCGACCTAATGGGAGGGGAGACGAGTACCAAGCGGCGGACTCAATATCGGGCAAATGGATCGACATCAAGAAAAAGTGTACAAATTTTCATACCGTTTACCAACGTACGAGAAACGGTTGGAAAAGTGGGAACGACGACAAGGACATTACGCAAGCCGCGTTGATCGAGTATCAAGCGAAAAATGGTAGTTTCTTGTACATGAGGTGTTGGCAACTTCTCCGGCATAGCCTCAAATGGGCCAACGTCCCTACCGTTGGAGCGAATTCGGGTCGGTCGGCGAATAAAAGACCGTCGAAGAGATCAAAAACAAACGAATCGGGTGAACCTGAAACGCCGACATCCGGTGCTCGAAACATCGACGTAAACGATGATATTCAGGAGGACGAGCTGGTGCAAGAGCTTCCACGACCTGACGGAAGAGCCGCTGCAAGAAGATCGAAAAGGCCCGAGTCATCGTCGATGTCATCCGACATGACTAATGCGTTCTTGGAGGTAAACCGACGCCTTAAAGACATACACGAACTCGGGACTAAACGTTTGGAGGAGAACGGGGAAGTGACCGAGATTATGCGGGATAGACAATGGGCTCATGACTTTGAGTTCTACTCGAAACCGCATGACCACCTAACCGGCAAAGCGTTGAAGATGGCGTTGGCACAAAATGAGCGAATCGAAAAAAATATAATCTTTGAGTTTTTTTTATTGTGATGTTTTTAAAATTTTTAATGTAATGTTTTTTTTTTATTTTAGTGTAATGTTTTTATTTTTATTTTTAGTGTAATTTTTATTTTAATGAAAGTTGTCTTTATTTTTATATAGTTAGAAATAAATATTAAATAATGGAAATTAATGATTGGGTAATGATGAAGTAGGGGCGTTATGACTACGGCATCTAATGTCATAACGCCCCTGCTGATGTGGTACGTCACATGTCAGAAAACGCCCTTTAAGGGGCCTTATGACTACACATGACCTAAGCCGAGCTCACTCCTACCTATCCTATCTGAACCACTAACTACCAAAAACCACTAATTTTGAAGGTGTTAAACTATGTTAAGTCTCATAAATCTATATCTTTTTCGTGGCATTTGTGAATATATTGAATGGTAAATCATGAAATATGTGATTCCTCAACAGTTAACTAAGGGACGGAGCTAGCGTATTAGAAGGGGTAGCACGAGCAACCCCTCAACCCTGTCTCCGTATTGTTTTCATAGTGTAAAAAGAATAAAAATTTCGGTTTTATACAAAAAAAAATTGGGATGACCCTCAACTTTTGGACTAGCTCCGCCACTGAGTTAAGTACTTAAATACATGGGTTGAATGAGAGAGAGGGGTTACTTAATATTTGTTTTTATATGTAGGGAGCATATAATGAGTTTAAAGTTAATCAGTCAACCATATGAAGTGTTGTCGAATACCAGACTAACAGATGACGCGCAACTTCTCCAGAAAAGTCCTACAAAAAGAACACCGTTAGTCTCGCCACGGAGGGTAGGGTGGGGGGGGGGGGGGATCCATGACCAAACTCCACCGTGAGAATAAGTCTCGTGCCTTGGCATGGATCTCAGGTAATAAATTAGTAGGAATGTTTGGATTGCTAGATGGCATGCTGGACAATAAGGATATACAGGCACTGCGCAGGGAGTTGTTCCCTTTGAGGATATTATGAGATCTTTCTTATTAATGCGTGCCCTCTCATGAAGCAAGCTAGCCGCCCATGATGCCCTTTAATATTTGTTACCCCCGAAGTCGTTTAAGGCATTAAATGCGAGTGAGAGATTACATCACATGACTTTCTGCCGGAACAGTGACTTGAGGACGTTGGTCATGGGCGGAAAGATGAACATCTTTGACCAAGTCTTCACTTTGCAGGTTATTCGAAAAGGGAAATGTCATGTTGAGCCTAGACCCAGTATCTTAGTGAGGGGTAATCGGCCCATACGAGGGAGCCCACAGGGTGACCCTTGTCGTCAGGGTTGGTTTTAAATCAAATTAGTTAGTGATATAATACGATTAATTCAACAAGGAAATTTAATTCACACAATTTCACTGAGCGAAGACTATGCGTAGTGGTGGGGTTATCATGCGTGATGTTGCTCCATAGCGTCTAAGAACACCCCCTCCACCCCGGCGTTATGGCTTGTGAACTTTCTTACCAGCGATGGTGATAACGAGGTGAAGGTGAGTTAGGAAATGTGTTTTGTGAGGTATATGATAGGGTTATGTGGTGTTAACCACTACACCCAAATGTTATGTGTGATACCCCAACACATGGCCTAAGCTTGACTCATTAATTAAATTAATCAACAAATCATCAATCTTGAATCTTAACTTCATGTATGTTACCAGTACACATGACCTAGACTTGACTCGTTAATTAATTAAATTAATCAACGAGTCATCAATCTCAAGTCTTAAGATAGAGTAACATGGGATATCTAAATAACAAAAACCAGATTTCCTCAACGAGTAACGATTCAATTAGTCGAATATAAGATGCTTCTTTAGTAATATAAAAATTCGAATTCTTATTGGTTTTCAATTAAATAAATTCTTGCTTTATTTTTATTTTGCATGATATAAGTGAGTCGATATATATACATTTTTCCTATAAATGATGTATCAAACGTTTTGCTATAAGTAGGAACTAGTCAATTTAAGTTTCTGCTTAATTTTCACGCACTCCAAATATTAATATTCTCGTATAACTTATCTTGAAAATGGAATTTTAAGGAAATAAGTAACCATCCAGACAGGTACGACCTTGCCAAGCTATGGCCATGGTCATGCATGATTCAACAAAGCAACAGATGTCAACAAGTCAATCCATTTGGTCAACAAAAGTCAAACAATGTGCGAAGGCACACACGTGCCCAATTTAGCACGACATGGAAGAAGAAGACAAACCTACGAAGCTTCAAGATCCGACAAAACTAACACCAACATAAGCTAATGTCCGGACACCTGTCCACGCACGACAATGCACCACCATAGGTACGTCCGTGCCTATTATAGACTGGAGGCATTTTTGGTACCAAAAGTACAAGGAGTAGATGTTCTATAGGGAGAGTTGGCAAGGCATGGCTATGCAAGTACAAAAAAGACAAGATTCTGTCAGGGCCAAGTACAAGGCACGATTGTGCCACCTTAGGCACGGTCGTGCACATCTGCATGATTCCAGCCTATAAATGGCAACCGTTGCAGCCCGATTTCACCATCCCATTCCACACTATCTCTCTCACTTATATACTCTCTGATCTAGAGATGTTCACTTGAAGTTTGGGATCACTCCACAAAATCACTTGTAATAGCTTAGTTTGAGGGAGAAAGTGAGAACTTGTAATCATCTATCTTCAAGAAGTTGTTTGATTCTTATACATGATCTATCGTGATCCTTTCCATGATCATTGTTTTTAGACAAGTTTGTATGGCCATTCGTGACTAAAATTCTTGTAGTACTTGGGTTGTAGATATAGTTGGTATAAATTAAATGTTTAAACTTTGGTAAAGTGGTGTGTTATGTTTTTGACAATTTTTTCTACCCTTCTTTTTTGTTAATGGGATTTGTTCTTTAGTTTTGGTCTTTGATCTTGTGAGTGTTCTTAATAAACTTAGTGCTGTGAAGCCTATTGTACACTCATGATGTGTAAAAACCCATATACTAATACGGATTCCCATTTTAATAGTGGTTAACCCATTTGTGATTTCATATCTTGTGATGAAAAAGCCAGAAGGTGGTTTTGAACCACGTGAAAAATGCCTACCAACGATTATATGCCTTGGAATTTGGAAAGAAATCCCTACTACTTGGTTATAAAAAGGTTAGCTCAAATGGGCCGGTTTGTTCTTGTAGTTGGGCCTAAAAATCCAGCTGACTTCGGCTTAGAAATCAAACAGTTGGGCCTAAAAAATCAAACCTATTTTGGCTCAGAAATCAAACACTTTCACATTTTACAAGTAAATAAAACCTGCTAGCAAAAATGCTACTCTATTGGGCCGGATAGCTAGAGTCATAGTAGATGGGCCTCAGATGTTTTTACCAAATAGCAAATCTTTATTCCTGGGTAAGGGACTAGAAAACTCGAAACGGGCGTGCATTATCCAAACCGGACTAAAAAACTCGAAATTCAGTTTGAGGCGAATTGGAATAACAAATTCGAGTTTTGAATATTCGAATCAGGTCCTTATCTTAACCAAAGTTCCATGTGGCTAAAGACGTGCAAAAAAATTATTTTAAAGGGTCTTTGGAAGAAGTTAACTTCACCAATGCCAACAAGGTGATCACATGCTCGGATTATTTCCATCCATCCGTCTTTTGATGTGGTGGTTCAAGCGTTTGTCTGGTGTCATGGCGTTATAACCCTCGTGGTTTTATAAATAAGACTTAGGTGTTTCATGTCTTTATTAAAGATCATATGATCACTTTTATATATAATATCTATGCATTGTCCTCTTGTTCATGTTATATGCATGTCTTTCTTTGTTCAATCAACAATGTGTTTAGTACTTTAGCTAAATGTCCACATATACCGATGGACCACTGATCAACATGATTGGGGCCGTAGAAACCGATGTTTTTGGGTGGCTGGCGCTATGAAGGTAACGTCGGTGTTTGATGACCTACACGATTACAACTCGTGTTTGTTGAAGGTGACCGTCCATTATCGAGTTCACTCTTTTGTACCCACCATATATGATCAAGAAGATGTCAATTTTGAAGAGATGTAGGATATTTGCAAGTTGCATTTGGGACATGATTGACACGAAATTTCCACAACTTTTTACTTGTTTTTCCTTTGCGCTTTTATATCAAAGGTTTTGTTTATTTTTAATTATTATTATTATTATTAAACCTATATTCTCCGTTAACAGATGAGTATATATACTATTTATGTTTGATTATGATACACTGGTTGGTTACTTGTTGATAGTATTATGATCCATCCATCATGAAATAAATCACAACGAATGAAGTTTGTAAAGAAAAAGGGTTAAATCGGATATTTTTTAAAATTATATTGTAATTATAAACTATATTGTTTTATAGATACCTTAGATTAGAAGACATGAAAATAATCTAATTATAAAGTAACAAATGATACAATATATATGTATGTATGTATATCAAAATTCGCATCATTTTTGTAAATTTTGTTTTGCTTAGGATCCTAACATGTAAAAGTTTGATATTTTTATAAAAGATTAAGTCACACGTTCCCAATAATTCTACTTTTAAATCTACATATTTTGTCCACTATAAGACTGGGACCCTCAACCGAGGGATGGTATCGAAACTGGCACCTTACCGGTTCAATCAACAATGCATTTAGTAATTTAGCTAGATGTGCACATATGCCAATGGACCACAGATTAACCATGATTTGGCTCGTAGAAAACGATATTTTTGGGTGGCCGGCTAGCTATGAAGGTTACTTCAGTGTTAGATGACATGCATGATTAGGGGAAGGGAGTGGGCGACAAACTCGATCGGCAAACGGGTTTGTCGCGCGGTAACACCGCCGCCGACACCCTTTGCCGATCGGCAAACTTGGTCAGGCGGTAAACCTTTACCGCTTCGGCAAAGTGGTTGTTGGTTTGTCATTAATTAAAAAAAACACTAATTTTTTTTTAAAACCCAAAAAAAAAAAACACTAATTTTTTTTAAAACCCAAAAATGATGGCGTGCGGGCATGCACGAGCCTAGCCGAATTCCGGTTGGGTTGCACCCCCCTGCGCACGGGTAGGACTTGTGGTAAAACATAGCACAAACAGTTCAATAGAGTGTTAGATTTTAATCTTATAAACAACTCCTTAGTTTGTTCCCACACCAATGTGGGACAAAGTAATTTTTTTGAATTTTATGTTTTTTTTTAAGTTAGAATTTAATGTAATGGTTTTTTGTAATTAATTTTAATGTTTTAGTTGTTTTATTTAAAAACAAAAAACAAAAAAAACTTTACCAATTCATCAAGTGTCTAACTATTGTCAACACTTTTGACCAAAAGTTTAAACACTTTAGGTGGATTGGCATGACACGATCTCATTGGTTGATTTTGAAGTTTAAACACTTTAGGTGTTTAACCACTCCCTTCCCCCTTACAACTCGTGTTGGTTGAAGGTCCTGTAGACATGTACGGTACCGCATAGTACCAAAACAAAAATCTTAATAATTGTGGAAGCACATTACGGTACTGGGTTTTTGGTACACTAAGAGTTTAGTGTTGCATCCAAAATTTTCCTAAAAAATAATCAACAAATGAGAATATGAGATTCCAAGTATTAAACTTCCAATTTTACACTTTATACAAAATTGACAATAATCTTTTTAACTGTTGTAGTGTTGTAGGGTTGCTAAGCTTCTGACTTCTTTATGTGGGTTTTCAGTTTGTTTTGATTCTAGACTTTGTTTGTAGGTTATACTTATACCCAAGCTGTCTTTAGAAATTATTGGTTTAACCAAGTTAATAAGTTTTTCTGCCTGTCACTTCTGTTTGAAGAAAGAGTTTTTTTTTCTTTCTCAATTTGAATTTAGTGATTTATATTTTTTAATCTCCTTGTCAAAATCTGAAGATTAAAGAAAGTAAAATCACTAACTTACATCATATTATGAAAATGAAAAAAAAATATAAAAAAAGACAAAGAATGGTACGATGTTTTTCATTCCCAAAATATCTGACATTATTTCATAGAATGGTACAATGTTGTACTTTTGAATTTGGAGTTTTCTTCTTATGTTTTTTTTAACGTCAAATTTGAATCACTGACGGACCACTGGAGTATCACCGTGCCATCAGAGGAACCACCCGATCATATCCATCTCCACTAGGCATAATGCCACATCAATTTAGGAGGAAACCCATTAAATATGGGAAAACCTCCATTGTGGGAATCGAACCCAGGACCTATTGGTCCCAAATCCTATCCCACCACCAAGATGTCACTAGGCTATAAAGCCATGGACTCTTCTTATGTGTAGATAATAATAATAATAATAATAATAATAATAATAATAATACATGAAACTTCAGAAACGAGTTTCTATTAATCTAATTTACTTTAGATGTATATCATTGTCTACCGTGGTACTCTAGAACCCTCAGATCTCATAAGAAGCAACACCAGGTTATACAACTTCATACTTTGTACGTTGACTTGAGCTTGATAAGGAAGGCAATCTTATACTTGTTTACTAAACAATCTTATTTTTAGACCCAGACTTAAGCTTGTTTAAGTTTGATTTGTTTCAATCTTTTTTCGAACCACCATTGAGTAGCTCGCGAACAACTTGACTCGGCTACTTATCCAAATGGCATATATGGTATATTACTTAATTAAATATTTAAATACCTTTTAGCATTCTGGTGTACTCCACCTTCCTACCCCATCGTCAATAATTACTAGCTTCAATAAAGACAAACTTATGAGACAACATCCTTAAACTAAACAAATAAACAATTATTTGAAAGTATCTTGGAATCTCAAGTTATTGGTTCTTGTAGATGTCCTTGTTTCTCCCCCTTAAACATAACAAATAAACAATTATTTGGAAGTATCTTGGAATCTCAAGTTATTGGTTCTTCTAGATATCCAATTTTCTCCACTTTTTTTTTGTAATCTTGTCTACATAGGATTTGGCTTTCGTATATATCTTGGTCAGTGGCAGATCCAAATTTTTTTAAAGGGTTTCTTTTAGTAGATTCTCACTATTTTTTCTCAAATTATCCAAGGTTTCCACTACTTTTTTTCAAACCGAGGGGGTTCCTAGGAACCAGAAACCCCTGGACCCGCCACTAATCGTGGCATTATGTATGATGACATACATTTATGAAAAACCAATTGTCCCATTATAGATGTGTGAAGAGTTTAGTTTTGATGGTTTTTAGGTTAAACCATAAACCAAAATAAACCAAACTGTTAATAATGATTTTTGATTAAAAAAAACGAAACTAAAACCCAAACCATAGCCAAACCATTAAAAACTAAAGCTGAACCAAACAGAACTGTTAACGGTTTGGTTCCAGATAGGTTTCACGGTTCTTCTTCCAATTAGCTGGATAAAAGGGTGTAAATTTATTAGGATATATCGTGTTTGCTAATAGGTACAAGAGTATCAAGGTTGAGGTAAAAATGAGATTGATCATGAAGATGATTCATAAAAAGAGCACCAAAAACTTAAATTGGAGACTTGAAATCAAACCTTATGTATACGAAAGGTAGGTGAGGGAGTCACCAAGTACAGGAATTGCTGACTATGCGAAGGGATAAACTGCTATCGGTTCAATATAGTCCATTATAAAAAATCCCATTACTAAATATGTAATGTTACAACTAAGTTATAAGTATATTCGGTCTTACGGTCTAGTCCGGTCTGGTTTTCTACAACATGTGTAGGTATAAACTGTAAACCTAACCGTTCATATTATGGTTTGAAACTATGAAACTAGTCGACTGAAAACTTATAAAAAAACAACCTCGAAACCAAATCGATGACCCGTTTTAAGGTTTTAAATCAAACCATAACCCCCTATCCCTCTATAGGCTTGCCACGAGCATGCTATATAAGTAAATATTAATCCAATGATTTTTGTAATATATAGTTTTAAAATAAAAACATGTATAAATAAAATATTGTAAAATGGAGTTATTAAAAAAACTTTAAAGTTTCTAAGGAATGGGTGAATGGATATGGGATGATGGGCTCTTAGATCTTTTAGTAACTTCTTGTATATTTATGATATATATGTTCTATACAAACTTTTAGCATTTATGTTATATATTTTCTATACAAACTTTTAGGTATAATGTTCTAGGGTCATGATATACTATGAAGTTTATTAGGGTAGGAAGACTATGAAGTAATCTTACCATGATATATATTTTTATATTTATGATATATATGTTCTATACAAACTTTTAGTATTTATGATATATATTTCCTATACAAACTTTTAGGTATAATGTTCTAGGGTCATGATATACTATGAAATTTATTAGGGTAGGAAGGCTATGAAGTAATCTTACCATCTATTTATTAATCAAATGTTAAGATTAAATAAGTGAAATTGAACAAATATGAAGTTTATTAGGGTAGGAAGGTGATCAAGTAATCTTACCATCTATTTATTAATCAAGGGTTAAGATTAAATAAGTGAAATTGAACAAAAAAGAGAGGCACGTGAGTTAATTTGAGGGTGTTCTAGTCCATCCAAGTCAATAGTTTCTCTCTCCTCCAATTCCCCATCGTTTTTAAAACGTTAATAACTTTTTCATACGATAATATTTTTTTATAAAAATTGCACCCTAAAAACGAGCGTTTTTTATCTTTAAAACGAGCATACTATTGCTATACTTTTGAAAAAAATTTCGAAAACCCAGATGCGTAAAACGCAATGGATAGAAGAACACACTGTAACCTAGGTTCTAAAACGCAATCACATGTTTCTCTTTAACATGGTCATGCCTTTATTTTAACATGGTCATATTTCTGTTTTAACATGGCCATGCCTTTGTTTTAACATGGCCATGCCTCTGTTCTAACATCCATGTTCTAAAACGCAATGGGTTTTAACATGGTAATGTTTATGTTTTAACATGGTCATGTCTTTGTTCCAACATGATCATGCTTCCCTTTTAACATGATCATGTTCTTTGATGCTCTTTTACACTCCAGTTCTAAAACGTAATGAAATCAAAATCAAGATTTTGCACTACAGATTTCGAGAACTCCAATGGAGTTTTAACATGGCCATGTTTATGTTTTAACATGGCCGACCATGCTTCTATTTAGCATGATCATGTTCTTTTCACTTCAGGTTGTAAAACGCAATGAAACCAAAAATCTATTTTTTGCACTGCAGGTTCTAAAAAGCAATGGAGTTTTAACATGGCCATGTTTATGTTTTAACATGGTTATGCTTTTGTTCCAACATGACCATGCTTCTATTTAGCATGATCATGTTCTTTGCTTGTAAAACGCAATGAAACTAAAATTCAATATTTTGCATTGTATGTTTAAAAGCAATGGAGTTTAGCATGGCCATGTTAATGTTTTAACATGGTCATGCTTTTGTTCCAACATGACCATACTTCTATTTTAGAATGACCATGTTCTTTCCTTGTAAAATGCAATGAAACCAAAATTTAATATTTTGCATTGTAGGTTTAAAAAGCAATAGAGTTTTAACATGGCCATGCTTCTATTTTAGCATGATCATGCTCTTTCCTTGTAAAACACAATGAAACAAAAATTCAATATTCTGCACCGTAGGTTATGAAAAGCAATGGAGTTTTAACATGGCCATGTTTATGTTTTAACATGGTCATGCTTTTGTTACAACATGACCATGCTTCTATTTTAGCATGATCATGTTCTTTACACTCCAGTTTGTAAGACGCAATGAAACCAAAATAAATATTTTGCACTGCAGTTTCTAAAAAGCAATGAACTTTTAACATAGGTTCTAAAAGCAATGTAGTTTTAACATGGGTATGCTTTAGTTACAACATGATCATGCCTCTGTCTTAGCATGGTCATGTTCTTTGCACTGGAGGTTCTAAAAAGCAATGAGTTTTAACGTGGTCATGCATTTGTTTCAACATGATCATGCTTCTATTTTAGTATGGTCATGGCTCTGCTTTAACATCCAGAATAACAAAAATGAAATGAACTCTAACAAAAACATAATGAGGTGAAAAACGTAATTGAGGTTTGATAACCTAAAACGCAATAAAAATAAAATATAACACAACTTACAAAAGAACTCCGATTAACGACGGTGGACGGAGAAAGAACTCCGATACACCATGGGGAAACTTGTTGCGGTGGCGGTGGGCGGTGGAACGGTGCGGTGGATGGTGGAATGGTGGTTTCAGATCTGAAAAAACCCAACAGGTGGTTGAAGGTGGTAGTGATTTCAGATCTAGTTTCCGGCAAGATGGTGGCGATCATAGGTGGTGGTGGTGGTGGTGTTGGTTATGATGTGGTAGTTTATGGTTTGAAAATGATGGATTTGAGTATACATGTAACATCCGTAAAAAAACCGGATTATCCAAACCCGCTTCGTTTATTAAACCGAATAATCAGTTATAAATTTTGTTGCGTATTTAAAGCTCAAACTAATTTTAAAATATACATAATTAATAAACATTTTAGTATTTAAAAACTATAATTATTAAAGATTAAAAATTTGTGCAAAAAAAAATAAAAACAAGCTGCCGGGTTTCGAACCCGGGTCAGCTAGTTCACCAAACAAACACTTAACCACTCCGCCACACGCTTAAGTTTGGAATAATACCGAAACAACTAATACTTAACATAAAACTCGAAACTCAAAATTGGTAACCAGCGCGCCCAAATCCGCAGTCGCCGGAAATTACGCGGATTTGCGACCGTTTCCTTTGACCCCGGAATCAAGCGAGTATAATTGACGACTAACGTCAGTTATAACCGAAATCTAACTTCAATTGCATTCGAAAACGGACCAAATTCAATGATTTACAAAAAAACCGAAGGATGACTTAACCATAACCGAAATCGGTGGTTTGCTCTATAAATATCGATGCCCCACCTCACTTTCACTCGCTCAAACTCTCAGTCATCACCCTCTGTACAAATTTTGCTGTTTCCGAAGCCTCACCGGAAAACATTATGTCGCCAGAAAACCGAACCCATTTCATTTCTTCAGCTTTACTCTAAAATAGGATTTCTAGAGCAAGGACTGAAGTCACCCACACTTACTCTAAAACTCTCTGATCAACTTTTCTGTTCGCCGGAATTTGTCTGCTGTCGCCGGAAAAATTTGGAGCCCGCCGGAGTTGGTCACCCGGATCATCAAGGTTCTATCTCCAGTGGGTATGAATCTTTAAAACCTTTCAATGTTCATGTTTAATTCCGTTAAATTCGTAAACCAGTAATCAGAATCGATTTGATAAGGTTAACAGTCGGATTTCTGGTTTATGGGTAATGTTTAGGAAGAAGATGAAGTTTGCCCAGAAAATAAGTATATTTAAACATGATGTTTTAACCAGGTTCGACACACAGTCCAGCGGTGGACTGTGTGCGATTATAAAGCCTACGTACCGGGTTCGACTCTGTCTTTGTTCCGATTCGTCACAATATTCAAACCTTTTTTATAAAAACCAAATACGGAACTTGACAGTATGTATATAAGAGAAATAAAAATCATAATATAAACGGGTTAGTCACCCAGCCCAGTTGGTAGGGCTGGGTGCGTTGCAAGACTGAGGTCGCGGGTTCGAGACTTGTTATGTGCACCGGTTCGACATAATTACAAATCTTTTTAAAATAAATGATTTCTGGATAAATCTAAACAGTATATAAGTATAATTAAAAATAGAAATATTTCGGGTTAGACACGTAGCTCAGTTGGTAGAGCTGCGTGCACGCGTACGAGAGGTCACGAGTTCGAACCTCACTCAGCACAGGAATACACACAATCCGACCGGTCAGACGGTCAACGGTCAACGGTCAACTGGTCAAAAAGTCAAAAAATTTTATTTTATTTTCTTTTATTTATTTATTTTATTCAAAAATCAATTAAAAATACTCAAAAATAATATTTTTAAAGTTAGAAAATGACCTTAAACTCACAAAAATAAATCTAAAAATCCTATTAAAATTGTTAATAAAATCCACTTATTTACCGAACCATTATGTTATTATTTAGGTTAGTTTCTCTCGTGGTTAAATCCAAATTCGTGCGCATTCATCATCAATCCAAGAAACGCAACCACTGTGAGTGAATTCTTACAAATTCCCCTTTTTATTCATGTTTTGGGGTGTATCATGTGTCGCTTAAATTAATTCGCTTATTCAAACTCGTGCTATACCATATTATGATCTAAACTTAGAATGTGAATATTGTTTGTTATGATATATTACATATTGTCAAGTTGTATGCAAATTACTTGTTAGGCCCATCAGTTCGTTGAACAACGCGTGCCTCAAAAAAATCATTAGTTGTATGTGTGTGCAATATTTAATATTATGTGTTTTGTGAATAAATTACATCTACTTTTACTCATATGTGGTAATGCACTTTATTTTATAATTGATTCAATAAACACGTTTAAATGTTTTCATAGGATTCACTCGCCAACTTTTTGTTGATCCAAAAACCATTTTTACACATGATACAGGTGGACAGGTTGAAGCAAGGAACACATAGGAAATTGTCTTAGAAGAAAAGTAATGAAGTCTAGAAAGATGTATAGAACATGTTGTACTTTTATGATTTGATTGTATGATCTCCTTTAAATTGTAATAATAAATATGAAACATTATAATAAATGTCATGAGCTTTGATGAAAACCAATCATGCCCCGATCACCTTTTTCCGCTGCGGGTCGGGGTGTGACAATACAGGGAAGAGAAATGAATTTTGTAGGTGCTGGGTTTTTTTGAAGATGATAAGTTTTGACTAAAATGCCCCTCCTTATGTTTTTTCATCTTTACCACATGTTCTCCTATTGCTTCCTATCCTTCCTACTCAAACTAAACTTCCTATTTGATCTTTCCCCTACTGTTCTATACAAACTTTTAGGGTTAACCGGTTAGCATGCTGGGGTAACATATTTTTAAATTATTATGAATTTTCCCATTTTGGTGGGGTGGTAGAGGCTTTGTGTCTTTTGAGGAGAGACCAGGGTTCAATTCCTAGCATTGGGTAAATTTGGTGTAATTTAGAAGTAGGGATTATGTAACATTTGCCGTTCAAAAAAAATTATTATGAATTTAAGATATAAGATTAAGATAAAGTATTATTTATTTTCTATGTAATATGATAAGACACTTTTATCTTTTACAACAGATTTTCCTTCATTTTCTCTTGGACAGTCTCTACAAGTAAATTATTTATCAAATTATGATACAATGTAACGATTAAAATTGAAATTACAATAGATGATTTATCAAATTATGATACAATGTAAACTAGATAATCATCAAAGGAAAAATTGATAACCTTTTATGCTTAGTAAATTAGATGATCATCAAATGAAAACTTGAAGATTTTTTCTTTTTTATTTAAAAATATATATGATATTTGGTCATATAAATTATTTTATGATTTTAATATACATGGTTAATCTTCTTACACATTATCCCTTTCTTATTCCATCTAAACCACAAGTCTTCACACTTATGGAAGATGAGAGCTTTATTTAGATTGATAGATTCATACCAAGTGTTCATTAGATATATTTTTACAAGGACATGACTTTGTGAACCCACATAGTTGTGTGACTTGTGCGAATATGTGTTTTGAGTCCACATGGCCATGTGATCATTGTCCAAATTAAATTACACTTTATATTACTTTTAGGGGATACAACTATATGTTTGTGTTTACATGATTGTACCCAACTGATGTTGGGGGTTAAGCTCAATTACTTCTAGGTTCATGTATGAGATTCTTATGTCTCAGCCAAATTACATAATTTGAAGACATTAAGTTAAAGTGTGAAAGAAAGTTTGGTTAAACTACAAAATAACACCCAAGCCCCACATAAAATAGAACTTTTTTTTAATTCCTTCCAAATCCAGTCATCTAACTAGGTTTAAAATACGAAAGTAACAAATTACAAACAAGTGGCAGGTAAACGGGCAACAAGCTGCGCCGCAACCCCCTTTTGAATTGCAAAACCAATCCTACTAAAGACGAAACGGCCCTTAAAGGTTGAAAGATTACTATTCACAACCTGTTGGACCCTGTTTAGAAATTCACAGCCTCTGGGGTTAGGGACCCAAATGTATCAAAAGCGAATGGGATAAACACGTGTTGATTCTCTAAACAAGCCTTCTCGTGTTTAGCGACCTTGCCTGATTCCGCCTTTAACGCAGCCTGGCCAGCAACAAACCCATTATCCCTGAGTCCAACAAGAGGGGACACTCCTGTAAGGTCCACACAAGCGTGTTTTCCCCTAGCCCACCCAAACACAAGAATATCAGCTGGCCGAAGAGTAGACCTGGCCTCGAGGGGGTTGCGTTATAGTCTTTTCTTTCATAGACACATTTATCTTCTTTCTTTTAGAAACTTCGTTTTTAGTAGAAATCCGACACTCTTTTCATTCCGCCGCGTTTTGGCCTTCGGCTTGATTTGCGTATCTTCAGAAACGGTTACTTCATCTCCACTATCATCACTACAAGTTTGAAGGTCATCACACCAATCTGAACTACCCTGCTCTTCATAATATAGAAACCGGGGTTCCTCATCATCTTTAGAAAGTTTCAGCTTGTATGATTTACCATGTACTGTGAGATTCTCGAAAAACAGGAGATGTTCAGGATCTTTATGGTTTTCATCCACATGTACATCTTCATCTTCGTTTTCGCTTTCATCTTCGTTTTTGCCTGTTCAGGTGAATTTGCTTAGCACATTCCTTTTAATTGACAGTCGTAACTGAGTTTAGGTTTCTCAATGAACTTGATGCATGTATGGTTGGTTTTGTTTTGTTTGTTATTTGCTCCACGTCACAAATACCCAAAATCCTCTGCTTCAATGTACTACTATAAACTCCGTCATGATTCCACGATATTCATGATCACAGTGTGATTATCTCCAATAATTTCTGAATTCGGAACCCTAATTTCATCAATGGCGCATTGTAGATCGAAATTCTTCTTCGTAATCTGTCTATCAATCTTACTGATTGCTAATGCAGCGGTTTTGACTGAACCAGAATTGAATTCAGGCAACAAAATTAATTTTTCCAACGGCTTGAGATTTCAGTATTAGTTTATGAAGCTGTTAGTGAAGTTGCACGCCAGGTGTTCGATAAAATGTCTAGAAGAAAAACCATTTATTTTAAGGCTGGATATCAGTTGTTTAATACAACTGGTTGAATAACGAGTTGTTTCAAATAGTTTCCGTAGGATTTGGAACACCGAAAAATAGATTAAGATTTATTTTGTTTTTCGTTTTGGAAGCCCGCAATGGATTGAGTGTAGTGTGCTTTAAATGGGGTGGGGCAACTTGTCGTTGCCCACGCTAACCCATTAGTTTTTCGTCATTTATTTTCCAAGCTAGCGAGTTATCCTTAAACTTCGTTTGTATTTTGAATAGTTGATGCCCGGGTCTAGAGTGGGGGGTTTGTCTGGGGCTTTAACTGTTTGTGGGGCTCCATCCGAGGAGGGGGTGTTGGTTCCTCAAGGGGTGTCTGGTTGTGTCCTTTTAAGGGCTTTCATTGTTGCCCCGATGGACAGGCAGGGGCCAAGGGGTTCCCGAGGTTGGTGGCCCATATCAAGCGGCTTCATTTGTCTTCAGATGACAAAAAGTAGGCCATGCGCGATGCTGTATCCGCGGATCTGGATTTATTTGTTTCGGTTGGTGAGGCTTTTAAGGTTTCAGGCCAATGGTTATGTGGGGAGTGTATGTGTTTACATGCTCTCAGTCGGGTGTGTGGCACGATTCAAGTTGGTTACAGGAAATGCGGAGGAGTTTATTGTTGGGATTCCTACGCCGAATGTTGGAAAGGAGATTGTTTCTTTTGGAGGTATGGGTGTGGACGTGGGTCTGCTTGATCGTGTCTTCTCTCTTCCTATCAAAACAGTTAAGAACATCCCCATAGTTGTCGCATGGCCTTTTCCCAGGCTTTAACGACATCTCGATGCAAAGGTGGTGGCTGCGCCAGATTCTGTTGAGGTGTAGGTGAGACTTTTGTTGTTGCCACGTTGCACGTTGCAGGTTTTCAGGCCTTCTAATCGTCAGGAGCGCAGGTCGGGGAACAGGAAGTCCTTACAATGTCTTAGTATTCAGCGGGCCCTGGCAGCGTGGGGTAATGGGGATGGTTTTGCTGAACTCATCCTATCACTTTTTGCCCAACCATCAGAGGTTTTTCGCGCCCTGATGAGCATCCCCATGGGTCGATAATTCTAGGGTGAGCACCAACGTTAAACAATGTTTACGGAAAGTTGCAGATGGCCATTTCACTGCGTCGGTTAAAGTTTTATGTTCTTCGGGGGTTGCACCTTTTGGTGAGGATACTATGAAAGCATGGTGGTAAACATCCTGTCCTACCTCCTCCGGCTATGCCTGAGTCCTTACTATCGGAGTCACCCCTTACTGTGGATGTTGATAACGTCCTTGGGTGCATTAATATTTCCCCAAAGGGCCTCTTGTGGGAGGGATGGGTTGAGGGCTCAACACATTTTGGATGCTCTTTGTGGGGAGGGGTCGGTGATCGCATGCGGGGTGCTTAAGGCCATTTCCGAGGTAGTCAACTTGTGCTTGGGGGGAGGTGCCCTAGGGTCTTGTCAGAGTTTGTTGCTTCTGCACCCCTCACGCCTTTACTTAACCAGACAACGGGATTATGGCCTATTGTCGTGGGCGCAATTTGGAGGAGGTTAGTTTCTAAGGCGGCTATAGGGGGTCGGGAAAGAGATGGCTAAATATCTCGGTGATTTTCAATTTGGGGTGGGTATTCCTAGCGGGGCGGAGGCTGTGCTTCCATAGTGCGAACAAGTTTTTAAATGTGTTCCACTCGGATGGGTCGTTAGCCATGATTACTGTTGATTTCTCTAATGCTTTCAACTTAGTGGATAGAACCGCCCTTTTGTCAGAAGTTCTAACCCGATGCCTCTCCATTTCCTTATGGGTGGATTTTCTATATGGACAGCCGGCTAGATTATATGTCGGCAACGATCATATTTGGTCCACCACTGGGGTTCAACAGGGAGACCCCTTGGGGCCTCTTCTCTTTGCCTTAGTTTTGCATCCCCTCATTCATCAGATACGAGTGTGCAAGCTACTTTTCCATGCTTGGTACTTGGATGACGGTACAATTATAGGGGATGCTAAAGAGGTGCTAAAGCTTTAGAAATCATCAGGTCTATGGGGCCCTGTTTGGGCTTCAACTTAACGTTAAGAAAACAGAAGTTTTTTGGCATCGTGCAATGGAGTTAAGAAGCAAAAGGGTTTGTTTCGTAGTGGGATTGGGAGGCCGGTGTCGGGTGTCAAACTCCTCGGGGCGCTGTTAGTCGCGATGCGGGTTTCATCAGTAGGTTGGCCGTGAAAAGGGCATCTTGTGTAGTGGATCTGATGAGCTATCTTCCACATCTGCGGGACCCTCAATGCGAGCTTCTCTTGCTGCGCTCTTGCATGGGTTTGCTAAGTTGTTGTTTGGCCTCAGAACGTGCCAACCCACATTTTTGGGGAGGCTGTTTCGGTTTTTTACAAAGGCCTTCGGAGAGCTATCGAGGATATCGTGGTTTGCGGGGGTCCGTTTTTTGGGGATCTTCAATGGAGGCTTGCATCCCTCCCGACCCGTTTTGGGGGTTTGGGTTTATGTTCGGCTGAGGATGTATCCACGTATGCTTTTGTGGCCTCGAGGGCGCAATCTTGAGTTTACAGGACCACATTCTTCGAGACTGTGGTATTGTTGGGTTAGATTTTGATTATGTGTGCGCGTTGGATTGCATGCACATGTCCCTTCCGGATTTTGATCTTGGTGGTTTCTCTAATAAGGACACCGCCCCCTAAAGCCCAGAATGCTTTGGCGAGTGCCCTATTTAGTAGAACTGTCCAGTGTTTAGGAGAGAAGTTTAGTCTAACCCCTCGTCAGAAAGCTGTGTTTGATTGTCTCCGGGCACCTCATTCTCAGGATTTTCTGACAGTTATCCACATTGAAGGATTAGGCCAACACATGTCAGCAGTGGAATACCGGGCAATTCTTAAGTACCGGCTAATGATCCCTCTGTTTCCGGTTGATGAGCCTGCCCAGTTTGTCGCAAGGCTTGTTTAGATACTTTTGGCGAACATGCGGTCCATTGTAAGGAGTTACCTGGTTTTAAATACCGACATGATTTGGTAAGGGATATTCTCTATGATGTTCTAAAGCGGGAAGGGATTTCGGCGAAAAAGGAGGCTCGGTGAACTTTCTGACGGATCCGCTCGATGGTAGGTTTACTCTTCGGCCACTGAAATAGAACTATCATACCAATTTAGAAACAAGTCACATAACTCAAATTCAGCCTAATTGGACTTAAGGCATGAATATACTTTTTTATCGGCAAGAAAACCAAGATATATTCGTACTCTACATAGACATTATAACGAGCACCTCTAGCCAGGAGTTAGAGAGCTTAGTACATAGTTAAACAAACACGCCAAAATTATACCACTTGTTAAAATCTAACAAATGAAAGTTCACTCTACCTTCGATCCACAGGAAAGCATACACCCTAATGTCTTCAAAAACTTTATACCGGATTGAATTTAACATTGTTAGAAATGTTGTCGTTCCTCACTATCCAAATAAACCATGGAGTAGACAATGCAATAGTTTGCATCATCTTTCTTTGGGCTTCAATCAACGATGAGGGAATCTATACTACTTACTTAACTGAATTCCAGGATAGCGCCATGTTTTAGCACCACACTATGATCCTATCCCAGATATCTTTTGCGAACTTGCAAAGTAGAATTTAATGATCTATTGGTTCTATGGGATCACCACAGAAGCTGCAATTCGTGTTTGGACACGGAAACCATTCATTTCACAAGCGCTTCCTTTGTAACAATTCTATCCAAACCGACTCTTCATCCGAATAAATTAATTTTTATTGGAAGCCATAAAACCCAACTGTGGATGTACGAATCAATAGTAAACATGGTCTTTTCATTAGCACTTCTGTGAAAAACCAAAAACGGGCCATTAGATTTATCTAGCCAACTTCATTTATCGTCCTTCGTTGTCTTGCACCTACTGATTAAATACACTTGTTGGTACTCAAACCTTACCTTTCATTTAGAAAAAAAAAATGACTAATGTGTAAATAATGGGGCTTGTTAGTCCCAATCACAATAATAGGTCATTTATGGACCCCGATTAGCAATTATGCTATTGACAATAACAACAATCGGACCCAATATAACCCATAAATAGTAAAGCTAATTAATAGGGCCTGGAGAATGAGATGTAAGCAAACCTTATCTTTATCTTTAGGATAGAGAAATCAACTCCAAAATAAACTATAGACTAAAAATTTAGACAAAAATCTACCAAATAACAAAAAGTTGATGAAAGAATAACATAGTAAAAAGAAACAAATATAACATGATAAAACACATATAGACATTAATCTAGGAAAACAGTCGTATGCAAAGTCCACCTAAAATGTAAGAAAAATCTAAGTCCATAATACAAAGTTAAGACTCATGTATCCCCCTCCCCCATCCCCCACTAAAAGTATTTAACCTTAATCATACGTCTTCATAAACTCTTATCTGGACTATGTCCTTAAAGTGGTGCAACTCTAGCAAATTTGCCTAATCGACTCGTCTAAAATCAATTATGGTAACAATAAATAGGACTAAATTTAATTTTAAAACACTTAATTAATATTATATTACAACTCATAATCAATAACTATAAATTAACACAACAAACATGCTTATGCTCAGTAAAGAAGTTTTGATGTATACTATGTTTAGGAAAAGATAATGTACTCACCTTATCAACAAAATCCGATTTTGGTTAGTCCTTGCAAAACATCTAAGGTTCAACCTAAATTCAATGTTTCCTCTAAACAAATTCAGATGAATATAGTAACCAATTTTCATTAACCAATGATGGTTACAACTCAAATTCAATTTAAAATGTGTGAGCAATGGACAACATTCCAAATTTTACTGAACACATGTCTATGTGCATTTTTTTCATCAGTCTTTTTTCTTAATACATACATACCAAATTTTACAACTTTTTTGTACGCACCATGTAACATTTTCTTACGTATCAATGTGGCAAATAGCGCGTCCATTATGATTAGTTTGGAAGACATGGCCATACACATAGACGTGTGATGTGAAAATTTCCCTATGCAGTTAATGACATGTAAGAAAAATAAGTCATGTGGCCCTAGACACTTAAGTTTTGGAGAAATGTTACATTTGCATCCGCACTTCAAACCCACTTTTTTAAAAAGGGAAACTTTATGAAAAGACTTAACCGTTTAGCAAACCACTAACGCCGGGAAAACAAAATATATTCCATCGACTAACATTACAACCAGTATTACGACTAGAAAACCACAAAAAAGCGACATAGAAACTATGTACTCAAATAAATTGTGATGATACCCATTTTTTCCACTGAAAAGATCTTCGTTCTGAATAAGCTAATTTTGTATTTTGAATATAATACCATTGTTACCATGTTTTAGTTTTGATTCTCTAATAAGTTTGAGATTCTATGTTTCTTTAATACGGAAACAACACAAATGAAACAAACTATGACATCTTTTTTTTGAACGACAAATTTAGATCATTGACGGACCACTGGAGTATAATCGTGCCACCAGCGGAACCGCCTGATCATATCCATCTCTACTAGGCATAATGTCTATACACCAATTCAGGAGAAACCTAATAAATCTAGGAAAAACCCCCATTATGGGAATCGAACCTAGAACCTATTGGTCTCCAGCCTTATCCCACCCAATATGCCATTTGGCTATAAAGCAACGGACAACAAACTATGACATCTTAATTAGTAGGATCCCCCGATCCCTATTCGTTCTTACCAAGATAATAGCGATCCATACAGATTTTAACACCCGTCGTCTCCCTAAAATTTCAAGTTTCCAAGCTATAATTTTAGTAAATAAGCAAAACCTGCCCAACTTTAATAAGATATGTTACCTTTGCATAAAACGTTATGTCAATGAAAGATTAAGCTCCTCTAACATATTCAATATAAGTTATTATTAATTTTTTCTTTTTTGAACGGCATATTTGGATCACTCAAGTATCATCGATTCAATATATTATTGTTATTAAGTTAACATTTCTTTAGTAGTTTATAACTGATAAGATGCTTTATACAAGGCATGTACTCTACCAATGATTCAACTATAAATCAGCATCGCCTATCAAAGAAATCATTGTCAAATAAACCGCACTCGAATTGTCAATTCGTTGTATCTTGTACAGTGCAACTCACTGATGCTTGCAAATTCCACTATCTGTAATTTGAAGATGAGAGCCAAGAGGAAAGCATGGGAGGACTCCAATCAAGTTATCTAATGGAAAGCGAAGCTTGATTCCTTCCTTTTGTGAAGGGAGTGCTAGACCCTCTTAAAAAAAAGAACAAAAAAAAAAGAGATTCCCTTTTCTACGTTAATGACCTCTTCTATAATTTGCTAATACCAAGCAAGATGTATTAGTGTTTTAATATTTTTTTATTCAAGATAATCACAGGTTTAAACTATATTATAGAGACAAGCCTGAACGAATTTGAACCGAGCTCAAGCTTGATTAATTAGACTTGTGAGTGTAAAGTGTAAACAAACATTTTACTTAATTATACAAATACAATAGTATTTAGATAATATAATTTGCAATTCACAAAAAATATAATTATATATATAATTACTATCAAAAGAAATATTATATACTTTATGTTATATGTAGTTAAACTATAGTTATATATGAATAAATGTTCTATTTATAATTAAAATAATAATCAGTCAAACTCTAGCTTATATTTACTCACAAACAAATATCTAAACATAAAATAGGGTAGAAAGGAGCCGAATTCAAAAAATAATAAATGTGATTGTGTGGTTTATCTTTTATTTGTTTGTTGTGTGGAGCAAAAGAAATATTAAAAGCAAACAATAGTGTTCTAATCGTATTCTCTTTGATTACCTGTGATGCCCTTTTACGCCCTTTTGTTATCACCTTTTCTGCGCATTTCGAATTCCAAATTGCTCTTTGTGTTCGCACCTAATATCTATGAGGGCGTTGCAAAACATACGGTTGTTATTAGCTGCTTCTATTTGCCGACGGCTTCTTAGGCTAGTGATACTACCCGTCACGTGTTTATTCTCATTAAAGTGAGGCCAGCCTTGCAAAACATATGGTTGTTATTAGCTTCGTCTATTTGCCGACGAACTCTTAGGCTAGTGACACCAACCGTCAAATGTTTATCCTCATCAAAGTAGTGTGGGTTCGAGTCCTACAGAGTAGGCAATATGAGTAGATTTTAGAGGAAGTACGTTAGCCGTTAATAAAAAATATAGCTTCTTCTATATATTTGAATACTAAATAGGTGTTCCGACCAAGGATTTTGTTTTTATATCAAATTTTAACAAACATTTGCATCTTATTTATGATAACTTTATAAAAAAAATCGGCATAAAAGGAAAATTCTTGATTTCATGCATGAAAAAAAGTTCACGATTTCATCCACAAAAAAGTTCACGTGTGTTGCATTGTTATTCAAATAGATTATTTTTAATCACCTTAAGTTAATTTAATTTGCTTCAGCTTTTATTTATATTGTCGCAAGTCCAAATATATAATTACTAGGTTAGAACCCCGTGTATTACACGGACTGAATAAATATAATTTTATATATTAAATTATCTTTAAAAACATTATTTATTACACAAGTTGGATAAATATAAGATTTAATATTAAATAATAAAAAAGTTATATCTTTAAAAAACATGTGTATTACACAGTTGAATTAATTTAATTTCTATACTAAATAATAAAGAAATACATCTTTAAAAAAACCATCTGTATTGTACGGACGAAATAAATCTAATGTTATATACCAAATAATAATAAAAGTTATATCTTTAAAAACTCCGTGTATTACACAGGTTGAATAAATATAATTTTGTATAATAATAAAAAAAGTTATATATTTAAAAAAGTCCATGTATAACACGAGTTGAATAAATAAATAAATATATCTTTAAAAAAACTAAGGAATATACTCGATACGTGATGAATATGGTGATTGCCGAGATGTTCTTGAAAAGAAGATATGTTATTCAAAAAGCAAATCATCATCCATTTGAAGGATAAAATGTTGATATCAATTCCGACAGTTTTATTCTAAATTATAACGAAGTTCTATGCCAATGAAGAAAATAATAGTAAAAACGATGAAGAGTGTAATTATGTTTGTGATGTATTTATCTTGTATTTGAACATTTGCTACACTTATCAATTATATAAGTATTCTGTTTTTTAGATGTAAACCACAAGATGAAAACATTTATTTCGAGAGCGAACCATAAACTAATTACTTATATTTATTAAATTGATTTGATTAAACGAAAAATAAAATTATGTGAAAGCCATCTTAAACAAAAACAATCTTTACTATATAATAACATAAATAAATTTGTGACACATGATACTCTATGGGTGATCTTCATGGGAATTTTTCGGAAAAAATGTATTTTTCTCATTTATCCTTATTTAATTTTTTAAATTCAAATAAATATAACTTCGGTTTATCCAGATCTTATTTTTTTTTATCATAAAAAGGTAAAAATGAATAAGAAATTAAATGTTGGTCATAGCACATCTTAAAAAATATCATTTAGACTAAAATTTTAGTTTCAGTTGTAAGCTTTTTGATGATTACAATTAACAAATATTCCGTTTTTACTATTTGTTTTTAAATTTCAAACATGACGATAACAATTTTTAAATTTCAAACATGATGATAACAATTAAAAAATATTCCTTTTATAATATTTATTTTTAAATTTCCAAATATAGTATAAAGTACTTTGAAATTTTAAACGTGACATATGTTAATATTTTAATTAATAGAGATAATTGTTTTCCTGTTAATATTTTAATTAAAAGAGATAAATGTTTTCCTAAATCACGATATTATAACATATAACATTGAATATTTTAATTTAAAGAGATAATGACGGTATAAGATAACTTTTGTGTGTTATAATTAAAAGAGATAATAACATTATAAGATAACTTTTGTGTGTGGGGTATAAATTAATAATTAAATTTATATTATTCATTTGTATAATTATGAAAAATAATTATATAATTAAGTGAGAGAGGCGAGAAAAACTAAAAAATAGATGACTCTAATAAATGATATGTGTCCCTTCATTGATTTACTTTATTATATGTATAGATTAAACAATTCAGAAATTAACAGAAGAATCTATACACTACCTAAAACAATCTTTCTTCTACCAAACAAATAAATATAAAGTTAAACAAGTGTTATCACCATATTTCATCTCTCTAATTTTTTTCTTACTCAAATAATACATCACAAAAGTTTTATTTTTATTATTACTAAAATAATTTATCTACTACTTAATAATAAATGAATATAAAGTTGAACACGTGTCATCACCGTATTTAATCTCTCCAATTCTTTTTCTTACTTAAATATCTTCATGGCTATAATAATATTTTATAAAGTAGGTAAAACTAACTTAATTCTATTAATATTATTAATAATTTTTTACCCATATATGACCTTATAAATTCACCTTTAATTATGAAATTATTTTATTGTTCATATATAAAGTGTTAACTCGTATTATAGTTTCATAATAACTATTCACTAATTAATTTTGTATAACAATTATTAATAAGAATAATAAATCTAATTTATGACATTATAGTAAAAGTATTTTCATTTAAGTAATATTTAAAAAATATACAATAATAAAGATATATTATTTTAATATTATATACATTATTAAATGCAATGTAATACGTAATTTCAATCATCTAAACAATATATATATATGTGTGTGTGTATGTATTAAATATTTTTCGGTATTCAATTCGTGTAAATATACATGGTATTATGGTATTTAAAAGTTACTTGTTAACATAGGCCAATTTATTATGATAAATTTAAGTTAGTTGTCTAAACTCTCATATGGTAAAAAAACGTCAGTTTTATAAAGTTTTTTACACATTATATAATTATATCGTTTCTATTATTCAACATCTTGTAATACATGGGTCTATAACGTAGTAACATATATACAATTTAATAGAGAGTCAACTGTAAAGATCATTTTTCATGGTGGATTCGATCAATGGCATGACTTTCGTCATCCTTGGGACATTAACCTGCATCTTATGCTTCACATATCATGTTACCAAACATTCATTATCATGCTTAACCTTTCAAACTAATATACAAGTCTTATTCATGTTTGTATTTTCATCCAAGCTAACCTAATCGTATCTCTCATGTATTATGCCTAGTATATAATAATGGTATGTAAGTTCTGGCCAAATGTGGTCCTTTAAAGAGTGGACCCAAAAGGCGTAGATAGTTCACACATTTCTCTCACTTCAGTGGAATTTTAGAACAATTGTGTATCTTGATTTTGATTTAGGGTTTGTTAGTTTGAAATAGTCAATTGTATTTAAATTTCTATAGATATTGATTTATGATTCATTGTTTTATTTTTTGTGATAAACATGATTAGTTTAAGGTTCACATGTTTATGTTTAATTTGATACATTTTAAGTTTTGGTTTGTTTGAAAAGACTTCAATTAGTAGTGTATTCATGGCAAATTGGAATGAAGAGAATAAGATGTTGGATTTGTTTGTGGTAAATGGTCATATCTAGTATCTAGTGATGGATGTTGTTAGATAATGATCCCAAACACTTTAGGTAATTATTAACAAAAACTTTAGACATTATTGTTACTTCGAAATGACCAAAACACCAATCATTTGTTAGGGGCTAGGGATGGTAATCAAACCTGAATCCGATGACAAATCAAAAACCTGAAACATTCGGGACAAGTAATGTGACTGGTATACAGGTAGGGGATTAGTTTTAAAAAGTTTGCAAGGACATGTATGAGATTAGGTAATACCCGCATTATATAGCAGAAAGCAGGGGCGTTCAGTATTCAATTCGGATTTGAAAATTTAAATTCGAATCCATTCTAATTCGATTATCAAGCTTCGAATTCGGTTTTCAAATATCCGAGTTCGATTCGAAGTCGAGTCAAGTAATCGAATTAGAAATACAAATTTATGATTTTTAATTTGATTCGATTCGAAATTCGAGCTTAAATTTTATATATATATACATATACATTTCAAAATTCGAGCTTAAATTTTATATGTATATACATATACATATTTACATAGGGTGGGGTTCCTAAGTGTCATGTTAACCAAATGAATTATTATAAGCCATTAATTTTGCATGGCAAGATTGTAAATACATACAATCTAATTTGGAGGAATTGTTTTTTAAATTAAGGGTGTGAAGGTAATTGTTACTTCTTTCTTTTCTCTATTTAAATATTTAGTTATTTTATCTCTCATCTTTTTTCTCATCAAATTAATTAATTTGTTAAATAAAAAAACAATCTTTATCAAATATTGTTCTCTTTATATCACTTATAATTAAAATTTGCTAGAGAATTGTATCTTATTATATTTATATATATTTATATATTTGTACGTCTTACACAATTTAAAAGCATAAATATAGGTTGTTGTACGTATATGTAATCAATGTTGTACATTTGTGTATTGCACTTGTACAAGGCTGTTGTACGTATATGTAATCGGTGTTGTATGTTTGTGTATTGCACTGTTGTACACGAGTGTAGAGGCTATTGTATGTATATGTAATCACTGTTATACGTCTGTGTATTGCACTATTGTACACGAGTATGAATAATGAGTTAGAATATTCAATGTACATATATCATCTTCTTCGATTTCAAAACCTTAGCCTCATGTTTGTTTTGATGAGATCATTCATAACTTAATCGAAAAAATGGAACCAAAGGTTCGTGTTCAATAAAAAAATACAATATAATTTAATAGCAAATTAGAAATTAAATTAACGAAATGTTCAATAGAAGCTGGAACTTCAATTTAGTTGGAACACGCGAATTGCTGTGAAACCATTTAAATATGTGAAATGAGCCATTGTTGCTTATGAATCGGATCTGATGTGCTTACGTTTTGAGGGCTTCAAAAGAGTCCGCTGAGAAAAAAAGATGAAAGTTTTTTTTATCCATCTTCATGATTTGTTCAATACCTTTTTTATTCATCTTGTTTATTTGATCGTATAACAGCCAATGTTTAATCGATTTTTTTTATCTAGATCATTGTGTTTAAGAATTGAGAGAGAATTAAAATAATAGAGAAATAATTAAATATGAGAGAGTGTGAGAGTTGAGAGAGAAGAAAATTAAGGATTTAAATTAAAAATACCTTGCTTAATGACAATCCTACCTTTTTGATCTAAAAAAATATCAAAGACTAAGATTGGTTCACTTAATTCACAATTAAGGGGGCGATTCACAAATGAACTTAACCCTATTTACATATAGAGATGGGCAAAATCGGGTATTATTATTACCCGGAACCGGTTCCAACCCGGAACCGGTTCTGCTTGGATGTCATTGGAACCGGGTATGGTGTGGAACCGGGTCCGGTTCCTACCCGGGTTCACAGCCAAGAATATGGAACCGTGTAGAACCGGGTACGGGTATTATGGAACCGGGTATGGTGTGGAACCGGGTATGGTGTGGAACCGGTTCCTGATAGTGTTCAGAACCGGTTCCTGACAGTAAAAATCTGACTTTTACTGTTCAGAACCGGTTCTGAACAGTAAAAAAACTGACTTTACTGTGCAGAACCGGTTCCTGACAGTAAAATCTGACTTTACTGTTCAGAACCGGTTCCTGATAAAATGTTACCGGTGGAACCGTTCCTGATTAAAAATCGTTTTTTTTTTTGTATATAAACCCATTCCTACTTACCGGTTCCTGATAAATGTTATTGTTGGTGTTTTAATAAAGTTTGTGTAACAATAATCGATTAAAATTAAAAACCCCTTCTATTGTGTTTTTTTACATCTATTTTTGGAACGCTACTATTGTGTTTTTTATGTTTGAATTTTATTATTAGTTACATTGATAAATAAAAATATTAACAATAATCGATTAAAATTAAAAAACAAATTAATCGGTTACAATATATAAAAAAAATTAACCGGTTACAAAAAAAAAATAAAAAATTACTCAGAACCGGTTCTAGTAAGATTTTATTTATTTGATCGTTTACTAGCGGCAGGTGCAACACTTTCCGACGAGTTTCTCTTAGGTACGGGTACCTCGGTACAATCGTCGTCCGAATCGTTAGTCTCCACTTCTTCGTCCTCCTCTTCGTCAACAATTTTATGCTCTAACTCAACTTCATCTTCTAGACTAGTTTTATGTTGAACACGATCAACGGCATCCAAATGGTCCTTTAAGCATATTGCCATCTCTAGCGATTCCGGAGTTAGTCTTGTTCTTCTAATTGACAAAACCCTGCCACTAAGAGAAAACACACTTTCCGAAGCTACCGTGGAAGCTTGGACCGTTAGTATATCACGAGCCATGGTGGCTAGAATCGGGTATTCGGATTCTTTCGATTTCCACCATGCCAAAACATCAAATCTCCTATACTCCTCGGTGGTCATAGTAAGCGAATACTGATTTTTTTTATATCTCCCAAGTTCACTTGTTGGTTCACTACCCCTTTGTTGTCTAGCGGTCTCGTCTCTAACGACATTCAACATGGTTATAAGTGGATCCCCGCTTGTTTCATCGTTAGAGGCCGTGGACCGAGACTCAAACAAATTTGTATGATTTTTTTCACCATATTTTTTTAAATAATGATCATAAAGTTTTGCCATACACTCATTGAATATTTTTTTGTTTTTTCTTTTAAAGTTGGATCCTCCTCATGCATATCCAACTTGTCATAAATTTCATCAATTAAAGCTTCAACACCCGGTACGTTTAAAGCTGGATTTAAAGCAGCGGCACATAGAAAAACGGGTGGTAGTTCTAAAAAATATTTTTTAAATTTTTGAATCATTGGTCTCGTCATATTCCTTAACATGTCACTAGAATTTTCAAACTTTTTAAAATTAGTTGTTATCAAATACAATTGGTCCACAACTTTAGAACTAGTAGGATAATAAACACCGGAAATCAAAGTCGTTGTAGTTTTAAAAACTTGTAAAAAAGTACTTAGGTTATTAATATTTTCCCAAGCCGTGTCGGGAAAGGGGACGACAAGGTACTCATCACTTAAAGTTGTATGAAAAGATTTTAAAGTGCCCATTTGCTTTATAGCCATTTCAAACATATGACAAGTTGAATTCCAACGAGTCGGTATATCCCAATTCGGTCCAATAATTTTTTGGTTGACATCTTTACAAAGTTTTTTATATTCTTGATATCTTTCTTTTCCACTTTTGAAAACATCTTGGAGCATAGCTCTAAATGCTATAATAAAATCCGATACAAATTGATCTTTTAAACCGGTTTGCACTACTAAGTTAATAATATGTGCAACACATCGTGTGTGAAAAAAAACACCATCAAGTATTGGTTTGTACTTCAACTTTAATTTTTCAATCGCCGTTGTGTTGTTTGAAGCGTTATCAAAGGATATTGAAAAAATTTTATCTTCTAAACCATATTTAATTATTGTGCCATTTATAATTTTATAAATATTTTCTCCCGTATGAGGAGAAGGAAACTCGTCAAACGCAATCGTACGCTTCATCATTTGCCATGTATCGGGATCAACCCAATGAGCGGTGACACATATGTACGATTCCGGTAAACCATGTGGAGCCGACCACACATCACTAGTTAGGTTTACACTAGTTTTTAAATTCTTAAAAAAAACAATTAAATCTTTTTTTGCATTTTCCCATAAACTTAAACAAAGACGTTTTAAAGTGCGACGACTTACATGTTTATAGCGAGGTTGTAGCGTCTCCCGAATAAGATTTGTAAGATCGGGGTCGTCGAAGTGTCCAAACGGCAACGCTTTTTGTATCACCAACTTCGCCATCCGATCGCGAGCTAATTTTTGCTCATAACGAAAAATGGTACCATCTTTGGAAAGTGGAACTTGACCGGATGTCATTTCCTTTAAAACCTTGCAATACTTATTAATATGCTTCGTTAACGTTGAGTTTGATTCCTTGGCTAATAACGATCCACAATGTTTACATTGAGCTTTTTGTGAGCCGTCACTCATCTCGACCAACTCCCAATTGCTCCAAACTTCCTTACTGCGATTATGAGACAATGTTCCAACCACATATGGAACCGAATGTTCTTGAGGAACATTGTTAACGGATTGGGAATTTGCGTTTTTGGAACTCTTTGAGGCCATTTGTTGATTAGAATGTGAAAAAGAACAAGAAGGAAATGTAACAAGAAGGATAGATATGAGAAATTATAGATTTCAAAAAAATATATATAGAATCGGTTCTAACGGTCAGGAACCGGTTCCAACGGTAACTTTTTTAACGGCTATAACCGGTTCCAACGGTAACATTTTTAACGGATATAACCGGTTCCAACGGTAATATTACAACGGTCAGGAACCGGTTCCACGTAGGAACCGGGTACGGGTAGGAACCGGGTACGGTTAGGAACCGGTTCCTACCCGATTCAAATGGTAAAATTGTGGAACCGGGTTGGAACCAACGGGTATTTTGAACCCGGAACCGGTTCTACTTACTGTCGGGTAGGAACTGGAACCGGTTCCAGTTCGGTTCCACCGGTTCGGGTTCGGAACCGGTTTTTATGCCCATCTCTATTTACATATATATTTATATATTTATAAATACACGAATACACATACACATTGAAAAAACCTTCCAAATTTGGTCCAAACTCTAAAATCCCTTATAAATTGTTTGTAGTGTTTAAAAATAAAACTAATATAATTTATTCTTTAGGGTGAATTTAAATTAAATTGATTTATTTGAATTTGATGCGAATTTCTAATACTGGTATTTGAAGACCCAAAATATTATACCATACTGAACCAGTACAAAAGTGAAAGTAGTCATCCTGAAAAATGAAAAAAAAAGTAGACACTGAATTGCTACCCGCTCGATATGGTACCGATACCAAATCCCATCCCTAATGTAAAGATCTAAATTTCATTTTATAACTTATAATTCTAAATATGAAATGTGTAAGTCTTGTTTTATGTATTTGGGTTGTGTATTGCTGTGGATCTTTCTTATGTTAAGGCTTTGATATAGCTATCTTTAATTAGGTTTGTTAAGTTATTGAAATTATACATCGGTGGGACCTATGATCTTGATTTGCTTAAAAAGTTGAAGGGCTTTCTGAAAATTTCTTTTATTATTAAGCTGTTTAATATTGAAGGGAATTGATATATTGATAACTTTCACTCGTCATTGGAAGATAAGTGTTTGGTTCTCTATTTAGGATGACGGGTTATAAAAGTTAATGATTTGTTTATTTTAAAATTACATTCATTTATGTTTGGTCTTATTTTGGAAATATGATGTTCAATTCAATTGCAAGTTAGAGATTCATATGGTTTCTAGTTTATTAATTCAAATTAATTCAAGGTTCAACTACAAAGTAGAAATGCAAGTTGTAAATCGGGTGTACCGCTATAAAATCTTTTTGTTATGCTGTTTAACAATGGGAAAGCTTGTTAGTAATTGTGAAGTGTTCAGAAAAAATCGTAACCAAATAAAACCTACAAATTGAACCGTAACCATAACCGAATAAACTGATCCGAATAACGAATTCGGTTTTTGGTTTGATTTCTAACCAAAACCGAATCGTGAATATGGTTTTTGGTTCGGTTTTTGGATCCATATTTTTTATTTGATTTATTCAGTTTATTTGGATAACTGGATAGACCGTTAATTGAATTAATTATTAAATAAAAATATTAATATTCAATAAACTATATACAATTTATTAGCTCAAAATACTAAGTCTAAATGTCTAATATCTAAGTATATGTATCCTAATGGTTGCATCAAATGTTGACCAAAATACATGTTTGTTTATTAAATTTTCTTCATTTAATGTATGCAGATTCACTCGAGAGACTCATGTTTGAAAATTATTTATATTTGTGCTATTAGTAGAGGTGTTCATGATCGGATTATCCGCTTTTCAGATATCCAAAAATCAGATATCCGAAAATTTCGGACAGTGAATATTGATATCCGTACCCGAATCCGAAATTTCGGATATCGGGTTCGGATATCCAAACGGATATCCGAATTAAAAAATACAAAAAATCTGTTTCATGCCTGAGATTAAATCCAGTCCTTTATATCCAACACAACCAAGTTTCCAACATCAAAAATAATAAACATTCAAACTTAAACACTTCAAAGTTTCATACAACCACAAACCTTCAAAACAATTTAAAGTAAAACAACCACAAACATTTAAAACAAATTCAGATATAAATCTAAAAGTAGTCCGTGAAAACAAAAAACGATAAATCCGGCCGTAAGCACTTGTCAACATGCATCATCAATCTCTTGTAAACCTACAATTTTCAAAACACATGATAAAAAAATATTCTATATAGACACAATTTATCAATAACACACATATAAATTAAACTATTTAAAACCTAACCATATTAGTATTCTGCATAACCAGTCTTCTTAAAAAATGCTCCATGGCAACTTCTACTGTGTATTTAGTAAGATATATTATAAATTAAAATCTTATATAAATAATTGTATAGAAACCATAATGTAATAGAGATAAAAGTACCATAATCTGACTCGAATGTTTCATCCATCATTGGTTGTTCCAATATAACCATCTCAATCTCTTGTTACGGCCGCACGTGAAGGTACAACAAAATGAGGATTAACAACCTTACAAAATTTTTGAAACCCTCTCGCTCAACGAAAGAAAAAGGCAACTCATCAACAATCAACATTTCTTACATAATCACCTCATGGTTAAAATCCACATTCTCGGAAACTAGCACACATTTTGAGTTGTTTATCTGACCCATTGGAACAACTAACCCTACAATGCAATATACTATTACTTTACATAGAAACGCAAAAACAACAACTAATAAAAATCCAAAACAACATACTAGTTAAAAAGCTTTAATAAATGCTATTACTTTACTAAAAACCTGAACATGTTATTACTTCACTAAAACTTGAACGATTACTAAAACATCAACTTCATAACAGTAAACTAATAAAAAGCCTAATTTGAGTAATTTATATATGCTATTAATTTATGATTAAAGCATATTACCTTATGAAGATGTCAACTGAAAAACTCAGGAATAGACAAGTATCTACAATCAATTAGAAAGTACATCTTAGATATACACATCTAAATTGAACAAATCAACTATTAGATTACAAATAAGTTGTTAGATCATAACGAAATTAAAGATCACTTACAGTTATTCACGGCGGAGATAGAAGCTTCGTTGATCAGAGACACGAGATGGCGATTGTCGGTCGGAGAAGAGTGGAGGCGAGTGGCGACAGCGCTGTTGTGATGACTGGTGAGAATAAGAAACCCTAGCTTTCAAATGTGAATGTACGTGTGTGTTGTAATGTATTTTAAGTGAAGTTAAATGGGTAATTTGTAATGGCCCATTGGGATGGCCTAATTATATATATATATTTTATTTTTTAGTTTTCAGATTCATATAATCTGAATATCCGAAAATTTTTATAATTAACATCCGAATCCAAAATTTCGATTATCCGATTTTCGGATATTCGAAATTTCGGGTATTTCGGATACGGGTTTTCGGATATTTCGAATTCGGTTTGGATTCGGATTTTTTTGAACACCCCTAGCTATTAGTATTGTTGACTATTTGTAGTTTCTATATCTATGTTTTGAAGTTTAAATTTGTGATTGTATGTACGACTATTTTATGGATGTGTTTGTTTTATTTTGTTGTCTTTTATTTACATATTTTTAGGTTTAAATTAGTTGTTGACTTGATGTTCGAAGTTAGAGCACAAACATAAATATAAATTAGGAAAAAGTACTTAGGTATAATTTGGTTAAATTTGATTTCTAACCGAAACCAAAACGAATTGAATTTGGCTTGGTTTGGTTTCGGTTTGCATATTCCTAATATGGCTTGGTTTAATTTTTTATTTGGGGTACAAAATTTTGAAAACCAAATAAAACCATAAACCGAACCAATAAACACCCCTTTTGTGATCAACAACAACTTGGTTATTCAATAAAGTTATAAGATAAGTAGTAACTAACAGTAGTGACTTAGTCGTCAGTGTCAAGTTACAACTGGTCATTAGCAATATATGACTATAGAGTTCCGCTAACATAATTATCCAACTCTCGGTATTATAACTGTCAATTGAAACATTGTAATGGTTCGCCCCCTATATAAGGTTTTTTATCTTATTTCGGTACATAGTTTCATAGTGGAGGGTTCAAATGAAAGAAATTCTTTGTAAAAAGAAAAAATAATAAATTTCAACCAATATGAATGCTTCATTAGACTGCATTTAATATTTGTATTAATGTAACTATAAGGGTATATTGGTAGACTTGCATACATCATTAATTGGTGGTTTCATCTTTAATAACCAACTATATTAAATTTGTAACTTATTTTTAAGATATATATTTTTCTCAAAAAATAAAAATAAAAATAAAAATTTATTTATAGTGTAGGATAAATTACTAGTTGTGTATGATAAATTTCAATACGTGTAGGATAAATTTCGTAATGCCTAGGATAACTTTTGATGTGTGTAGGTAAAAAAAATTTGTGTGGAGAATGATAGTATTTATAACTAATTAATTAATCAAACATAATAATAAATGAGATGAGAAAAAACTATTCAATGTTTGATAATTGTACCTTTTTTTCTTTTTCTTCTCACAAAAATTTTCTTCTCAAATGAATCTTCACATTCATAACATAACTTACATAATCTTTTTTTATTTCTCTTTGAATTATCTAATAGAATCGACACTAGTATAAACAAAATATTTTAATCTGAAAGTGATAGCATTGTGATTTAGAAAGATACCTAGGTGTATATGAATTCTAAAACCTATAAAAAGTGAAAAAGACCACAATCTAGATTGCTTGAATGTTAGTCTTAAATAACTAATGGGCAATTCTAGGGGTGTTCAATGAATTATTCAAATATTAAAATCTTTAAGTTAGATTCAAAATATTATTATGAATCCGAATTGTATTTGAATCTTAAAATTCGAATCTGATTTCAAGTTTCGTGAGTCTAAATTACCATTTGAACGCAAAATTGAATACATAAACTCTAAATTGACTCAATCTTCTTCACTGATGGTTGTCGATTAAAGTAGAACCGTAGAAGTGGCTTTGGGAGCTAACTTTGTTGGGTTGTCTTTGGTAGAGATAGTGAAGTAGGGGATGCTCATTGTTTCTTCTCGGTAGTGGAACTATGGAATGTCAATTTTGATTTCCATTTTGATTTTTGGAAAGTGGAAAAAGTGGCAATAGAGAATAGAGGTTTAGATCTAATTACCAGATTAAAGATTTTGAGTTTTAGACATCTAGTGATATTTGAGTAATTGGGTTGGATTGAACTTGATGCCCTTTTAGCTAGGTGTACTAAAAAATAATATGGATAATTTGAATTCGAATTTTGAAACGAATCGAATGGAATATAACAAGATATTTATTCGATTCGAAATCCGATACCAAAGTCGAATCAAATTAGTTTCAATATTAAAAACCGAATTCAAATTTAATTCTAATACGAAATTCAATTTGATTTTTTAATGACTTAATTCCGTCTTTGACAAGACTCAAACTAGAGGAACAACATCTTAACTTTAATAGCTTAGCCAATTTAACCCAACCGTGCACCGAACTCAATTTATTCTAATATGGAATTCAAATTAAGATTCACGTTTTTTTTATTACGATTCTAATAATTAACACCCCTACCCTTAACACTTTTCAAACTAGAAAGTGTCATTAATGTACAATAAGCCAAAAACACAATTTTTTTGGTAGGTCCCAATAATGCAAATAGTGTTTACAGGTATATCCCGTATACTTTATTCGAAGAGCAGGTTGCACTCTAGACCCCATATTGGAAAATTTTGATAAAAAGCAACAAAATCACCAAAATAAAGCACATTGTTATGCAACACACCTTATCATTTGCATTTTCGCTTTTACTTCCAATAAATCATGCTTCGAAATCGACTTTAATGCATCTTCCTTAGAAACACACAAAAAACTTCAATTAGTTAATACTTATCATTAGGCCTCTTCTAGGGTGTTAAGCGCGTTGTGTTCAGGGGAGCAGCATAGTGGGGGCGGGAGCGGGCGACCGACCGCTTGAACTTCCGCTCAACAGTGGAGAGTATGTAGGTTTCGTATAGAATTTTTTGGTATATATGTTTTTGACCCCCCGGTTTTATAGATATTTTTGGGTATGTTTTCAACCCCCGGTCCGAAATCTCAAGCTTCGCCACTGGTTGTGTTCACACATGTTGAATTCTGACATAAACTTGGAAATTATAAATGAACCCGAAAATCGTGTCAGACACATGAACCCTTGTATTACTCACCTATTCATGGATTAACAAGGAGATAACCCATTAAACCCATTTTTATATTTTTGCATATTATTGCTCAAATATACACCCAAAGCATACATATCTATGAATTATGAAACAATTACATTTGTATTACAAAATTCCTTTATTCGTTATGTTATTTTTTTTACTAAAATACATCCTAATCCTAAAGGGTTTATAAAAATATATGGGTCAACCCGCAAAAACATCTTCTGAGACCAACATATTTAGCTAAATGTATTTACGTGTTTGGATCACGTTTAGGCTAACTCAACCCAATAAGTTTTAAGTGGTTGTCGTTTGACGTTTTCTTGTCGTACCAAAAATTAACTAGCAATATTAATCTCTTGATGGAAATTATTAAGACAAATTCGGTTTATTCAAAATTTATGTTAGGCTGTTATACTCAGTATTATATTATAATTCACACTGTCACACCTCTCAATGCTTGATAAGCTTAGAAAAGCAAGAAAATGATAAAGCCAAAAATACTATGGGAAAATAGGGAAAAGCCATGAGTTGTAATCCTTAAACCCAATTGGATGGGTGGGTGACACGTAAGAAAGTGGGGAGTGAGGTTCCCACTGGTTAAGGGACACATACCCTATATATGGGAAGTATGAGCAAGTGTTGGTGTGGGTCAAGTGGGATCATAGTCCTACAAAACTGTCAAATTTGGGGATCGAAATAACACATTTTCATAGGCAATTGATTTTAAAGATACTAAAACGTACAATGCCATGCCATCAACATGTTAGATTGGGATAAAGTCTACACTATAAACATTTTTTTAACCGCAAACAAAACCAAGATTTTATAAAAAAAAAAAAAAAAAAAAAACATCTACTAGAAAGAAGCTAGCACTTACAACCGCTGAAGCATACCGAAAGAACAAAACACAGAAATTACATTACAAGATATTGTGTAAGGAAAACCGTTTCCAATCATCCCACACGATACTCGTTCTTTTCAACCGGCTTCTAATTCATAAAAAAAGAAAGAACCTTTCATTCTTCAACCACTACAGAAACATAAGGGTTTTACACAATAAACATATTTTAGTGAATGATACGACAATTAATTAAAAAGATAATGTGTGTGAGATAACATACAAAGAAAAACCTACCATAGGAGTGGCGATTTTTGACTACTTGGACATGTTAGATAACGAATCAAAAAAGGTTTGATCTTAGTAGTTTTAGTGTAACATCTCGCCTCTTGTACCACCAATATTGTTCGCTTTGCCTTCATGGGTTGCCTGTTTAGGAATTCCCGGAAAGACTTCCTAGGAAGTTGTACACTTTGCCTCTGATTGGTTGCTTATCCAGGAACTCACGGATTTGTTTTTGGTTGTACAGTGAAGACTTTCCAGGAGGTCACCCATACGGTACTACTTCTACTTGACACGCTTAACTGTGGAGTTTCCATGTGCTCCATAGCCAACGAAACCGAAAACACGTTTGTGATTTAAAAGGTGGGTGTATTATGAACCAAGAATCTCTCCTGGTCATGGCTGATGTGAAACTTGCCTAAGGTGTTACACTGGTCCATGTTTATCTTCTCGATATCGGTATCGCTACATTTAGAATATTAATTTAGATTGAGTTCGGTTACATTTTGTAATCTTTTTCCTTTTTTCAACCTCATAAATAATCTTCTTTATTATGGATTTCAGCAATACATCATAGTACAAGTGTCACTCCCCATCGTAGGTGCACTTACTCTTTTACGTTAGTCTTTTTCTATCTAAATTCTTTGATCAGAGATATTTAGTTGTAAGAGTTAAATAATTACATTAGTGTGCCATTCTGTTTATAAGAGGATAGAATTGCTGGTGATCGTCACCATGTAAGCAACCTAAAACAACCAATAAAGGTGTTTTTGCCAACAGTTTGCAAAACTGCTAGACATATCGCTAAAACATCTGAAAAGCTAAACTATTGGAAATAAAAATGAAAACGGTCGGGAAACCAAACTACCGTAAGAGTCCAGTACATTTGGTTTCCAGCTCTTCTACTTTGAGCTTTGACTAGTTAACCAACGCTTTGTCTTCAGCAATTGACTTGTTGACCAATATTTTCACATTTAAGCTCTGTGACTTGATATCAACTCTTTGATCCTAGTAGTTCTTCTTCCAGTTGTTTTGGAGGTTGTTCGTGAAACTATCAAAAGGAAACTTTTAGTACTTTGAAAATTGCAGAATCTTATTGCATAGGCTAAGGAAGATGGTTCTTTTAAGTTTTGACTTTCATCTTCATCAGATCTTATTACATAACCCAATAGTATTCAATAGAACAACACAAAGTATTTGGATGGGTAATACACACATTTAATTTGTTGAATGTCGAGTACATGAAAGTAATTCTCAATTTCAAGTATTTGCTAGTTTTTCTATAATTAACTTTATCATATGTGAAATAGGCTATTTGTTGAAATTAATTTATGTGGCTAAATGATATGTCTATAATATTGTATGAGCTTGAAATTAGTTCTAAAAATAAAGTTCAAAAAATTAAGCTTAATTTGATTCCACAACTAAAAGTATGTCTTAAGGTCGAAAATGGCTTATTTGGATGTTTTTAATTTTGTTTAGCCAAAACAATGATATTATCATATAAAAGGCTAGCGGGAAACTAGAAAAAAAACCCAATACGACCGTACAAAATTACTTAATACCAAAACTCCCAAACTATTAGCAATACATCGAATTAGATCTTAAAGATCTGGGGGCATAGTAACCACTTGTCCCAAAGGATATCCACCTTCTTTACTATCTTTTACCCAATTAAAGCTGAGAACAATGAGTTCCTCCACCAACTGATCAACTAAGACCTTTTTGGCTAAGAACTTCCAAGAATTTCGGCTTTTTCATAAAAGCCAAATCGTTGTGTATACAATGATGACCAAGGCTTTCTTTTCCAACGTCGAACCGGTAGATTTCAACGCCAATCCAAGAAGCTAGGACATAGATGAACAACCACACATATCAATCCTCGTCTAGTTAGACACCACACATATCAATCCTTGAGCGTACAAAGGAACATGAGATGTCCTGGATTAGAACACCTCTCTAAATCAGGAAGGCGAAGACCAAAATCTTATCAAGTGACAACCTCCATACAAACCATCTCACTTTCAAATGTACCCAATTGAGCCACAAAATCTTTGAGCGATTAGTCAACTCCCGGGTTCCATCAATCCAAGCCTGGCTGTTTTGGAATTCGATTACAGTTCAAGTGATCCTAAAACCAGCCATTAAGTTGGAGTGTTCATAAATGAAATTATCAAAGGAGTATGAAATTAGTCTATATTTATACAATATGAATACTCTTAAATTTTATATCATAGAAAATAAATATATTCTTCCATTTAAATCAAGGAGCCCATAATATTAAACATGTTTAGCAAGTTTTTTCATAACATTTTGTTGGTTTTGTGATTTTTGATAACTTAGATATCTCTGAAAATCATGTTAACAAATTTAGATTAATTTAGGTCATTGGCACTCACAAATATCCAATAGGATTATTCTCATAGACATGAAAAATAGTGTGAAATTAGCTAAGAACTGTCCTACCCAAATTGACCAAATCGATTTCTATTTAAAAGGGGGAATTGATAGAGATCATCAGAGTATTTTATGAAACGTCATGATAGTTGGCGGTTATAATTTCCAAATTGCAGTTCCCTCACTAATTAATACACACTGGACATTGGTAGTGACTATTCTGACCTCTATTTTGCTATTTATACTTTAGTCGTTGTTGATGTTCAAGGTTGCTATTATTACACTAAGTTGTTACTACAGTACAAATTTATGCTCGTGCACAAATTTGTTACCATGAATAAAATAGGTATGGGTATAATTTTCACAAATGATCTTCATTCACTACCAAAGACCAATCTAATGCAACATTTCAGCAACTTTGCAATTCTAAAACAACTTTAATGTAGCTTAACCCAACCAAGGGCTTTGCCCTTTGAACCCCATGAGGGCACTGCCCTCGGACCTCTGTTGTTGAGTGGACCGTGACCCCTTAAACTCCCTAGGTGTCTTAATAATGCGAATACGTGACATTCTCAAACAAGTGTATCACATTTTTCCAACTTGTTTGATGTTTGATTATGATTTCTCATTTGGACAAAAGTAAATCCCAATTTACACAATATAGTTAGATGGCACTAAAATCACCAACACATTACATTTGACAACTAACTCCTTAAGTGCTTGTTTTGGTGGAAAATGAACATTTAAGAATACTAATAGCAACAAGGACAAATATGATGTTAAAGAAATGCATGCATGTTGCAAGAATATTAACATTAACAACTTCATTACATGTGATATATATATAGTATATGTATTTTGCCGGATGAACGCAGATTAAAAGATGAGCAAACATTAACATGCTGTGTGTATGTGCCATGAGTTAAAAATGAAAACAAAGGAAAAAGAGAACATACATGGTTTTTGAAACGAATGAAAAAAAAAGAAGATATCATATACTGAAAAGGGAAAAGGGGTAAAAGAGAAAGTCAATATGAGTTGTTTAATATAAGTTTAATAACACAATAATAAAACCCATTTTTAATAACACAATATAAGTTACATATCTACATTTTTGTAATAGTGTGATATGAGTTGTGTGATAGCATGATCCGAAAAGAAAAAAACATGTAAAGGGAAAGCGGATAGTCTTTCATATCTGTATACAATTTGAGTATCTTCTTTATAATTTCATTTCCCAAAAACTTTGTGATTTGATTAAAATATAAATAAATAAAACTTTATATGCAATGACCCCACAATCCACCAGCCTCAATTCTCCCTATATAAACCATCTCCTCCCACCATTTTTCATCACCACCACAAAGCAGGCAGCAGCACTAGCCATAACCACCACCACCAGTGATCTGAGTGTGTGATTCAAGAGCAAAAGCTTTAAAAATGGTGCTTCCTGGTCACTACCATCACATGCTCACCTTAGCATTTGGCCTTATGGGTACCCCCCCCCCCCCCCTCTCTCTCTCTCTAATGGTGTAATCATATGTTTTCTGAAGGATACGTGACACTGCATGCATAATATTTATGTAAATAATTGTATGCATGCACAGGTTGCTTGCCATAATGCCATGCACGTAACAAACCCTAATTTTAGAACCTATCTGACACTATTCCTGTTTTGCAGGCAATATTGTCTCATTCGCGGTGTTTCTTTCACCAATGTAAGTTTTCATAATTTTTTTTTTTTTTGATGTTTATGTCTTTTAGAAATTTTAAAAAAAGTGTTTGTAGGAGGTTTTTGAGATTATTTTGATTTGTTGATAGTCTGCTACTTCAGTAAGCGGACTATAAATTCGCTATAAGGGGAGTGAACTCTAGCTCACAGATTTGCAATCAACCATGTTTAACACGCTTTTAATATTAAGAAACCGTAATTAAAGTAGTTCGTTTGTAACTAGTCTAAGTTTGTGCGAGCACACACACATATATATATATGCACTTTCCTGATCGGTTCAAATATTTTTACCTTGAAAAAAAAACAGGCCAACGTTCTATAAAGTTTACAAAAAGAAATCAACCGAAGGGTTTCAGTCGATACCTTATGTGGTGGATTGTTTAGTGCCATGCTTTGGATCTATTACGCATTGCTAAAGGGCAATTGCATGCTTTTGATCACCATCAACTCCGTTGGCATTGTCATCCAAACTTTCTATCTTTGTGTTTTCGTCATCTATGCGCCAGGAAAAGCTAGGGTACGCATGTGTGGTTTTTAAATTTTCTTCAGCTTAATTTTGATAATTTGTTAATTTCTCTTCAATCTAATTTAACTTGGAAGGATTATTTTATGTGCAGATGGAATGTTTGAAGCTAATCACACTGTTCATAATTGTTGGATTTGGGTTGATTGTTCTCCTTACTCAATTCCTTACAAAAGGCGTAAAGCGTTGGACGATAGTTGGATGGATTTGCCTTATATTTTCCTTGTGTGTTTTTGTCGCGCCTTTAGGTGTCGTGGTACGTACAAACAATATAAAACACTACTGCTCAATCCATAATTTTAACTAGTGTATGTAATACTATTATGTAAAAAAATTGAGATATACAAACATTAGACTATATACTATAAATTATATAAATATAAGATTTAGGGTTTTTGAATATAGACTAGCAATAATATTTACTCTTTTTTGCAGAGGCAAGTGATCAGGACAAAAAGTGTCGCTTACATGCCAATTCTTTTGTCGATCGCGCTCACAATCAGTGCGGTTATGTGGTTCTTTTATGGTCTACTTCTTGGGGACTTTAACATCGCGGTAATATATTCAGAACAAAAGCTTGCAAAACATAATTTCAGCTTTGTCTCCAATTTTATAACGGTTAATTTATTCTTAACAGATTCCAAATACGCTCGGATTCACCTTTGGTGTCATCCAAATTATACTTTACTTCATTTACAAGAACAAGAAGCCTGTCATCGATGAAAAAATCACCGAATTCAAAGAAAAAATGAGCGAAATGGATGAACCAAAAGTCCCAAAAGGAAAAGATCAAAACACAGTCGATATGGTGTAGTCCAAATCATACCATTGAAGTTGCAGTGTGACATTTATCCTAAATGATTTTGAGTGATGTCAAAGTGTACCAGCTTCTCTATAAATAACTGTACACTTCTTGATTACATGTTTTTACCTTAATTTCGTCTTTCCTAGCTAACGTAACTCTTGTATTGTTTCTGGTATTGAATGTACTATTGATACAATGAATTTGATTTTCTATACATTTACCTTAATTTCGTCTTTCCTAGCTATATATATGTTTTTCTGCTTCAATTTTTTACAGACTTAAAAAAGATCCATTAGTCTCCGACTTGAATATATCCAATATGACAATTCGAATGTTTTTTGTGTTGTCTTAGGGGCTGTTTGTTAGCTTTTATTGAGTTCAGAACTCTTACTGGTCCAGCACTTAATGGTTCAGACTGTTTATTTCGTCAGCCGATGTCTGAATGCTTCAAACATTTGCCTCTGAATGGTTAAACATTATACAGAGTTTGAATGATTAAGATCTTTAATCTGAATTGGTCAAACATTTGTCTCTGAACGCTTAAGCATTATATTGGCTCTTAATGGTTCAGACGTCTTACTGGTTCAACACTTAATGGTTCAAACATCTTACTCGTTCAGCACTTAACCATTCAGAAGTTGTCAAACAACCCCTTAGAGAATCTACTGTTCTTTTTAACAATGAGAATGCGTTATCGGATAACTTACTACACCCGTCAATACTCTGGTATATAACCAACAGGATCAGTAAATCGTAGTTTGTGTTGGCCCTTCAAGGCTTTCTGACAGTAAACTAGTGGAAACATAATTCCAATATGAGAACTCTAAAGGGGGAATAAGGTCCTAAGATTTAAATCTACTAAATTTACGGTTCTTGAGTGGCTAAATCAACTTGATTGGAATGTTCACTCACCATTTTATACGTAGTAAACATCAAAACTTTAACATATTTTTTAATAAAATACTTTTTATATACTTGAGAAATTATGACACGAGGATTAGGGATGAGTGGATAGCGTCATTATTTTTGTGCCCACACAATAATTATTTGGAGATAAAAAGGTTTCATGGAAAAAGTAACACAAAAAATAAATAAAAGAAGTCGACGTAAGGTGACAAATTCCACTTACGTTAAGGGTCTAAATCTTCTTTAATACCCTCTTTTATTGAAAAACAATTTAAGTAGTTTAGTTTAAATGCTTTTTGTTTTGACTGTGCATTATTGAAACACATGTTTTAATAAGAAAAATCTCAAACTTAATAAAGTAGTTAGATTGAATCTTTTTTTGTAAACTTATGATTGACTTGAGAATGAGTTGAGCTTAATTTGAGAGCTCAAAAGTGTATACAAAAATATGTTTGATAACTCAAGTTTAATATAGACCTAAAATGTTAATAAACTTCAATTTAAGTTCAAATAAACTCTTGGGTACTCAACTCATAATACGTTTTGAAATGTTTCTTGAACTCAAACTCAATAAAAATTTCACTTACTAAATATACCGTATGTGAAATTTTGTAAAAGACCGGAAGCAGGGGTAATCTCAAGAAAATAAAATAAAACAATGGCTTTTGACCCCCACTTTTTAGAGACCCTAAATTCTAGAGGAAAAAAAAAAGGTTTACATGTATACACAAAGATAATGCACAAATTATAGTTTATGTGACAAAAAGACACCCATATTCATTGTCTGCTTTGGGCCCCCAACAAGCTTAAGACGGCCCTAACTAGATGAGGGTAAAGAATTTACCAACGAACTAACCGATATTACTGAAGGAACAAGATAAATATTGCCATACATATTGATGCAAGAGCATTAGAATGAGCAGTCGGCCATATTGAACCTAAGATTATGGCCGATCCAGTGGCGTTAGGTTAAAGGAGCGAAAGTTTGGGAGTTGATTTCTTACTTTGTTGGCTTATGTATTTATCTTTTTATTTATTTTTTGTTAGGTTTGTATTTTAATTCACTTCCAAGTAAATATATACGAATTTGGTTAAAGTTATCTTTTGGTGACTTCGAAGAACTTAGGATTCGTTTGGTTCACTGAATATTTTTTTAAGGAATTGGAATCCCTCAAAGGAACTGAAATGGTTCCAATAATGTGTTTGGTTGGCAAATGTAATCGAACCCTTTCATATAATTATGTTTGTTTTGTAAATGTATGCAAGGAATTGGAATTTAAAATAATGGCAAATGACATAATTTCCCTTTATTGTATTTTTATAAGTTTTTGTCTTTTATAATTATATATTTTATAATTTATAATAAGAAGGCAAATTGGAAATAAATAATCTCACCTAACTCTATTTGGGATAATAATATCAAGTCATTTATTGGAAATTAATAATCCGAACTGGTCAAATATTTTTTGTAAAATAGTCTGCCGTTAAAATAGGCTAACGAAGTTAAGTTTTTTTCCGAATTACAAACCAATGTTTTATGGCTTTTGATCAGACAGGATACGAGTCATTGATGTAAAATTTACCTCGAAATACTGCCCCAACCCACAAAAACGGTGCTTCAATTCAGGTGTTTAAACTTCCAATTAACAAAAATCAAGACATTTCGAGCACAATTTCGAACCGACTCATATCCTCGTTCAGATCAAAAGCCATAAAATATCCGATTTGTAATTCGGAAAAAAACTTAACTCCATTAGGCTATTTTAACGGCGGACTATTTTACAAAAAAAATTGACCAGATCGATTATTAATTTCCAATAAATGACTTGAGATTATTATCGGCCAAATAGAGTTAGATGGGATTATTTATTTCCAATATGCCTAATAAGAATATATACTTATCAAAATATACAAAAAGTGTTTTTCATAATTGCTAAAATTGAATTATACCAAGTAGATCATCAATTAATTTGAAGAATGAGTTTTTACAAGGATGAGGCGGGAGCGAAATTACGAAGGAGGGAAAGTGGGAAAGGCTTTTCGGTAATCCAAAACAAAAGTGTGATGAAATGTCACTTTCCTACAAATGAGTGAAAATATTTACTTCCATTCCATTTCTCCCTTGTGCTAACCAAACACATTATTTTTAAAAAAAATTAATTATAATTCTATTCTAATCTAATCTCAAAGAATTCCATGAACCAAACAACCCCTTAAATTTGATATGAAATTTTAATTCCATAACTCTTGGGTTTTGAAAATTTTGTAAATGTTGAGATTTTGAGCCATTGATTGCTTCCATTTTTTCATAGTATTAAGTTTCTGCTTATCAAATGGTTGCTCGTGGAACAGATCTGCCTTTCTTACACAAAACCGTCGACCCAGGCAGCGGTGAAGGTTGTCCCGACCCACGGGATCTCAAGATCAAATAGCTGGATATGAGGTCTTGAATTGGATCTTAAGATTAAGCATTAAGTTCCTACAAGAGATGAGCAACAAGGAAACCAAGGCTAGATTTAGATCCCTAGTTACTTAAGATAAAAGCCTTAGGACGACCCTCCTGATATAGAAGTTCTCCTTCAGGAAGAAAGGTGACTACGAAGAGGAGCATCCTTCCAGCCATCCCCACCCTTGGTTCCTCGAACTAATCTATGAAGATGAAACTGGTCAAAAGTGTTTATTAGAAGAAGACGAACTCAAGTTCAATGAAGATGGAATAAAACCAATAAGAAAGAATGTTCGTTTGTGCAAGAACCATTCAAAGTGATAAAAAAGTGAAACATAAAGGCGATACCGATCGTGATACGAGGCTTTAAGTGCACAATATTTCAATGGTTTCTTCAATGACACCGAAAACTCGAGTTATTGCTGATAAAATCGGAGTTATGATTCTTGAAGACAAGAGGAAGGAGATGGACAGGGAATAACTAGAGAGGGATCAAGAGGGTCTGCAAACCCCTGGCCACGGAATTTGCTAGATTTATTTATATCTATATATAGGGGATCATTTGAGAATAAAATTCATTTGAGAATAAAAAAAAATAAAAGGTACAATTGTAAAACATTAAATAGTTTGTCTCTGATTTCATTTAGTGTTATATCTGACTAATTAATTAGTCTTAAAGACTATCATTCTTTTTTCTTGCCTACACACAAAAAAAATATCCTACACATTTCGAAATTTATCATACACATATTAAAATTTATCCTACATACACAACTCGTAATTTAGCTTACACTTAAAACTATTTTTTTCGAATATATATATTTTGAAAATAAGTTACAAATTTTAATGTAGTTAGATTTTAAAGAGGAATGGTTAATGATCTATGTATGTTTACCAATATACCTTCATAATAACATTAAATACAAATATTAAATTAAGCAAAATGAATTATTCTTATTGGTTGAAATTTATTCGATTTTTTTATTACAAAGAATTTATTCTAATTTGACCTCTACATTATAATATATAGGTTACGGTTCCTATACATAGGACCCTTTACCTAAGAAGTGTAAGAGGAAATGTTGTGAGGATATGTGACATTGATTAAAATTAGAGATTAAGGGTATTGCTATTAGTGTAATCATGTCCATATGCAAATAAGGAAAAAATAAGGCAGTTACATTTTGGAGAGGATTTTTTGGATTTCCTTATTTATTCATTGTTTACAAAAACTTATAAAAATATATAGCCATAAAATAAATTTTATTAAATGATATATAAAATCACTTATGGACGAAGGAAGATATCTTACCACCACAACATCTAGTTGAAATAAAAAAAAAAAGATTATAATAAGGTTAACATAAGACCACACGGAGTGGGCGTGGAAATCCGACATTGTGCCATCTCCACGTTGTGCACACCGGCCCGCGAACAACGTGGAGGTCGGCGTTGTGTGTGGGGCGGCAATATCTCCACCAGCGAGGAGTGAAATGGGGTGCTGAGATGACGTGGTTCGATTGGTTTGGCGTATAGCCATTGGACCCCAATGGCTAATTTAAAAAAATTCCAATTAAAAAAAATTATTAACCTCGCCTTTTATAAAACCCAGCCTATTCCATCATTTTTCACATCATTCTCTTCTATCCAACTCTAAACTATATAAACCTCTTTAGATTTTATAAAACAAAATGCATCCACACAACCATACCTTCAATCCGAACAACCCCTATGATGTAGGCGAAATACCGAACACTACTTCGCCTCAACCGTCTCAACCTCGTTATCCCGATTTGAACATACTGGCATACAACCAACTTCTTGCGAACTTAGCTTTTATGTTTCCGCCACAAATGTACAAGAAAACAAAGAAAGAAATAATTGATAAATATCATACTTAGTTTGGGTTTTTTTCTTTATTATGTCATTTTTTTAAATTACATAATTTTTTAAAATGATGTAATGTTTTTTTATTTATTATATTAGTATTAATGTTTTTTTAAGTTTAATATATTTTCAAAATTTTTTAAATATAAAATAATAATAATGATAATAAAAAGTGTGTCACATGTCGTATAACGTCACCCTTTCACGCTCCGTTTCACACCTCTCTTTTTTCTATCATACTACTTTTCTGACGTGTGCTAACATAACATAACGTCCACATATTACGTAACGTTCCCTTTTCAAGACCTTCACTCTGTATAATCTAAAGCCGGATGAAATTTGAAGGGATGGTAGCGAAAGTCAATTTCATGAAATTGGAAGGTAACAAAAATCAACTTTACACATCAATTCTTATATGTGGAGAAGAATATGCAACTTGTATGTAAGTTGTGGATCCCCAAAACTTTAATAGAACTTCTTTTTTCTTGGTTCTTAATTATTGATTCAAAATAACTTCATTGAATATTTGTATATAAAGAAAATGATTATTTTAAGAAATTATACTTTTAAAGTCGGTTTATACATACACATTTTTCATTGTATTGGTATGTCACCTTCATAATACTACAAATTCAAACATTCTACAAATTCTGTTCGAATTTTTATTTACAAAATTCTTAACAATAAAAATTATATAATAATAACAATAGCAATATAAATGTTGTTGTTGGATTTTTTTTTCCAAACTAGTGTTTATAGAAAAAACTATTTATCATTTTGATATTCCTTGAAAACTATTTACCAAAATAGTGTTTTTATTAATTTTGTGTTCACCTTTTCTTTTAATCATCATAGTAAACTTTTAATTATTTTTTCTATTCAATCAATCCATGGTCTGCATTTTATTTCTTTTAGTATACCCTTTCTTCCGATGAACCCAATACTTTTTTTTTCAAACAACCTATTAATATTTTGTTTATTTTCTACTTACTTTTCTTTTAATCAACATAAAAAAACTTATTGAAAACTATTTATCAAAGATGGATGTGGTGACCAAAGCTTTAACCTTGATTAGCGTGATGGTATGTCTCATTTCAGTTGCTCATCCCCTTTCTGGCCAAGCAATTGTATCAACTCTTCTTATGTTCGTAAGTAATTTCTTGATTGTTTAATTCTTTTTTATCAACTTTTAGAATATATGTTGATTGAAGAAATATACATATTGGCTTGATTAAAAACAATGTGATAAAAAATAAAACATTAATAGGTTGATTATAAAAATCCATATTGCGTTAATTGAAAAAATAATGTATAGTAAGAGAATAAAACATTCATAGGTTCATTACATATAAAAAAACCATACTGGATTGATTAAAAAAAGTATAATAAAAGAATAAAAACACAAAAGACTAAATTAATTGAACAGAAATAATAAAGGTTAATTATGTTGGTTAAAAAAAGGAAAATATAGAATAAAGAAACACTATTTTGGTAAATAGTTTTTAAGAAACACTAAAATGGTAAATACTTTTTTCACCGACACTAACTTAGGAAAAAAACTTATTATTATTATACCTATAAATGTAAGTAAATAGATTACTTTTTTTTTTGAACGTTTAGTTTCTTTAATCCTATTGTCTGTGGGACTTGAACCCAAGACCTTCCCCTTCCCAACCTAGATGTTTTAAAGGCTTTACCTTTGCCAATAAACCACCACCCCATTGTTAAGTAGATAGATTACTTGACTCACTAAAACACTCCACATATTATATAATTATTAGAGTTAATTGTTTGGATGGTTTTGTGTTCATCAAATTTTCACCTTTTATCGTCAACTTTCTAAAATTGCAAGCATGTTTATGTGGTTTGCTTATTTATTACTCGTATAGTCCCTTGACTGATTGAGTCTTTGTAAAATGACTAAACTGCCCATTATATGTAGGGCAAATAACAGGAACCATCCGAGCAATCTACGCAAAAAATAAGTAAATAAATACAAAACCGAACCAAAAACCTACAAAACCTAATCAAAAACTGACAAAACCAACCGAAAACTGACAAAACTAAACTGAGTTTAACCAAAAACTAATTAACCGAAGGACCATCCCTCTAACCCACTTCACTAAATCTCATTTTAAATGAACTGAGTGATGAGATTCCAACAAATCTTACCGCGATTTCAAGCTTGATGTATTTTAATGTGTCAATCGATGATCTTGAAAGGCCATTTCCAGAATCGAACCATTCATATTTTAGTGTGGTTATTTTATTTTTTACTCTCGGTTAACCAAAATTAACCATGCCGAACCGAACATGTGATATTTTATAAACATTTAGCTTTCATACCTTCGGTTCATATATTTATACATCCACTTCATGTATTTAGACCTCAATTTTTCTATATTTATACTACCATTTCATGTATTTATACCTTAATTCCATATGTTTCTAAGTAAAATTTTCAGCCCAAGTTTGGTTTGGTTATTAACCGAGATTAACTGAACCAAACTAAAAATTTAATAGAATGAATAAAATCAATTAACAGAAAACTAAATGATTAATAAATATGAATTAACAGAAAACCAACAAAACCGAACCAAAAACCGACATTACTGAACCAAAAATTGATAAAACCAAACCGAAATTAACTGATAACCGATTAAACGAAGGGCCATCTGTCTAACCTTACTTCACTAAATCTCAATTCAAATGACTTCAGTGGTGAGATTCGAGCAAATCTTACCGCGATTTCAAGCTTGATGTATATTAATGTGTCAAACAATGGTCGGTTCGGTTAACCGAGAGTAAAAGCTAGATATATATAAAATATGAATGGTTCGGTTCAGTCAATTTCGTCTAACCTAAAGTAAAAAAAAACGCATTGAAATGTGAATGGTTTGGTTTTCGAATTGGCCCTGTAAGATCATTATTTAACACATTAAAATATATCAAGCTTGAGATCCTGGTAAGATTTACTGAAATCTCACTACTCAGGTCATTTGAACTGAGATACAGTGAAGTGAGGTTAGAGGAATGGCCCTTCGGTTAATCGGTTTTCTGTTAATTCGGTCTTTGTTTAATTTCGGTTCGGTGTTGTCGGTTTTTGATTAATTCCGGTTCGGTTTTGTTAGAGAAGAAGAAGTTACATTGGACATGTGGGAAAGAGATTGGGTTGGTTAAGGTGGTCCCACTTGTTTTTTAATTTTTTTGAATAGATTGCTCTTATGGTCCCTGTTGTATGCCCCATATGTAAGGGGCAGTTTAGTCATTTTTATCACACCTCAACCGATGGCGGAAATATCGGGGCGCGGCACTAGGCGAATCAGATTGCTCGAGAGATTCCATAACAACTAATTTAAGCGTAATATTTAAATGTTCAATATCCCATACTATTAAACATAACGTCCTCAAATAAGTCATTACAAACATCAGATAATCCCTCAAACATGTCTAATTCGATCTCCCTAGATTTTATTCCATGAGTTTCTAGAGATATCCCTAATCCAATTCAGCAAATCATCAACCTGCCACATATGTTAAAATAAAACGTCAATACAATTAAGTAAAGGTGAGCATACAGGTTTGCGTACATAATAGATATAAAAACGTTTAGCATACACCGCATGACATACGTAAGAAATGTTAACTATGTATCTACTTAGATTCAAGTAAACCAACAAACCGCGAGTGCAAGGCACGTGAACAAGTGTCCACGTCCTAAAGAGAAAAATAAATGAGAAATAAAATGTGAGCCTTAATAACCCCGAGCCTCCGGGTGGCGGGTCAACCTCTAGCAAGCTATCATGTTAAGGGTGGCTACTGGCAATCAAGTAACACATATAATTCAACAGATTTCACGTACAGTCAAGCATGAGCGGGTTGCGAATAAGCGTTTGAGTTGTGTGATGTGTTTTGATATACGAACATATGTGACACCCAAAAGTGCGTTTAAGCGTAAAAGGGTTCAAGTATACTCATAATTGGTGCGATTATGGAGAGAGACGGGATCTGATGTAGATGAGAAGGAGCGCCAGATCAGCCTGTAAGCGAACAGAAGTGCATCAGTCTTTCGAATTGTTGAAACGGTTAACGGTTGAAGGAACAGTAAACAAGTTCGGACAATCTTGTGCTATTATCCCTGGAAGGAGTACAAGTTCGGGCGGACTTGTGTGTTTGTTGTTAAATTGATCAAGTTCGGGCGAACTTGGTCACCAATCTGGTGACAAGTTCGAGCGAACTTGACTGTTTTAGCATCCATATCGTGCGTTTTCGCGTCGTTTGCTGAGGAAATCGAGTGTTCATACTTCCAACCTTAAGCTACTAAGCAAAACATATGAAGGAGAGGTCTTTTGGAGCGAGTTTTAGCCATTTTACAGAAACTCGGACTAATCCGGGCGAACTTGATGGTTCGTACGGGTTAGTCCAGTTTGTGCAAAGTGACGATTTCGTCCTTGTGCTTCCGGATCTGAGATTTTGCTTGACAACCCCTCGTTCCACTTCATGGTGAATGAAACATACGTCATAGTCCGTAATTTGTGTAAAAATCGATGTTTAAAAGGTTTTACTTAGATCTAAATGTAGATCTAAGGGAAAAAGAGAAGTTTTGTAGGAAAAAGATGAAGATTTTCGTAAACAGAAGAGTTTTGATAAAATCGAAGGTTAAACCTTGTGCAAAATCGTTGTAAAACGTTGTTGTGCTTGAAAACGGGTTGAATCTTACTTGCAAATCAAGGGTTTTTGGTTTCGGAAGGTTTCGGGCGAACTTGCAGCAAGTTCAAATGAGGGAAAAGGAGCTGAGTATTTATAGATGAAGAAGAAATGAGCTGATTGAAATCAAGTTTGGCCGAACTTGCCCCTTTCCAAGCGAACTTGGCACAAGTTCGGGCGAACTTGGCCAGTTCTGCTTGGAAATGGTTAAGTTCAAGCGAACTTGGGTGATATTTAATGTGTTGATGGCTTGAGCAAGTTCGGGCGAACTTGGAATGTCCAAGTTCGGCCGAACTTGGCCTAAGAGCTAAGTTTTGTTTGTTATTTTCGCGTTAGGAGTTCGTTTGGCGATTCGGTTCGTATTACATAGTTATATTAAGCGTTTTAGCGAAACGTTAAGCGTTTTATTACCATTGAATTGAGAGAGAGCGAGTTGCGTGAGTGTGCGAGCGTTTTAGCGATATCAAACCATAATGTAAACAAATATAACACACATAAAACATAATTCCACATAATTAACTGCGTTTTTGCGAGGCGATGAGATAAGCGATGCGATGGCACAAGGGGTTATTGAACAACAACACACTCGGCCATTAAAGTAACATAGTTACTTGTGATTGCATTGAATTAGCGTTGAGTTTAGTACGCAATTAGATACGATATTGTTGTGACAAAAGCATAATTATTTAACCTAAACTTTTCTATAATCGAATCCCAAAGTACAACGATAGGTATAAACAAAGTACATGGAAATAGAATAAAACAAATTAACAACAAAATTGCGAGTTGTTACAATTTTACAAAGACTTCACTCGACAAACTAACGTCCATTCAACCAGGGGACTATCCGAGTATTAACTGAGCAAACCACAAGAAACATAATTGCAATTTTAGAAAGTTAAGAACTAAAGGTGAAAAATTGATAAACCACGGTAACCATCCCGACAATTAACTCGGATTATTATTATGTGTGTAAATTTATGAATATCTGTATGCATACATACATATATTGAATGTATGATAAAGACATAAAGTCAAGAAACATGGAAAGAGTGAAGTGAAAGAGACTATGCGTTGTTTGTTGTGGCAAAGATTCTCCACTTATGATTATTCCGGCTTTTAAGGAAACTATGTTCATTGTTTTATGGGATTATAAGTAGGTTTCGTTACCATTTTCATGATGAAATATGAGACATTCATAGAGCCTATTAATAGATAAATTTAAGAAATATGTTGACCAATTCTATGATACCTTTTAATCAGACCTTTTATTGACTCAACAATGTTATGAAACAACCCTTAAGTCTTATATCAATATTTATATGATTCAAGACTCAAAAATTAAACATAATTGGAAGTCAATTTTTTATGGAAAATTCTTCTAATATTTTTTTTTGTTTTATACTTTTATTTCATAATAGATGTTATCTTTTATAAACTTTAGTATCAATTTTATAAATACTAAATGTTTAAAAGATAACATCTATTATGAAATGAAAGTATAAAACAAAAATGATGGAAGAATCTTCCATAAAAAATGGCTTCCCACGTGTTTAATTTTTGAGTCTTGAATACTTCACATAAGAATATTGATATAAGAAAAATATTGATATAATGTAACCTTACGTCGAGTATTCAAGACTCAAAAATTAAACACGTGGGAAGCCATTTTTTTATGGGAGATTCTTTTAATATTTTTTGTTTTATACTTTTAATTCATAATTAATGTTATCTTTTATAAACTTTAGTAAGTTTTACTTAAACAGCTTAGCACATTTGATTTATTTATATAAAAATATCACTTTTATAAAACTCTATTGATTGTATAAACCTTGTTTTAGTAATCATTTTAACTTTGGATTTTTTATGTCATATATCTTCATCAACTCACTCTTTAATAAACCTTAAATTATTGTATAGTAAATGGGTTTGGTTTATAAAAGATATTTGTATGAGCATTATAAACATGTTTAAGTGATAAAAACTCAAGTTCAACACACGTCATTTTTCTGTATATTGATGCATCTTGTATATCAAATGATGTATAGATTCGTTGTTAACTTGAAAAATAGAAATTTAACTTCATTAATTTACCCAGATCATTTACATTTGATCCGCGGTGAACATTTGCTCAATTGTGGTTCCTCTATCGTTTTGCTTTTAAAATTTGTACGACTCTTTGCACAGTTTTGATATCCATCGTGGTGCCATGGTGATCGTCTGATCGATGCATTTGTATAACCGTAATACTGACCGTGGTTCTTATGCCCACATGCTCTTTAGCCTTAAGGTTTTTACTACATAGTTTTTTGACCAAAATTATTCTATCTTCAAATATATACATGGGTTTTGCACCTAACAAGCCTATTACACTATACCTGTGTTAGTGACTCAGTTATGTACCCTAGAGAGTGTTAGTCTCTGTGTCATGAGACGTCCACAAGCCTGCACTCTCTTGCTTTCACTCTTACCATGAGCCTATATATTTTATAAATTCCAAAAAAATATATATATGAACATATTAGTTTGATTTCCGTTTGTGTATAACCTACACATGTAGATAATATAGTGTACGCTATATCAGCTACACATGTGTAGGTTTATTCCTAGGGATGGGTCTGTCATCTTGATAGAGATGGTTCTCCTTCGTCGGATATTTTTTCTAGTATCTGGAACACGGAATATATGAAATAGATTAAGAAATATTTGAACTATGATTCATACTTAATATTCAAACCTCGCGACCAGATTTCCCAATTGTTGGGAAGATTGTTGGGTGAACAATTGTAGTTTAGCTAGTCATTTCCCGAGATTATTTGCTCATCTTGGAAAGAAGTGTTTAGTTAGTCAAAGGAATTGGTGTTTAGTGGATCCTTGGAGGTGGCTCCATGAGCTAAGGTGGTTTACTTTGTCCAATGTGTTCCAACCATGTGGAGCCGATAGATCATGTCCTTGGAGAATGTGACGTATTTGATTATGGCATCCGGTTTAGGCTCGGCTAAATGTGGGTACTCCGGTCTCGAAGAAGCCTAATGATTATATTCAGCGGTTGGATGGTATTCAATCACAATCGAAGAAGAAAGAAGTTGAAGCGATTGTGTTTTTAGTTTGGCAGGTGATTTGAAGATTCAAAAACCTCATATATTTGTAAACTTTTTCCTCGTCTAGTTTTTTGCTAGTCGGGTTTTCTACAATATCCACTGCTCCCAGAAGGAAAAAAAACATGTGCAAGTAAACAATACAAAACTAAAACATTCATTAGCAAATTAGGTTAATGATTTTTTATACATGTGTAGGTAAACGATACAAATTTAAAGTTCATATAAACAAATTAGCATGATTGTTTTTATATACATAATCTACACGTTTAGGTAAATAGTTGTATATTCAGATCAAAACTACTGATCGCTGCATTTTCTATTGGCAAAATAGTAATTGTATTTTCAATAAAGATGAAAAATTAAACAATAGCAAATAATTAGAATCCCTACAAGGACTCTTGCTAATACAATAAAAAGAGATCCAAGATCAACTGAACAACCAATTGATGGTTAATTATATTGAATAATAGAGAACCTAACATATAAGTTGTACATGGGACTCACTACATGTCATTAAGCTCCACAAACCCGATACGAAATTAAATCGCGTAAAAAATTATGCACGAAATTATGTGGGCCAGAATTTCCTGAAACTATGCGGGTCAAAAATATTGAGATATGACCCGGTACGCATTTAACCAAACAAGCTGTCACGTCGGGTTTACACATCATGTATGGACCACTTTCAAGTTCTGTAGAATGACCCGAGTACGATTTCAGGTCGTTTTCAAGTTGAGGGATAAGATCGGGTTTGGGTCGACCCTAACACAAATGGCCAGCCCCGAGTCTCCAAGTTCACATGACACTTGAACCTTGTTGCACTATAGCACAAATTGATTAAATAATACAAAATTTGCATCAAAATTTGGAGACACAAATTCAAAAAAAAAACATTAGCTTAGAGATGCCCACTCTGGATATGGACATTCAAATACCCAATCCGGCCCGCTGTATCTCACGCAATGAAGCCATAAACCTTCTTCGCTGCCGTCGTATCTGTTTTCAAAATAGTAATATGTTCACAATAAACCAACAGTAAATAGTGGGAAATTAAATTAAAATTATTTACAGTGTAAACATTCAATACCCAATAGGAGCCAAATTTGGGCAATTTGTGCACATAGGATCAATGTCGAAATCTTCAACGGAATCTTCAGGTTGACTATCGCAATTTCATTACACTTGACTTTCAATGAACGGTTAGACGTCACCACGTCAAACGCTCTCCTAGAGCCACTATTAACATCACTCGTGAGGTAGAGTGTATCGTTGGCTATTGGATGACCCGTGGATTGCAGGTGTACACGAATCTGTTCGAAGTCAAAAGGACAAAATCAAATGTTACTTAATTGCCCACCCATTTTGCCACCGTAAAATGTATTTTCTTACTTGATGAGTTCTTCCGGTGATTGGATGACATGATACGATACTATATTTCCCATTCTACAAATTCTAGTAAATTTTGTACATGCAGCCTTCCCGTTTAACGTTTTATTGTCTTTTTCATCAGTGTCCCATACCTACACCAGGGAAAACATTTATAAATAAAAGAGTAAGATGCCATTTTTGTCCCTGACGTTTGGCCAATTTTGCGAATTTCGTCCAAAGGTTTGTTTTTCCGCATCTTGATCCAAAAGGGTTGAATCTTGCCATTTTCATCCGGCTTGTTAACTCCATCCATTGTTCTCCGTTAAGTTAGGGCTATTTCCGTCTTTTTTGTTAAACGGCAATTCGGTCTCTTACAATTCATGTAAAAAGACCGAATACCTTGAAAAAGATCGAATCGCCCTTTGAGTTAACAAAAGAGACAGGAATACTCTTGACTTAACAGAGAAAAATGGATGGAGTTAACGAGCCGGATGAAAATTGCAAGATTTCAAACCCTTTGGATCCGGATGCAGAAAAACAAACCTTTGGACGAAAGTCGCAAAACTGGCCAAACCTCAGGGACAAAAATGGCATTTTACTCTAAATAAAATATATAAAAAGTCACAAATTGTGTATATGAAGTAGACATAGTAGATACAATCACAAAAGTAATTATTACTAAGATATAAATATTTTTACCTCTACTGTACTCCTTCCTTCTCGAGCATTAAAATTTACCCTCAAGTTCACAATTTGCTGGAAAAAATTATAACTAAAATCAATATAAGAAAGAAAATCATCATTAGCAACCATCCCTAAGATGAAAATTGTACCTCCTCTTCGGGAAATTCCCCAACTACTTTTGCAATATACTGTTTCTGCACCGTCCCAGATTCTATCTAAAGAAAATTGATTATAAATAAATTTTCAGAAATAAGGATACGTAATTTAAAAAAATATATATATATATAAAAATACTAACTAGTGATGTACCTGTTGTCTGAATATATCAGCCTGAGAAGCACTTCTAGCAAGAATAAGAAGTCCTGAAACCAAACGATCCAGCCGATGAACAGCTTTTGTAGAGTTAAGAAAAAAAAGATATTTCAATGTAGAAATGGACTATTTAGAGAGATGAAAGAAGGGCAGTATGGTAATTTGTAAAATAAAAAGGTGGATACGAAAGAGAGGTGCAAAATCATGTTCTGCCTGAAGGATACCAACAACCGTATTTTTACGATATTGCCCACATGGATGTACCTGAAGAAAAGAGAATTATGAAATGTACAACATAAATCTCACTAATAACGAAGAAAATCAAGTTATCGGTAAACGAAAACATATATATATCAACTTAACTTACTGGAACTGATGCAGGCTTACAAACCGTAAGAACATCTTCACCTTTATGCAAAATTGCAACATCCAAAGCCATCACAGGGGGTTCATGCCTAAATTTCATACATAATTAGAAGCTTGATTTCACAGAATTACATAGAAAACAAGAAATTAAAACTAACATCATGAATCGGTTTATAAATAATCTGAAGAACAAAGCATTGAGTAGAAAACATTACACACCTATGTACGAAGTGACTAATCTTTTGTGACGATTGAACTCTGTATGAAACAGGCACCGTCTTTCCATCGACTTGTATGCGACCAGATTTGATAGCAGAATCCTACAAATTTATCATAACAGTATAACACGACTCAAGATTGAGCAATGCTTAATGCTTAAATTGGGTAAAAACTTTACTCCACATTAGGATTCAGTTATCTAAATAAGCAATATCTTTATCTTATTCAAAAATGAAAGATAAAAGACGCACCGGATCTACCTTAATTAAAATGATAGCTTCTTATTCACAAAGTAAACTGTGAATATAACTATCCATCAGTGTTGTAAAAATCAATTCTAAGCGGTGATTAATCGCAAATCACTAGGCTGCCGGCTGCCGATGCGACTTAACTAACCGGCCCCTAAAATCGATAATCGGTCAAAGGCAGTCAAAGTGGATCAAATTTCGGTCAATATTGGTCAAAATCTTTGAAGTACTTATTAATCCAATCCGATTCATAATTTTGAAAAAGTATATATAAAATTTTGTAAAAGTTGTGTGTGTGTGTGTATATATATATACCAATCCAATTAATCCCTAGTGGGTACCCCATTGCGACTAGCACCTAGAGATTTTTACAACCATGCCATTTATCAGTCAAGTAAGTTTGTTTCCAGTAATCGAATTGAAGCTACTTTTTAAAAAATCCAAACTAAATAAGCAAACAAACACTTTCAATAAGCAAATGACAAATTTCATAATCTGAAAAAACAAAATCAAATAACACAATCTTACATAATAATCACGGTTTCGACCTTTAAACTCATCAGCAAACAGATCAACAATCGTCTTTCCAGCCCACCGATTCTTCGCCTAATGTTCACATTAACCAAATCCAGCAGTTACAATGTTCAATTAGGGTTTTAGAAACACACTCCTAAGTAATCATACTATCAATTACAATCATTTATAATGATCGAGGTGTACATACATGAGAAATGAATTCGAAGTAGTAGGGTTTAACGTAGCGGATTCCTGAAAGTATTTAGGGTTTAAATGGTTCAATCAAAGTATAAATAACAATGATAATGAAACGGAATTGTGTGATTTGATTACCGTTACGGAAGATGTAATCATGACGTTCCGGTGGATTCGCCGGAGTTTGCCATATGATCTCCATGTTTTCTCTGTTCCTCTTCATGGTGAAACGCTGTTATTCGTTTTATACAAAAAATCTTATTTCATCTACACTGAATGTTTGGAGTTATGACCAACCGAAATATTTTCAGTAGTGTTTTATGACGATTTTGGTACTGGTATTTAGGCCTGCAAATGAACCAAGTTCGTTTATATAACTTTAACCAAACACGAACATATAATCGAACACATTTTTTTGTTCGTGTTTGTTCATTAAGAAATCGGGCGTGTTCATGTTCGTTCGTTTAAAGCCTAAACGAACAGTTACGAACATAAACAAAAAAATATAACTAAACATATTTGAATAAACATAAATTAACATGATTGAACGAACACAAATTATTGTAATTGAACAAATATAAATAACCCAATTTAACATTAGTGAACAAAAAAACAAGTTTAATATATCAAAGTCCATCCGAAAACACATCTAATTAGGGTTCATAGAAATACTAAAATTAAGTAGTTTTTTTATATAAATATTAAGTAAGTGAATCTATGGAAATATTTTAAAATTTCAATTTTCATTACTAGAAAACTTAATTACTAATTAGTTATATTTTATAAATAGCTAGAAAACCTAATATTTATATAAATATAACTATTTATGTATTTGCTAAAATTTAAACGAACATAAACAAACGTCCATGGACATAAATGAATGAACATAAACAAAAGTTCACGAACATAAATGAACAACATTTTGTGTTCGTGTTTGTTCGTTTATTAAATAAACGAACACGAACGAACTTCCCGCCGAACAAGTTCACGAACAGTTCATGAACGTTCAGTTCGTTTACATGCCTATTGGTATTTATCAATGGATATTTTTTGTACCAGTATCTATTTTTAAAATTTTTGGTATCAGTTGATCTCGAGCTCATCTATAGTTATAACCTAGAATTTGATTTATCAATTTATTGGGATTATATAAAACCAAATTATTTATTTTATAAATATAATATTATATAATTAGACGAGATATGTTGATCTTGTGTCCGACTTCATAACAATAAGTGTGACGATGGTGATCTAAACATATAGGTGGGTCTTAGGATCACAAATCAATGATGGTAGTTGGTTTGTCGAGTATTAACTAATTATTCATTCGAGTGATATTCAGGGGCGAAGCTAGGTAGAGGTCTGGGTGGGTGTTGAAAAAAAGTGGTGTATTTTATAGGCCAAAATCTCGATCGCATCCTTTGAAAATTTGGTTAAACCCATCGTTCGCACCCTTGAAGATATTTCTGGGTCCGCCACTAGTGATATTACGCAGTTCAACTTATCATAAAGATAATAGCACGGCTAGTGATGATGGTTACACAAAGAGTGGTGTAACCGTGTAAGCACCTAGTTTAGTGGTCATGTAGTCATGTTGGGTGGTAAGAATTCAACTGATTTTGTTTAGTGATTGGTAGCCCATTGTACCCTCGTATTGCATTTAATCAACATGGAAAGAACACACTTCACCATCCACCATCGTGTATGATGCAGATAATGTAATCGACGAAAGATATAAACGCATATTTTACCGAATTAAAGTCTGTTACGTGAGCAAAAGTAGATACACTAACACGAAAACGTCAAATACAACTCCAAATCATGGCTACAAACTCAACACCACCTAAATAAAGAACAAAACTCAACTGAATCTAAAGATCCTTAAAAACCTTCTCAGCAGCATCTATCGTTCGTTGAATGTCTTCCGTTGTATGTTTCAAGCCCGTAAACCCGGCCTCAAACTGGGAAGGAGCTAAATAAACACCTTCTTCCAGCATTGCCCGATAAAACTTAGCGAATTTAGCCGTATCGCTCTTTTTAGCATCTTCAAAATTATAAACCGGACCATCTGTGAAGAAAAACCCGAACATACCACTAATATATCCTCCAGAAATCGCGTGCCCGGCCTTTTTTCCCGCATCTACAATACCCCCGATAAGTTGACCCGTTATTTTGTCCAAGTAATCATACGTCCCCGGTTCTTGAAGTCGTTTGAGCGTGTGAATCCCAGCGTCATGGCTAGTGGGTTGCCGCTAAGGGTCCCAGCTTGGTACATGGGTCCCGCAGGTGCCACCATCTCCATTATCTCCCGCCTACCACCGTAAGCACCCACCGGAAGCCCGCCACCGATAATCTTCCCTAAAGTCGTTAAATCCGGTGTTATACCGAAACACTCCTGGGCCCCGCCGTAAGCCAAACGGAAACCGGTCATAACCTCATCGAATATAAGTAGGGCGTCATTCTCTTTCGTGATTTTCTTAAGAAAGTTTAGAAACTCGGGTTTTGGTTTAATGAAACCTGCGTTTCCTACAACGGGCTCGAGTATAACCGCAGCTATTTCACCTTTGTTTGCGTTAAAAAGGTTTTCGACGGTAGTGATATCGTTGTACGGGGATGTTAGGGTGTCTGCGGTAGCAGATTTCGGGACACCGGGCGAGTCCGGAAGCCCGAGAGTAGCGACCCCACTACCGGCTTTGACTAGATACGGGTCCGCGTGACCGTGGTAACAGCCTTCGAATTTGATTATTTTTGTTCTTCCGGTGAACGCACGGGCTAACCGAAGCACACCCATGCATGCTTCGGTTCCTGAGTTGACGAACCGAACCATTTCTATACTGGGTACGGCTGATATGACCATTTTAGCCAGTATGTTTTCGAGAAGACACGGTGCACCGAAACTGGTTCCTTTTTCATTGTTTCGGCTAAGGCTGCAAGCACCTGTAACACAATTCTTTCAGAAAAAATATATTTACAAAAGAAAATACATACATAAAGTTAGACCTGTAAACGAACTGAACGTTCATGAACTGTTCGCAAACTTGTTCGGCGGGATGTTCGTTTATGTTAGTTAATTTTATAAACGAACGAACGAACATGAACACAATTTTATGTTCATTTAATTAAACGAACGACATTTCGTTCATTTATGTTCATGAACGTCGGGAGTTCATTTGTGTTCATTTATGTTCGTTTATTTACATTTGTTTATGTTTTTTGGTTTACATTCGTTTCAATTTAAATACTTAAGTAGTTACATTTATATGAATATTAAAAAGTAACTTTCTAACTACTTATTATATATATATTAACTAATTGGTAATTGGGCTTTCTAGTAATAAAAATGGGTTTTTCCAAGGGAATTTATCGTAATTAATCACTAATTTATATAAAAAAATTTACTTTATGTTCGTTTATGTTTAGTAAATTATGTTCATTTGTGTTGTTTGTTAAATTATGTTCGGTTAAGTTTGTTCATTTATATTCGTTTAAGTTCGTGAACTGTTCATTTAGGTCTTAAATGAACGAACATAAACGAACACAAACATGCCCATTTTCTTATTAAACGAACACGAACAAAAAATGTGTTCGATTATATGTTTGTGTTTGTGTTCGGTTAAAGTTAAATGAGTCAACACGAGCAGAGGCCTACATAAAGTCTACCATCTATGATAATATGGTTTTGTGACTTAAAGGACACTTAAGAAAACGATTTTTTAATAAACATAGATATTGTGAGACCTCATCGTCTGCGTGCCCAATGATAGCAGGACCCCATGAACCAACATAATCGATGTATTCATTCCCGTCAATGTCCCACATGTGTGAACCCTTTACTGAGTCAATTACGATAGGTTGACCACCAACTGATTTGAAAGCACGGACAGGAGAGTTAACACCTCCTGGCATCAATTCCTGCCAATGGAAACCGAAAAATGAGGAATCACAACCAAACACTCTAAGAAAATGTTTACATTCAATAATATTATTGATATATAACACAAGATGATATTAAAGGGAATGAGACGTTAAAATTTAAAACCAAGAATTCCATAATTAACATATATAATAAGTAAATCAAATAATAAACTTAGCAAGTATCAGTGTCATTCGATACACAGGCTGCATTCAGAAGCAAGTTACAAGATGTTTTTACTTCATTGCTGATAGAAATAGCTTTTCAAAACCCCAAACTTCTGATTATACAGAAATCAGATACAATGGAAACATTGATTTATGAATGTGGTACTTTCAGAGGTGATTTTCAAGTCATTTTTTGTTCTAAAATGCCGATAAACATCCATCTTTTAAACCACAATCTAGCTGAATATAGTGAGATCAATATAATAATAAACATATAGGGTTAACCGCATCAAAATGTACTGAACTTGACACGTTGTAACTATGACGTATAGCATTCTAAAATAAATATCTTTACAGAAATTCACCTGTAAATATTACCATTTTGTGTACCAGGTGACCTTGAGCAAAGAACAAATGGGCGTTTCTTTTTAATTTTGTAGTTTTTTGGTTTTGAATCATTTACAAAAATAAAATTATTATCATCATTATTAAAATCCTTTTTTTTTCTGTAAATTTTCTGCTTGTGTTATTAAATCTGGATACACACAATTATAACATATGTAGAATTCAGAACTTTCGGTTCAATTTTCAACTCACCAGTCACACATAAGCAATTTCCCGGTTTACCATCATTAAAGCAGTAAAAATTTCAAGTTCTGTATAGTTCAATACATTATGGTTCAGCATGAATGTAATACTTACTGAGGCCAAATTCAAGTCATTTGCTAATAACATCACTCTTACAATTTACAAAACATAATCCATCTAAGTATACAAAAACTATATAAAAAAAAGAACATATATAATTATGAATTTGATGCCCTGTGAAGCTTTTCTGAAATCAATTTTACTAGATTTCTAATAAACATAATTACATTCAAAACCTAAATCTGTATAATTATACAAAAACTATATAAAACAGAATCACACAACTGTGAACAATCATCTCAATCTACAAACCCTAACCTATCCAATTACACTAAAACTACACAACAAAAACACATAATCATGAATCCAACACTTACATAAGCAAATTACAATTCAATTTCCTAATCACAATCTCCACACAACGTAAAATTCACATAATTAAAGTAAATCAAGTACGAAATTGAACAGAAACATAGTAAACTGAATCGAGAACAACAATAACGACAAACCTTAGCGGCATTGAAAGCTTCTTCCGATTTCTTCAGAGTGAAGGTTTTCTTCTGCTCGTCGACGGAAACCGTCATCTTAACGGAGGATAAACAGCAGCGAGGTGATGAAGATCGAGGTGTGGAGGATGAGAATGCAGGTCTGTGAGTGGAGTTTGATGGCAGTGATAGCCCTATCCCTGCCATTTCGTGTGTGTGTGTGTGTGAGTTGGTTTGATGATGAAGAAGAAGATAAGAAAATAGAAAGATGAATAGTTGTTAAAATAACAACAAAAATGATGGGCCCTATTGAGTTTTAAACTTTATCTTGGTATAGGCAAATAAACTTGACGGTAAACGAACCGAACGAACACGAACGAGACCATGTTTATGTTTTGTCGAAGGAAATGCGGATGTTCGTGAACTGTTCAGAACACATGTTGAACAAAAGTTCGTGTTCGTTTGCTAAGGAATTTCAATTGTTTGTGAACACTGGTCACGAACACAAATGAACGTTAAACTTGAAATTAAAAAACACCATTAACCTTAATATCCGACACAAGTAGTCCAATACAACCATTAAATAATAAATCAAGAATTCAAGACACAAGAAGTCTACTACAATCACTATATGATAAATCACGTTAAGTCACCTTAAGACATAATTATCTAAAGTTACTTCGACATATCCGAAAAAATGTCTTTGTGTCCCAACTTCTTCATATGTTTTGTTAAAGGTTTACATTTTACTGTTTTTTAATATAATTATTAACTAATGTTTAAGGGGGAAAGTAAAAACAAAAGAGGGAAAGTATAACTTAAAGAGGAAATCTTATAAACTTTTAACAAATTAACATAAACAAACGAACATGAACGAACATATTACCGAACGTTTACGAACGCAGTCAAACAAATGAGACCATTGTCCGTGTTCGTTCATTTAGTTAATCGAATGGAATATCTTGTTCGTGTTCGTTCGTTAATAAAACGAACAACTTCCCGCCGAACGGTTCACGAACTGTTCCTTGAACATTCAGTTTGTTTACAACCGTACAATTAAATCATACAAGTCCTTAGAGCATTCGCAATCCGTCCATCAAATTTTGTGAGTGAGATTTTTATATTATAAAAAATGGTTGTAAGTTGGAATATTATAAAAAATGGTTTTAAGTTGGTGTAACCGAAGGAGAGAGAAAATATTATTGTTTCTTTATATTTTAGGGGCATTTATAATTTTTTAATATGTTTTAGAATGGTTATGAGTGGAGAAGGGAGAGAAAAAATATAATAATAAAGGGATAAAAATATTATTTAATTAAAAGGAGAGAGAAAATGTATTTATTTTTAGTGGAATTACAAGGTAAATTTGATAGAAGAGATGTAAATGCTTATAAATCATATATTTAGAGCACCGGAAACCTTCATCCTGAAAGGAATGAGTAGAGACAGATCAAAATTGATGTGAGATGAGAGAATTAGACAAGATTTGCTAAAGTTGCGACTATCTGGGGACATAGTCTAGGATAATAGTTCATAAAAACAAACGATTAAGGTTTTAAAAAATCAAAAAAAGGATACATAGACGTCTTAACGTTGTTTTAGGGGCTTAGATTAACAAATAGAAAAAGGACCGAAATCTTTTACACACAAGTGTTAAAAGACTAATATTATCTTTGGTTTTTAATATTTGTATTATATTGATATAGCAGTTGATTTGGTTCAAGCCATAAGAGGTTTAAACGTTATACAAGATATAACGAGAAAATTTTGTTGGGTCTGTTTGCCTAACCTGTCATGGGCAAACCCCGAACTTTTTTATACTTTTTATGTGTTAGCCTAATGGCCACCGGCACCCTCCTAAAACCGGTTCGAAAGCCCTTTAGGGCGCGGGTTCGAACCCTGGGTCACCCAGGCTCTTCGCTTTAACCAAGTTGGCTGGGTATTCACCACCAGACAGCGTCCGGGTCGCTAGCTTGGGAAGGTTAACCCTCCGCTATCAGGGGTACCGTGCATCTACCTTTTTTTACCATTGAAAATCGATTTACCATTAGTTTTTGGACAATGACCTCCATATGTACGTTTCATGATTGAATTGGAAGAATGAATATCGATAAACGGGTAGAGTGGTTTACCCCATCTTTGCGTAAGAGGGCTCCCTTCCCTTCTAACGTACTTAATTAAGTTACCCGACTCAAAACTCTAACGGTGCACTTGAGACTGTGATCGGTTAAGGGTTTTTCAAACCAACTCTTTCGCACAATAATATAAGCGAGCTTAAAGTACATGCGACAAACACGATTTTCAAACGAAGCATACTGAACAAGCATTGTTTCATGAGTTTCATCTAATAAAAGGACAAGTAAACGACCTACACAGCAACCCTTCCATATAAATCATGTCTACACCATTTTCTAAAGCATGGAAAATAAAAAACTAAAAAAAATTATTAAAAAAAATGAAAGAAGATGCTCTCCGTATGGTGCAGACTCGTTACCAGATACTTTGCTCCTATGGCCCCCATTTGCGCCCCATGCCTTTCATTTTCTCCAGCTGCAATTGCGTCAACTTTTCCATCAAATCTTTGTTTGTAGTTTCTGCTTCCTGCACAAAGTAAATAAACATTTTTAAATCGTTTTACATAAACTAAAAAAAAAACAGAAGATTGAGAATATATATAAAAAACGAATGAACGATCTAGGAAACGAGCCAACCTTCAACTTCCTCTTTAATTCTTCCTCCTCGGCATCTCTGCGCTCTCTTTCCTCTTGAAATATCGCGATTATACTATCCTGCTCCTTATTTAAGGCCTCGTATTTTTCTTTTTCCTGCTCTAGCTGATTGATAATAAAAGAAATAAACGTGTATTAGTGCATGCCATTGCCATGTGGAAGGGTTGCATAACGGGTAACTTAAGTGCATGCAAAACGGGTCGGGTCGGTCCCCGTTGACCTGGCCCACAAACAATTCTTTTGAATCTTTCTAGGTAATAAATGTACTAAAAGGAAAACATGTTAATTACCTGAACTTCAAGTTCTTTGCAACGATTTTTTTCAGATTCTAGATCCTTCAGCAGATCACCCAATATCTCTTCTTCTCTCCTAATCAATCTATGACCCAAAAAAAAATCATTAATATGTGAAAAAGAATTTAATATAACAAAAACAGGAAAAAAGATAAATTGACACACCTTTCCTTCAACTCACGGTTTTCTTCCATCAACTGGTGCAAATTGACATTGCTAGAACTTGAACCAACGATTACATCCCCATTAACAACAGAAGACTGTAAATTTTATAAAACAAATTGCATCAATCACACACACATAGTAGTTAAGAAAAGCAAATTTTACATATTCGTTCTTGATTTACCAATCAACTTTAAACTGGAGAAATTAAAAACCAACTGATATTTTATTAGAGATTTCGACAACAAATGACTTATAAAATTTTGCTGATTGTCATTTTAGTGTATATATACACTAAGGGGCTGTTTGTTTACCTCTTAATGAGGCTCTGAATGGTTCAGACCTCTTATTGGTTCAGCACTTAATGGTTCAGACTGTTTGTTTCGCGAGCAAATGTCTGAATGGTTAAGACATTTGCCTCTGAATGGTTAAGCATTATACTAAGTCTGAATGGTTAAGACCTCTAATCTGAATTGGTCAGGCATTTGCCTGTTAACGGTTAAACATTATACTGGCTCTTAATGGTTCAGCACCTAATGGTTCAGACCTCTTAATGGTTCAGCACTTAACCATTCAGAAGTTGTCAAACAGCCCCTAAATGGTAACATTCAATAATTGTTTCTAAATTAGAAAAAAAAATCACTTTTGTCAAACTTGAAAAATTAATTTGTTTTTCATAAAGCAGCTTTTGCATATATGGCATCTGACGTGACAATTGGAATGGTTTCAACCAGAACCACATCAGCAATTTACAAATTACATTATAGTACCAATTGTAGCAATCAAGTGACATGTCAGTTGATTCCTAAAAATCGGTAATAAATCGTAAGTTGGTTTTATACTTTACACCAAGTTAGTGTTGGTTAATAAAATCTGGAAAAACTCTGCCCTTAAAAAAACACCAAAATATGTAGAAATTACCCTTAAATGAGGTGGCGCGCTAACTTGCAAAACTTTTGCAGCTCCAGAAAGAGCAGGATTCCGGACCTCGAGAGCTGAAACTGCACGAGTCTTCATACTCGATAATCCATTTTGAGAACCACCATTTGCGTGTTGTGGATTCATGGTAGTTTGTGAGTCAACATCACGGATGTTTTCAGTCAAAGGTGATGCTGACTCAGAAGAGCTTGCACTTACACCATGAGCCCTATTTAATTTGTCTATTTTTTCTCCAGTATTATTATTACCATTGTTCGGTGCAGTTGAATATCTACTTGGATTGGTTATAACCGTTTCCTTCTGAGGTCTATGTGAAGAGGATTTGTCGAATTGTGGCGCAAGTGTCGTCCTCGGACTTTTCCTTGTAGGTTCAGCTGTGTAATCAGGTGACGCTTCTACAATAACCACAAAAAGGTTACAAAGTTTTATATATTTAAATGAAAATTTCATATAATACATGTTATTGATTTTCTATGTAATCAATTAAACATTCTAAAAGATCAACAAAATCTCAATTAAGGTAATAAATAAAAGGTATATTTTCTAATCTATATAGGCCCAACTATACATTTATCCATAAAAAATAATGAATAACAAAAAATAGGGTTGATAAGAAAAAAAAATGATTTATAATCAAGATTCAAGAAACCATAAAAAATAATAAAGCAAATACCTCCGTCCTCTCGGATTTTTCTTGTGGCGTCTTGGAGCGTAGCCTATTTTGTGACAGTATGTACTCCTGAATCAAAAATTGGTTATGTTAACATACAAGGTTGAAAAATATTTTTAATGATAACTGATAAGCATATTTGCATCAACAACATATACCAGTATGTCTTCTGCATTTGAATAAGGCGTGTTTCAAGTCTTTGAAGAACAGTAGTGCGCTCAAACCCTTGTTTATCGTGAGCTGGTTCAACAAAATTAGCTTCCATACACCTAACCAACAGGAAGAATAAAGCCGTTAAGAAGTGATGTAAACTAGCAAAAAGAACTTCATTTTCAGAGCGTAAAAATCAACCTATGACCCCACGACCGTCACTTCCCGCAGCATTCCAGATTCTCCAAAATGGCTGTAAAACAAGAAGCATTGCCATAAAAAGAGAATTAAAAAACAAGAGTGTGTATGGTGGGTCTGGAAACGACAAACTGAACAAGCCGAGTTGGGTGGGTCGGCTGAATCATCCATTTTTACCGGTTTGAGAGTTTAACGCTTCGGTTTTGACAGTTTGAACCAATAACTACGTATTCCAACAATAACACACACACACATATATATAAAGGTTTAAATGATATATATAAGAAAGCTTAAACAGAGGGTTTGATTTACATGGCCAATTCCAAGTTTAAAACCGAACCAAACTGTAAAACCACCAAACCATGAAAACCGAAGGGCATGGATCTCAAACCGATCGACTTGCTTTGGCGTGGACGGTTTGGTCGGTTTATTAAACACTTTGAATATCAAAAGTCCTAGATAATAACAAAAGTCAAACCTTGATGAGTCTGTTTTTATGATAAACATTGAACCCTTGTACATCTATATGAGCTTTTGCATCTTTAACAAACCCCACAGTAACTACAGCAACCATCTGTTCATTGAAAAGGGAAAAGCAACTACAATAAGAATTATGATTATTTAAACGTCAAACAAAACAGAATCAACGCTTTTAGTATTACATTTGAATCCTTGGGGACTCCTTCTAGACCAGGCTGTGGACGATAAGTGACCTCATTTGTCATCATCATATCATTAACTATATTATGATGCTCAACATCCTTCCCACGAAGAATTATCCGGAAGTTATGAGGAACTCTTAGATAGAGAATCGATGCATAACTCTGACAAAGTTAAATGATACCATTATTAAACCAAGATCAATCAATCAACAAGATAATATAATACTGTAGTGTGTAGTTATAACAACAAAGTTTACCCTGAGTGAGTGACGATACGTCAGAAAATGTCTAGAGTTTGGATATTGCTGTGCCATTTCTATATTTCTCTCGTCACGATTAACACCTCGAATTTGAATATCCTGCAAGATGCAATTTTAATGTCAATTTCAAGAATTCCCAATCATGTGCTACCCTTAAAGGAGTTACATAGATTTCAAGGCTAACATAAACAAACATGTTTATCGGTATCGAAATCGAGCTCTAATTGTTCTTGATCATCCTCCCACAGATTGTATATAATTATGCGTGTGCCCTGCTCCTTCATATGATCGAACTACGAAACAAAAATACAAAAAGATTAAAAAATCAATAGCGTATTCCTTAAAGACATATAATAAATACCATGCAGTTAAAAAATCTTACTTGTTTTAGAAGGTCTGATTCACTTGAAAATGGAGACCATTGAACCACAGCCTCGAGATTTCTATCCCAATCGCTTGCTGATGATCGTTTCATCTTCTTCCATTCTCGGCCATCTTGTTCATAATCAAGCTTTTTGGTGTATCAACCACCACCGTAAACAAATAAACAATACAAAGTAGTTACGTACTGCAAAAAGCATTTTATGAAAAGGTCTAAAGCTCTCTGTATTTTAGGATTTACTAACTTAGAACATAACTTTAGTTAGTGGAAGTTGTAACTTGTGAACATATGTAAAATTAATTACCATGGGAACTACAATATCTTCCTTCCCAGTGCATCGCAGAAACGTGTAGGACAATAGACCAATGCTCTGTGTAGACCTTCAAGACAAATACCGAATTAAATGTTATTCGTCAGCACTTTTAGTAATATAAAATGTAGCTAAGCATATGGTACAGTTCTCAATTCAAATACTTTCAAATATAGATTTCCGTTCGTTCCGGTCCAGTTCGAAACTGCTGACACTTATTGTATTGTTAATAACCAAAAACTAGTACAATGACATAAATGGACCACAAACCTTTTTCCAGATTTCCCGGAGCATGAGAGAAGACAATAACATCAGCTCCAAGTCTCATGGTGCTTGTCTTAAAACCATTTCCATCTGTTAAAAATAACGATAAATAATAGAACTGCAGTGTTGTGGATGCCGACCAGTTTCCATCTTAACTACTTTCTAGTCTTACCCGTTTGACTGGTAGAGATAAAACATACACAAATTGACCAATTCTTAAGTGAATGGTCAAAACTGCCACCTTTAAAAAAAAGATAAATATGATCAGTCGATCGGAGTGATGAAAAAGCCACTCACATTGTCCGATTGTATCCTTGACCTTGCTTTTTAAAGAATATCCAAGAGACATGCAATGTCCTCATTTTTTCTGGGTCCATCCCACCACCATTATCTACAATAAATAGTGAAAGTTCATACTTCAAAAAAAAAAAAAAAACTGGCACAAAGAAATCCAAAAGTAGATCGTTAGGCAATGTTTACCTTCAATCAACAACATTCTGTTGTTATCTTTCTTGTTTGTTAGCATATCAATTTTCACATATGTGGCACCATTACAAACCTGATAACAAAATTTGGTAAAAATAATGCGTGCAGGGTCAACAAGTGGCATATAAACATAAGAAAAGTACCTCATCTAGTGCATTGTCCAAAAGTTCCGCGAAAGCTGCATGAAAAGATACATATAGATAAACCGTTAAGTAAGCAAACATGCGTGCATTTAGAAAATGAACTACAAAAAATAACCAAATAGATGAAGTAACATTACCGCCAAGAACCCATTTATGACTAGTTGCGTTGGAGTGCAGAAACCTTGGATGAACCCTCAAATGATCCATACCACCTACAGGCATGAATAAGTGAGGTATAAAACTTGCTCTAGTTATCTAAAACTATTAGCTTCTAATATAGTACATATTTAACTATACAAAAAAATGTAAGGTGAAAAATAATTATAGGCCATACGCACAACTTTCATACTCAAACTTTCATGCAATGCAATTACAAGTAATTCAAACTTCAGGGTACAAACAAAAAGAGGGATCAAGCCAAATTCAGACAAAACCAAGTGAGCATGCAGTACACTGTCCATTTGTCACTAATGAACCCAAGAAGCATATAACTGCAACTAAATACAGAGTAATCTACCATTTACAAACTGCCCTGGTGCTAAAAGAAGATTTTTTTGGATATATAATCATGATATTTGATGCCCCTATCAAACTTGTGTATATCAAGTCTCCTTTCTAGGATCAAGAAAACAAATATCAGGTTACAGCATGCTAGAGGACAGTTTTGACTTACCGTCTACAAGGGTATGCCGTATTTTTCCACTCATTTGACTCCAAGTTTTCATTTCAAATAAATCACTGTAACCCTTGTTCATGTGTAATTCTTATAATGTCATATTTAGATGTACGCTTAGACAATTAGAATAACATTATTGCACCCTAAATAAAAAAAAAGCAAAAGGCTCATACAGGTTTGTTAATCTGTAAGCCAGGAGGAAACAACTCAAGAAGTGCTTAGTGGTCTTCTACTAGACGCCTAACGACTTTTTGGCTAAGCAAAAATTAAGTGGATATCTAACCCATTAACTGGTCCAGTAATAGTTTTGAGTGTACAAAAAATAACTAAAATAGAATAGCCTCCACGATAACTCTTTGTAAAGGTATAAGAATAACACTTCTAGCAGTGTGTCCTGTTGATAAAGTTACTTTTCTTCAACTATCTGTTTTCTTGTTCATCAATACAGTAACTCTGCATAGATTGGTAAGATTCCCCTAAAACTTTACAAAAGTTTATCAACACTGAAAAGTTTAAGATAGGCATATGCTCCCTACTCAAGCTACTTTTGTCACACTAAATTCATATCATCTCAATTATGGTAACAATCTATGGCCTAGAGATTGAAGGAATAAAAGTTTAAGATCATCCCTAACAAAACTACACTTGAAATTTCTCTACGATTCTAACATTTACTTTCATAAAATCATTATAAACTGAAATCAAACTCAACTAAGTAAACAAAATTAATAACACAATCAATATCAATTAAATATAGTAACTCTCCAATTAAATTAAATTAAATTAACAACTGAACGAAACATGAAACATACCTGTAGAAGCAGTCCAATCACTAGTAGACCGTCCTTCAAAATCACCAGCTTTCCAAAACTGCTTACAACTCTGCTCCGGAACCACACGATTACCACTCGCGCGTTGCAATGTCGCATCCTTCGGCGGCAAAGGATCCAAAAACCCTACCGGAAGAACCACACCGTCACCAGACTTCTTCCTCTTACCATTAACATCATCTCCACCGTCCAAAACCCTAGATCTCTTGCCGTTACGAATTCCGTCACCTGAATCGTCGTCATCTGAACTATCGAGATCGATCACCGCAATCTCCGCATCATCTGTTCGTTTAGTGTAATTGTTGTTGATGCCGTTCGTTGCTTCGATGTATTCTTGCTTCACTTCAACTCCGGCCATCACGGTGGCGGTTATGGAGGTGATGACGCTGTAGAATCCTCTACTGCCGCCGGAGATGAGCAATGATTGTACGATTTTCCGGTGGTGAAAGTTGAAACCCTATTTCGCCGGTGAAACGGTTATAGTGGAAAACCCTCTGGTGTGTGTGTACTTGAGGTGATGACGAGAGTGGAAGATTTATGATACGCGCGGTGTTAGATGCGGTTGTTCGTCTGCAATCCACGCAATTTATGAATCAATCAATAATATTAAATAGTTTTTGCTTTCTCTAATTGTGTTTTTATTTAGCGGGACCGAGAGTCGGTTGGTACGCATAATTTGTTGGAATAGACTAGACCTTAAAAGTTTATGATCCGGAGGTAAATTGTTTATTCGGTCGGTTAAATAGATTTTCTTGTATACGTTGAAAGTTGTGTGATTTGAAAGTGTTATTTGTTGGATTTTGTATACGCGTTTTTTTTAATAAAATAAACTTTAAGAGGTAGAGACTTTGTATGCGAACTTTTCTTGATCTAATAAGAACGCCGTTCACGAGTTCAAGTTTGAATACAATAAAAGTAAAACGCAACCATATAATGGTTAGAAGATTGTACCTTTTCGGGTTGTGATAATTGAACTAAATCTGAAATATTGCGAGACAGTAACTTGGTTGCTAGATCCGATAAAAAAAACGCACCACACGAGATGAACCTATGACAAAGACGACAGCAACAAGGTGAGTGTGTGTCTAAGTAGGATATCAATTCTGGATAATTCTAATGATTTCTTAAACCAAGTATTTATACTCACATGTCTTGTAATACAAGTCAAACACATTTTTAATTATAGTAACAAATTTATTCCATAATTATCTAAAAATATTTAAGAGAATTTTAAACACATTCATTGTTATGGAAACATTATTATGGAAATGTAAGTTACTTTGTTTATCAATTATATTAAATAACATAAAAAATTCAAAAAGAATCTTGAATTTGAAATTTAGCATATATATCATATTATGCTAGAATAAACATACCTTAGTAATAAAAAATTATATTTTGTTAATTTAAATGTATTACATCTTTAAAATAAATATAATGTTATATACTTAGTAATAAAAAATTATATTTGTAAATATATACAGTTGTCAATATATGTCTTTAAATAATGCATTTTAACATGATAGTTATAAATTTTGTTAACTTACATTTAAAACTTTTTTTTTGAATTGAGTTTTAATTTTTAAAATGTAATTCATAAGTAAATGTACTTAGTATTTTTAAATATCTTTAACACAATATAGTTAAATTTAAATTATAATTGTAAATACATATAAAAATTAGGAACTAAAAATTGGATTATTTTAATACCATCTATTTTTTATTTCATCCACAACGCATTGAACTATTTAAAATTATTCATAAAAAATAATTGTTATCATTATTCATAGTTTTTCTAATATTTTAACGAATATAATTTTGAATTTGGTGACATCTGAAGACTTAAATTAAAGTTTATAAGTAAAAAAAGTGTATTTAGTTATTTGGATACCTTAAAAAAATACTTATTTGGAAACTTAAATACACAGATAATTATTAATTCAACTTATGTATAATATCTAAAAATGTAATTTTTTAATATCAATATTATTTAGGAGACGTGTAAAAAAGGAAAAGTTAAATGGCCTATAATGGTGACAAACATCTCATGTTATTTTTATTCATTAGTTATAGAGATTAACGAGATTAACGCGCAAACCTTTTTTTTACTTGGGATCGCTTTTCATCGGACCGGTTATGTATATATAGAGAATTTGGTTCAATTAAGAACCACCGCGAGGTGTGAGAACCATGAGAACTCATGTTTTTCGGCGAGTTGGGCCCCATAGTTTTGGACAAACATAAATGAAAATGTTATAAATACATCTTTGAAAAAATAAATCAAAAAAATTCGTCAAGTCGGTAGTGACACTTGATGTAAAATTTGTTTACGGCGATGTAATTTTTTTTTACATCACGAATAAAAAAATTACACCCGATGTAAATTTTTGTATACAACATTTTATTTCCGCTGGAACAAGTGATTTTTTAAAAATTTTGAGAACTTATTTTTTGTTTTGAAAAAACCTCTGAAAGCTCTAGTTCGTATGGTTCTCACAACTCACGATGGTTTTCATTTTATTCTTTCCTTATATATGTAACATCTGTCAAAAACGGATTTTACCAAACCCGCTCCGTTTATTAACCGAACAATCGGTTAAAAATTTCGTTGCGAATTTAATGCCCAAAATAATTTTAAACGATACATAATCAATTTTTATATGAGAATATATAATTAGTTTTTGAAAAACTGTTAAATATATGAAAATAAAAAATATATGTTCCTGCCGGGTTTCGAACCCGGGTCAGTCGCCGGGTCACGGTTCAGCAGAACTTAGCGCACACACACTTAACCACTGCGCCACTTGTATCTTTCGTTAATTATTAAGATCATTTTATTCATAACGTGTCTTTCCGAATTCAAAACCGGCGCCCAAAGTTCAGTCGTCGGAAATCCCGGCGATTTCGCGAAAATTAACGACATCTTCAGTTATAACGTAAACATTTACTAGGACATCGGTTATAACCGACGTCTGAGTCCGCGACACAAACCATAACCGCCGGAGAAATTATAACCGACGAATCAAGTCGGAAATCGGACCAAATTCATCGACGACTTGCCCTATAAATACCTCCTCGAACCTCTGCAAACATTTTCGCTCAAAACCGCACCCTTTCTCGGCGAAAACTCACTCGCCGGAAATCGTCTGCTTGTCGCCGGAAAACTGAACCCTCCACTTCTAAGCCTTACTGAACCCCCTGAGCTTATACCGAAGTCACCCTCATCCTTTTCAAGCTTTCTGAAGACTCGCTGCTGCAGGACACACGACGCCGGAACCTGTTGCTGTCGCCGGAGTTCTGCCGGAAAAACAGAGGAAGCCAGTCGGTATACCTCACGCCTAATTTCTTCATTCTTTTTATTTAACCTCACCTGTAATTAACCATCAGACTCTAACGAACATGATTTAATCATCAAACCAGTCGGATTTCCGATTCTGGTTAAAACCAGCGAAGAAGACGAAGTATCTGTAATGTATAAGTATAATTAAAATCAAGTTATAACTCGGGTTAGACACACAGTCCAGCGGTGGACTGTGTGCACATTAAACACACAAACGTCACGAGTTCGAATCTTGTTCCACACACGCTGCCTTAATAAAAATGTTTTTTTTGTTAATCGAACCGGAGACAGTACTGTTATATGTTAAGTATAATAATAACCGGAATATTAACCAAGTTGGACACACAGTCCAGTGGTGGACTGTGTGTATGTTTAATCACAGCACACGAGTTCGAGTCCGGTCTTCTGCATCGACCCGGACAATTATCTACCTTTTTAAAATAAGTCAGAAATGAAAATACTTAGTTTGTGTTTAAGTATAATAAAAATCAGTTAAGTTAACAAGTTGGACACACAGTCCAGCGGTGGATTGTGTGTTAGCATAAGTCACAGGTCCCGGGTTCGAGACCTGTGGAGCGCACCGGTCCGATTCAATTAAATCGTTTTTAAAAAAAAAATAAAAAAATAAATGATTTTCGGTTTAATCTAATTAATATATAAATATAATTAAAAACAGAAATATTTCGGGTTAGACACGTAGCTCAGTTGGTAGAGCTGCGTGCACGCGTACGGGAGGTCTCGGGTTCGAGCCTCACTCAGCGCACAATTATACAAACGAACCGGTCAAAGTCAAAGTCAAAGTCAACGGTCAACGGTCAACTGTAGCAAAAAAATCAATTTTTTTTTATTATTTTTATTTATTTATTTTAATTAAAAATCAATTAAAAATACTTAAAAAATAACATTTCTAAGGTTAGAAAATAGCCTTGAACTCACAAAAATACACCCAACAATCCTACTAAAATTGATCAATAAATCCGTTTACTTACCGAACCATAATGCTATCTATCTAGGTTAATTTCACTCGTGGTTAAAACCACTTCGCGTGCATTCAACATCATCAACCGAACGCACCCACTGTGAGTGAATCTTACAATTCCCCTTTTTAATTACACGTTTTGGGGTGTGTCATGTGTCTCAAATAATTAACTCGTTTATTTAAATTTGTGCCATACCATATCGTGACCTAAACTTAGATTGTTTATATTGTTGTGATTACTTATTTCATTTTGTCAAATTATATGAAATTCATTCATTAAGCCCATCAGTTCCTCGTGGGAGACGAGTTGAACAACGCGTGCCTCAAAACCAATCCATTATTGTTCATATGTGTATCATTGAGTTTATATTGTTTATAGTTATGTCTTTCATATTATCATGTTTATGCAATTCATTCATTAGGCCCATCAGTTCCTCGTGAAAGACGAGTAGAGCAACGCGTGCCTCTAAACGTTCCATTATTGTTCATGTGTGATTTATTTAATATCTAATGATTGTTGAATAAGTTTACATCTATTTTTACTCATGTGTGGTTGTGCACTCATTTCTTAATCAATTAAATAAACTTGTTCAAATGTTTTCTATAGGATTCACTCGCCAACTTTTTGTTGATCCAAAAACCTTTTTACACATGATACATGTGAACAGGATGAAGCAAGGAAAACATAGGAAACGCCTTAGAAGAAAACAAAGAAGCTTAGATTGATGTTAGGTCATGATGTATTTATGAATGTAAAGTTCCTATTAAAATTATATTAATGAATATGAAACGTATAATAAATGTCATGAGCTTTGATGATAACCCAATCATGCCCCGGTCACCTTTTCCGCTGCAGGTCGGGGTGTGACAATATATACACACATATTAGGTTAGTGACCTATGTAATACACGAAGTGAATAAATAATATATTGTGAATTGGAAATTGGAAAATTTGTTTTGAATATGATATAACAATGAAAGACTATTCTAGGTTTGTTAATTTAGGTAGTTAATAAAAGTTTTGACTTCAAACTTGGAAGTCAAAATTGTATTTGTTAAATTAACATTTTATTTCATATTTAATTTTTGATTGTTATCTTATTGAGTGAATGCAATCTAATTTTCAAAATATCTTAAGAATTCAAATGTAGTTTGAAAAATATTTCATAAATTGTGTGAAATTGAGTTTCCATTATATAGTATGTTAATAATTTTCAAAGATTGTTTATATATGTTGTAATTTAAAGATTTAAATGATTTTAATAATAATTTCAAGTTTAATTTTAATTCCAGTAATTACCACAAATATGATATAAAAGGTAAGTTAACAATCTTATTGTTGCAATAATATTCGAATTTAATTTTGATCTTTAGCTGTTACTGGAATTAAAATTTTGATCAAGGTTGTTGTTTTAATCTCTGGTGGCGATGGCGATGATGTCGGGGTTAGGTTTTTTCATCATACCGGCAACCGTCAAGGCTGTTGTTTTAAGCTGATATGTGTGCCTAGATGGTTGTTTACTGTTTGTTAATTGTTTAGGTAGGGTGGTGGGAAATAACGATCCGCCCAGTTGGATTAGTTGGTGGGTTGGGTTAAAGATTGAGACGGAGACAAATCAAATGATTTGGTTTGGTTTAGAGTTAATTACTGTTTTCGTCCCTGTGGTTTGTCAAAAATCACTATTTCAGTCCATTAGTTTAAAATTTGCGATTTCAGTCCTTGTGGTTTCACTTTCGTAACCATTTCAGTCCACCTCGCAACCATTTCAGTCCATGTACTTACAGAATAAATGGATTGGAGTGGTTACGAAAGTGAAACCACAGTGACTGAAATGGTTACGAAAGTGAAACTACAGGGACTGAAATCGCAATTTTTAAACTAATGGACTGAAATAGTGATTTTTGACAAACCACAGGTAATTAACTCTTTCTTTTATGATTGGGAAGAAGTGGACCACCATCAGACCACCACGCCGGCGACAAGGGTTAGGTAGTGAAAATTAAACATGAACAGATACAAGCGATTGTTATAGGTTTTAGCATGAACAGATCCACAGAGATGGTGATGGAACCGGCGGGGGCTGAAAAATGTTCAAACAACAGTTTAATGGCTCAAGAGTTTAGCTCAAAAGAGGAAATTAGGGCACATGATTTACGGTAGATGTAATAACATATGATGCGAGATTGGAGATCCATACTAAGAGAAAAGTACAATCTTGAAATCGTTAAAGATTCAATGTGGATCTGTAAATTTTGATCAGTTTTCTCTTTGGACTTTCTACAAACAGGTGGGAGGCATATCAGAAAGAAATGAAATAAGGAAAGGGAAAATTTGTGTCATTCATGAAATAAAAATATATCACACACACTATATATATACCAGTAACACATATTCTAGATTAAATTAAAATTATAACCGGGTTAGACACACAGTCCAGCGATGGACTGTGTGCACACTTAACAAACACGCTCCGAGTTCGATCCTCGTCACCAACACTGCCGAATAAACAATTTTTTTAAAGAGAACCAAATCATACTGATTCCCCAACAAGATGTTAAAGTTATTAAAAAATGCTATATTTACGGGATAAGCACCCAGCCCAATTGGTTGGGCCGGGTGCAAACCAACTCCAGGTCGCCGGTTCGAGTTCAAGCCTTACCACCGGTCTGATCACTTAAAAATCTTTTTTAAATTAATAATTTCTGTATGGACTTAATCTGTGTATATATATAATTAAAAACCAGATTACAACGGGTTAGACACGTAGCTCAGTTGGAAGAGCTGCGTGCACACGAACGAGAGGTCGCGAGTTCGACCCTCGCACGCGCATACGAGTTTCCATCGTCCGGCCGGCCTGACAGACGTAGTCAGACTGACAATTCTTTTTTATTATTTAATTAATTACTTATTTAATAATTATAAAAAAATAAAATAATAAACTTAAAAATCTAAACAAAGGTTGTTAATCAAAAAGTTAGCTTATTTATTTATTCAGTTATCGCGTTATTATTTCTAGGTTAGTACCTACTCGTTGATTAAATTCCCAACTCGTGCGCTCTCCTTATCATTCAAGAATACGCACCCAAGGTGAGTGAATCTCTACAAATTCCCCGTTTTAATCATGTTTTGGGTGTATCATGTGTCGTACTATTCCTTTATTTTAACTAAACACTTGTACTTATATCATTTTGTGATCAAATGTGTATTGGTTGTTGGGTGATTTATATGTGGAATAAATTTATCATTTCAGTGCACTCATTTCATTAGGCCCATCAGTTCCCCGTGGGATACGGGTTGAACATCAGGTGCCTCATTAGATCGGCTCCGTCTGATTGAGCCTTGATCTCAGATACATCATCATTCATGTCATATATTCATTCAATGTGATTTGTGATTGGTTACATATATATATTTGCTCACATGTGACATATGCACTAATTTTCTTTAATAAACAAAACAAGCAATTATTTAAAATGTTTTATCAAGGTTCACTCGCCAACTTTTGTTGACCCAAAATCTCCCCTGTTTTACACATGATACAGGTGATCCAGTTGAGGAAAGAAACACTTAGGACGGCCTAGAAGAATAAACAAGTTATTGCGTTGGAATAAACATTTAGAATTTTTTTGTATTTGTATGAACTTTGTTTATTGGATATTTGAATTTGTAACTTGAATTTAATAAATATGAAACTTCTTAATAAATATCATGAGCTTTGGTGATAACCTAATCATACCCCGACTTTTATTCCGCTGCGGGTCGGGGTGTGACAGATTGGTATCAGCGCTTGTGGCTATAGGGATATAGGATAGGTTATTAGACCCTTAGAGCCTATACTATAGTCGATTAAATTTTAATTGTTTATGTGTTACATGCAAAAATCATGATGTTTATATGTTTCATGTTCACACCCAATATTATGCAAGCACACTCAAAAGTACATATGCAATGCTCATCATAGTTCATATCCTCATAACATGCCATATCTATGAAAGCACACACCTCACGATTTCCATGATTTTTGCAATGATTTTGTATTTTTCAAATCACATCAAAGTGAGTTTACATGACGGCCATGTAGTAACTGGAAGGGTGCGAGTACCGGTAGTCGGAACGTCCTGTCTAGGCTTGGCATTCGTATAAATCCAAAATAAAGGACCAGTTGCCTACCTGGGGACTAACGATGAGAGTACGAAAGACCTATTAGGCCAAAGCATTCTATACCAAACGTCGTGTGAACTAACCCCACTTTGAGTTGTCAATGTGTCTACACCTGGACACCCTCCGACCATACTTCTCGCAATCATGTTTTTACGATTTTCATTCGGGTGGTGCAAGTGTTAACCCGCCGACACCAATGTGAATCCTGCCAAGCCCAATAGTCATGGGGGCCCACATGACTACACATGCAATGGTATGGGGGACATTTGGAGGCCCAAACATGAGCAAACCCAAGACATCCTATGGATGTAGTTAAATTATTTTCAGTTATGTTGTTTTCATTCTTTTTACGACACATGACCCTAGGAAATTCTTGAACTCACAATCTTCCTACATATGTTCCTGTAGATGTCGGCTAGGCAATTACGTAGAGGTAGAAAGTCAGAAAGTCAAACGAACGCTTGGCCACGCAAATTGCTAAACAAATGGCCGCAGTGCTTCCTGACATCGTGCTACAAGTTCAACAAGCCCTCACCGCTAATCCCATCAACCCTCCCAACCAAGAAGACCAAAACGTCGCCAACCCTCCTCCCAAAACCCCCAAATGCACCTACAAACACTTCAAGTCCTGCGATCCCCCAAAATATGAAGGGACTGAAGGTGTCACCGCCCTCCTTCACTGGTTTGAGGAGATGGAAAACACCTTTCTCAATTGCGACTGTCCCGAGGACCGTAAGGTACGTTACGTGACTGGAAGGTTGTTTGGGGTAGCCCTTACCTGGTGGAACACGGAAAAGGGTAAGCGAGGTGTTGAAGATGCCATGGCCTTAACCTGGGAAGAGTTAAGGGAAATCATGACGAGACGCTTCTGTCCAAGAAGCGAAATCAAAAGGCTAGAAGACGAGTTTCACGCATTGAAACAAAAGGAAGGAGACCACACTTCATACAATAAGAGATTCCTCGAGTTGAACCAGATGATCCCCAATCTGTTCACCCCATTATACCGTCTAGTCTAACACTACATTCGAGGCCTCCCCTCGAAAATCCAAGATTCGGTTTTAAGCACTTCGCCTGCAACACTTGAAGCCGCAATGGAGTTAGCTACGGAACTCACTGAAAGTCGCATTCGAAACGGAAAATTCAAAGATGAGAAGAAGAAAGCACCCATTGAGACCCCAACTCTAAACCACCCAGTCTTATCCTTGAAGTTTGCTGGTAAGAGGAAGCGAAATGGCAAGAATTTTGCTGTCACCCAAACCAACTCTCCCATCACTGCTGCACCAATCACCCAAGTTGCCCCTCCAGCCGCACCATTCAAAAGGCCATACACTGGCCCACACCCAAAGTGTAACCGTTGTCAATACCATCACCCTCCTGAAAACCCCTGCCAACATTGCGCCAGTTATGGTCGTGCGGGTCACACCATCCAAACCTGCCGTACCTTTCAGCGATTAAACCGTAGTCAACCTCCAACCCAAACCCAAAATCAAATGGTGGGCCAAGCCCAACAACCCTTACTTCTACCACCTACACAACACGCAACCCAACCTTACTACCAACCCAACTACCCCATGATGCAACCCATGCGAGCCTGTTTCAATTGTGGGGACCCAAACCACTTCAGGAACACTTGTCCACGCCTGGTGAACATCATCCATGCCCAAGCTCAAGCAAACCCGGTAAACCAAGCTAACCAAGCTCCTCCACCTGCTAGAGGAAGAGCTTTCAATATCAATGTCCAACCAAGCCAGAGCTGACAACAATGTGGTCAACGGTACGTTTCTCATCAATGGTAGTTATGCATCCATATTATTCGATACTGGTGTGTATAAGAGCTTTGTTCCTTAGAATTCGAATCTATACTCGACCAACCTCGTGTAAATCTCATTGAATCTCTAATGGTGGAAGTTGCTGACGGAAAACCCACTTCTTTAAAATTCTATTATACGCGATTGTACCCTCACCCTAAACGATCACGATTTCCCAATTGACCTCATTCCTATGAAGTTGGGAAGTTTCGATGTTATAATCGGTATGGACTGGCTCAGCCAGCATCACGCTGAAGTGGTGTGCCACGAAAAATTCATTCGTATTCCTCTCGCTAACGGTCAGACACTACGTATCTTTGGGGAAACCCCTTCGAAAGGACTGAAATTGATGTCCTGCCTTCAAGCCCGAAGTTATTCCGCAAGAACTACGTCGCATTTCTAGCTCACGTCGTCGAGAAGGGAGGCAAGGAGAGGAAGCTCGAAGATATTCCAATTGTGAAGGAATTCCCACAAGTTTTTCCGACGACGTTTCAGGACTCCCTCCGGTGAGAGAAGTCGAATTTTGCATCGATCTTGTGCCTGGCTGCCACACCGGTCGCAAAATCTCCTTATAGGTTAGCCCCATCCGAGATGCAAGAGATGGCCAGTCAACTGCAAGAGTTGACTGACAAAGGATTCATACGTCCTAGCTCATCGCCTTGGGGTGCGCCTGTTCTCTTTGTGAAGAAGAAAGATGGAACGTTTCGCATGTGCATTGATTATAGAGAACTCAACAAGTTGATGGTTAAGAATCGCTATCCACTGCCTCGTATTGATAACCTTCTAGACCAACTTCAAGGCGCCACCTGTTTTTCAAAATCGACCTTCGTTCTGGTTATCATCAGCTTAGAGTGCGTGAGGAAGATATTCCAAAAACTGCCTTCCGAACTCGTTATGGTCATTACGAGTTCATGGTTATGCCCTTCGGTTTAACCAACGCCCCCGCTGTCTTCATGGATTTAATGAATAGAGTATGCAAACCCTACCTCGATCGTTTCGTCATAGTCTTCATCGACGGCATCCTTATCTACTCCAAGTCAAATCCGATCATGAGCGACACCTTCGGCTCATTCTTACACTCTTAAAAACTGAAAAGGCTTTACGCTAAGTTCTCAAAATGCGAATTCTGGTTAGGAGAAGTACAATTCCTTGGTCATGTCGTCAATGACAAGGGGATTCATGTCGATCCCTCAAAAATCAAGGCAGTACAGGAATGGCAAGCGCCACGTACCCTACCGAAGTTAGGTCATTTTTGGTTTGGCTGGTTATTACCGACGCTTCATTGCCAATTTTTCACGTATCGCCGTACCACTCACGGCCTTGACTCACAAAGGAAAATCCTTCATTTGGGGGCCTAAGCAAGAGGAGGCCTTCCAAACTTTAAAGCAAAGGCTTTGTGACGCACCTATCCTTACACTCCCTGAGGGTTGCAATGACTTTGTGGTTTATTGCGACGCATCAGGGCAGGGGCTAGGCTGTGTATTGATGCAAAGAGGAAGAGTGATAGCCTATGCCTCTAGGCAACTCAAAGTTCATGAGAAGAATTACACCACCCACGACCTGGAACTTGGAGCCGTTGTGTTCGCTCTCAAGATATGGAGACCTTACCTCTACGGTACCAAGTGTGAAATATACACTGACCACAAGAGTCTCCAACATATCTTCAAAGAAAGAGTTGAATATGAGGCAACGAAGATGGGTCGAACTTCTCAACGACTACGACTGTGAAATTCGGTACCTTCCTGGCAAGGCAAAAGTGGTGGCCGATGCGCTCAGTCGAAAAGGTTATGCGAACTCTATTTGTCTTCTATGTTCGCAAATCATAACCGACCTCAAAGATCGAATTCGGGCAGCTCAACATGTTTCTGTAACAGAAAATGACATACGCGATGAGCTGTCATGTGGAGCTGAACTCAAAATTGAAACCAAATCAGACGGTATTCAATACTATTTAAACCGCATATGGATTCCTGATCGCGATAACCTTCGTGATTTCCTCATGTATGAGGCACACAAAACACGATACTCTGTACACCCAGGAGCCGATAAGATGTATCAAGACCTACGATACACCTACTGGTGGCCTGGCATGAAAAAGGACATCGCTGTTTTTGTTTCCAAGTGCCTTACCTGTTCCAAAGTGAAAGCTGAACATCAAAGACCTTCAGGACTTCTAGTCCAACCCGAAATACCTGTATGGAAGTGGAAAACATAACATGGACTTCATTACCGGGTTACCTCGCACCTCCAGTGGGTATGACACCATATGGGTAATCATTGATCGTCTTACAAAATTATCTCACTTCATTCCGATTCGCGAGGACTTCAAGAACGAGAAGCTAGCTCGTATCTACATCAGCGAGACCGTAAGCCGTCATGGTGTACCGTTAAGCATCATTTTAGACCGTGATGGTCGTTTCACTTCACGAACATGGCGAGCCGTACAAACCGCTTTGGGTACACGGTTAGACCTCAGTACCGCCTTTCACCCTCAAACTGATGGTCAATCTGAACGCACCATCCAAACCCTTGAAGACATGCTCCGAGCATGTGTCATAGACTTCAAAGGGAACTGGGACGCTCATCTACCGTTAGTCGAGTTTTCGTACAACAATAGCTATCATTCAAGTATCGGCATGGCTCCTTTCGAAGCTTTATACGGTCGTAAATGCCGATCTCCAGTATGTTGGCACGAAATTGGTGAAGCGCAAATCACCGGACCTGAATTGGTTCAAGAAACAACCGACAAAATCCTTCGAATTCGAAACAGCCTTCTAGCGGCTCAAAGTCGTCAAAAGAGTTATGCTGATAAACGACGAAAGCCCTTGGAGTTTGACGTTGGTGATTAAGTACTTTTAAAAGTATCACCGTGGAAGGGAGTGGTTCGTTTTGGCCAGAAGGGCAAGCTAGCACCCCGCTACGTAGGACCTTTCAAGATACTCGAAAGAGTAGGTCCTGTAGCATACAAGCTTGACCTACCAAAAGAACTTAACAGAATTCATCCCACATTCCACGTATCAAACTTGAAAAAGTGCCTCGCCGACGAAAACCTCCATATTCCTCTAGAAGACATTCAAGTCGATGAATCGATGCACTTCGTTGAAAGACCAGTGGAAATCATGGATTTCGGTGAGAAGCGTTTAAGGCGAAGTCGTATTCCAATCGTCAGGGTGCGTTGGGAGTCAAAACGAGGACTCGAGTTTACTTGGGAACGTGAAGACTCAATGCGCAAGAAATACCCGCATCTCTTTCCAGTTGCAACCACTACTTAAATTTCGGGACGAAATTTCTAAAAGTAGGGGATACTGTAACATTTATGTAATTCGGGTTTCGAAAACCCGCCTCTTTTATCAATCAAAGAATATTTGTTTTCGTGTTTAGTTATTTATTTATATATAATGGTTAAATAAAATGTTTAAAAATAAATTTATAAATAAAATTTAAAGATTTAATCCATTAATTAAGAAAACAAATCAACTAATTAATAATTATTTATAATAATAAAAACAACTAAGAAAATACGGTTTTAAAAAAATAACGGGTGAACGGGGTGTCGAACCCGGTTTCCCCGGACACACACGCACAACAAACACCGCTGCGATAACACACACAAGTTGTGTAAAATCTGGTTTCTTATTATATCTATATTGAGGCTGAGAAGAACCTGCAATCCACAACCACACCTCCTCGCCGGAGATTTCACGCGTGTTTCCTAAACAAATTCGACAACTGTCCGTCTAAGTTTGGTAAACGCACAGCCGCGATTGAACTGGCAATCAATCCGAACCAATTACCTAAACTGAACTCTCGACTCCCCACTATAAATACCAGTCGAATCCCCCCTTCAGAACTCGCTCATACTCTCTATTACTCTCTAAAACTCGGTCGTCGGAAAAGCTCTGTTCCACCGGAGAACCACCGAAATCGTCGGAATCCACCCACCGGAATCGTGCCGCCACTGTTACGGTAGATTTTCTTTTCGTTATGCTTTTAATTTCTCCTCCTAATTAACGACATATTCGGTCGATCATAATCAAGCTCGGAATGAATCAAGAATAGATTCGGGCGGGGGTAGAGGTTCTGGGAAAAAATTTAAATGGAAAAGATGAAGCAGAGAACGGGTATATATATAATATAATTAGGGTTATAACCGGGTTAGACACACAGTCCAGCGGTGGACTGTGTGCACAGTTAACAAACACGCTCCGAGTTCGATCCTCGTCACCAACACTGCCGAATAAACAATTTTTTTAAAGAGAACCAAATCATACTGATCCCCAACAAGATGTTAAAGTTATTAAAAAATGCTATATTTACGGGATAAGCACCCAGCCCAACTGGTTGGGCCGGGTGCAAACCAACTCCAGGTCGCCGGTTCGAGTTCAAGCCTCACCACCGGTCTGATCACTTAAAAATCTTTTTTAAATTAATCATTTCTGTATGGACTTAATCTGTGTATATGTATAATTAAAAACCAGATTACAACGGGTTAGACACGTAGCTCAGTTGGAAGAGCTGCGTGCACACGAACGAGAGGTCGCGAGTTCGACCCTCGCACGCGCATACGAGTTTCCATCGTCCGGCCGGCCTGACAGACGTAGTCAGACTGACAATTCTTTTTTTATTATTTAATTAATTACTTATTTAATAATTATAAAAAATAAATAAAATAATAAACTTAAAATCTAAACAAAGGTTGTTAATCAAAAAGTTAGCTTATTTATTTATTCAGTTATCGCGTTATTATTTCTAGGTTAGTACCTACTCGTTGATTAAATTCCCAACTCGTGCGCTCTCCTTATCATTCAAGAATACGCACACAAGGTGAGTGAATCTCTACAAATTCCCCGTTTTAATCATGTTTTGGGGTGTATCATGTGTCGTAATATTCCTTTATTTTAACTAAAGACTTGTGGTTATATCATTTTGTGATCAAATGTGTATTGGTTGTTGGGTGATTTGTATGTGGATTAAATTTATCATTTCAGTGCACTCATTTCATTAGGCCCATCAGTTCCCCGTGGGATACGGGTTGAGCATTAGGTGCCTCATTAGATCGGCTCCGTTTGATTGAGCCTTGATCTCAGATACATCATCATTCATGTCATATATTCATTCAATGTGGTTTATGATTGGTTACATATATATATTTGCTCACATGTGACATATGCACTAATTTTCTTTAATAAACAAAACAAGCAATTATTTAAAATGTTTTATCAAGGTTCACTCGTCAACTTTTGTTGACCCAAAATCTCCCCTGTTTTACACATGATACAGGTGATCCAGTTTAGGAAAGAAACACTTAGGACGGCCTAGAAGAATAAACAAGTTATTGCGTTGGAATAAACATTTAGAATTTTTTTGTATTTGTATGAACTTTGTTTATTGGATATTTGAATTTGTAACTTGAATTAATAAATATGAAATTCTTAGTAAATATCATGAGCTTTGGTGATAACCCAATCATACCCCGACTTTTATTCCACTGCGGGTCGGGGTGTGACAGTTTTCACACTTTTGAATGTTTTCTCCGGAACCTAATACATATAAGAGAAGGTACAATGGGGAACGCTAAAAGAGTGGAGAACCGGGGAACTATTCATTTAACATGTTAAAAAAATTTTTAAAAAATTTCGAAGCTTTTGCATATAAATATATGTAGAAGCTTTTTTATTAAAAAATTCAAAAACTAAATAAATCTTAAAAACCAGTAAAAGTATTTAAAAAAAAGATTTTTTTTATTGAAATAACTTCTACGCATCTTTATATGCAAAAGATCCGAAAAAATTTTTGACAAAAATATCGTTTAGCATTATATTGAATTTTTAAGATATATTTAACATGTTAAATACACTATTCCCCGGTTCTTCATTCTTTTAGTGTTTCAGATTGAACTTTACACTATACAGATAGGGGGGATGATCATTTGAGAAAAAAACATTTAATTGAGACGAAAAAGAATAAAAGATACAATTGTAAAACATTAAATAGATTTTCTTTCATCTCATTTATTATTATCTTTGACTAACTAATTAGTTATAAAGATTATCATCCTCTACACAATTTTTTTGCCTACGCACATCAATAAGTTACCCTACACATTTCGAAATTTATCCTACATAACTTGTAATTTATCCTACACACCTCGTAATTTATCCTACAGTCTAATTTTATTTTTATTTTTTTAAATTTTTTTTAAATAAGTTACCATTTAAATGATTTAGTCATTAAGGAGGAAGAATCAAATTACTGATATATGTAAGTTTACCAATGTACCTCTACAATAATATTAAATACAAACATTAAATGAAGCAAAATGAAGTATGCTTATTGGTTGAATTTTTTTTCTTCTTACTAATAATTTATTCTCATTTAAACCCATCACTTTATTTAGATCAAAGGTTATAAATGATACTGACAATTTTGTAAATAATGTAACCATTTTAACTTAATTTAATATCAAAGGAGCATTTTAGATATTTTGAAGGAAGAGTTTTGAATCTCAGAGTCAGTTATTATCTCTTGATTTAAGTAATTAAAAACTTTTTATATTATATATATCGGAATTTATCATACATATATTAAAATATTATCTTACACCTTATCCTACGGATCACGCGGCGGTTGATGATATATTATTAAAGTTATCAATAATTTTTGATTTGTTAATTTATTTTATGTAAATTTTGTAGTTTTTATAATATATGGTTACAATGAAAAATCTTTTTTGAACTCAAAATTTTGTAAAAAGCTGAAAATGGTTGTTATTTAACTAAGATACTTAAAAGAAGGAGTTGACATAATTAATGTACTCATGTGATTTACTCTTATTCCTTGTAATATAACTAACCAAGAATTAAGTTTCTTTTGAAGTATATACCCACATAAAAAAGAAAATTTTTGATTGGTTAAATATTGTTGTTATTGTTATTACATATTTTATTCTTCTAATTTGAACCCACACTATATATTCACACACAAATCTTGATTTTATTTATTTTTCATCCATTAATTATGTTACAAATGATCTCTTATTAATTTATGCTAATTTATATTTTGTTCACAATGCACATGAATCTCTAACATACATATATTTTAAAAATATTATTTATCAACTATTAATAATTGGAATTTTGACCAACTAACAAGATAGTGGATGCCACTTAGCATCCACCCATTAGTTAGGTGTAAGTAGACTTTATCACACCATTAAACTCTTCGTTCTTTAATATGCTATATGATTCATAATGCAAACATTACTTGTCAAGTCACGAGCACACTCGATTAATATGCGTTCAAAACTTTCGAGCTGAGTTTGGCTCATATTATCAGGAACTCGAGTTTGAACTCATTGTAAAATTGACTCTTCTAAAAAAATGGAAAACTTAAACTCTAGGAATCGACAATTAAGTGTTTGGTATAAAACAGTAATGTAAGATAAATGAAAAAACTTTGCATACGAACCATTTTTATCAAACCGAGAATGTTATTAGGAGCTTAGATGCAAAATACAACAAAACTAAACGGCAATCATAGAATAGTTAATAAAAACTTTGTATATGAACCTTCTTTAATCAAATCGCGGAACGTTATTTTGGAGCTTAGATGCAAATACAACAAAACTAAACGACAATCATAGAATAGTTAGAAAGCGTGTACCTTTTCAGATTGTAGAGACTTAATCAAATATGAAACACCACGAGATAATAACTTGGTGGCTAGATCTGATAAACAAAAATGCACCACAAGAGAAGAAGCTGTGACAGAATTAACTAACGGTCGACAAAATGAGGTGTGTCAAGTAGGGTTTTAATTATCTCATAGTTTGGTGTAATTCTAATGATCTCTTATACCTTGTATTTATAGCCACATATCTTTTAGTCAAAGTCAAACACATTTTAACTTCGAGTAATAAATATATTTTATAACTATCTCACAATTTTTTTTATGTTTATTAGGTTTTCAAATACTAATTACCAAAAAATATGATTCCAAATTTTCAATCAACTAATTTTTTACATTTAAATAAATTAAACCATTTATTAATTATCATTATTATTATTATATTCAAATGAGAAGAAATTTTTTTAAGAAGAAAAAGGAAAAATTTTAACCAATAAAAATGCTTAATTTTACCTCACTTAATATTTGTATTTAATGTTATTGTAAGAGTATATTGGTAAACTTACATAAATAATTAATTTGTAGTTTTCCTCTTTAATAGTTAACTACATTAAATTTATAACTTATTTTCAAAATATATATTTAAAAATATAATAATAATAATTTAGAGTGTAGGATAAATTACGAGTTGTGTATGATAAATTTCGAACCGTGTATGATAAATTACGAGTTGTGTAGGATAAATTTCGAGCCGTGTATGATAAATTATGAGTTGTGCAGGATAAATTTCGATATGTGTAGTACAAAATTCGATAATGTGTACGATATATGTAGGATAAAATTTATGTATGTAGTATAAAATGAAATTGACTAATCAATTAAAGAGCTAATATTAATGTAAGGGGGTTATACATTATTTAATGTGTACCATTATACCATTTCTTCTCAAATGGATTTTGTTATCATTTGATCATCCCTATTTATATTATATATATATATATAGTTTTGAAAATCACGTATCTATACCATATTATAATGCATTTGGGAACAACTTAAAAAAAATGAAGTAATTACAATATCTTATGCTTATGGTACAACAACTTAATAAAGTTAGTATGAGGACAAAATGGTCTTTCTACATAAATATTAAAAATTTAATTAAATGAAAATTTAATCACAATCGCATCTCCGCATTTGCCATGAGCCCTTGTTTCCTCTCAGCCCTATTCCACCCATAGACCAGTGAATCCCAATCAACGTTCCTAATCCGCCAACCACATAATCCCAATCGTCATTAGTTAGGTGTTGTGCTCTAGGTATTCAGTCATATTACAAGAGAAGCTTCATCCCATTCAGTATCAGAACGGCTGACATACGAATCGAAGAAGCTTCGAGCACCTTGTACGATCTCTCCACAACTGATTGTTGCAATTTACCTTCTCATTATATGATCAAGTAACAAATTTGTAAAAAAACATCTAGACTTTTAGTCTTTGTCAAAGGATTTAGAGTAGCACATGTGTAACTTTTCTCGTTCCAATTCACATACAGTAAGCCCAATAACACATCATAACCTTTTAAACTGAATCAAATTGACTACGTTAATGCGACGAAATCATTCGGGGTAAAGAAGAAACAAAGATGATGGGCGGAAATCGTGGCCGACGGTGGATGGTGACCTCCATGAGATGGCAAAATGTCACATGGAGTGTAAACTCTTGTAAACATGGCAATGGCATGTGTCTGTTCAAGATGCCAATTATGAAATGATATTTATAAAATTATACATGTTTTATCCCACTTTTATCCTTAATTTTCTTATGTTGTGGTTGTATTTTTAGTGGATTCTATATTTATTAGTGTTATTTTGTAAAAAATACAGCCTATAGCAGCTTATGTGAAGAAAATGAAGAAATTTGGAGTTTTTAGAGCAAAATTGATCAAGTCTAGAAAGTTGCATGGTCGTACAAGTGCAACTTCGCTACCATGCATCTCATCAGTAGCTCAGAAAAAGTTAGTATCACTAATCAGATCATGCACTCCCATGCATCAGATAGTGCAAGACAAAAGAATGTCCATGGACTACCATGCATCAAACAATACAAGATAAAAAAATTGTTCATGCACTACCATGCATTATCACTTGCATGGCCATGTAGATCACATCTGGGACAAATTTAAGACTTTGCTAAAAACGAAAGTTGCATGAGTTAGGCCAGAGAAAGAAATGTTGTAACTATCATATACACAACCGTGCAACTCACTTTGCATGGTAGTGCACTTAGAGAGGTTCTATATAACAAACCTCATTTGCTCTATTTTGGGTTGTTGGGTCTTGGGGGTCCAAAATCTCTTGCCTATTTCCACCATTCCAAAGGAGCTTTGGAGGCTATTAAAGTACTAAGGAGGATCAATCAACCAACATATTTGCCTTGCTTGTTTATGGTTTGAATTTTTGTTTAGCCATGAATTTTGGTAGTTTTGTAAGCATGTTTGTAGTCTTTGTAAACCTTATGGGATAACTACCTTAGTAATCTAGATTATGATGAAACTATTAATTATGTAGAAACTATTGATTATGTATTGGTTAATTTGTAAAACTAATTGGTGATATGTTTATGTTAATCTTCATGATGAAGATATAATCTTGTTCAATGATGTTGTATACATGTTAGAGTTGAATACCATTTTAGTTTGATGAATGTTTTTCCATGATATGTTGGAAACCATGTGTTAGATGTTTGTTCATGAATCTTGTTAAGTTGTTGTTAGATTTATGTAACAAAATTGGGAATGGTGAGTGGTAACTAAAATGTGTTGAAGACTTAAACATGTATGTTTTCTTTCACATAGATTTAGATAAAAATAAAGTTGTGTTGTTATGGATTCTTGCTCGTGGATGTTTGTGTTAGTAAGTAGTTGTGGCCAAATTGCTTATTTTCTATTTTTCATGTTCTTAGGTTCATAAATTGAATGAGTTGTGACATTGTTTATTTTATACAATTTTGGATGATTAATATGTTTGTCATGTTGAGTTGGAACTTTTGATGAGATGGAACTTTTAATGAATGACTAACTCGTGTTTAAAGGCTAACATAAAACTTCATAAAATGGACTTGATGGTTTAATCTAGGTGATTGGAATGTATTTATCATTTTAATATTTAAAAGAATTAAAAAACTAAGACACCTTGATCGGGACTTATTTACTTTTGTGTTTGATATTTTACCATCATTTCGTGCTAAATTCTCATTACATGTCACAGGGGATTTGAGATCTAGATAGTTTCCTTGTTGATAACCATTATACTTTTTTATTTGTCTTAATTTGCATGTTAGTTTAGAAAGCCCATTTCTTTACTTGATCGATTAAAGATTGACGAAGATTTAGTATCGAGAGCTACCATGTCTATGGATTGGTATCCGGTTGTTACCTTTTACTATATACTTTCTGATAAGTTTGCCTATTTATGTGTGTTTTAGTTTTTGGTGAAAAACCTATTTTAAGAACCGAAATGTGTATGAGAAAATCTTTATATATATATAGAGGATTCGGTTCAAATGAGAACAACCACGAGTTGTGAGAACCGCGAGAATTTTTTGATTCGGGAGGAGTTGTGGCCAAACTTTTTTTTTTTTGCATAAATGTAGATGAAAACATTATAAAGACTATGTAAAAAAGTAAAAAAAATTTGTCGAGGCGGTAATTTTGACTGATGCAAGTTTTCTTACGCATGGGCGTAAATTTTATAATTTTAATTTTCGCCCAAGCGTAAAAAGCTTTCATCAGTCAAAACTATCACCTCGACAATTTTTTTTACTTTTTTTACAGATGTGTTTATAATATTTTCATCTACGTTTATGCAAAAAAAAAAATTGGTCCAACTTGCCCAAAATCAAAAAGTTCTCGCGGTTCTCGCAACTCGTGGTGGTTCTCACATTTTTCAAAAATATTGCTTTGAAAAAAATAAATTTGAAAATAACACGCCATAGAAACAAGAATAAAGAACAACATAACGCCATTTATTAAGCGGACTTGAACAATGACAATCGTACCCCGCATATGATTTACCGCCACCCTGACACGTGTTCGATCAGGCTCCGTTTTCACACTTTCAATCGTTTTCTCTTGATCCTTCTATATTTATATCTCATACATATATAGTTCACGCACATCAAGTTTTTGGCACCCCAGTGTCTGGTAGGCTTATCCGTGTGACATACGAGATAACACATCATAATGTATTAAATTGAATCAAAGCGATTACGTTAATGGCGGCGAAATCATTGGAGGGATAGAAAGAAATGAAGATGTTGTGTGGAAATATGCGGCTGGTGGTGGACGGTGACATCCATGAGATGGCAAAGAATGTCTCTTGGAGTGTAAGATCTTGTAAACCTGGCAATGGTGTCTCTCTCTTTGATATGACAATTATAAAACCTAGTGGAAGTATGCAAATTGCCCCCATTTTGTTGTTGTGTATTAGAATTTGTGTGGTGGGCAACCTCACCTTGTTAACAGCCTATTTCAGAAGAAAGATAAGCCGCTTCAAGTAATTCATATATGCTTGTATCTTCCTTTGTTAGGTGTATTTGTTTAGTTAGTGGTGCGATATGTCGATTTAAATCTTGATGAGAGTTATACACCAAGTAAGATCTCACTTCACGCTAGAGATGGTTTCATAACCTAAACGTATTATTCTTAAATTTATGATATTTGGCTTATATTATCATTTATGATAGTTGTTTATTTATTTTGTAATTGTAGGATATAAAAACTGTAGAACTTGCGAAGCCAACTGGTTGGGTGTACATATCTTTATCTGACAGTGATCCTCGGTACGTGATGCTACTTATGTTTATGCATTTTTACATGTTTTTTTTCCAATGTTGGACGGGTGTTTTGAAATAACAAACTGTTGTGGTTATTAAATTAATTGGCATTAAGAGCTTGATTTTATTTTTGGTACAATCATACATAAATATTTTTTTTTACATCAGTAGGTTAGAATATTAATATATTGATATGAAAATCTAAAGTTAAGTCTTACATTTTAATGACAAGATCTTCATACTTTTTTAGCCGATGGCTATAGAATTACTTTTGTTATCATTATTATTAACAGTCTTACACTTTGGGTATTTATGTGGAATGCAAAACTTCAACTTTTAAATAAAAACAAGTCGTATGTAAAGATTTGAGTTGTTTAGTCTTCGATTTTTTATTTGAAATTTTCTATATCTATATAAGTATGTATCTATCTAATATAGATGCATGTTGGATTCGGCTCAATCCTTTTAAACCAGCTTTCGATTTAATAAGCATATAGTCTAATGAAATTTATAAATCTGATATGACTATAACACACTGTAGGTCTACGTGATTGTTAAAGAGTACTTAATTTTTTTTCTTTTCCTATTTGCTTGGCTGAGTTAAGGTACGTATTCTGTTTTCTTTTCATCATAGTATTTTTATTCAAATCCGTTACTTTGTAGTGCGGATGTTTTCGTCAGTAGTTTTGTTTCGTATTCTTTTATGACTAGTGTATATTGTAGCATGCAATAGACCTTACATTTTGTGCTCGTTATTGCATGTTCCCTTTAGACCTATGTCAAGATACTTTTATTTCTGATACGCTTTGTACTCTGTCACCCGAGCAATTATTTGTTTAGCCTTGTCGTTGGGGCGTCAACGACATGGCACTCATCGTGACGGTGCGTAACTAAAGTTCACGGCGTCTCTAGTTTGTGTTTGTGTAGCACCTGGCCCTAGAGGCGAATAGATCGATCTTAGCTCCGACTCCTGACTCTGACTCCTGACTCCTGTTGAGATGGAACAATGTGTGTACGCCTACACGCACCGTCTCGGTACATGGACTATAGCTGTGTACCCCTCTGTTTAGGCTCGTGGGTGCTTCTATATTACGTGACTTATTTGATTGTTATATGCTGTTACGTATGTCTTGTATCCGTTATGACATGTTTGATATGTTTATATGCATCTGTATCTGTTCAGTATATGTTTTGTAAAAGTATTGGGATTCAAGTTACATAAGTATTCGTTTCAATGCCAGATTTTACATTTGTTTAATGTCAGTACCATTTCCTGTTTCTTTTCCGTATGCCTACCTTACTTTTACTGTTGATTTCTCCGTTACTAAGCAATTTTTGGCTCACGTAGTTTCTTTCTTGTGTTGTCTTATGTTATTACAGGTAATCAGGGGAAACGGGGATGAGTGAGGATTATTGAAGTTCAAGTTTTTAAAGCTTTTCGTTTTCTTTTTATTTCAGTAATTGAATAATACAAGACTTAGGATTTCTGGTTAATTCGAGACTTTTTGCTCCTTGTATTGTATCTTTTATTGAAACTTGTTTGGTTTTTGATATCTATAACAGTGACATGCCAGCATGTTCCGGGTTGGGGTGCTACAGTATATATGACCTGAAAGGGCAATATAGTTATATAGCTCTAAAAGTTGGATTCTTGTATAAAACAAAATTTATTGAGTAAAATTTGTTGTGAGCATTGGGTTGTGGAGTAGGGCTTGGCAATTCTTACACGAACACGATAACACGACACAAACCTACACGAAGTTATCATGTTTCGTGTTTGACCTTAACGGGTTTCGTGTCTAAAACAGGTCGACATGATAAGACCTTAACAGGTTTCGTGTCTAAACAGGTTAAAACCCGTTAACCTGTTAAGACCTGTTAAGTACATGTTAATAATTAAAAATTAAAAAATATTATGTGTGGGTGTAGACATGGGGTCATGGGATGAATTATACACAAACACACGCGGTTCTTTTTCAACAATCCAAACCCTATTTTTTAATTCTCTCATAGAAAACACCGCCATTCCCAATTCGGTCGTGTTCGTGTCTTAAACAGGTCGTGTTCGTGTGTTAACAGGTCGTGTTCGTGTCTTAAACAGGTCGTTTGATACGTGGTAATGTTTTCGCGTCTTAACAGGTCGTTTCGTGTAACATGTTTATTAACAGGTTCGTGTTCGTGTCTCGAAAATCTGACACGATAAGATTTCGTGTCGTGTTCGTGTTTACGTGTTTTGGGTTCGTGTCTTAACAGATCGGGTTAACCTGTTATGCGAGCCCTATTGTGGAGGAAGTAGAGATAAGGAGGTAAAAAGGAAGAAGATTACGCTGAGGGCAGGATCAGCAGGTGATCAGGTTCAAATGTTGCAGGTTTGCTTACTGTCATTTACAGTTTTGAGTGTTTGGAATTCACTACAAACAATTTACTTGCTTCATAGCATTTGTATCAAAGTTGCTTTTCACAGGTTCCACGTTAGGTAATTGGCTTTCCAATTTTTTGATTATTGATATCTTTACAAAATGTTTGTTATTTTTGTCAAATTCAAAGAAATAAAAAAAAATTCATGTGTTGCCGAACATGATTACACTTATGCTGATATGCACGAAGAAACCCGAAAAAGTTATTATTCTGTGGAATGAAGATTGAGTAGTATTATTATTCTGAGGTATTGACAAGTAACTTAGGTAATACATTTCAAGATTTAAAAAGTTATTCTAATTGGAATCATATATAGATGATGGATATAGTGGGTCGCCTGTTGTTGAAATGTTTGATAAATCTGAATGAAAGGTGCGATAAGAAGGGCTTAGAAGTATTAGCAATAATAATTCTTCAAACTTTTTAAAGTAATTTATTTCCCTTTTTTATCATGTATGTTAATTACATATATGAGCTAGTGTTTTTCATTACATGTGCTATTATACTTATTTTTTAGTGTTTATGTTATTAAAAATGCATACTTGTGGAATACCTTACGCCTTACATTTGAAAAGGGAATCAAATGATCTTTTAACTTGGTATATTTTCTATCGCCTTAATTTTGTTCACTCCAGGTTTGTATATGATCGTTTCGTATTATTGCAAGTGTAAGACGTTTGAATCAGTTTATGTATCCTTTCAAAGGATTTTGATTTGATTTTGTGTGATGGGATTTGGTTAAATGTCGTATTTCATTCAGTCTTATGTTAGTTTTCCCAAAAGGGAACTCAAAAATGAGAAGATCAAATGACTAGAAGACGTGTTTTTAGTTCAGTACGCATATTAAAAAATATAGTTTTAATGATGAGATTATAGCTAAGCGTTATTAGATTTCTTTAAATCTGTAAGGTTAATAGTTTTTACTTTTTTAGTAAAACTTTGGTTGTGCTTTTCGTCATTTTCTTTCTTTCCCTCTAATTTGACCATCAAATATGAACTTTGACATCTAAAACTATTATGATACTAGTTACTTTAATGTTATTACGTGTATGTTTGGCAAGGAGCTTTTAAGAGCTTTTAGAAGCTTCAAGCTTTAAGCTTTTAAGAAAAAGCTCCCAATCAATAAAAAACCTTGTTTGGTTGAAGGAGCTTGAATCTTTTTGGTTAAACGCTCCTACCAGTAGCGTTTAGAAGGAGCTACAAGCTTTTAGGAAAAAAAATGACCATTTTAACCTTTAAAGATAATAAACTTTTTAATGTACAACTTTTAATGTCCATTTTGGTCATTTTATATATTTTATTAAAAGTTACAGCTACTCGGTCAAACACCTAAATATTCTAAAAAGCTACAGCTTCCAGCTTTCAGCCACCAGCTACTTTTGCCAAACATACCCTACATGGTCTATAGATAAGAAGAGAAAGAGATGTAGTATGCCTACAACCTGTTAGGGGTTCTAACTAGGATGGAAATTCATTTGCACAACTTAAAACATGTCCATAAATGAAAACTTTGTAGGCATCTAGGATGAATTTATTCATTTCCAAACGTTTGTGTCGTTATTTCTTAGTAACACCTTTTTTTAACATGTGGATTGGATCTACATTTACTTTATACTTGAATAGATGAAGAAAGTCAACAGAGTTGAGGGATGTGGCTGCAGATGTAAGTTTCAGTTTCTTTATGTTTCTTTTATCTTTTTTAGTTTGTATTTGTTGGCGCCATGAATTGGTACCAACGTAAACATTGGTTGTTGGTTGGTGATTATTTACACGTTAACGTTGGTTGAGAGAAGGTCCTTAAATGAAAGATGTAAATGGAATCTTGCTTTTACGGGTCGAAATGTGAGTAACGGCGCTGCAGCAAGGCGGGATCTTTGGCAGCTGTGTGGGTGTGTTTTGGGGCTGCTAACCATGTCTGAACAACCATTATAAGCGATGGTAGCGGCTGCGAGAAAAGATCATAAACAGGAGGCCATGCTCAGGTGATTTGGGGTACGTAGCGGGGCTGAATCGTAGTGAATTCGTAAGGTTTTTTAGGGTATGTTAAAGGTTAGTTCTATGCCGTGTTTTATTATTTTTAAACATCCATCTAGGCGCTTATCAATGAAAACTGACCAAGTTATTCAGAAGTTATCTAATACTTTTGAGGTAAGATATTTTTTTCATAATATTTTTTTTTGTTACAGGTAAAGTTCCCGGATTGTTGGTGTGTGCGGGTAAGGTCAGAGGCCAAATCCCAAAGGTAGCCAAGCATGATAAGAAGAAGAAAGAAGAAGAAGAAGATTATTAATAATAGTTTGTATGTCAAGTATCGTTACACGAATTATATCATTTTAATAATATTGTAATAAAACTGAAACAAACAATTTACGCGGTGTATCCCTTAGAAAGTACACTTGGGTGACCCCTTGGACCCGTTAGGGTTAAATGTGTCGAAATCACTTGATACTTAAGATGAGAGGTTTGACTTTTGAAACGGATAGTTTTTTTAGATACCTGTTAAAAAAGATGAGTCAAGTCGGTTGACTTGCCACCATTTTTTTAGTTTAGTATTTTAATAAGTAGTTAATATGTTAAATATGAATACGTTGAGTAGGATAAAAAACTATACTACATTTTTCGTTTCTCTTAACTTTTTGTAGGTCCATGGAATGTTTACATCCGTATTTCAAATGTGAGGTCTATCATAGTCTCCGGAACTTACGGAGAATAGTGGTAGTGGTGATGGATTGTTAGTTTGTCGTGGTGATTCTGTAAACTATATGTCCATATCTAATATGACAATTCTATTTAAAAACTTTTTAATTGACATGATAATTTTTAAGTAACGAACATTTTTTCATTTCAAAGTTTATCTCAACACTATTAAATGATATAACACTTTATTGTAGCTTACTAATTTCGTTAGTACTTGAACGTTTATTTCTTTCAAAGGATTATTTCAACAGTTTTAAGTTATATATTTGTGTGTTAGTCCACTCGCGAAATTCGCGGGTTCTTAAACTAGTTTTTACTATATTTTTAATCGTTTTTCTATTAATCTAGAATAGTCTTAAGTCCCTCGCGTTGCAGGGGGGGACGTAAAACGGTGTTACCAGCATTGTGGGGCCAGGGTTAAAACCGTGCTAAGTAGTAACCGAACCATGATAAAAATTGGGAAAACGTAAATAAAAACACGATTTTTTAACACCAAGTGACGTAAAAACTACCAAACATCGTGCTAAATAGCAACCGAATGAAAAACAACTAAGGAACCAAGTGTGACCACCAAACATTGTGTCAAGTAACAACGACCAAATCCTATAAAAAAAACGTACAACAAAAAACTAATAAAAAACTAAGCTTGTTTAACTTCTTATGACAAAATTATAAAAAATAAAATAATAAACTTGTAAAACAAAAATGAAAAAAAAAACACTTAAGTTAAAAAAAAAGACAAAACAAAATCAGAAAAGACAAAAATGTATCACTATTTATCAATATGTGATGAATTAATATATATATATATATATATATGAATTAGAATACATGTTTTTTTTTCAATCACAATTTAATTGACGGATAAAATCTTCAACAGAATCTAGTCTAAAAATGTTTTATGGTATTTCAAACTATCAGATATAATTATTCATACAACTTTTCAATAAACTATTTACAACAAATATATGATAACAATATTTCTAACAAAAAGAAATATTCTAAAAAAAGTAAATACTTTTAAGTGTTATACATGTATGAAACTATAATTAATTACGAATATACACTACAAGAAAACGTGGCAATAGTGGCCCGCTAAAGGGTATTATGATCTACGTCGCTAAAGGGTCGCCGTGAGAGAGAAGAAGGGTTTGGGGGGAAAATGGGAAGAGAGGGAAGAAATGACGCTTTTAGCTGCTTCGAAGACTTTTAGCAGCGACATAGGGTCACCGCTATTGATCCAACCTGTTGCCGCTATTGCCTCAGTTAAACCCCATCCGTTGGATGAGAATAAGAAACGTGTGGCTAGGGTTCATGTGGGACACCGGGTCCGGATCAGGACAATAGCGGCGATATATGGGATGTCGCCGCTATTGATGGCGCCGGTATTGCTGTTCTTTCTTGTAGTGATAGTCATGTACATAAAATTATGATCACACATCCATTTTTACTCGCGTAACACACCAAACCCTAAAGTCCCATCAAGGTAGAAAATTATGCCAAAATGGCACTCGAGAATGTTCGTTTCACTCGTGTCATTATTGTACATAGTAGTCAAAGTCTAATGAAAACACCAAAAAACAAAGTCAAGTAAAACGTTAGGATAATAAAAGGAGGTGTTCAAGTACTACGCTCATTCATTTTTTTAATTTATTTTTTGTCCAAGTCAAAAGTCAAAGTAAATAGCATAAGGGACCATTTATGCATATTTAACATTAGTGGCGAAGCTTGAGATTTTCGACCAGAGTCAAAAACGTATATACCTAAAAAAATTATAAAACCGGAGGTCGAAAACGTATATACCTAAAAAATTCTATACGCAAACTACAAAACGGGCACTATTGAGCAAAAAGTTCGGGGTCGGGCGCCCCCATGCCCGTACAAAGTTGCGCCCCTGTTTAACATAACTTAACATTTATCAAGACTGAAATGGAAGACAATTCAACAAGAAAAGCAACAACTCAATCCAAAATCAAAGTACATGTGCTCAAAATCAAAGTTAGATCTTCTTGCTACTAAACTTAATAAAAAGATGGAACATGTTCGAAGTAGCGATATGATCTTGGAAAAACACATTGCTACAAAGTTCTCCGTAGTAGATTCGATTATAGGATCAACTACGTTGAAATCCGAAAGATGCGTTTTAGGTGACAATGGTTGTAGTCTCAATGGCCATTCTTTAGTCATTTTGAGTTGTATGGTCATATCATATAATGTAACATTGTAACATCACTTCTTGAGAATGATCCAACTTGTTAGAATTGTGTGAAAGCATGAAATGTAATTTTAAAATCACAATGTAAGCTTACCACATATAACATCCATGTAATTTACTCTAAACTCAGTGGGCTGTTTGGTAACTTCTGAATAGTTAAGTGCTGAACCAGTAAGAGGTCTGAACCATTAAGAACCAATATAATGCTTAACCGTTCAAATGCAAATGTCTGACCAATTCAGATTAAAGGTCTTAACCATTCAGATTCTGTATAACGTTTAACCATTCAGAGGCAATGTCTGAATCATTCAGACATATGCTCGCAAAACAAACAGTCTGAACAATTAAGTGCTGAACCAGTATGAACCATTAAGAGCCTCATTAAGGGGTAAACAAACAGTCCCTTAATAATTTTAAATTCACATACAAAACGATACTATCAAGTAAACACTGACATGTCTTTACTCTTTAGGACCACTTTAAATTCACTTACAAAATAATACTATCAAGTACACATTGACATATCCTTAGTCTTTAGGACAACTTGAAACATACTTATGCTAATTTCCAAAACAAAATAGTGACATTAAGAGACATGTTACCACATACAAATTTTTGTATTCTTCGTAGTTTTAGTCACGTTTGAGAATGAGTGGCTGCATCGAACCATTGCTACGAGATTCTTGGTTTTGTAGCCCACTCTTTCCCTCCTTGGCAAAGACCCGACGAGCCACATTCATTAGCTCGGATAACAACATCACCCATAGAAAGATGGTCCGCATCCATTGAGGCTCGGTCAAGTATTCATCTCCACGTCTTACGCTATTCACAATCGCCTTAGCACACCCTTCCACTGATACCAATGGCATCACATTTAACTTTGTCTACCAACAAATAATCTATTTAGTTTCCATCATGGACTCATGTTTCAATCATTATGTAATCCAATATAATACATTTTTAGACAAGTGTTCATATACCTTTTTTATGAACTCATCGGTGGCTAATTGTGTGTCGATTAACCCAGGAGTTACGATTGTTATTCCAATGTCTGGAGCCAGTTCGAGTCGTAGGGTCTCAAAGAAGCTTTGTTGCGCGGCCTTACTTGCCTAGAGACTCATCGATAAGATCAAAATAAAAAATGTACAAATAAAAAGGAACCTAGGCGAAAATTTGTCAATCTGTGTATACTTACATTGTAGATGCTTACTTGTGGCGTGTTGAACCATGCGCCACAAGAACCGATCACAACTATTCGACCCTTGTTCTTCCTTAGATGCGGAAGTGCAAAATGTGTGGCATTAACTGACCCCCAAAAGTTTACATCCTGAAAAAGAACATATATTTACGTATAAAAATCCGACAAATTCCAGTGACTAATGGTTAGCGAACACTCTCTCTCGGTTCCGCCCCATTAGTTTTGTTCTAGTTATTATGTTTGTATGTTTATTCGTTATGAAATGAATAGTTACCATGACTGAAGTATGATCGTGATGCATTCTTGGTCTTCAAAAAGGCCAAGTGTTCCTATTCCAGCATTGTTTACCAAGCAATCCACTGTTTGAAAATAAGTTCAACAAGTAACAAAATATCGTTGTTTAAATGTTATTGTTTAGTAGAAAAACTATGTAGAAAAAAATAGAAAATAAATTTTTTTAGGAATTTGTAACAAACTGTCGTTGTTTAGTATAATTAAAGCAGTAGCATAATAATAGCTACTCTAAATTATTTGTATGTTTAACACGAAAAATCTATTTGTATTTGATCAAACACTGGGACAAAGTAATTTTTTTGAATTAATTTTAAAGTTTTAATTGTTTTATTTTAACACATAATTTAAAAAAATGAAAACAAAAAAAATGTTTGTCACTTTTAAGTGTTTAACCATTGCCAACACTTTTACCATAGTTTAAACTTCTTTGGTCAGCTGACATGGCACCCTCTGATTGATTGATTTTAAAGTTTCACTTTCAAGTGTTTAACAATTTTCTTCACCCTTATATATCAAGGAAAAAGTATATCTTCCTGTTAGCCCAATGAATATATATTCTTTGTTTCTTGTTAAAAATATATATATTTTTTGTTTCAGTTTAAAAAAAATTATATTTCTAGACTTAATCAATGTTTAAATCAGATTAATTAAGAAACTCACATCCCCCAAAATGGTTGATTGTTTCATCAACAAATCTCTTGCAATCCTCAACCTTTGAAACATCTGCCTTAATCACAATCACCTCAGGCGAGCCCATCTCCTTCGCTTTTCCAGCGACCACCGCTAGCGCCTCCTCTCTCCTCGCAACCAACGCTAGCCTCGCTCCATGTTTCGCGTACTCGTATGCCAAATACTTCAATGGTACAAAATCAAAACATAAAATACCATGCCGACTATTATAATAAATAAATTCTAGATTATAATATAACTAGTAATTTTGCCAGCATGCGTTGCGGCGTGGTGACTTAGCATAATTCAAATGGAGAATTCTAAGTAAAACGCAAACAAATTAATTCGAGTTCATAACGCGAATGCTGAGGATCCCTATAAATATCGTACGGATGGGTTATCGCTTGCCTTGTATGTAACTATCCACGCGTATTTAAAGATATTTGGAGAACATGTTATAGTTAACAATAGTTATATGAAAATGATTCTTTTGGCATGGAAAATAAATTTGAAAAAAAATTGTAGTTAAAGTATCATATAATTAAGCTAAAATGGCTACACCCATGAAATTACAAAAACGCAAACAAATTAATTCGAGTTCATAACGCGAATGCTGAGGATCCCTATAAATATCGTACGGATGGGTTATCGCTTGCCTTGTATGTAACTATCCACGCGTATTTAAAGATATTTGGAGAACATGTTATAGTTAACAATAGTTATATGAAAATGATTCTTTTGGCATGGAAAATAAATTTGAAAAAAAATTGTAGTTAAAGTATCATATAATTAAGCTAAAATGGCTACACCCATGAAATTACAAAAACGTCCTTCTGCTATTCACAAGGTTTGTTAATTAATAGATAAAGATAATATTGTATTAATGCTTTGTAGTTTATAATTAGCTAAAATGGCTACACCCATGAAATTACAAAAACGTCCTTCTACTATTCACAAGGTTTGTGAATTAGTAGATAAAGATAATATAGATATATAGATATGATAATTTAAGACTAAAAGCTATTAATTTAAAAGAACTAAAATGGCTACACCCATAAAATTACAAAAACGTCCTTCTATCACCTACGGTCGGTCACTAGAGAAAACTTGTCAGTCATTAGAGAGGACCCGTAGGTAATCCCTCGTTAAATATTCCGTTGGTAATCCCTAGGATAAAAAAAAACTTACCCATATTCATATTATGGACGGATTCTCGTCAGTAACACTTTCACCAACGGATTTCCAACAGGATTTGTTTGCCTATATATTAGTAGTATATATCCTATATCTACAAAGGCAATTATAAAAAATTCATATATAGCTGCATGCATGTATTATATTAACTTACCTCACCAATACCAGCCGAAGCTCCGGTGATTATTATTACTTTTCCGGTGAGGTTTTCGGGGAACACAGATCTAATGCAAAACCTTAACACGCGGTACAGTGAAAGTCCCGGTAGGATGAAGATGAATAAGAAGAACGATAGAATAGGAAAAACAATGTTTAGAAATTTGTGAATCTGATCCATGACCGTTACTTTTGGATCTATGACCGGAAAATGAATAAATATGTTGTGATTTATGAATGGCCACACGATCTTTGACACACAGATGTGTTTTAGGGTTTGTGAGTTTTCTTATTTATAAGCTTCGGAATGTTATATATGATACGTACTTATTGTTATTATTAATTAATATAGTTAACTAAACATTTTATTGATTTATTAGTGGTCTATATTTAACATCCACATTTCAAAAAAATATATTCCACATCTGTTTTTTCTTAGAATGAGAAATTTCAAGGTGGTGACGCAGTTTGTTGCTCGTTTACCTTCTGTTTTGATGTATCTTAACAAGTTTGTTCATTCTAATACAATTACTAAGGTTTAGTGTGTTAAAAAAAAATATTATAATGAAAGGAAGAGAAAAATTATAATATTTTTTTTACTCTTTATTGACTTTCTACATTTTGTCTTTTATATAATAGTGGGATTTCTCTTGCGATGCGTTACGTATTTGATTTTAGTCAATATTATTTCGATTTTTTATGATACTGTCATGAAGTCGGAATCGGCATAACAACCGAAAAAGATAACAAAAATATAAAGTTGTGAGACGTCCAAAAGGAAACCCTCGGTCGGACACAGGCTTTACACTGATGGAAAACCATAAAAACAAATAAAGTTGCGATATGCTCAAAAGGAGATCGAAAAGTGTTTCACATTGATTAAAAATCATAAAAATGAATACCCTAAAGATATTGATGATAACCAAACTTAGTACCGATATTGGTATAAACGATACCAAAACTCAGTATAGATTATGATACTAGAAATAGTATACCTTAAATATAAGTCATTAAACCTCAATACTGTTCTACAATCCATTAAGTTTTTTTTTTATAATTGACCTCATATTGGGTTTCATAGTCGAATACACGTCGATAACTGTTGATTTAACCACATCCACATGTAAAGGATCCGTCGATAATTACTGATGGATTACCAACTGTTCAACGTAATTTACATTTTAAATATGTGTCATTAGTTGAGAAATTATATTATGTTTTTCTACGATATATTTGTCTCACATGTATTGGAAGTTTGATTAATTAGATTAACATAACACCACATATTACGTTGTACAATGCTATAATAATATTTGTGTGATGGAAAACATCAAAGAACAGGCCTCATTCGTTATAATCTTAAGTTCGTTAAAAACTTTGATCCACGAGTTTAGCGACATTAGGGAAAATGTCAATATTAGTTATTTAATTACCTCCCATCAGGATCCTGCTATAGTACAATATGATACAACTGCTACGGAATTTAGGAATGAGAAATGAATAAAATAATATAAGTGTGAAGAGATAATTCTGATTTAAAGGATTATCTAGAAGGTTTAAATGGGTTTAAACATAATTCAAGTGGATTCGAGATAAATATAGTTTGGTTTATTTATTAAATTAGTTTGAATTATTTGTTTGTTAGATAAGTTTATCTTATTTAACTAGAGTTTGAGTAGGTTTAGGATTAGTTCATGTTTAGTATAAATAAGGGGTTATGTATTCAGTTTTATTTGTTGAGTTCATTAATAAATAAAAAATCGAAGTATGTTACTTCAGATCTGCATCTTTTTACATATTTTCGGTTTGATCCAATTAGTTATTCCAACAAAGTCGTTTTTTTAGCAAGTACTGTTAGGAAATCCGCATGACGCAGTGGCTGCGACAATTTAGAGCATGGTACAAGTTTGATATTAGATTATCAATCCTCTCAATAGACAACATTAAAGGTGTAGACTCCGTCTCTTCTGAAATCTTTGGCTAGATACCTTTGTATTTTTATCGTGATATTTATCTTGACCCATTTGTTGAAAAGGGTAATTTAAATTGACATTATAGATAACGCATGGAATATGCAAAAAAAAAAGGTCATTCGACAAAGAGGTTAAACAAGTGTGTCAAAATATAGCCTAACATGTATTCAAATGGTTACAAACTCAAACTTAAATTAAAACAAGAATAATGAAACCAAAGCCATACAAGTTCATTGTCTTGTTCAAAAGGAGGTTGTGGTGCAGCTTGTTGCCCGTTTACCTGCCACTTGTTTGTAATTTGTTACTTTGGTATATAATTGAGTTTGGTATTGGTCCAAATATGTGGTTTTGATCAAATTGTATTCGGTCCATATTAGGGAGGTAACCAATGTGTTGTGGCAATGAACTTGTTAAATCATTTTCATTTAACAAGCATGCACATAATCAAGAAAGCATAAATGGTGATGGCAATAAATGGCGATATTTGACATTGATATTGTCATCTAGATGGAGATAAACGTAAATGAACCTCAATCTCGATGTAAAATAAACTTACAAAAGTCTCAAATTTGTAAGTTGGCCTATTTCTCGTGATATTGTTTACTTCCGGTTATTTTATTCGACATGACATCCCTTTATGATAAAGATTATATGTGCATAAGCAAACTTAAAAATAATAAAAAAATAAGGCCAAATAGTAATAATGCAAGTGACGTTAAGAACTTGGCTATTGCGTTAGGGCCAATAAATCATGTGCGGTGACTCGGTCACGTAATATGTATTTTCTCCTCTTGGGTTCCGAGCAGCAACCTTCGTCTTTCATTATAGTTTGAACCACCTTTGAACCGCTGAAATTATGGGAAGCTGGGAAGTGATGAAGTGTGTGGTTTTGTAAAAAATTATGTGAAATATGTTAGTATAGATAGTTTTTTAAAATCATTTTTTAGGGCCACGTCGTCCTCTGTTTGCTCTCAACGCCGGTGAAGGATCCCAAGCCCATATAACAACGCTGTGAACACCGCGGCGGGGGGGGGGGGTCTGGAAGTGTGGGCGTTGATTGACAACAACGCTGAGAAAGAACGCCCACACCGTGTGGTCTTAGCAAGATTACTTCCTTGCAATTTAGTGTAGCAACATTATATGGGTCCTATAGTGGTATAGTATAGAATCTCTCGTTTTCTAGATTAAAAACAGTTTGTCATTCCTGTTGATTTTTTCACAAAACATTATCAGTTTGTGAAGATAAGCTTCAAACCAAAGTAACAATCTGATACACCCAAACCCTCCATATTCTAGATTTGTAATCAAAAGTGTATTAATCTCCCTCTACACATCTTTTCAACATCGCATTTGTCAAAGCAGGGCCAACAACATGTATCATGTTGGTTGGGTACGCGTTGATTCTGACTATGGCCGGAATTTTGGTTAGACAGAAACCATAACCCGCTAATTAAGCTAGATTAGTTATGGGTTTTGGAGTTAGTTAACAACATTTCGAAAAGGGTGCAAAAACGTGTCTTTCTAGACACCGCTAACCGGCCACACCAGACGGCCCAGGCCTATCATGTGAGAGGTAAATCGGACTCACCCAATGGCAAAGCGATGGAGGTGCAAACCAGCTGCACGCCTGGGGCAATTTAACCACATTTGACCAGACATAAAAATATTAAATTAAAATATTTAAGTGTTATATACTAGTATAATTAATCAATATAACCATTTATCAAATTGTTGTTTATAGTGGGGGGTTCATATTAGTTCTATTTTTTTTTCAAATTATAAACTAAACCATTGGGTTTTTTTTAAAACGAATTTGGTCTTTTAGTTATTGGGCCAAGCCTTAGACCACTCTTGGGCCCAGGCCGTTTGTTTACTCGACTAAAAGTTGAGATTTCCTCCAATTTAACAACTTTCTTTTTTGCAACAGAATATCTTTTTCTTCATTTTGGGTTTCTAAAATTATTTTCTTAACATTGTCTATCTATTTATAACAACTTAAAATAACCTAACCACATCCAAATAGCATTTCCAACATCTTTGTTATCTTAATGGCTTGGAATATGAGGTAAGTTGATGCTTGTGAAGGGAAACATGGCCCGATTGATCCTTTGGGAAGCTCGGTGATGCCATGGTTACATGGACTCACGTTTGGAATGAGCTCAACCCATTGATGAAAAGGCGCAACCACAATCAAGATCAAGATCAATATCAAAATCGAGCATTCAAAACCAGGTAGATATGTTCATTTGTAATTCCAAACGATAGAATCAAACAAACAATCTCAAACAACACATATCGAAAAATATAAAATGGACCCTTAAATAAACAACATTTAAAATTCTTGAATTTATTTTATGTAGGAACTAGTATTTGTTCATCTTCACCACTACACTTGAAAGCACAATAGCAAGTACAAGCATTACACCAATCCAAATCATCAACCTTCCAACCAATCCAAGACCGCCACGACCGCACCTTCACCGCCACACCCCTCTCCGGCGAACCCATACAAGACCCGCGAAACCCCCTAAACCGATCACAATCGTCATCATAATCCTCAAAACTCTTGCAAGAAAACTCCATACTAACTTCACTTTTCTCATCCACATCAAAACACCCACCATTATCCTCCAAACCCACATTCGATTCCTCGAAAAGCCTCCGTCCCCGAAGCCTCCCATCATCAAAATCCACCTCTCGTTGCTCGATCACTTCAATCGCAGCGCGATCATGATCGCCCACTTCATTTTGTAGTTGTACAATTGACATGAGTTCTCGTGGGGGAGTTGTGGCACAATTGATCGGAAATGCGGTGAGAATCGCATCTGTGGAGGGTCTGACTGTTTTATGATCCGGGATGTTGTCTGGATGATGTTGGGGTTCATGGTGGTTGAGTGGTCCCATAGTTGGTAATGATATTTTTGGTTGAAAGGATGATTAAATTGGTTTTGTAAAGGCGTTTTCTTGGAGATTTTTGTGGGGTTTTAACAACCCATGATTTGAATTTGAATTTTGGTTAAGTTTGTTTAAATTTGATTGTTGTTTGGTTCAACAACGGTTCTATATTGTTTTTTTGTTATGTAATCTTAGTTATTTGATGTGGAAATTCATTTATTGATTATAGACGTTTGTAATAAATATTATTTAAATTAAAGTTTTTTATTTTTTTTCAGAACGGCGAAATTTCTAGAATAATAGAAAACTAGGCTATCAAAAAACTAGAACATGAATTACAAAATTACATCACGAATATTGAAAGTCATACCATCCATCCCAATCTAAATTAACATATTTCGATCTACTCGTGATCCAAAAAAACGTATTTTCTTTAATGGTGTCAACCGTCTGATTGAAGTTGATGTGGTTGTTATTGAAAGTCGTATTGTTTCTCGCCTTTCAAATTTCCCAAGCCGTAACTAAAAAAAGTAAATATCTTGTAATACTATAAATTATCTTAATGAAGTAAATATATGTAAGTTTAGATACGAAGCTACTCAAATCTAGTCATTTTGGTTGCTTTACATATCATAGGTGAACTTTGAAGCAATAGTAAGTTTGATGTTATGCAACCTTCATGTCACGGGTTGGAGTCATGGAATTAGGTATTTGCAGAAATTTAGTGTAAGAATGCGTACATCAAACCAAAAATGGTTTAACAACGCACGAACCTGATGTATGTGGGAGCCTCATACACCGAGTTTGCCCTTTAGATTAAAGTTAAACACGCATCACTTAAATCGCTACAAACTATTTTTCTTATACATACTTGCATATCAAAAGTTATTTTGTCCACAATGTCTCTCATAAACACATCTTATTTGTATGATGGCAAAAAGTGTTTTTAGTTCAAGAAAGATTCTTATTTGTATGATGGCAAAAAGTGTTTTGAGTTCACGAAAGATCGTTAACGAAATAAGTTTTGACATGTAGAGAAAGTCTTAGAAAATAGATTATTTAAAAGAGTTAGATAGTAGATTTTAACAATTTCATCATAAGCTATGTGAAATGATTTAACCTCAAAAAAGAACCGAGATAAAGATCTAAACTCACATATGCATTCTAGTTGAAAAAAAAAAATAAACTCAAACCTAAATATTTATTCTTGTTAATATAATTATTTAGATGATAGTCGACCCGACCTGCTTGTCATGTTTAAAATGTTATTGTGCATGGACCGGTGGTTATCATATGTATTTTGGTTGACTAACTTTTATGTAGCCAAAATTTTGCAACATTACAAATGAACAATGGTGTTACAATGTATCATCTTCTATGAAAACACATATCATCTTCTATGAAAACACGGGTGTTATACGCTTTGAGGTTATGTGTCAGGTTAACATGGGTTTAAAATAAGAGTGTCAATCGTTTCTTGGTATACTTAAATATCAACACAAAAACAATTTATTTAATTAGAAACCACTATAGAGTTTGGTTTGTTTCGATTCGGTTCGGTTTGATTCGTTTTATTCTTCAAACAAAATAAGTTTGCATATTCACAATAAAATGACCCCTAAACGCGTGACGTAAGCCTCTATAGGGCTCACGACCGGATAGGGTACGACGTACACCACCGTAAATGCCACCGTCAAACACCGAAATGCCTGCAACTATCGATCTCATCGGCGAAGACCTTCTTCACAACATCGTCGCTAGACTTCCGGCAACCTCCTTCGCCTCCGCCGCTTGCGTCAGCCGTTCATGGAACCTCGTTTGCGATCGCGTCCTTTGCCGTCCAAAACTCTCCGCCGCATGCTCCTTCAATCCTTCTCTCCAGGTTACTTTATTCAAACCCTAACTCTTACATTAATCTGAAATTATACTCGAATTCGTGTAATTAGACATGTATTAAGCCCTAATTATGATCAGATTGCTGTAGAAGAAGTGGTGAAGAAAGTATTATCGGAACCGATTCGTCCTCATTTTGCCATTGCTTCTATTGGTCCTTCGTTCGATTTACAAGAGGCTCACCAACTCGTATGTTATTTCTTATTTGTTATGGAAATTTCAATATTTAAATAAATAATTCATAATTAAATCAAGTTATACTGACTTTGTATATCACTTGCAGATTACTACAAAATTAGGTTCACATGTTCCGGTTATTACTAATGATCCGTCCGGAATAATTGGAAGGGATGCAATTTCGGATGAATTTAAAGAGGTTTTTTCTGTTATATTGATTGCTAATTTACCTAGGGCTGTAAACAAACAGAACGTTCAGCGAACAGTTTGTGAACTTAGTTAATGAACGTACATGAACAAGAAATTCCGTTCGGTTAGTTAAATGAACGAACACGAATAGATGTCTCGTTCGTTCAATTGCGTTCGTGAACGTTCGGTAATGTGTTCGTGAACACATGTTTTTTGTTTGTGTTGTTCATTATAGATTTTTAGCATTTATTTATTTATCTGAACTTTTTATATTCTTTAATTCTTATTTATCTCATTACTTAAACAAATAAAATAGGAAACCTTTATCTACCTTGTTTATGCATGCACCGCTCCCCTTTCCTTCTCATTATTCATGTCAAAAAATACTATCGACGTTCGTTCAACGATTAGGGCTTCAAGGTCTAGCGCCACTCCCTCTCACCATCCATCTCTAGTCACCGTCGTCTTTGCCGAATTTATAAGTCTCCGTTTGTTTTTGTGAATCGTTCATGAACACATTCATTTCCTTAATGAACGAACACGAACAGAAAATCTTGTTCGGTAAGTGTTTATGAACCGTTCGTGAACACACTAAATTCTTAACGTTGTTCGTGTTTGTTCGGTTCATTTACAACCCTAAATTTACCGCTTGTTGCTCTTAGTGCTGAGAAAGTAATGAGTTGAATAATCTGCAGATTCAGTGGGAGATTACTGAGGAGGATGAAGATACTGATGTTCCCCCAGTTCTACCCGAGAGTGCGAACAGAGCAATCAAGTTGATTGTTGGGTTTCTACCGGGGTTGAAAGTCACGACAATCCCGCTTTTAAAGCAAGCTGAGGTAATAAGTTATATATCTCATCTTTCTTAAACAAAGCATGAAACTTATAATGTTATTGGTTTTAAAATTGTCTGTGTATTATTAGGACCCACAAATTGTCATGGTTGACAAGTTTGTAACCGACATTAGGGAGTTCTCAACATCTGTTTCAGGATGTAAATCCCCTGCTGCGATAATAATGTTCAGTGTAAGTCATTCCTCGTGTTATTTGTGCAAAAACGAACAAATACTTTTCTTGTTGCATGTCTGATACTCACTGGAGTTTATTTACAGGACTTTCAAGCAGGCATGAAAGCTGTTATGGAAAAACTGGGTTGGCGTTGCTTCAGAAACACTTACATGTATTATGCTGAATTCCTGACTTTTATAACAAACTTTATGTATTTTTCTTCGCTATTGTAGATTATGCAATGGCACCAGAAACCGTCATTATTGGTGATAGCGGCTGTCAGTTCCAACATACCGATGCTACCAACGGCAGTTCAAGGGACATAACTGTTAATGAAGAACATGTTTCTGCTGCTGTTGCCTTCGTATTTGCAGTCGACAGGAATAAACCTCCTGGTAACGTCAAAGCTTCGCTTTTTGATATATATTTTATCAGTAATTTTGCTATTTTATCATATTAAGTGTAAAATGCCATTTTCGTCCCTGAGGTTTGGCCAGTTTTGCGACTTTTGTCCAAAGGTTTGTTTTTCCGCATCTGGATCCAAAAGGTTTGAAATCTTGCCATTTTCATCGGGCTCGTTAACTTAAAGGGCAATTCGGAATTTTTCAGGGGTATTCGGTCTTTTACAAAAAAAATGAAAAAGAGTGAATCGTCTTTAAGTTAGCAAAACAGACGGAAATACCCCTGTCTTAACGGAGAAAAATGGATGGAGTTAACGAGCCGGATGAAAGTGGGTTGATTTTATACCTTTGGATCCAGATGTGGAAAACAAGCCTCTGGACGAAAGTTGCAAAACTGGCCAAACCTCAGGGACGAAAATGGCATTTTACTCTATTGTTAATGTTTCTTTCTTACTTTCTTAGTTTCTTTTCATCTCTCTTTTGTAGTTTTATTTTATCTGTGGCATTTAACGGTTGGTTCCATCTAGTTATGAAATGTTTTTGATATTTTTTGAGCAGGTGTAGGAGAAATTCAATTTCATGCCGTATTATCAAGCGGATTGTCACCGGTAGGCCCCACATACAAAGCAGCATCTGTTAGAGAGAAACACGGTGATTCTTTAACTTGGCTCACTGCAAGAAGAGAAGGGTCACGTGAGAATATTGATGGTGAAACTGTTTTGAATCAAGTTTACGATGAAGTATGTTATTCCTTATCTTTTGTTAATACTTATGATGAAGTATGTTATTCCTTATCTTTTGTTAATACTCAAGCTGCTTCATTGTAACTAACATATTAGGGATACTTTTATATAAATCCTTCTAAAAGTTCAAAGTTCCATTTTTACCCTTTCAGAATGCTAAACATATCATATTTACCTCTTACACAATAGATTAATTTAGTTACTTATAACAGAAGTTATAAGTCTGTCTCACTAACTATGACATTATGAAATTTTTTGAACTTATAGAAGTATATATCTGAAATTAGTTTAGTTTACTATTTGATAAATATCAAGACCTTTGTATACATTATTTGGCATTCTTTTATGGGCAAATTGCTTATAGAGTAAATTGTCGTTTTCATCCCCGAGGTTTCAGCATTTTGTAACTTTCATCCAAAGGTTTGTTTTTCTGCATATGAGTCCTCATGGTTTCAAAATCTTGTCATTTTTGTCCCTGAGGGTCAAACTCGAGGGACGAAAGTCGCAATAAATTTCCAAATCTCTGGGACGAAAATGGCAAGATTTTGAAACCATGAGGACCCAGATGCGGAAAAACAAACCTTCGGATGAAAGTCGCAAAGTGACCAAACCTTAGGGACGAAAATGACAATTTACTCTTGCTTATATGGAAACATAGTTTGGTCAGGAAATATAGTATTCTCTCTTAAACGGATCCAACCATACAAAATCAAAATAATGTGACTGATGACATGCCAGTAATTTGACCAAGTTGACCTTTTTGCTGACAGCTCTAGTGTGGTCTTGAGTCTTGACATGGCATATGAAAGCTGGTTAACTTACAAAACACCCTTAAATTGAAGTCTTTTTAGAAGTTGGATCATTTTGCATATAGCGAAAATGTTACATTCTTTTAAGTTCTGAATATACAAATATGATATGACTAAGCTATGTTACATTTTCTTGCAACGTGCCCTACTTCTATCTCCATAGTCCTATGAATTTAATTGCTCATAAATGATGACAGCTAGGAGACCGAATTCAGTTTCCTACTTTCTACATTGGCGTAACGAAAAAAAGAAAATGCTCTGTTGGTCAGGAAAAGGTCGGATATATCACTTCTCTTGCGTTCCATGAAGTTCTCGGGTAAGACACAATTTTTTTTCTTGTTATATATAATATCATCCCTATTTGAGCAACCACATACATCATCAATTTCAATTATAACTTATAAGTCAACTTAAGATAGTTCACAGCTTGCCGTAGTCAACTTATTATACTACAAGTTGTTGATGTCATCTTTATGTTTCTTATTAGTGTGATGTTTGCGATTTTGCTTTTCTCTCTAACTGATTATTTCACCCTGTAATCAGATTTTTCATCCGAAACTCAAAAGTTGATTACCTGTGATTTGAAAACGCAATAATATGATAATCTGTTTCATAATGCAATAATCACCTTTTGAATATGCTACACTCCCGTTGATTATTGAAAAGTGATTATATTACCCTGAAATAATCTGATAGTCCATTTACACCCTCAAATTTGATTAATTTTTTTGTGTGATTCCCAGACACCCCCTAGAGGTTACGGGTCAGTAACAGGTCAAAATACCTTTTTATTGACTTGAAACACTGGTTGTTTAAAATTCTATTTTAGTTTTTAGAGTGACTAGCTGATTTACCCGTGTAATATTAGTTATAAATTAAGTAACAAAAAAAAATCATTAACTTGACAGATGAGGGTTTTATTTGTAAATGAATATGATAACAAAATTATATTCTTTCAGTAATTTTTTTTACTTACTAACTTAGGAGGTTTTATGTACTAAAAATACGTCTCAAGTGACTGTTTAACCCATTTGAGTGATTTGACCCGTTTTCATTTTTGCGCTTTTTTGTTTTTATTTTCTTAACCTATTACAAATAAAACACAGCCCGTGAATTGGTGTATAGGCATTATTGCGTAATGGAGATGGATATGATCGGGTGGTTCCGCTGGTGGCACGATGATGATACTCTAATGGTCCCCCAGCGATCCAAATTTGCCGTTCAAAGAAAAAAACACAGCCCTTGCAAAACTTTAATAATAAAAAAAGAAAAATCTAAATTGCCACCTTTATGGCTCTTAGTGTATTATTATCATGCAGGGATAACCAGGAGTATCTTTTTGTTGGTGACGTGGGCATCAAAACCGGCGATACATTCCGTTTTTACCATTCAGATTCCGCCACTGCTCTATCTTCTGCCGCCTCTGTCTCCAGCCACATGAGATCATTCAGTCAATCATCTAATCAAGGTAGCACCAGCACCGCTGGTGGTGATAAGAGGGGGGTGTTTGGTGGTCTCTTATTCACATGTTGTGGTCGTGGTGAGTCGTTCTTCGGCCAACCAAACATTGACAGCTCACCGTTTTTAGACAACTTCCCAGGTGTAACACGTGGCGGGACGTTTTGTGGCGGGGAAATTGGACGTGGTGACTTAACCCCGTATGTTAATGAACCTGAAGAACAAAAGTCGGTGCGCTGTTGCTTGCATGTGTACAGTGCTGTCTATTTAATCATGTGTTATACTCCTTGAAAAAAGAATTGATGTGGTTTTTGTATTATTGGGATTTGGCGGGAAAAAAGGATAAATTTTTAGCTATATAATGGTTTTTTCTTTTTTCTAGATTCCTAAGTTTATGTTTTATAGGATTTATTTTGAATAAATTTAAGTATTGCTTATGTTTTTTAGGTACCTTACAAGTGTAAAATATAGACGTTATTATATGATAAAGAAAATTATTGCATCCTCTACGATGTAAAAATAAGAACTTTTGATTACGATGTAAAAATAAGAGCTTTTGATAAAAATTGGTGAAACCTAAGGGGCCTAACGTCTGAATGATTAAGTGCTGAACCAGTAAGATGTCTGAACCATTAAGTGCTGAACTAGTAAGAGGTCTGAACCATTAAGAGCTAACATAATCCTTAACCGTTCAGAGGCAAATTATTGACCAATTCAGATTAAAGGTCTTAACCATTCAGACTCTGTATAATTCTTAACCATTTAGAGGCAAATGTCTAAACCATTCAGACATCTGCTCACGAAACAAACAGTCTGAAGCATTAAGTGTTGAACCAGTAAGAGGTCTGAACCATTAAGAGCCTGATTAAGAGGTAAACAAACAGCCCCTAAATCCAATATCTTGTAAACTAGCTTATAACAAATAATTGTATGTTTGGCTGCGGAATGAATACATTGATAAATTTTAATATCTTAGTTATTTTTCTTATATATTTATAGTTACTAATTTTAATAAACTGAACGAACTAAACGCTTTAGCGGCGCAGCTTGTTGGCCGCCTACCTGCAATTAGTCTGTAATCGTCTTTATGAACTTAACGGCATTAATAGTGTTATTTGATAGTTTATCATTATATAAAATTAGATTTATTCAACCTATACAATAATACATGTGGGTTTTGAATGTTTTTTTTTATTTTTATTATTTGGTGTAATACCTAACTTTTGTTATATTAATGCAAACTATAAAATACTAAATAGCATAAGTTTTAGAACTAGTTAATTATGTATTGAATAATAATTACATTACATAAATGCATAACTGTTAAGGAATAGAAATCTAGCCGATGATATGAGTTATATTATCTAGAAGTTTGAAAGTATTAAGGGTTATATGTTGTTGATTTATAACAGAGAATTATATTGCCTTACTAAATTATTAAATCATGTATCCAGTCAAAAGGTTTTGGTCGGTTCTTTCTTTTCACTAATGTGGGACCGGTTCGGTTCTGTCTAGCCACCATCACGGGCGCCACCACCATAACAGTTTTAAGTCTCTGGTTCGCTTATGTTCGGGTATTGAGGTATTAGTCCGCTCTTTTGCTTTTATGATTAGCTAGTTCGAATACGTTGTTGCGCTAATCTCGGTTTGCTCCGGCGACTAAAACCTTGTTTAATCGGAAGATAAACTTAGGAATAAGTTCGATATGAAATCTGTTTATTCATACATGTGTTCTACTTGATCTTTTGTAATCGATTCTGAATCTGGAACATGAATACTAAGCACTTGTGAGGGAGATTGAATAAAAATTTAGAACATGTGGTTGAGGTCGAGAGTGATTCTAGAGACTAGTTTTAATTGTAACTTTGGGGATGAATACTAGCTTTAACCCTTATAATAATCAGTCGAGAATCCTAAGGTCTTCGTCTCCGGACAATTGATAAGTAACCAAATATATAGCCGAATTAATGTGTGTAAATTAATACTCATAATATAGGTTCACTCACTAAGGTACGGATTCTGTTTCTTTTACATCATAGTATTATATTTAATCCGTTACTTTGTGATACGGATATTTTCGTTAGATGTTTCGGTTCGTATTGTTATATGATTGGTTGTTGTTTAGATTTTGTGCTCGTTATTGCATGTTCCCCTATGAAACGTTTATTTATGATATGGCTTTGTCCTCTGTCACCCGAGCAATTATATGTTTAGACTTGTCGTTGGGGCGTCAACGACATGGCACTCATCGTGACGGTGAGTAACTAAAGTTCACGACGTCTCTAGTTTGTGCTTGTGTAACACCTCGCCCCTAGAGGCGAATAGATCGATCTTAGCTCTGACTCTTGACTCCTGTTGAGATGGAATAATGTGTGTACGCCTACACGCACCGTCTCGGTGCATGGACTAGCTAGCTGTGTACCCCTCTGTTTAGGCTCGTGGGTGCTTCTATATTACGTGACTTATTTATTGTTATGTGCGGTTACGTATGTCTTGTATCTGATATGCTCTGGATTATATGTTATATGCATCTGATTATGTTCAGTATCTGTTACCTGTTCAGTATAAGTTTTGGGATTCAAGTTACATAAGTATCCGTTTCAGTGCCATAATTTCAGTCTCTGTTTTCAACATTTATCCGGTGTCCGCCTCAGTATTTGTTTTGGAACTGTTTTGTTTCCAGTATCGGTTTACATAATTTTTACAAGTATTGAATTACTATGTTTTCAAACTCAGATTATCTAAATTGTTTTATAAATTAAATATATATTTTTAAATTAGAAATATAGTTTTTTTGACTAGTTTGATCCTTGAAATGAGCGGGTTTTACCTCACTGCACGACATGTCGTGCCTTCGGGCGAGTGTTCACGGGTTTCGGCTCTAGGTGAGGGTTTTCCCTGGTTTAAAGGCGAGTGTATCCCGATGTGAATTTTGCCAGTAGCCAGTGGCCTCGAAAACCGGGGGGAAACATATATACCCAAAAATTTATATACGAAAACTACATATAACACTACTGAGCGAAAAATTCGGGGGGACGGCCGCCTCCTCCCGCCCCACTTATCCTACGCCTCTGTCAGTAGCCCATTTGAACGATTCGTTGGCCGTAATAAAAAAAAGAAAAAAAATTATGTTTGGTGTTTTCCCTCTACGTTAGTTTAGAATTCCACAGCATGCAACTCTTCGGTTTCTTCCCTTAACGTATCGATCACCAGCGTAGACCGTCCGATAATTTCCTCCGAGAACTCACTCAGGAGTGACCATAAAATAAATAAATTCCAGTGATTCTTTACTCTTTCAAAATTACAACACCAATAAGGAACAAGATATCACCGGGGAACACTGAAATGGAAGTGTACACCGACACAATCGCTGCAGCTATTGACGTCATCGGCGACGACAATCTTCTCAACATACTCACAACCGCTTGCGTCAGCCGCTCTTGGAACCTCCTTTGCGAACGCCTCCCCTCTCGTCCGAAACTCGCCTCTGCTTGTTCCTTCAATCACTCTCTCAAGGTTCCTTTTTTTCAAACCCTAACTTTTACATTAATCACAAATTATACTCCAAATCATGAATATATATATATCCTTATTATTTTTTTCCTATCTATTTTGATCTGGTATGCTCTTTTCATTTATCAAATTTTAAGTTGCTATATGAGTCTCCACTTGTTAATATCTTTTTGAGCAGGTATAGGAGAAACTAAATTTCATGCTGTGTTATCAAGTGAATTGTCACCTGTAGGCCCCACATACAAGGCAACGTCCATCGTTAAGAGAAACATGTTATCATTTTGGATCTATGCTAGAAGAGAAGGGTCGCGAGAGAATATTGGCGGTGAAATTCTGAATCAAGTTTATGATCAAGTATGTTACTCTTTATCTTTAGTCTCTGTGTAGTGGGGTGCCATCTCTCATTATAAAGCCCCGCACACCACGACAAAGGGCTTTATTGCTCAAAAAATGGTATGGAGCGCTATGTATATAGCGGCGCCATGTTGGTTGCAATCTTTCCCTCCACTCACACACACATATATACATACATATATATATGTATAATTTAAGGGATTATTAATTAATTGGGTAATGATAAGGTACGGGTTTTATGACTACGGACTCTATTGATATAACGCCCCATAAAGCCCTTATGTGACGTGGCAGACACGTGTCGCATAACGCCCACAAAGGTGCTTTATGACTACAGATGGCCTTAGCTAGTACTCAAGCTACATCATTATATTATAACTAATATTTTGGGGCAATTTCATATAAATCCTTCTAAAAGTTCAAAATTTCATATTTGCCCCTTCAGATGTTTTCATAAATTTCTTATATTAAAGAGAATTAGATAGAGAGTTTCATTTAACAAAAGTGATAAGCCTGTTTCACCAAAACTGCTACAAGTGATTTTTTTTATATAGTTTGGAGCAGGTAAATTTGAGATTTACAGAGTTTTGAAATCGTAAATACGACCTTATGAATTTCAACTTTTTTAAATATATATGTTAATTGAAGATCAAATTTTTAAAAAATTTATATCTAAGTGAGTCTGACATGGTTACACGATCAAAATCTAAAACCGGTACCTTTGATCACGTTGACCTTTTCGTTGACCCGTTCTTGCATGACATTTGAACATTGTTTACCTTACAACACACTCATAGATTGATGTTTATATTTTATAAAATGTTGAATCTTTTTATATAGAGAGAATAATTATATTATATTTTATATTATATCAAGTTTTGAATAGAAATATGACCAAACTATGTTACGTTGTCTTGCGACGACTTTTAATCGTTCATGAATAATGACAGCTAGGAGACCGAAGTCTTCATAAACTCTACATAGGGGTGACTAAAATGGAAAATGAGGTCAAGAAAAGGTTGGACGGATGACGTCTCGAGCAATCTATATGGTAACATTACATACTATTCTTTTTTCTTGTTATACTTTTTCTTTGAGTGATTACATATATCCTCATTTATAACATAGAAGTCTAACTTATAAGGGTGCATCACTCACAATATCCAATCACCATACGCCACGTCATCAAACCAAATTCTATCACTAGTGATGGATTTTACTAGGGGTGCTCATCACTAGTGATGGGTTACACTCTCCGGCCATCTTCATCACAATCTCCGGTCATCTTCTCCGACGACCACCCTACATCTCCGTCAACCACCCTCCATCTCCGTCAACCACCCTCCATCTTCAACAAGCAACGGTCAAGAAGCATCTACAACGGTAGAACGAAAACGCGTTGTTGTGGCCACACGTTATCCTCTTCACGCGTGATAGGCAGGACCGGCGCCGTGTATAACGCGTTGTCGGAAATTAATCACGGACAACAACACTGGTGCCCCGGGTCCTCTAATAGTTCACACTTGCACAGACAACCTTTGCATATCATTAGCAAGAAGTCATCTTACTGTTTTAAAATACAAATGATGCACCTGTGATTAGGGGTTTATGTGTCTTTATAAGTTTCTTCTTTGTGGGTGTTCGGGATTGCTTATGTATATAGATTATTTAACTTGAAACATAATATTTAGTGCATCCAAATGGTCAAGAAGTGGTGGGTGTGGACCGTCTGGTACCGGTCAACGTAGGTATTTTGGGATGGCCTGAAACGTTAGTTGCTCGAAAGTTTATTTATCTTTGTTTAAGTAACTAGTTTACCCATGTATAGGCAGACTAAGGGAGAAGTTAAATTTATGATCAAACAACAATATACAACTTACTCAGGTAGTGACTACTTTCCAGGAAAGGGGCGCGATGGAATATACTATTGTGGTAGCCGAAACGGCGGATTCCCCTGCTACATTACAATACCTCGCTCCTTATACAGGAGCAGCTCTGGCTGAATATTTTATGTACCGTGAACGACACACTTTAATCATTTATGATGATCTAATGACCGAACAAGTGAACTACAATTTACAACTGTTAAGTCATAGAAAAATTATAATATGTTTTACTTAAAAAATAGAAATCTCTCTCACAAAATAAATGCTTGTCATGATTATTTTTGTTTATTATATATAAATACAAAATACAACTAACAAACTATATTGTTTCATTAATTTTCTTTTTTAATAAATTGATCTACGAAGTTTTATTACCCCCAACTTGCAGTATGTGCATATAATGTATATATGTGTGGGTTTTTGGGGTGCAAAAGTGAAAGTGCACTAATTCTAACGTTATTTTACTAATTTCGTGAAAATAACGTTAAAAAGCAAGGGAAGGTTAATCATGCATCATGTGGTGGCGTTGATAGCCAAAGACAAAAGGGTACATGCACTAATCGGCTTTTGTCCCAATTGCTGAGTGTTATGTGCCTTATGTCTAAGGCTTGATGCAAAACTACTATTGAGCCGAGGGTCTCACTGGAAGCAGCCTCTCTTTCCCTACGGGGTAGAGGTAAAGCTGTCTACATCTTACCCTCCTCAAACCATACCTTAGCTTTGCTATTGGTGGGATTTACTGAGTATGATGATGATGATCTAGGAGGTTTTATGGTTTAAAAAATACACTTCTGGTCATTCTTTTAACCAATTTGACACGTTTTAATTTTGCTAGCGTTTTTGGTTTATCATCTTCATGCAGGATGGAAACACGCAGTATCGAAGGGGGGCCTCTTTCTGTTTTTGAAGAGGGCCTCAAAGCCGGCGATACATTCCATTTTTACCACCCGGATTCAACTGTCGGTGTATCTTCTATCGCCGCTATCTCTAGCCATCTAAGATCTTTCAATAGAGGGAGCAACAATGCTATCACCGGCAGTGATAAGCAGGATGTGTTCGAGGTCTTATATTCAGTTGTTGTGGTAAGGAGTTCTTTGGCCAAGCAAACATTATCAGCTCACCGTTTGTGGATAACTTCCCAGGTGTGACACTTGGCGGGATATTTTGTTGCAGTTATTTGGACGTGGCGTTTTAACCCCGTATGTTAAAGAATCCCAAGACCAAAAGGCGGTGCAATGTTGCGTGCATACTAAAGGTGTTGTCTATTTAATCATGTCTTACACTCCGTCAAAAAGGATCTAAGTTGTTTTTGTGTTGGGTTTGGCGAGACAGGAAAGATAAACATTCAACTAAATGGTTGTTTTTCTGGTTGCCTGAGTTTATGTTTTTCTGGTTGTCTGTTTTTTAAGTGTTCTTATAATGGTAAAATAGATATTTAGTTATGGGCTAAGTGGCTGGCGAAACAAACATTAGCTTACCGTTTGCTGGGAGTTATTAAAATTCTAATGAATTTTTTTAATCAAGAAACATGTATAACATCTATTTATTTTTTTCAATTAAATAGATCAACACTAAGAAGATTTTCATTCTAGTTGTATATACGTTTGTTAAAATGTTCATTCTTTTATGTTTTGTTTAAGTACAATATTATATATGTGTTAAATATTATTAATACTATGCTTATTCTTAAATGTGAAAACAAGTATAAGAAAATAAATATTCTTTTTATTACATTTATATATTAAGGGTGGGAGTTGGCTACAAAATCCATTTTTCCTACAAAGTGTAAAAAGTTATAAAACACCATAATGTCAACCATAAAACACGTTCAAAATTCATGAATAACATAATGGAGATTACTAAAACACCATACTTGTGAGCTTTGTGTTGTGTTTTGGATGATAAGGCTTTGATTATCGAATGACTAACACTGGTGTGTTTTATGTTGATTATCATGTTGTGTTTTATATTCATAGTTGTGCAATGGTGTGTTTGAAGTTTTTAAGGATCGTTAGAGTTTAGATATTGTGTTTTAGGGATCTTCACTATGTTATTTGTTGGTTTTGAGTGTGTTTTATAGCTGAAATTGTGGTGTTTCAATGACTTTGTAGGAAAAATGCACTTTGTAGCCGAACCTCACCCTACATATTAAAACCAACTTGATCTGTCTCACAGTTTAAACTATTTTGTTTTTTGTTGTAGATTTTTGTTTACATCCTCCGCGCTTTTGTTAGCCTATTTTTCCCTTAATTTGTATTTCTCTTCATTATTGCAGATTATGCCATGTCACCAGAAACCATCATTGTTGGTGATCCTTTCTCTTGGTTCCGATATACCAACGATGCTCATGATGATTATGCAGCTGTTGCCTTGGTATTTGCGGTGGACAGGAATAAACCTTCTGGTAACATCAGATTCTACACGTGTGGATATATATTATATGTTTTATCATACACGCGTGATCCCCGCCCTAGGAAAGCTGCGCCCCTGATTATAACTAATATATTAGGGGCAGTTAGAAATATGACCAAACCATGTTAGTATGTTAGATATTCTTGCAGTTTATCTTCTCTTTTCTCCAAGGTCTTCAGACATTTAATTGTTCATTAATAATGACAGATAGGAAAGCGTATTCCTCGTCGTGATTTGTACATTGCGGTAACAAAAAAAAAAAGAAAATGCTCAATTGGTCAAGAAAAGGTCGGACGTATGACTTCTCTTACATTCCATAGAGTTAATGGGTAAGACACTATTTTCTTTTCCTGTTTTATAATGTTCGCTTTTACTTTGAGCGATTGCTTATTTTATAAGTTATAATTCGGAATTATCATAGTTCACAACTTGCCATAATCGACCTCTGCATATCAGTAGCCAGGAAGTCGTCTTATTGTTTCAAAATATTAAAGATACGCCTCTGGTAATTTTTTAACTCATTTGACCCGTTCTCATTTTTGCTAGCGTTTTTTGTTTAATCATCTTCATTCAGGACTTGCCAGGCGTATCTTTAACTTTCCTGGCGTGACACTTGGAGGGACACTTTGTCACCAGGTGATTGGACGTGGTGTTTTAACCCGTATCTTAAAGAATCCAAGGACAAAAGGCGGTTCGAAGTTGCGTGTATCCTAATGGTATTGTCTATTTAATCATGTCTTACACTCCATGAAAAAGGAATTAATGTGGTTTTGTGTTGGGATTTGACCCGAAAAAAGGATACTTGAATATATGTTTTGTGGGTGTATGTTTTTGAGTGTTTATATCACACGGCTGGTCTATTTGCTAAGGTCAATTTACGGTTTTGTTTCCCAAAAGATTCCATATGTCTCCTCTTCATATGTCCGAACCATCTGAGTCTCCACTCCCTTATTTTATCTGAGATATACGCTACTCCTATGTCTTTTCCAAAAAAACTTCATTTCTTATCTGGTCTATTCTTAGGTGCCCACGCATCCACCTTAGCATTCTCATCTCTGTTGCATCCATCTTTCATGCTTGTGTCTCATTGACGGCCTAATAATCGGTTCTGCATAACATGGTGTGTCTGACTACAAACCTACTTATGGAATTTTCCCTTTTAATCTTATGGTTGTCACAAAATTATAAAAAAAAAACACTTTTTTCAAAAACCCCATGAGCCCACTCTTCTTTTTCATCCATCTATATAACCACAACGTTGCTTTCTATATAGATTGAGATTATTGGAAAAACATCAAATACATAATCCATGATCTCTATTATAAAGAAATAACCAAAATCAAACTGAACATCACAACCCCAACAAACTTAATCAATTACACGAAGTTGATTTAAGAGTTAATAGACTCCTATTAGGCTTGAATATAAAAGGAAAACAGTGTGAGAAAAGCCAAAAAATTAAAACTTGGGAGTTACAAGACTCATGAGCGATGGGCATCGAGTTCTCTACGATCTGAATCATGTGGCAGATGCACATGCGGTTTGGCTCGACGGTCAAACCCTAATTTCATCATTTAAGATTCGTTTGGTTGGTGGAATCTTCATGAATTGGAAATGGAATGAATTCCATAAAGAATTATGTTTGGTTGACAAAATTGCATTTAGAATTAATTCCACCATTTTATGGATTTAAACATTCCATAATTCCATAAAGAATTATGTTTGGTTGACAAAATTGCATTTAGAATTAATTCCACCATTTAGAATTATGTGTAGGATAGCCAAAACACAAGTATCACATGTTCTATACATATAATCATCAACACATGCTCGGGTTTAAAAGACATTAAACTTGTGAGAAGCATAACCACACATATAACTACTTACTTACCCACGCCCAAGTACATACAACACACCAAACAATTCTATTTCGTATGTAGTTTTGTTTATAAAATCTTTTGGGAAAACATCCCACACCTAGGTGAACTAACATGCGCATTCATACAATTTTAAGGCCAAAATGGTTAGAATGGCTCCATACCACAAGCAAGCAAAAGAAGCTGGATGAAAAAGATAATAGATCTTGAACCCTTGAGATTAACCAAACTTGCTACACTAAAACACCACTCATAAGACCACTCTTGCCAAAAAAAAACATAGGGGATTGGTTGAAAGAGAGTGGGATCCACCACTACCCCGTCTCCCTCGTCTTCCCCACATGCGACAAGTAGTCCTTCATTAGACTTTGTTGTCCGGCTTACTTCATGTTTCGGTCCGACCGCAACGCGCGGTACCATTTTTTTAACTTAAATACATATTTTTTTACTTATTTTTATATACGTATCGGTATAAGTTCAAGTTGGTGTTCGAGTAAATTTCCTTTCGTTTTCGTGCTTATTTTATGTATATTTTCAGTTTATCTACGTTTTGACAAAACTGAACAAATCCAAATCATTTTACATTGATACACGCGGCAGGAGAGATTTACTAGTTATATATACAAGCCAAATAAAAAGAATAAAATTATTGGAGCATTCACATCTCATATAAAAAGTGATGTGACATGAAGTGAGTAATAACACCATAAGCCGGAAGCCCCCACCACCGTAACATGCCACCGTCAAACACCGAAATGCCTGCAGCTATCGATCTCATCGGCGAAGACCTCCTTCAAAACATCGTCGCTAGACTTCCGGCATCCTCTTTCGCCTCCGCCGCTTGCGTCAGCCGCTCGTGGAACCTCGTTTGCGAACGCGTCCTTTGTCGCCCTAAGCTCGCCTCCGCATGTTCCTTCAATCCTTCTTACGAGGCTACTTTATTCAAACCCTAACTTTTACATGAATCAGAAATTATACTCGAATTTGTGTTGTTATACATATTTTATGCCCTAATTATGATTAGGCTGCTGTAGAAGAAGTGTTGGATAAAGTACTATCGGAGCCGATTCGTCCTCATTTTGCCATTGTTTCGATTGGCGGTTCATACGAATCGAACAACATCGATTCTGACGAAGATTTGGAAATTTTGGAAGAGGCTCTTGAACTCGTATGTTATTTCTACTCCAAAGTTGATTATGTAATTCCAAATTTCCAATTGTATTAGTGTAGGCAGTTAGCATGCATAGTTAGCTAAGTAGTTACCGCGGTAAAATATCGGATATCGGTCAAGGACCGATATTAGAGATATCGGTTATCGCGGTGGGATATTGGAAATTTTAATATCATGCTAAATTTATATATATATATATAAAATATATATATATATAGGGTTAGGATCATGTGAGAAGCATTAGGCTAATTGAGAAACTTGAGAAGCAATCTGGACCACACATTTTTCTTAAGCTTTTCACAATACACATCTATGTATGGTTTAAAATTGACCATATACCATAGTTATTGATAGCGTCCATAGCGGACGCTATCGCGAATAGCATGGCGTGGCGGCCAATCGCCGCTATGAGGTGCATAGCGACCACATATCGAGCATATAGCGACTTGGACGGAGAATTCCGGCGAAAAAAATTACCACTCCGGTGATGCTTTGTGCCGGAAACAGGAAGAAGATGAAGAAGAAGACAGCGGCTGGTTATTTCAGCGCGTTTAGGTTTTAGGGTTTTAAATAAGTTTATTTATTTTAACATTTAACCCCTCTATCTTTCACAAGTTTCCATTTAGTCCCTAAAACTTGTAAAAATTACTTAAAAAGTGTAAAATTACTTTGTATATTTGTACATCTGACCCCCTTTATTTTTACTACTTTACATTTGATCCTTAAGTTTATAAATTTATAAATAAAAAGGTATAAAATTAACATTATATGTATTAAAAAAAATTATAGATAGCTATTTTTTATTTCTTAAATTTTTAACTACCTTATCGCTATACACGAAATAGCGGGCGCTATCGCTACGTAGCATATAGGTACCTTATCGCTATGAGTCGCTATTCGCTATCGATAACTATGCCATATACATATGTGTATAATTCAATATACATATATGTATATAGTCAATTTTAAACTATACATATGTGTATATTACGAAAAGCTTAGGGAAATGTGTGGTCCAGAATGTTTCTCAAGTTTCTCAAATAGGGTGGACTTCTCTTAGGATCCCTACCTATATATATTATATATATATAGCAATTTAACACTAACAATTCAGTATACACTCCTACCATTAACAAATTAACCTTTTGCAACTTGCAAAACACTAACAATTGTAGCAAGTAGGAGCTGACTACGACTGAAAACACTAACATTAACAACTAACAATTAAGACATAAAACATTAATAGCAGCAATAAGAAGAAAGACGAATGGTAAAAATAAGAAGAAAGGTACTGATATCGGGAAAATCGATGATATATTGGTAAAATATCGGTCAATATCACCGATATTATCGACACCGGTATTTTGACCGATATATTGCACCATTATCTCGGTATGGGACTGATAAGCGATATATCGGGATATTAACTACCTAGATAGTTAGTTAAGAGGTGTTAGCTTTGACTATCGACTTAGTTTGTTACACTTTTTATTTTTGAATCCTCTCTACATATAGAGGAGGTCATTGTTTGTATTATTTTTAGTGAATTCATGAATGACTTACAGATTATTGCAGCACTAGGCTCCAAAGTTCAAGTCATTACTAATCGTCCCACTGGAATAATTGGAAGGGATGTATTTTCTAATGAATTCAAGAGGTTTTGTTTTCTCTCTTGTCTTGATTGCTAATTTACGCCTTGTTGTTCTTTGGTGTTTAGAAAGTAATGAATTAAATAATCTGCAGATTGAGTTGGGTTTCGGTGAGGAGAATGATTCGATATTGTTGATTGTTGGATTCCTACCAGGGCTGAAAGTCACAACAATCCCACTTAAAAAGAGTTATGACGTGATACATCTATATTTTTTATTTATACATTGCTTTAGTTGTTTTTTTAATCCTTATTCTTTATAAGTTTATGTATTCATGCATCAGGAGCAAGAAAATGTCATGATTGACGAATTTGTAACAGACATCAGGGAGTTCTCAACTTCGGTTTCAGGGTGTAACTCCCCTGCTGCCATAATAATGTTCGGTGTAAGTCTTTCATCATGTTACTTGTGCATATGGAAACCTTGCTTGGTTTTTTTTTTTTTTTTGAAAAAATCGTATTCTTGTTGCATTATTGATGCTCATCAGAGTTTGTTTACAGGACGAGTTTCATGGAAGCATGAGGACTGTTGTGGAAAAGATGGGTTAGTGTTGCTTCAGAACAAATTTGCTTTGTTATCCTGACTTAAATTTATGTATTTGTCTACATTATTGTAGATTATGCCATGTCACCAGAAACCGTCATTGTTGGTGATACTTTATCTCGGTTCCGATGTACCAATGAAGCTCGAGGTGGTATTTCTGCTGCTGTTGCCTTGGTATTTGCGGTGGATAGGAATACACCTCCTGGTAACATCAAAATCTTCACTCATGATACATATTTTATGTTTTTATCATGTTATTGTTTTTTCTTAGAGTTAAATGTCATTTTAGTCCCTGTGGTTCGGGTCATATAGCCAGTTTAGTCTAAAGGTATCATTTTTCGCCTGTGGATCCAAAAAGGTTTCACCTTTGCCATTTTAGTCCACTGGGTTAACTTCATCCATTTTTTCTGCTAATGAGAAGGGCAATTTGGGCATTTTATATGTAAATCTGTTAACTAGAAGGGCAATTTGGCCATATAAAATGACCGAAATGGCCCTCTTGTTACCGAAAAATGGATGAAGTTAACCCAGTGGACTAAAATGGCAATGGTGAAACTTTTTTCTTATTTTCCTTTCTCTGTTGATCTGATACATTCTTTTTGTTTTTTATTTTCGTGTTGCTATTTGATTCTATACTTTCGTAATATATTTTGAGCAGGTATAGGAGAAATTCAATTCCATGCGTTATTATCAAGCGGATTGTTGTCAGTAGGCCCCACGTACATGGCAACATCTGTTATCGAGAAAGATGATTATTCGACTTGGATTGCTGCAAGAAGAGAAGGGTCAGATGAGAATATTTATGGTGAAACTATTTTGAATCGAGTTTATAATGAAGTATGCTACTCTTTATCTTTAGTTAATACTTCAACTAATATTTTAGGGACAATTTCATATAAATCCTTCTAGCAATTTGCCTTCTCTTTTCGCCAAAGTTTCTGCCTTTTAATTGTTCATTTATAATGATAGATAGGAGATCATATTCGGATCGTGAACTCTGCATTGGGGTAACAAAAAAAGAAAATGCTTCATTGGTCAAGAAAAGGTTGGATGTGTGACGTCTCTTGCACTCCATGGAGTTTGTGGGTAAGATACTACCTTGTTTTCTTGTATAATAATATCGTCTTTTTCTTCGAGGAGTTAAATATATCACCCTAAAATAATCCGATATTAATAATAATGATGATAGTCATCAGATTATCTCTGATTTGAAAACCCAAAAGTTGGATAATCTGTTTTTAAAAGTGATTCCCAAACGCCCCCTTAGAGGTGGTGGGTTGGGGACGGGTCAAAATAGGCATTTTTGGTGTAATTTGCGTTGACCTAAAACACCACATGTTATTTTATTTTTGTAAATAATTCTTTTATTTACCCGTGTGGGCATACTAAGGAGAAAGTTAAGTTTAATGATGAAACAACAATCAGCAACTATTATGTAATAATAATCTTAGGGTTAGGTTAAAATGAGAACCACCTTGAGTTGTGAGAACCATGAGAACTAGGTCATCCAAAAGGTTTTTCCAAAAAACAATTTTCTCAAAAATCTTAAAAAAAATCACTTGTTTCAGCAAAAAAAGAAAAAAACTTTAAAAAATGCCGCATACACACATTTACATGAGGTGTAAAAAGAACCACCTTGAGTTGTGAGAACCATGAGAACTAGGCCATCCAAAAGGTTTTTCCGAAAAACAATTTTCACAAAAATCTTAAAAAAATCACTTGTTTCAGCAAAAAAGAAAAAAACTTTAAAAAATGCCGCATACACACATTTACATGAGGTGTAAAAAGAACCACCTTGAGTTGTGAGAACCATGAGAACTAGGCCATCCAAAAGGTTTTTCCAAAAAACAAATTTCTCAAAAATCTTTAAAAAAATCACTTGTTTCAGCAAAAAAGAAAAAAACTTTAAAAAAATGCCGCATACACACATTTACTTGAGGTGTAAAAAGAAATTTATCGTTGTAACAAAATTTACATCAGCGTGTAAACAAAACTTACATCAGGCAAAACTACCGACTCGGCGCTTTTTTTTTTTGCATTTTTTTACATATGTGTTTATAATATTTTCATCTACGTTTGTGCAAAAAATTGTGGCCCAACTCGCGCAGGAAGTAGGATTTCTCATGGTTCTCACAATTCGTGGTGGTTCTCATTTGAATCCGAAGCCTAATAATCTTATACTAAAATAATAAAAAAGCTAATCTAACATACGAGGGTTTTATTAATTTATATAAATTTGGATTTGTATGCTATTTCAGTTTATACATATTAATACACAGAAAAATAATGAAATGATACATGTAATGAACAGAAATTTATCCCATAAAGTTAATAAATGCTTATGTCGTGATTATTTTGGCTCTAACTGTATATAATCTTCATGCAGGAACCATCAGGAGTATTTTTTTGTTCATGATATCGGCATCAAAACAGGGGATACATTTCGTTTTTACCATTCAAGTACTAATCGCGCTCTATCTTCTGCCGCTGCTGTCTCCAGCTATCTGAGGTCTTTGAATCAAGGGAGCAACAACACCACTGGCGGTGATAAGCGGGAGGTGTTTGGCGGTCTTATATTCACTTCTCCTGATGCGTCATTCTTTGGCCAACCAGACGTTAACAGCTCGCCGTTTTTAGACAACTTCCCTGGTGTTGCATTTGGCGGGATATTTTGTAGCAGGGTGATTGGACGTAGTGTTTTAACCCCACACATTAAAGAATTTCAAGAACAAAAGGCGGTGGGATGTTGCATGCACGCATACTGTGCTGTCTATTTAGTCATGTCGTACACTCCATGAAATTAATTAAAGTAGTTACTTTGGATTGAGAAACTCCATGAAATTAGTTAAAGTAGTTAATTTGGTTTTGTGTTGGGATTTGGAGGGAAAGAAAGGATAAACCTTTAGTGTATAATGGTGTTTCCTGTAGTTGCCTGAATTTATGTTTTTGAGTGTATATATCGCATGGAAAGTGGTTCTCGGGAAAATTCCCATGTTGGAAGCTTTGACGACCAGAGGTAAGATGTTCCATTCGGTATCTTGCCAAGTTTGTGGTTTGTCGACTGAGTCCGTTAACCACATCCTGACCATTGCATGCTGGCAAGGTTAGTTTGGTGGGAGATATATGTTTGGGTTGATTCGGTGAAGGAGCTTCTTGAAAGCTTGAACGGGTCAGGGGTGTCGAAACAGAGGAAAAGAATCGTATACGGGGTATTCCACATCACGGATAGTCTTCATGGTAGGCTCAGATTATGCATGTGTTCCGTAGGTTTGAGAAACTATACATTTGATCATTGTTGTTCTTTCACGAGTGATGTATTTGGTCCTTAAATCGAATGTTCGCTAGATTTTTTGTTAAATTTATAAAAAAAATGTTTTATCCCATTAATATTAACAAAAAATATCCTAAAACCCCATGAGCCGACCCCTCATCTTTTTCATCAATCCCTACGACCAACAAGTTTAGCGACACACGTCTTTTTCGGCGGGTAGCCGATCCACCACCACATGTTTAGGCACTAAACTTTTCATATCGATTACTGATCTCTGTTATAAAAATAACCAAATAAAATAAACATTGGAACCTTAGACAAAATGATTTGAGCAAACCCAAGAGTTAGCAGACTTCTACTTGGCCTAAGCTAGAAAAAGGAAGACATGACAAATATAACAAAAAAAACGAAGCATACGCGGGCTGTGAGTTGAGCTATGGGCCCATAAGTAGTGCATGAAAAGTTCTCTACGCACCAAATCTTGTGGCAAATACCACATGGTGTTTGGATTAACGTATAAACCGGCGTTTCATCATTTAGGCTCCGATTTTAGGATTTTAGCACTGAATATGTCCCCACAACTTTAGTGATTCTAAATCGTAGTACATTTTTTAGTATAAAATACGTAAATCACCAACTGACTTAATTTCAATTTTTCTTTGTATTTTTAATTTCAATATTTAACTTCCAACTGTAAAATTAAAAGATGTGATGATAACATAATTCAATAATATATTACACTTTTTTAAGAATTATCTTGTTTTCACTCTACGTTACAATGAAATTCAAAGACAAATTTATTTACTTTTGTAACAATTTAGGGGACATGGCACTATGTAGGTAAGCCCTCTGTGGTAGTTTGCCACCCGGCAGTTGCTGTTACGGTAGTTTACATGGCAAATCTTTGTCGTTTACGGGTGTGTGATTGGTGATCGGAGTGAAAAGGTGAGGTCTATGGTTCTAAGCAGGGCGGACCTAGCATGTTACTAGGGGTAGCCCCCGCTACCCCTTGACGTTTCGGCGGTAGTGTAAATTTTGAAAAAAATAATAGTTTTTTAAATTCCGATACCCCTTTTTATATGAAAGGTTGCCCCTATAAAGATTTTTTAGATCCGCCACTGGTTCTAAGGTACTCGTCGGCCAGTGTTTTGATGGTTCTAGAGTATTTAGGTATAAAAATGGCATGGTAGCGTAGAATTGAATAAGGCCAGGGCAATAAATTTGGATGTGCTTACTCCTAAGAACCAATAATCTTATTAAACTTCTAACATTAGCTTAAATGTAAAATGAACGAGGCAGTTATAACCGAAATTATTGAGTTTCCTTCTGAATTGGTGTATAGACTTTATAGCCCAGTAAAGATGAATATGATCGAAAGTTTTCACTCATGACACAATTATACCAGATGTCCGTAAGTGATCCAAAAATGGTTAAAAACAGAAAAAAAAAGGTTATAACCGGATACCCCACCCCACCATTCAAACACCCCTACAGTGTGAAGTGTGTAGGACACGTAAACACACTACTGTCAGATACCACCGTCAAATGACGTCACAAACACCCCGGCACTGCGGAATCGCTGCACCTATTGACGTCATCAGCGAAGACCTTCTTCAAAACATCGTAGCTAGACTTCCGGCAACCTCCTTCGCCTCCGCCGCTTGCGTCAGCCGTTCCTGGAACCTCGTTTGCGATCGCGTCCTTTCTCGTCCGAAGCTCGCCTCTGCATGTTCCATCCATCGTTCACTCGAGGTTGCTTTTTCAAACCCTAACTTCTACATTAATCATAAATTATAATTTGTGTTATTAGAAATGTTTTAAGCCCTAATTATGATTAGGATGCTGTAGAAGAGGTGGTGAATAAATTACTATCGAAGCCCATTCGTCCTCACTTTGCCATTGCTTCCGTTGGTGGCTATTATGGAGACGATTTGCGAGAGGCTCACCATCTCGTATGTTATTTCCACTTCAAAATTGATGGATACAACTTTATAATTAATGAATAAATTATGTTGAGTGTAACACTAATCAGTAGGGCTGCAAACGAACCAAACGATCGTTCGGCGAAGTTCGTTTGTGTTCGTTCATTTATTAAACAAACGAACACGAACACGAACACGAAATTTCGTTCGTTTAGTTAAATGAACAAACATGAACAAAGGTCGCGCATTCGTTCGTTTATGTTTGTGAACGTTCGGTAACGTGTTCGATAGTTCATTGGTGTTTTTAGTTTTAATATTTATTTAAATACTTCAAAATTCCGACAAATTAAATATTTAATAACTGTCAGTGTATTATATATTCTGTTCATGAATGATTGGTTACATCTTACGCTCCTCAGACCCTACCTTAGCGTTGCTATTGGTGGGATTTACTGAGTATGATGATGATGTATTATATATTCCGTTCATGAACGATTGTTTTTGTTCGTTTGTTTCCATTTGTGTTCATTAACATTAGTTTGTGCTCATTTGTGTTCATCAACGTTCATTTTTGTTCGTTGCCTAAAACTAACAAACAAACACAAATGAACACGAACAAGTTCATTTCCTTAACAACACAAACACGAACATAAAATCTCGTTCTATAAGTGTTCGTGAACGGTTCGCGAACACATGTATTTTTTTAACAAACGAACACGAACAAGGTCTTGTTCGTGTTCGTTCGGTTCGTTTGCAACCCTACTAATCAGTATATCACTAATGGAAGGAATAGTAAGTTGCATCTATTACTATTGTTTTAATGACTTGCAGATTACTGCAGCACTAGGTACTAATGTTCCGGTCATTACTAATCATACCCTCGGAATAATTGAAAGGAATGCAACTTCTCATAGATCCTATGAGGTTAATCCTGTTATTTTGATTACTTGTTATTCTTTGATGTTTGTTAAGAAAGTAACGAATCAAATAATCTGCTGCAGGTTGAGTGGTATTTTCAAGACCACGAGACTGATGCAATAGTTAGGATGGACGTGCAAGCCTTCTCACGGTAGTTAGCATGAGAAATGAGCCTATGTTATGTTAAGTGTTTTGGTGTATCATGATATGTAATTAGATTGTTTCGCAAACGCTTTCTCGACTATGCTAGTATTATTCAAACTCGTATGCTCACCTTTACTTAATTGTATTGACTTGTATTTTAACGTATGTAACAGGTTGAGGATTTTAGCTATGGATGCTTGGATGTTGCATGCTTAGCGTAGTTTTGTTTGTCTTTATTTTGTTTGGGCTGAAAGTCACAATAATCCCACTTTTAAATCAAATTCAGGTAATAAATTTCGTTTTTCTTTTTCTATATATTGGTTTAGTCGTTTCTTATAAGTTTGTGTATTCATGTATCAGGAACCAGAAGCTCTCATGATTGACGAATTCGTAACAGACATTAGGGAGTTCTCAACTTCGGTTTCAGGGTGTAATTCCCCTGCTGCCATACTAATGTTTGCTGTAAGTCTTTCCTCATGTTCTTTGTGCATATACTACTAACATTAACCTTTCTTGTTGCATTTCTAATGCTCACTGGAGTTTGTTTACAGGACTATTATTATGCATGCGTGAGAGATATTATAGAGAAATTAGGTTAGTGTTGCTTCAGAAACATATCACTTTGTTTTGCTGACTTAGATATGAATTTTATATATTATATTTTTCATTGTTTTAGATTATGCCATGTCACCGGAAACCGTCATTGTTGGTGATGCTTTCACTAAGTTCCGATTTACCAATGATGCTCAGTTTGGTACTTCTGTTGCTGTTGCCTTGGTATTTGCAGTGGACAAGAATAAACCTCCTGGTACCTTCTTTTTGTTTTGTTATTTTATGTTGCTATTTTAATTTTTATGTGTTGCATTTAAAGGACGGTTTAATATTTTTTGAGCAGGTATGGAGAAACTCAATTTCATTGTTATGGACCGAAACCATTGCAAGGTATGGGACTTGTCCCACATCGGTTGTATGGGCAACCAATGTGGGGTTTATATACCAAATGGGTTCCCTCACCCACCAGACTAGTCTTTTGGGTTGTGTTCTCCTGTTTGGTATGTACAGTGGTATCAGAGCCAAACTCGGAGTGGTGGCCACGGGTGCAGAGAGAGAGCCAGCCGTGACCAACGAGGACGTTTGGCCCTTAAGGAGGGTCGATTGTTATGGACCGAAACCATTGCAGGATATGGGACTTGTCCCACATCGGTTGTATGGGCAATCAATGTGGGGTTTATATACCAAATGGGTTCCCTCACCCACCAGACTAGTCTTTTGGGTTGTGTTCTCTTGTTTGGTATGTAAATTCATGCTGTATTATCAAGTGGATTGTCACCAGTAGACCCCACACACACATCTGTTATTGAGAGAGGTTTATATATCTCTGCAAGAAGAGAAGGGTCGGTTGAGAATATTAATGTTGAAACTATTCTAAATCAAGTTGAGGATGAGGTATGTTATTCTTATTCTTTAGTTAACTCAAGCTACATCGTTATAACTAATATATTAGGCATATGTTCATATAAATCATCCTAAAAGTTCAAAATTTCATATTACTCTATCAGAATGCCAAACATATTATATTCACACATTCCACATTAGATTAAACAAAATCTGGTACAAAGTTACTTATAAGTTAAAATATTAGTTATAAGTAATTATTATTTTGATGTAAATCAAGACCTTTTAATACATTATCGACTTTTGATTGTTGATAATTAATGACAGCTAGGAGGTCGAGATAAGTTTTGGGATCTCTTCATTGGGGTAACAAAGAAAAGAAAATACTCCATTGCTCTAGAAAAGGTCGGATGTATGACGTCTCTTGCATTCCATCCTGTTCGTGGGTAAGATACCGTACTTTTTTCTTGTTTCTTCATATTGTCTTTTTCTTTGAGCGATTACATAGAACTATAGAAGTCAACTTGGATAATCAATCTTTGCATATTGGCTAGCGATTTTTGGCACGTTTTCATTTTGGCTAGCGATTTTTGGCTTTATCCACTTAATTTGTTAAAAATAAAACACGACCTGTACAAACCACGGATAACCATGGTTTTAAAAAGCGCGCACGCATCACCTGATGCAGTGATGAGATCCATCGCGTGATGCGCGCATCACATGATGATGGGGTCTGATGTGGCGCCTTATATTTTAGACCATCGATTGAACAAATCTGACTGTAGATGATGAGTATATCTTATATTTTAGTGTTTAAAGGTTGACAAGTTGAAATATTAGCTATAATATTTTTTTAATAAAGAATGCCTTGCATACGTGATGCGTGCCGCAACTCGACTTTTGGGATCAAAACGATTATATCGCTTCAAGTTCTTTAAAATCCAAGCCGATAATAAATACTTCGAAATTGTGACTTCCAAGGCTCATATATCATCTTCATGCAGGCATTCCGAGGGGTATTTATTGTGTTCATGGCGGGGGCCTCAAAACAGACGACACATTCCGTTTTTACTACTCAGATCCTACCACCGCTCTATCTTCTACTACTGCTGTCTCCAGCCATTTGAGATCTTTCAATCAAGGGCGGAACACCACCACTGGCGGTGATAAGCTAGAGGTGTTCGCGGTCTTATATTCACTTGTCCTGATATGTTTGGCATCCTTGGCCCAGCTGACATTAACGCCTCACCTTTTTTGGACAACTTTCCCGGTGTGACTCTTGGCGGGAGTTTTTGTAGCAGCGTGATTGGACGTCGTGTTTTAACCAAGTAGTTAAAGAATCTCAAGAGCAGGAGGTGCAATGTTGCGTGCACGTTAACTGTAGTGTCTATTTGATCATGTCTTACACTCCTTTAAATTAGTTAAGAGTAGTTAATGTGGTTTTTGTGCTGAGTCTGGTGGTAGAAAATGTCTATCCTTTGTAAAGTTAGTGATACTGTATGTATCTTCTAGGTGGGGTAGATGATGCTAAAATGGATGTGTGAACACACAAGGATGTATTAGATAATGAAGTTTACAGGAAAAATTAGGGACTTTAAGAGAAGTTTATGTAATTGGACAAGATAAGAGAGGGGCGATTGAGATGGTTTGGATATTTGAAGAGGAGACATATGTCGGCTCATGGTGGAAACTCACACAACGGAGGGGAGGAAGAGCATGAGATGAGCGGATTTAGGCAAGATTTGCTAAACCCGCACCTCTTCGAGGACATAGTCGGGGGACAAGAATTTTTGGAGACGTCGGATTAAGGTTACAAAGGTTATGGACTTTAAGAGAAGTTTATAGATTTGTCTTAAATATGTTTTCTGGGCCTTAAATTTTTCTACGCTTTCTTTTGTTCTAGCCATAGCATTGACTGTCTTAAATCTTAAATGAACAAAAACGAACAAGCTTCTTTGGGGATGAAAAATCGTTTGATCATGTACGTTTGCCTGTTTGTGAACGTGTTCATTCATATATGTTTATTTTATAGCAAACATATACATGTTAAATATTTTTAACAATATACATGTATACACACACCTAAAGTGAAGAAAAGTCTAAGAAAATGAATATTAATTATATTATATATGTATAACAAGAATTACTCGGATAGTTCACGTGGTAAAGTCAGATTACAGTTTGTGTTCTTAGGTTTAAGTAATTACAAAGTAACTCACTTGGTCCTTGGGGCTCATCTTACGAAAATGTGTCAACTACAGTCACTTAATTTGCTATTAACTTATTAGTTAACTTATTATTAGTTATTAGACCAAATTTTATGAAAAAATTGATCGTAGGTTTGTGAAGAGAACAAATCTTTTTATTAACACTCACACTCCTTACTAGTTAATAATAGGGACGAGCTCGTTTTCGGTACCGAAAATATCAGTATCGAAAACCGTCAAATGTGGGTACCGGTACCGAAAATGTTCGATTCGGTACGGTACAATACCGGTATTTACGTGTAAAGTTCGGTAAAGTACCGGTACCATACCAAAAATACCGATACCGGAAACTATAAAAAGTGGTACCAAATAGGTACAAAAAAAATCGGTACTGCAAGTTTGGTATTGGTACTAAGGGTTGTTTGACAACTTCTGAATTGATAAATGTTGAACCAGTAAAGTAAGAGGTCTGGACTATTAAGTGCTGAACCAGTAAAATGTTTCAACCATTAAGAGCCAGTATAATGCTTAACCGTTCAGAAGCAAATGTCTGATCAATTCAGATAAAAGATCTTAACCATCCAGACTCCGTAAAAATGGTTAACCATTCAGAGACAAATGTCTGAATCATTTAGACATCTGCTCACAAAACAAAAAGTCTGAACCATCAAATATTAAACCAGTAAGAAGTCTGAACTATGAAAAGACTCGTTAAAAGCTAAACAAACAGCCCGTAAGTCTGATATACTCAAAACACTATTTGATATTGTATTTCCTATAAAATCTTGCATATTGTCTTGTGGTTTGTTTACCCGCTATGTCATCGTTACGCATGCCACGCGTGCCCCCTGTCTTTAGCCACGTTAGTTTTCAATCACTTTATTATTCAGTTTTAGTTTTAACGAGTTGATGTTACCCGCGCGTTGCGGCGGGATGTTGAATGTGAAAGTCATTAGTAGCGCAAAATGAGATGCAATATTTTTTTTATTTTAGGAATAAGTTACTATAATATGCACTATTTGGTTATAAAAATTGTTCTGCTTATAGAAACTTTTAAATTTGGTTAATGAAAGGCAATTTTGTGAAATATTGAGTCGTTACTATTGGCCAAATAACCAATATTCTTAACTAAATAATCCTTAATATGTCGCTTTGGCGCGATTCCCTCTCTTCAGCTCTTTACTAACGAATGTTAAATGTGGTGGGTTGTTATTATAAATGTGTTTAGTGTCACTATGTGAGATAAAAAAATATTAAGTTTGTATTTAAATTATGTAATGAGTATACATACCGGTAGATGTCAAAATGATTCGAAATAAAAATTATATGCGAGACATATTTAAAAATAAACTTATCATAACCGCATCTTCGGAATTAACGTGTTAAAAGCAAAATCAATGTACATTTTTTTGGAGTTGTGACAGAGAAGATGGAGATATGTAGTATAAATAAGCAACTTAGCTTGCATTAAAACTATATAGTTTTGAATTTTCAAATACGAATCTTTGGCTCAGTAGTGTTATATATGTAGTTTTCATATAGAAATTTTTGTGTATATACGTTTTCGCCCCCCCCCCCCCTCCTCGGTTTTCGAAGGCAAGCTTCGCCACTGCTTTTAACCAATCTATTATAATTTTTTTCTTAAATTTTTATTCAGTGAACCTATTATTGGTTTTTATTATTTACATCAGTCAACTCATTATAATTTTTTTGTAATTCTGTAACTACCTTATTATAAATCTATTTTTTCTTTTACTTTTTAATCAAACCAATTTAAAAAGTAAACTTCAGATAGTAAACTTAAAAAATGAATAAGAAGCATAAAAACCCGTACACTTTAATCAAACCAATCTTTTTTTTTTAATATTATTCCGTAACTAGCTTATTATAAATCTATTTTTCCGTTTACTTTTTAATCAAACCATTTATATTTATATTATTAGTATACTTAAAAAATGAATAGGAAACATAAAAACCGCTAAACTAACATCAATGTCTCGTTTAGTCAAACCATTTTAAATAGTAAACTTAAAAAACTGAATATAAACATGTAACTTAAAAAAAATGAATATAAAACATAAAGCCCACTAAACAAACATCAACGTCTCAATTATCATAACATCCGTTTTCTGGCCTTGAGACTCAATAATCACTCTTGCTATAAATCTCCAAAACTGGAAACTCTATTCTAACTATCAATTATTATAACCTTTATTTTCATCACTTTCGTAGCATTGCACTAGATACTTTTCCATCCAAAAACTCAACCTGGTTGATTCTAAGTTTATTTTCTTATTCGCCGGGTCCCCATTGTAAAATATGTTTTCTGATAGGTTCTTTAATAACGGATTTGGGCTATTAATCAATACTTGTTTCTGATCGTCTGATGTTGGCGTCTTATGAAGCTGAATCGATAATCATGTTCTTTGTTATCGATTTGGTTTCCATTATTCTTTTGAAATTGATTGCGCAAAACAGGGGTTGATTTGAAATGGCGATACGATGGTTTCGAATTGATCAGATTGTACTTGGTTCCAATCATTAATCAATCAAATAATCATAGTGCCAAGCACGGGTGTGCTAGTATCTTCTTCGTAATCGAATTGTAAGCATGAGAAAGATATGTGAGGATGTTAAGATTTGTCGAGTGGGATGATCACAAATGAATGAAAAGGATTGGTATATATAGGGGATGTAAAACTCCTTCGAAACGGTGTGACCCTTTGATTGTAAACCGTTGATTATTGAACATATGCGTTGGTTCATGCAGAGCATGATACGAAACGACACCTTTATTAAATCTGCTTGTAAGGCATCATCAATTTAATGAAGGGATGCGCCGTTAGAAAACGATGCAAAACGACACCTTTGTTAAATTGGCTTGTGAAGTCGGCTCATTTGTTAAACGACCAAGAAGAAAACAAAAAGTATTTGAATTAATCGCCTTTACTCCAAGTTTGGCAACACCTCCCCATCTTCTTCACCATCCATCAATGCCGCAGCCTTCTCTAGACATGTATACGTTCGAACGGTGGACGGTTGTTGGTGAAAGAGAAGACGCCACGCTCGAAGTTTTTGTAAAGCGGTAAGCCGGAAACGGTGTCATGAAACGGTGGAGTTTTTTAAAGGATGCGAAAACAAACTGATGATGTGGCCGATAAAAAATCGCCACATTATGTTAAGTTTTCCAACCGACATGTTTTTTAAACTAAAATGATCCGCTCGGAAGTTGTTTTTTTTAGTAGAGTTAATTACTGTTTTCGTCCCTGTGGTTTGTCAAAAATCACTATTTCAGTCCATTAGTTTAAAAATTGCGATTTCAGTCCCTGTGGTTTCCCTTTCGTAACCATTTCAGTCCCTGTGGTTTCACTTTCGTAACCGCTTCAATCCATTTATTTTGTAAGTACAGGGACTAAAATGGTTGCGAGGTGGACTGAAATGGTTACGAAAGTGAAACCACAGGGACTGAAATCGCAATTTTTAAACTAATGGACTGAAATAATGATTTTTGACAAACCACAAGGACGAAAACAGTAATTAACTCTTTTTAGTAATATAATTTTTTTAATATAATATAATAATAATTAAGCAAATGGGTATGTATGGATACTTTTAAAAGTAAGTCATAACTTTTCATTCTAAAAAGGAAAACTTTTTATTAGTGTATAATTTTAACTCTTAAACCATCTTAAACACCACCGTCGGATACAACCGTCACCACCACCGTAAGATACCACCGAAATTACGTCACGTACACACTCTCCCAGCGCAATCGCTGCAACTATCGATCTCATCGGCGAAGACCTTCTTCACAACATCGTCGGTAGACTTCCGGCAACCCCTTCGTCTCCGCCGCTTGCGTCAGCCGCTCCTGGAACCTCGTTTGCGAACGCGTCCTTTCTCGTCCGAAGCTCGCCTCTGCATGCTCCTTCAATGATTCTCTCCAGGTTACTTTTTTCAAACCCTAACTTTTCCATTAATCTGAAATTATACTTGAAATCGTGTTGTTATACAATTTTATGCCCTAATATATTATGATTAGGATGCTGTTGAAGAGGTGTTGAATAAAGTATTATCGGAGCCGATTCGTCCTCATTTTGCCATTGCTTCTATTGCTGGTTATTATGAGGTAGACGCTTTGGGAGATGCTCGCCAACTCGTATGCTAATTTTCTACTTTAAAATTGATATATACATATATATATATATATACACACACAAACATATATGTTTAGAATCAAATACAAAGGCTCCTAAAAATAAGAAGTCTTACAAAAGGTATCAAACTTACTCCGATCGACCGCGTTCAAGTGGCATTGGAACCGTCTCATCGAATTCTACGACGTGAGATTTTAGGTTTTCACTTTTGGATTTATAGGTTGTAGATTTTAGAATATTTTTTATTATCATTGTCTCTTTTTTCGACTCATTGTATCTTTTTTTGCGACTCAGTGTGTCTTTTGTTTCCTCGACATCGTGTTATATTTTTCGGGCGTTGTGTTATAATTTACAATCGTGTTATAATTTCCTCGACATTGTGTCATCTTGTGCGATCCATTGTGTCTTTGTACACTTCTTATTTTTAGGAGCGTTTGTAGAATAACTTAACCCTATATATATATACACATACATATATATACCATAAATTTCACATCCTTAATCAGTAATGGATGAAATAATTAGTTGCATGTACACAGGCCTTGAATATTTTAGTGATTTCATGAATGACTTGCAGATTAATGCAGCACTAGGCACTCATGTTCCAGTCATTATTAATCGTCCCCATGGAATAATTGGAAGGGATGCAATTTCTGATGAATTCAAAGAGGTTTTGTTTTCTCTCTTATTTTGATTGTAATTTACCACTTGTTATTCTTTGGTGTTATTTGTTAAGAAAGTAACGAAATGGATAACATACAGATTGAGTGGTATAATCCTTCTGATGAGATTGATGCAATCATGTTGATTGTTGGATTTCTACCAGGGCTGAAAACCAAAATAATCCCACTTTTGCAGCAAGTTCAAGTAATAAATCTCGCCTTTTTTATGTGCTGGTTTAGATTTTTTTTTTTTTTGTAATATGTTTATGTATTCATGCATCAGGAGCCACGAGCTGTCATGATTGACGAATTTGTAACAGACATTAGGGAGTACTCAACTTCAGTTTCAGGGTGTAACTCACCTGCGGCTGTCATAATGATGTCCGGTGTAAGTCTTTCCTCATATTCTTTGTGTTGGGCTAATTGGTGTGGAGGCCCGATCAAGGGAGGGTGGCCGGCCCTAGCCTTGGGTTGGCCCACACGTTTTTTATTTGGCAGTTAAATTAGGGTTTTAATTTAGCCGGCCCTAGTTATCTTTATGTGGGTTGGGCCTAACTTGGGGAACAAGTTTCCTAACCCTAGATTAGTCTCTATATATTGATATCATTGTACATGTAATTCCTTGAGCACCTGAATAATAAAGAAACCCTAGTTGCAGCACAGTGGACGTAGGTCAGCTGACCGAACCACTTTAAATCTTCGTGTCGTTTATTGCTTTCGTGTGTGTGTGTTCAGTTTCGTGTGTGTTCAATCCTAGCGATCCTAACAACTGGTATCAGAGCTTTGCTCTTGATCGGGATCACACGAGAACACCAGAACCGCCACCTTCAGTTCTTTCGTCGTCAGCCACCCAGTCAACCGCCGCCGCTGCCACCCAGCTTTGCTAGGGTTCCGCCGCCGCCGTTAGGGTTTTCGCCGCCGTCACAGAAGAAGGTTTAGGTTCCGTTTTTTTTTTCGAAAGCTTTAACAACAAGTCCCGAATCAGCCAAAATCAGAGATCTATTTTGCAGAAGAACAGTTTTGCTGAATCAAAGAGACCGACTACAGAAACCTAAAACCTGAGTCAACCGCATTTGTCAGGTTTTATCGTTTCAGTTAAAGTTTGAGTTTTGATTATCAAGTTCGTTATCCCGCTACGTGTTAAATAGATTGATTTGCTGTGTTTATCTCTGTTTATCCATAACTAGTGTTTCGTTTAGTCATTGCCATGGCTGTAGACGGAAAAGTTGTAATAGAGAAGTTTGATGGGAATAAATTTGGTTGGTGGAAGATGCAGATTGAGGCACTACTTTGTCAGAAAGACTTAGATGTAGTGCTTGAGGGTGAGAAGCCAAAAGATATTCCACAAGCAGATTGGGTGAAGTTGGATAAGAAAGCCAGAGCAGTGATAACGCTTTCTCTGTCAGAGAATGTTGCCTATAACATCCAAAAGGAGACCTCAGCTAAAGGTATGATGGAAGCATTATCTAACATGTATGAGAAGCCTTCTGCAGCAAATAAGGTTTATCTTATTCGAGAGCTTGTGAATACCAGGATGAAGGAGGGTGACTCGGTAACAAATCACATCAATAACCTAAACTCAATCTTGTCTCGGTTAGTGTCTGTCGATATTAAGTTTGATGATGAGGTTCAAGCCCTACTGTAATTACCCTCATTGCCTAATAGTTGGTCCGGAACCGTAACTGCAGTTACTAGCACTTCGGAATCGAGTAAATTCACATTTGCGAAGATGCGGGATCTTATTTTGGGAGAGGATGCTCGACGTCGTGGTTCAGGTGAGTCTTCGAGTTCTTTGTTGAGTACAGAGGCCAGGGGAAGAAAGAATCAGCGTGAAAGTCGTCAGAGCAAGAGGAGGAGTGTGTCTAAGGTTCGGAAGGATGTGGTATGTTGGAATTGCAATGACGTAGGACACTCTAGGAATCAGTGTTCGAAACAGAAGAAAGAAATAAACTCTGCAGGAGACTACAGTGATGATGATGATGATGCGTTAGTCTGTAGTGTGGAGAGCAGTGTGGATTCCTGGGTCATGGATTCTGGTGCTTCATTTCACGCTACCCACAACAGTGAAGCACTGCAGAATCTGAAAGAAGGTGACTTTGGAAAGGTAAAACTGGCGAATGATGAGGTACTTGATGTTACGGGCATGGGTGACATTGTTTTGAAGACTTCAGTTGGTTCGTGGACTTTAAGAGATGTCAGGGTTATTCCAGGTCTGAAGAGGTTGTTGATTTCGGTTGGCAAGTTGGATGATCAGGGACATGAAGTTAAGTTCGGGAATGGACAATGGAAGGTTGTCAAAGGGAATATGGTCATGGCTCGTGGAAAGAAAAGAGGCTCATTATACATGGTCAGTATATCATCAGAAGGAAGTGACGTTCCAGTTCTGAAGAAAAACAAAGTCGGGTTCACAGAATCTCAGGGGCAGAAGAGGGTTTCCTTTGCAAGAGAGAAACCTAGAGTCACAGGGAAGATTCAGGATGAACGTGTTTGGAAGGTCAAACCAGTCGGGGGACATTGTGACAAATTGAAACGTATAATTGTAATTAGGTTTTTCTTATTGAATAATGAAGAATACAAGGCCCTATATATAGATAAACTAATTACAACTTGGTACCCTTAATAATAATAAACTTGTCTAATTTAACTAACTTAGTCTAACATCCCCCCGCAAGTTGAGGGCGGGGAACGACCTGCAACTTGGACCGTAGAAACTCAAATCTTTGTGAAGGTAGAGCCTTTGTAAACACATCAGCAATTTGATCATTAGTGGAGATGAACTTAACATTCAGCTTCCCTTGAGTAACATGTTCACGAACAAAGTGATAGTCTATTTCAACATGTTTTGTACGAGCATGAAACACTGGATTAGCAGAGAGATAGGTTGCACCAAGATTATCACACCAAAGCGTTGGTGCCTTGCTAACCAGACCGAGCTCATGAAGAAGAGATTTCAGCCAAATCAGTTCTGCTACAGTATCAGCAATAGCCTTATATTCAGATTCTGTTGAAGATCGAGAGACAGTTCGTTGTTTTCGAGCAGACCACGAAATAAGATTAGAACCCAGATAGACAGCATATCCCCCCGTGGAACGACGATCGATAGGGCAACCAGCCCAATCAGAATCCGAGAACGCCCGAAGACTAGTGGCCCAATGAGAGTCAGAAAAGGCTTGTAGCGTAGACCACGAGAGTTACCACGGGAAGAACCACGAGAGCCACGGTTGCCTCTGTTGTTGTTAAAGGAGCGAGACCCAAAGTAAGCTTGTGGTTGTGAAGAAGGTGCAGGATGAAGTTGATATCCCAACTGAGAAGCCATGAGTTGAAGATTGTGAAGTTGTTGCCGTAGGGAATCAATATTTGGCTGTGGAGGAGTTGGGACAGCAGCTGTAAGAGGCTGTTGTGAGGTTGTGGCAGCCGCAAATAAGGCGTGTGGCGCCTGCTGATGGGTGGCCAAGATCTTTGTGATCATGTAGTCATGATCACTTAGTAACCCGTGTAGTTCAGTAAAAGTAACAGGAGGGGAACGAGCCAATAAGTTGGCTTTGAGGCCATTATATTCGTCACGAAGGCCGGTAACAGTTAACATGACCAGATCTTTTTCCTTCATCGGTTCTCCTATGTTGGCAAGGGCAGTAGCATACTCTTGAGCCCGGGCCAAATAGTTAGCCGGTTTTTCATCACCCTTCATGGTGATACGCAGCAGTTGGCTTTTGAGAGTAAATTCATGAGAGGAAGAAACGGGTGCATAAGCGCGTTCAAGTGATAACCATACCTCACGAGAAGTGTGTCCGTGAACATGCTGAAAAGATTCCTCAGAAACTGTGTTGACAATAAGCATGCGGACATGAGCATCATTGGCAAGCCATGGAGCGTAACTCGGGTTGACAGTGGTGGTTGTTCCAGTTGTAACATCTTTTAATGGGCAAGGGATGGTACCATTCACATAACCGAGTAGGTTATGAGAGGCAAGGAAAGGTTCGACTATTTGTTTCCAATAGCCATAGTTTGTAGGTTTTAGGTTGAAAGCAAACTTGTGAGAGTTATGGATAGCTTTTTCCTGATTTGTAAAGGTTGTGATGGCAGCCATAATAATCAGCTGTTGGTTTGGTGATCGGCTGTGGCGGCTGTTAGGTTTAGATATGCTGTTTGCGGCTGTTACTGTTTGCGGCTGTTAGGGTTGATAGCTGCAGCAGGATGGCACAGGATTGATAATTGGCTGTTGGTTTGGTGATCGACTGTGGATGTTAGAATCCACAGGATTGATGATTAGCTGTTTGCGGCAGATTTAGGGCAGAAGGAGGCTGCGGCAGATTAGGGTAGAAGAAGGAGGCTGCGGCAGATTTAGGGTAGAAGGAGGCTGCGGCTGCTTTAGGGTTTAGGGAATCCCGGAGCGTATAAGCTCTGATACCAAATTGAAACGTATAATTGTAATTAGGTTTTTCTTATTGAATAATGAAGAATACAAGGCCCTATATATAGATAAACTAATTACAACTTGGTACCCTTAATAATAATAAACTTGTCTAATTTAACTAACTTAGTCTAACATGACAGTAGGAGCGCAAGGCGTGTTTCAGTTACAGTTTCAGGGCGACAGTGGGTTAAAAAGACCAGAATTCCAAATGGAAAAGTCTCTCCAGAGAATCTCTTGCTAGTATTGGAGAGTGTGTTCTCAGGATTTCTCAGGATTCGGCAGTTCGTTTAAGTGGGAACCGGCAGGGACAGAGAATGAGTCACAAGTTGTGACTGATGAGTTGAGGCTCAGTGGGAGCTTCAACGTGCCTTCAGGTTAGTTGTTGAGGAGGCTGCTGCAACTAGGTGGTAAAGGAAGATTACAAGATGTACAAATTTTGAAGACTATTGGGCGTTGTTCGAGCCTCCAAGTGGGAGATTGTTGGGCTAATTGGTGTGGAGCCCGATCAAGGGAGGGTGGCCGGCCCTAGCTTTGGGTTGGCCCACACGTTTTTTATTTGGCGGTTAAATTAGGGTTTTAATTTAGCCGGCCCTAGTTATCTTTATGTGGGCTTGGGCCTAACTTGGGGAACAAGTTTCCTAACCCTAGATTAGTCTCTATATATTGATATCATTGTACTTGTAATTCCTTGAGCACCTGAATAATAAAGAAACCCTAGTTGCAGCACAGTGGACGTAGGTCAGCTGACCGAACCACTTTAAATCTTCGTGTCGTTTATTGCTTTCGTGTGTGTGTTCAGTTTCGTGTGTGTTCAATCCTAGCGATCCTAACACTTTGTGCATATACTAGTACCAATAACCTTCTTGTTTTTTTAACCATTTCTAATGCTCTATGGAGTTTGGTTACAGAGTTGTTATGAAAGCATAAAAGATGCTATAGAGAAATTGGGTAGGTGTTGCTTTAGAAACACTTCACTTTCTTATGCTGAATTATATAGTTAACTATATGTATTTTTCTTCATTATTTTAGATTATGCCATGTCATCAGAAACCGTCATTGTTGGTAATAATTTATCTCAGTTTCGATATACCAATGATGCTCAATTTGGTACTTCTGCTGCTGCTGCTGCGTTGGTATTTGCGGTGGATATGAATAAACCTCCTGGTAACATCAAAATCTACACTTGTGGATATATATCTGATGTACCACTGTTGCTCAATTTGGTTTATTATGTTTTGAGCAGGTATTGGAGAAACTCAATTTCACGCTTTCTGATCGAGCGGATTGTCACCGGTAGGCCCCACATACAAGGCAACATCTGTTAATGGGAATAATTTTACTACTAAAATCACTGCAAGAAGAGAAGGGTCGGGTGAGAATATTGATGGGGAAACTATTTTGAACCGAGCTTATGATGAAGTATGTTATTCTTTATCTCTATTTAATACTCAAGCAGTCAAGCTACATCGTTATTGTTATAACTAATATATTAGGGACTTTCTCATATAAATCATTCTAAAAGTTTAAAATTTCATACGTACACATTCCACAATAGATTAAACAATATCAGATACAAAGTTACTTATAATAATAGTTATAAGCCTGTTTCACTAAATAAATGCAGAAAACATTATGCATTGAGAGGATGATTCACAGTAACAATGTTGTTATAATAGTGACCTTTTAGTACAATATTTGGCATTTTTCTCTAGGTAAATTACATAAAAATTAACACAGTCGGGTCACATTTCTCTTTAGTAAATATTGTTCTCTTAAATTGTGTTATATTTTTGGGATTTTGGATTTAAATAACCCCAGCTTTCACCATTTGGTCGATAACACTCTCAACTTACAAATTGTACCACGCCACTCCGAGCTTTCAACTTATTTTCTTGTGGCACTCCCAAACTAACTGAACCCTAACCCAGTTAGCTGATGTAAGATGATACGCCATTAAACAAGTCAACATCAGATGCCACGTCATCAAAAAAACCACGGCAACAAAAAAGTGCCATGTCAGATGCCACGTCAGCAAAAAAGTGCCAAATCAGATGAGGGTTCAGTTAGTTTGGAAGTGCCAGAGGAAAATAAGTTGAAAGTTGGGAGTGGCGTGGTACAATTCGTAAGTTGGGAGTGTTATCTGACAAATGATGAAAATTGGGGTTATTTAAATCCAGTGTCCCTATATTTTTTGCAGTTGCCTTCTGTTTTTTCCTAAGTTTTCGAATTTTAATTGTTCATAAACAATGACAGATAGGAGATCCAGATCAATATCATGCTCTCCTCGTTGGGGTAACAAAAAAGAGAATACTCCATTGGTCAAGAAAATGTCGGATGTATGACGTCTCTTGCATTCCATGGAGTTCCTTGGTAAGATATTATACTTTTTCTTGTTTCTTTATATAGTCTTTTTTGGGCAATTACATATATCATCATTTATAACATAGAAGTCAACTTATCATTATCAAAAAGTCACTAAATAGTGCAACCTTTGCATATCATTAGCAAGAAACCATCACTAGTGCTCAAGTGGTGGCCACAGGTATTTAAGTTCCACCTTTGGTGGGCCCGGGTGAGTTTTCCCCTCAAGGTCTCAAGTTCGAGTCTTGGTGATAGGGGTTTCTCATTGAGGGGTTAAAATTGGGGATCTTTTGTGCGAGGTGGCTCTCTAGCGCGGACCCGGTTAAGACAGCGTATGCTAGACCTCCCGACATTCGCGAATAATTCACACCTTTCAATAAAAAAAATTAGCAAGAAGTTCACAACTTGCATAGTCAACCTTTTCATATCATTAGCAAGAAGTCATCATACTGTTTTAAATTATAAATGATGCACCTGTGATAATGGGTTGTTGATTTCTTTATATGGTTCTTCTTAGTGCGTGTTTGGGATTGCTTTCGAATATTAGATTATCTGACTTGAAACGCGAAAGTTGGATTATTTATTTTAATAAGTGATTCCAAACGGACCCGGTAGAAGTGGTGGGTTGGGAATTGTTCAAGATAGGCATCTTTTGGTAAATTGTGGGTTGACCCGAAACTCTAGTAGTTCAAAATATTTTTTTTATTTTTTATTTTTAAATTTTATAAATAATCAGCTATTTTGCCCGTGTATGGAAGAAGTTAAGTTTAATAATGAAACAACAATTGGCAACTATTATGTAATAATAATCTTATACTAAAGAATAAAATCAAAAAAAGGGTTTTTTTCATTTCCATAATATAAATTTGCATTTGTTATAAAGTTAATAATTGTATATCATCTTCATCCAGGAGTTCCCGGGGGGATTTTTATGTTCCTGGCGGGGCACTCAAAACCGGCGATGCATTCCGTTTATACCACACAGGTTCTACCACCGCTCTATCTTCTGCAGCTGCTGTCTCTAGCCATCTGAGATCTTTCAATGGAAGGAGCAACAACACAACTGACGGTGATAAGCTTGAGGTGTTTGGCGGTCTTATATTCACTTCTCCTGATATCTTTAGCCTTGGCCAACCAGACATTAACAGCTCACCGTTTTTGGACAACTTCCCCGGCGTGACTCTTGGCGGGAATTTTTGTAGCAGCGTGATTGGACGTCGTGTTTTGACCCCGTACGTTAAAGAATCTCATGAACAAATGGTACGATGTTGTGTGCACTATGACTGTAGTGTCTTTTTAATTATGTGTTACACTCCTTTAAATTAATTAGTGTCGTTCTTGTGACGGGAAAAAATGTTTTATCCTTTTTAAACTCAAGTGATACTGGTGCTTTTTGCTAATTGTCTGCTATTTTACATCATAGGGTTACCATGTAGTTCTTCATTGTAAAATTTTCAACTTCAATTTTCACTCATTCTACCCTTAATGATTAAACTATATTAAATAGTAATTACACATTCCTAGAAATTTATGCATATGGGAAAACAGATATTTAGGTTATATAATATGCACATCTCCGAGGACATAATCGGGGAGATGAGTTCTTGGAGACGTCAGGTTAAGGTTATGGACTTTTAGGGAGTTTATAGATATGTCTTAGTGTTAGTTTTGCGTTAGCGCTGTCTTTGAATATCGATTTTTTAGGTCCTTTCAAGGGGGTTGATGATATTTTTTCTTGTCTCTTTGCTCTTGTCGGTTATTATAGTTTATTATAAGATGGGGAAGAGATGATGCTACAATGCATGTGTGAACTCATAAGGATGTACCATATACAAAATGAAGTTTTCCGGGAAAAATCAGTGGTGACATGTTATTTGACATGATAAGGGAGGGACGGCTGAGATGGTTCAGACATGTAAAGAAGAGACAGATGTCGGCTCTAGAGAGTATTATGGTAACTCCCATAGTGGAGGGGAGGGGACCCAAATTAGCATGAGATGAGCCTGTTAGGCAAGATTTTTCTATACTTGCACCTCTCCAAGGAGATAATCGGGGACAAGAATTCTTGGAGATGTAAGATTAAGGTTGCAACTTTTAGATGTTATGGACTTTTGGGGAAGTTTATAGATCTGTCTCAGATATGTCTCGTGGACTTAAATTTTACTATACTTTTGTTTATCCTAGCTTTACCATTGTCTCAACGTTGTCTTCGCATACAATTTTTTTAGGGGAGTGTATAGGTATATTCAAGGGGTTAGTGATACTTTTTCTTGTCTCTTTTATTTGTTGCTATAATAGTTTACTCGTCACCTTATGCGAACAGTAGTTTACTACTATCATCAATAGTACCTTTGGTTTGTTGTTGCTTTGATTCTCTTAGCCACATGTTATAAGGATTACTATATAGTACACTAAAATGTTCTTGGAATCGGGTGTCTCGTTGGTAGTAGCTCTTTATTTCCTAGAATAGAACTGGTTAAGTTTGCTTGTTTTTTTTTAAATCAACTAATATGAACAAGATTTTACATTCGTATACTTAAATGAACAAACATGATCAACTTCTTGTTCAACCATATATGTTTGTAAATAAAAAAAATATGTCTGATCATATATGTCTGCGAACATGTTCATTCATATACGTTTGTTTATATACAAATATCATATACATGTTAAATAATTTTTTTTTATCATTAGACACCCCTAAAGTAAAGAAACATAAGAAAATAAATATTATATATACAAAGAATTACACGAATAGTCCCCGTGGTATAGTTAGATTACAGTTTTGGTATCTACGTTTAATATTTTACATCTTTGGCGAGCAACTCATTTGTTCCTTAAGAGGAGATGTCCATACATTTTTATGTTGACACGACTATAATATCACTTTAAATTTACAAAAAAATAAAAAATAAAAATCTAAAGACCCCTTGGCCACACACCTCTTCATCTTTGTCCATCCCTACGAACAAACAAGTTCGGCGACTCGCGCTTTTTTCTTTTGGACAACAAAAAGTAGCTGACCCAACGGGTTCGGCACCAAGCTTTTCAAATATACCAAGATTACTAGAAAACATCATTAATACGTTACACAATCACTATACAAAGAAAATAAATAATATCAAGTTGAACATAAGGGACTATCTGTGTAATTCTTACTTATGTATATCTTAATACTTTTGTTATTAATATTCTTTTAAACATTTAATTTTTTTACGAGTTTGTTTGTGTTCGTTTAACAATCATATTTTTTCTTAATTAACAAACGTCATAACAGAATTCCATCGATGACGATCCCTTTGTGATAAGGTGATTTATCTATGGAATGAGATTGAAGGCCTAGTAAGGGCTTGACAATCTTTTCGGATCATATCAACTTGGTTATTAAAGGTAGAGTTCGTCTTGTGAAATCATAAAATTACTTAATCTTTATTTTTAACTATTTTCTATTTATATGTGCAATTATTTTTTTTACAAATGTTTAATTACATAGACAAGATATTACATGGTTTATATTTTTATCACCAGTTATTTTATATTATATGTTGATTTACTTAAACTTGTAAAGCTAACTAGACCTAATATGTAAAATTCAGACTTGAGGTTGTTTATGAAACAACACTAAGACTTAAGCTCAGCTCAAGCTCCTTTAAACTCAGTGTCCATTTATTAAATGAAATCAAAACTTAAGCTAAACTCGAGCTTGTTTAAGCTCGGTCTATGATACAATCGTACATCAACTTTTATATGTTTCTTATTAATAAAAAAAAAACTCATGTAGGTTTCCTACACAGTTACATATATGTAAACGTAAAATAACTTTGTCATAAAAACTAAAATGTTGTTTTTAGCAAACTATGTGAGAAGTGTTTCCCTTTTTAGATTTTTTTGATTTTTTTTTACTTTTACCCTTTAAGTCTTTAACCGTCAAATTTAATACTTATAACCCCTGACTTTATAAAGACTTTGTAATCGAGTTTTACGTATTTATATTTATGTACGTGTCGGTATAAATTCAAATTGATTTACATTTTGACGTAATTTTTTTCCGAAAATGATTTGGCTCAAATATAATATGTTCTTATATTTATTATTATTATTATGTACGTTTTCAGTTGGTTTATATATCAATCGAAACCCCGTAGCATAACACAAGTGCATCAAAATGAAAAGAAATAATTGTAGAAGCTATGTTTGTAAAGGGTAATTATGAAAAGTGGATTGTAGTGGAGAATAGCCATCAAGTAATTTCCAATAATACCCCAATGGAGTTAAACTCCACCCTCTCACACATACCAAAACAAGAGCCTGCATCAATGACTTGTACAGTCTGCAAAACCAATCACCCAATTGGCATTTTGTTTGAGTGTGGTGGGGCCCATGGTAAGCAAGTACCATGTAACATTCGTCGAAAAACGGGTTTTTCAAACCCGCTTCGTTTAATAATCAAGTATTCAGTTATAAGATTTCGTTGCGTATTTATTGTTCAGATTATTTTAAATAATACATAATTAATAAACATTTTAGAATTTAAAAACCATAATTAATAAATAATAATAATAAGTGAATAAAAAATAAAATGGAGCCGCCGGATCTCGAACCCGGGTCGCCCACAAACACAAACACACAACACACCACTCCGCCACACACTTCACTTGTGATAAACATTGAATCAAATAACACTTAAAGTAAAACCCGAAAATCAAAACAGGAAATCAGCGCGCCCAGAACTCGCAGTCGCCGGAAAAACCGAGATTTCCGCAATTTTGGCTATTTCCCTTTGACTGAAACGCGTTAACTGATTTCGACATCAGTTATAACCGATGCCTAACCATCAATTTCAGTCATAACCGTCGAGACCTTTGACCGCGAATCATGACTCAAATTCGAACCCAATTCAGCCTGTTCTTCCTTATAAATACCCACTCAAACTTCCAGTAAACCTTTCGCTCAGAACCACACTCTCTTTCGAAGCTTTATTCCTTCCAAAGCTCGTCGCCGGAGATTTTCATTTTCGCCGGAATATTACAGGAATCACTTATCAGAAAACCGCATTCGTTCTTCAGACGGTATAATTGTCTAAACCTTCTTGCTATCTCTTGATTAATAATCTAATTGCTCAACACAATAATCGAAACTGTTAAAACAGTTCATTCAGCCGGAAATCGCAAATCAGAGCCGACGAACACTTGCCGAAATCTGAAGAAAACTCTCCGTCTTGGTATATCATATTCCTTAATCTTTATTTTCCTATTCCATTTCAATCGAGTATAAGTTGTTGGTCGATTAAGCAAAACGGTCGTTTTCACTGTTCTGAGTTCTTCTTAATGAAGAAGACGAAGTTAAGTTGTATATTAATGTAATTAAAATCGTATATTTAACCGGGTTAGACACACAGTCTAGCGGTGGACTGTGTGCAAATATAAAACGCACGTCCCGGTTCGAATCGCACATGTTACCGACTTTCAGAAATAAAACCAACATTTTTAAAAAACCTAACCAGATCAAGTCACAGTATATACATAAGAGGAATATAATCCATTAATTAAACAGATTAGACACACAGCCTAACTAGTTGGGCTGTGCGCACTCGAACTGAAGGTCCCGAGTTCGACTCCGGGTCTCTGCAACTGGTTCGGCCAGATTATAACATTTTTAATAAAGACTAAATATGGTTAGAGTCAGTTAGTATATAAATATAATTAAAACCAAGAATATTTCAGATTAGACACGTAGCTCAGTTGGTAGAGCTGCGTGCACGTATACGAGAGGTCCCGAGTTCGAACCTCACTAGCCGCATAGAATAAACACAGTCTGACCGGTCAAGACCCGGTCAAACCTAACAAAAGTCAACCCTTTTTGTTTTATTGTTATTTATTTATTTAATTGAAAAATTAATTAAAAATACTTAAAAATAGTTTTTTTAAAGTTAGAAAATTTCATTAAAGCTCACGAAAATAAATCTAAAAATCTCATTAAGAACACTAATTAAAAACATTAATCTCAAATAAAATTTATTTATTTATCGAATCATTTCGTTATTATTTAGGTTAGTTTTTCCCTCGTCGGTTGAATCATAAACTCGTGCGCATTCATCATCATCAAAGAACGCTCCCACGGTGAGTGAATCTCTACCAATTCCCCGTTTTAATCATGTTTTGGGGCGTATCATATGTCGTACAATTCTTTTATTTTATTTAAACACTTGTGCATACATCATATCCGTGATCAAATGTGTATCAATTGTTGTGTGAATTATATGTAGATTGGATTTATCATTTTCAGCGCACGCATTTCATTAGGCCCATCAGTTCCCCGTGGGATACGGGTTGAGCATTAGGAGCCTCATTAGATCGGTTCCGTTTGATTGAGCCTTGATCTCACATACATCATCATTCATGTCATATACTCATCCAAAGTGGTTTGTGATTGTTTATCTATATATGTTTGCTCACATGTGATTATTGCACGAATTTTCTGTATTAAATAAAACAAGAAATTAGTAAAAATATTTTATCAAGGTTCACTCGCCAACTTTTGTTGACCCAAAATCTCCCCCGTTTTACACATGATACAGGTGATCCAGCTGAGACAGGAAACACTTAGGAAGGCGTAGAAGAATAAACAAGTTTATGCTTTGGAATAATTATATAGTTTCATTTTCTTGTAATTGTATGAATTTTGTTTGGATATTTAAGTTTGTAATTTGAATTTAATAAATATGAAACATCTTAGTAAATATCATGAGCTTTGGTGATAACCCAATTATGCCCCGACTTTTATTCCGCTGTGGGTCGGGTGTGACAGATTGGTATCAGAGCTTGTGACTATAGGGATATAGGATAGGTTATTAGACCCTTAGAGCCTATACTATAGTTGATTAATTTTAATTGTTTATGCGTTACATGCAAAATTCATGATGTTTATATGTTTCATGTTTATTTTCACACTCATTGTTATGCAAGTATGCTCACAAATACATGTTATTATGCAATGCTCATCATGAATCATATCCTCATAACATATCATATCCATGAGAGCACACACCTCACGATTCCCATGATTTTTGCAATGATTTTTGTATTTTTCAAATCACATCAAAGTGAGTTCTCATGACGGGCATGTAGTAACTGGAAGGGTACGAGTACCGGTAGTTGGAACGTCCTGTCTAGGCTTGGCATTCGTATAAATCCAAAATAAAGGACCAGTTTGCCTACCTGGGGACCAACGATGAGAGTACGAAGGACCTATTAGGCCAAAGCATGCTATACCAAACGTCGTGTGAGCTAACCCCACTTTGAGTTGTCATTGTGTCACCTGGACACCCTCCTACCATACATCTCACAATCATATTTTACGAATTTCATTCGGGTGGTGCGAGTGTTAATCCGCCGACACCAATGTGAATCCTACCAAGTCCAATAGTCATGGGGGCCCACATGACTACACAGGCAATGGTATGGGGGACATTGGAGGCCCAAACATGAGCAAACCCAAGACATCCTATGGATGTAGTTAAATTATTGCCAATTATGTTGTTTTTCATTCTTTTTACGACACATGACACCTAGAAAATTCTCAAACTCACAATCTTCCTATGTATGTTCCTGTAGATGTCGGCTAGGCAACTACGTGGAGGAAGAAAGTCAGGAAAGTCAAGCGAACGCTTGGCCACACAAATTGCTAAACAAATGGCCGCAGTACTTCCTGACATCGTACTTCAAGTTCAACAAGCTCTCACCGCTAATCCCATCAACCCTCCCAACCAAGAAGACCAGAGCGTCGCCAACCCTCCTTCCAAAACCCCCAAGTGCAACCCTTCAAATCCTGCGATCCCCCAAAATATGAAGGGACCGAAGGTGTTACCGCCCTCCTTCACTGGTTTGAAGAAATGGAAAACACCTTCCTCAATTGCGATTGTCCCGAGGACCGTAAGGTACGTTATGCAACTGGAAGACTGTTTGGGGTAGCCCTTAACTGATGGAACACGGAAAAGGGTAAGCGAGGAGTTGAAGATGCCATGGCCTTAACATGGGAAGAGTTAAGGGAACTCATGACAAGACGCTTCTGTCCAAGAAGCGAAATCAAAAAGCTGGAAGACGAATTCCACACACTGAAACAAAAGGAAGGAGATCACACTTCCTATAATAAGAGATTTCTCGAGCTGAACCAGATGATCCCAAATTTGTTCACCCCTTTGTACCACTTAGTTGAACACTACATTCGAGGCCTCCCTCGAAAATTCAAGATTCGGTTTTAAGCACATCGCCTGCAACACTTGAAGCCGCGATGGAGTTAGCTACAGAACTCACTGAAAATCACATTCGAAACGGCAAGTTCAAAGATGAAAAGAAGAAAGCATCCATAGAGACCCCAACTCCAAACCACCCCGTCTCCTCCTTGAAATTTGCTGGTAAGAGGAAACGAAACAACAAGAATTTCGCTGTCACTCAAACCAACCCTCCTATCACTGTTGCACCAATCACCCAAATTGCTTCCCCAGCTGCACCTTTTCAAAAAGCCATATACCGGCCCACACCCAAAATGCAACCGTTGTCAATACTATCACCCTCCCGAAAGCCCCTGCCAACATTGCACAAGCTGTGGCCGTGCGGGTCACACCATACAAACCTGCCGTACTCTTCAACGAATGAACCGCAATCAACCTCAAACCCAAACTCAAAATTAGATAGTGGGTCAAACCCAACAACCCTTACTTCTACCACCTGCACAACACGCAGCCAAATCTTACTATCAACCCAACTACCCCATGATGCAACCCATGCGAGCTTGTTTCAACTGTGGGGACCCAAACCATTTCAGGAACACATGCCCACGCCTAGTGAACATCATCCATGCCCAAGCTCATGCAAACCCGGTAAACCAAGCAAATCAAGCTCCCCCACCTGCCAGAGGGAGATCTTTCAATATCAATGCCAGCCAAGCCCGGGCTGACAACAACGTGGTCAACGGTACGTTTCTCATCAATGGTAGTTATGCATCCATATTATTCGATACTGGTGCGGATAAGAGCTTTGTGTCCTTAGAATTTGAACCTATCCTCGACCAACCTCGTGTTAATCTCATCGAATCTCTAACGGTGGAAGTTGCTGACGGAAAACCCGTCTCATTAAATTTTATTATACGCAATTGTACTCTCACCCTAAACGATCACGATTTTCCACTTGACCTTATTCCTATGAAGTTGGGAAGTTTCGATGTTATAATCGGTATGGACTGGCTCAGCCAGCATCACGCTGAAGTGGTGTGCCACGAAAAGTTCATTCGCATTCCTCTCACAGACGATCAGACACTACGTATTTTTGGGGAAACCCCTTCAAAAGGACTCAAATTAATGTCCTGCCTCTAAGCCCGAAGATATCTCCGCAGGAACTATGTCGCATTCCTAACCCACGTCGTCAAAAAGGGAAACAAGGAGAGAAAACTTGAAGATATCCCAGTTGTGAAAGAATTCCCACAAGTCTTTCCCGACGACATTGCAGGACTTCCTCCGGTGAGAGAAGTCGAATTTCGCATCGATCTTATACATGGCGCTACACCAGTCGCAAAATCCCCTTATAGGTTAGCCCCATCCGAAATGCAAGAGCTGACCAGTCAACTGCAAGAGCTGACTGACAAAGGATTCATACGTCCTAGCTCATCGCCTTGGGGTGCGCCTGTTCTTTTGTCAACTGAAAGGGGAATTTGGTCTTTTCCACTTTATGTACAAGCATTTAGCATAATGTACAAGTATTCAAAAGATCGAATGGCCATTTAAGTTGACAAAAAAGATGAAAATACCCCTGACTTAACGGAGAAAAATGGATAGAGTTAACGAGCCAGATGAAAATGTCAAGATTTCAAACCTTTTGGATCCGGATACAGAAAAACAAACCATTGGACGAAAGTCGCAAAACTGGCCAAAACTTAGGGACGAAAATGACACTCTACTCTTTAATAATTTTCTACTCTTTTTTTGTGCACCTATATTTTTATTTACTATATGAATGTATAATAATACAGGCTCCAACACGTTTGTGGAATCACTTCGCGAGAGGATGTTTAGGCCATCGTTATCCACCATACTCTCCGAGAATCCAAAGTAGGTAATACCTTTACTTTGTTTTTATTTTTTTTATTTTTAATGTATTTGTTTGTATAAATATATCTATGATTCCCACATAATAATACTAGTTACTTTGTTTATCAAATTGAGCATCTACCAGGGTTGTCACAGTTTCGCCATCAGACACAGTGTTAACCGCAACAAAAAAGATGCTCGAGGGTCACACGAGCTCTGCTGTTGCAACTGTTGATAATAAGCCCGTTGGCATCTTAACGTGAGTTTTGAACTTTTGATTATATAACAATTATGCATTTAATGATAACAACAAAACAAAGCATAACATGAAATGTCTCCTTATATTAGATCAAATGATATCTTAATGAGAGTGATAGCACAAGATCTTCGCCCTGAATCGATCTTAGTTGAGAAGGTGATTACCTACTTTGTTCGCGTATCATTTACGAGCAAGCTAATATGTTATAATAAACTGGCCAAACTTGTTTTTTATGTAGGTGATGACTCAGAATCCAGAATGTGCTACACTAGATACGCCTATCCTCAATGCCCTGCATAATATGCATGATGGAAAGTATTTACATCTTCCGGTGTTGATAAAGGTATATATATATGATCATGCTAAAACTCACTCATTCACTTACACACACACACACACACGCTATGTGTTAAACGCATAGAAATTTTTTAGACCCTTGACTGTCAACATATTTATGAATATATGAGAAAAATATCAGTTTCGTCCTGAGGTTTGACCACTTTTGAGACTTTCGTCAAAGTTTGCTTTTCCGCATCTGATCCAAAAGGTTTTAAATCTTGCCATTTTCATCCAACTCCTTAACTCCATCCATTTTTAAGGTTATGTCAGGGTATTTTCGTCTTTTTTTTTCTATTGGTTAATGTTTATAAGAATAGTCATAACTAGAAAGTCAGCGGAGGTATATCTTTACTTCTTTATAGTGTTTTTTTATTTTAATAAAAGATGTCTAAAAAGACGGAAATACCCCTCATTTAACGAAGAAAAATGGATGGAGTTAACAAGTCAGATGAAAATGTTAAGATGTCAAACCTTTTGGATCCAGTTGCGGAAAAAAAACCTTTGGACGAAAGTCGCAAAACTGGCCGTAACGAAAAAGGCGTTCTACTCTAAATATATATTGTTGATTAACGATAAAATACATTCGATATACATCTGAAACTAGCAGACCATTTGATGCAGAGGGAGCTGTTGTCGCCATCGTTGACGTTCTTCACATAACTCACACTGCAGTTACCACAGTAAGTAAATTATTTACTCATTTAATTCTTTTTCATTGTCTGTACATCTCCGTACCAAACGCACACTTCCTGTTTGAATCTGATATAGTATCGAAACACATCAGGTGGGAAATACAGCTGGCATAGATAACGAAGCCGCAAGTTCAATGATGCAGAAATTTTGGGATTCTGCAATGGCAACAAGTCCTGTAGCTGAAGACGATGATACAAGGAGGTTATTACTTATTAGCTATGCTGTTATTACTACATTTTTAAAAAAAAAATTATTTTTTGATACTTAATCTAAATAAAATTTGCGATAATGCAGTGAGAATTCCTTCAGATACATTAACGATGCAGAAACAATAAAATCGCTTCCATATCCTTCACCAACACTACCTTATACATTCCCTTTCAAAATCCAAGATAAAAAGGGCCTCATGCATAGATTTATTTGTGGTAAGCATTTGTTTTGTTTTTAATAATTAATAACTTTTTTTGTTGTGTTCTAAAAAAGTTTTGATTTATCGGGTTCTTGTTTTCGAATACAGATACTTGAAGTTTGGCGGATCTTATATCCGCAATACTTCAAAGAGTAGGAGGTGAAATCAACCGCATCCCACAGATTCTGGTATTACTTTTAATGATTTACTGGTGATAAATATATTCACTATTTTCCAGTTTTATGTTTTTAATAATCCAAATTATCCTCTTCTTGTAGTATGAAGACGAAGACCATGACAACGTTGTAATTGCGACAGATAGTGATCTTTCTGCAGCTGTCGAGTACGCAAGATTATCTGGGTGGAAGGTGCGTTTTGATTTTTACCTGAACAACTCGTAGTATACACAATATGGGTTAAGTTATTGTACAAATGGGTCTTAACAAACAAAAGACCCTTAACGTAAGAAGTGAATGGAGGGAAAAATTTTTTTTTGAATTTTTTCCCATCTTATTAAACACGTATTTTAGTCTCAGAATCCAAAAAAAATCGTGATTTTACACAAGTATAGTAATTATAATTACTCTACAAATCCTTCAATAATTACTCTGCTACTGTAAAATCTCGACCGTTTTTTTTTTTTTAAATACATTTTGCAATTAAACAGCATTAGTATGTAGTAGGGATAAAAAGTTTCAAAAAAAAAAATCCTCCTTCACTTCTTACGTTAAGGGTATTTTGTATGTTAAGACCCATTTGTATTTGATCTTTACACTACACATTTGTTGTTAATATTATGTATATATATACAGGGCTTAAAGTTGCATCTAGATTATTCTGGAGTACCTAAACATCGAAAAGGGTCTTTAACCGGATCAGGTGGTGTAGAATATGGTCAAAGAGACGCATGGACCACGGCATACAGCACGGTTGCAGCCGGGGCCGCATTAGTAGCCGGTTTAGGCATGGTAGCTTTCTTGAGAAGGGGTGGTGGTAATTGAAAACATTATTTGGATGTAAAGATATAGTTTTGTGAATGTAAAAAATATATATATGGTCTCATTTTTGGGCTCAAAATATATTTTAAAGCTGTAAGTTTTCAATACTTTTGGATTTCATGATTTTTTTAGTGAGGGTTTTTGTAAAAAAAGATGTTTTAAAAATAAATCGTCGACAGCAGGGTTCGAACCTGCGCGGGCGAAGCCCAACAGATTTCAAGTCTGTCTCCTTAACCACTCGGACATATCGACTGTTTGTTACTAAACACTAAAACCATTTATATGTTGTCACATTTTAGTTTTGAAATTGATTTTTTTTTGAACACCAACAGATCAATCCCGATTACTCTCGGGGCATCCACTGGACAAACGGAGTACTCCAAGAGTAACCCGAGTCTTCCACCACCACTTCCGATGAAAACTTGGTCCAATCCTGTAATGTTGGATAAAAGCGTTTGAATATGTAATTGCATAATATATTCTAATTTCTTTAATTTCTAATAGATAATAAAAGACTCCAAATAATGCTACATGTCATTCTCGTCTTCAACATCATAAATTTTATTTATATCTAATCTAATCTAAATTATAATAAAAGACTACAATAAATGTCACATGTCATTTTATCCTTTAACCTCACTCTTAAAGTTCCTCTAATTTAGATTTTAATTATTTATTAATTTGAATTTTAAACCTTCTCTGCATATATATATATATTTATATTTGTTTCCTGTATTTGATAAGTCTAAGATTTTTTTTTAAACAATTTAAAAAACAAGTAACCATATCATATATAACCTTAACTTTACGATAAATATAATATTATTAAATGGATTTTATTATGTTTTTATAATAAAATAATATGTTAACCTTAATTTGATTCATATAATTAGAAATTTTCAAATAAATATCCTCAGTTACACGATAAATGTAATATTCTTAAACGAATTATGTTATGTTTTTTTAATCAAAATAATATCCATTCAATCACTTTGATAATAACATATTACACCATAACTCATTTTTTTAATATTTTATAATAAACGGTTATAATAGTACGTTGATATGTTATAATTTATGTTATATTAGCTTACAAACCCGTGTATTACACGGGTTAAATATTAAAAAAAATTAGATTCAATATTATTAGTTTATAGGTGTTACAACCCGTGTATTTATATGAGTTGAAGGCCGAAACAAATGCATATATAATCCTTATCTTATAGTTAAAAAATGTATTAGTATTATAATTATAATCTTATACATTCATAATTCATTCATTAATTTTATCACACAGGTTGAGGAAATATATAAAAATATGTAATACCGTTAATAAATGTAATAATACTATATTCTTATCGAACGGTTGTATATCGTGTATTGTTGATTGGTATATCAATTGTTTCATGAATTATAATATTATTTAACTATTTTGTGTGATAAATTCAGTTTTGTAATTATAAATTAAAGTTAGAATATTATTTTTTTATTATATAACATTTTTGTTATAATATTTATTTTATAATTTATAATATTAGAAAGTTTGACATTTTTTATGGGTAAAAAGTTGAAAGAAGAGATTTTGTGCTGACATATAACATTTTTCGGAATCGTTATTTTAAAAATTAAATAACATAAATTATTATACATATTATACAACTATAAACATATTTCTACAAATCCGTGTAAAACACGGCACTATAATCTAGTATGCTTAATAATATACTTCCACGTTATAAATTTATATTGATATATGCTTAATAATATACTTCTTTTAATATTAATAACTAATATATAAATATCATTATCTTTATCCTTATTTTTATCTAATACTAATAAAACATTTCAGTTAATATCACATAACATTCTCTCTTTCACCTATTAATATTATTAACTAATATATTAATTTAATATCTAATTCTAATATTATTAATATACAATAACATATAAATATATATTTTATAGTTATATATAATGTAAAAGATATATAGAATTAAAAATATATCTCATCTGCATTCTTAACAAAAATTAATATAAAACAATATCACGATGATATTTGACTTTAATACATCATAATAATATTAATAATATCTAATATCTATGTTTATTAAAATATAAAGTTTATACAAATATACAATTTGTGTATTTATTAATTTAATATAGCTTAGTTATGACAAATTATTTTAGCAAAAATAAAATATTATTACTTTTTATATAATCATTAGATTATATTTTAATTTACAGTTATAATTAAAATTAATAATAATTAAGTTATTTGACATTATTGTATAAGATATATTTACATAGTTCTATCATCACATTTAAGCAATGATATAAACTAATTGGATGTGTTTAATTTGTTTTAGTTATCGAACAATAACATATATAATGTAAAGTAACAATTACTAGAATCCCTAACGTGATGCGGCGTGAGATCAGTTTCGATTGGAACCGAAAGAAAAAATCATAGAAATAAAGTCGTTAAACTTTAGAGTATAATGGTTTTGTAGTAATTAAAAAAATATGTTTAAAGTTTACTATTTCATGCAAAAAGAAAACATAATAATATCAAAGTGAAAACGATTAATGGAATATAAACTCAAGCTAAGGTTTAAGATTTAACCGTTTCAGATTCTTCTATATCTATAACTTTTCATTTCAAATTATCTATAATTCAAGTTGTGTAAATGGTGAGTTTTAATGTATCTAATGATAATTAACAATGAATATGTCGGTTAAATTCAAAGAAAAGAAATTTGATATTTTCCTGAGCGTGAGTGATTTTAATCATTTTTTGTGTTTTACTTATGTGATATTTTTTTTATTCAACCCATTTAATACGTGTCGTGTATAAGAAATATTTAGAGGTTTGTAAATATTCCTGATTTTATATTGTTTGATTTAATAAAATAATTCATTTATGTAATTTGGTTTCCACACTATAAATTTACATTATTTTTATCCTAAAACCCGTGTAATACGTGGGTCTATAAACTAGTGTTTACTAAAAACAAATTAATGAAGATTTATGTAAAGCATATAATGTATAATTCATATTTTTACGTCCATGTGGTTTGCTGATTTTAACACTTTCAGTCCAATAGTTTAAAAATTGCATTCATCATCCATTAATTTGCTGATTTTAACAGTTTCATTCCACATTAGTGTTAAATTTTAACAGTTTCAGTCCACACCAGTGCTAGTGGTGTGGACTGAAACTGTTAAAATCAACAAACTAATGGACTGAAACTGTTAAGATCAACAAAACTAATAGACGATAAATGCAATTTTTAAACTATTGAACTGAAAGTATTAAATTCAGCAAACACATGGATGACAATTGAGGTTTACTCTTCATATATTTTAAGTATTAGTATGATTATCTTTTTTATGTGGTGACCATTATTTTTTTACATATTATATTAGTTCGTATTTTTGACGTGTAAAATCGTGATGCAAAGAAACTTATTTTTTTTTACAAAATATATAAGATATGAGTTCAAACAACAATCACTTGATGTTTAGAAAGATTTGATTACTAGTGACTAAATTTCTCTAGTAAATACATTATACTATATCGTAAAATGTAGTAAATATACTACTAGTAATGATTTGATCAATAGCAACTAAAATTATGTAGTAAAATGTTGTATTTTCAGTTTTATCAGTTTGAAACTGAGTGATGGACGTCACATTTTATTTGGTAATTCAGACATTTATAAGTTTTCAGTAGAAAACAAAATAAAAGGGACCACTATAATTAGACAAATACGAGTTGGGTAAGCTATAAATTATAATATTTTCTCATTTGTCATATATTCAGTTTGTTATAATATAGTAAAAAGTCAAACTAGATTGTTTGGACCGATAAAACATTAAAACAAACAGAGAAGTATAACTAATACTTTTCAAGGTAACATGTTTTAAATTACTTTTTTTGAGAAAGTTTAATTTTTCTCAATTTCTTTTAATGGTTAACTTCATGTAAAAGGTTATCGCACTCTTCAAATCAGAGAGTCTTGTATTGTCTCACTTTGGCCAGTCTATGTTGTGCTTAACCGACCCACGCTGGCTTCAAAGTTTGGTTTTTCTTGGGCGTTCCGAGAAACTACATCGCCGCCGGCTGCCACTTGACAGTCATTGTGCCATCACAAGAGCGGAACTCTCAGACGTAACACACGACGAAACAAAAACCCATTAGCTCGGAAATTGAACTGACATTAGCATTAACTACATATATTACAGTGTTTGGCCCTCCTTTACTCAACACTAACAATTTACATTTTTTTATCGACAAATTTTAATAATTAATTATTAACTACTAAAAAGAAAGTTTAAATACTTAAAAAAAAGAGAAAGTGTTAATAATTAATTATTGCACCACTTTTAACAACAGTGTTGACCGATTCAATGATCGGCCCCACCTTGAAACATGAGTGTTGACACTTCCCATATACAGACCACCATATATTAGTTAAACAATGCAAGTGGATGAAGAGTCAATATCGAACATCTGTTTACGGCTTGTATTTTTATGAACATGACATTGGATGTATCTTAGGTAGGAATGAGAGGGCCTCCGAGAACAAAAGAGTTACTGTGCAAGACATCATGGGGAAGTGGAATCGAGAAGTTTTGTTTGGTTAAAGAATAAGTCTTCATTTAGATCAATTCGATGAGAGGAGTGGTGTAAATATCTGATGTATATGTTGTAGTTGTCTGGTCCCTTGCTCGTTCGGTCAAAGTCGTGTTTTGTTTTGATCTTTTACCCTTTTGGGTCGGAGGCGTTTTGCTAATGAAGTCTATTTAAAAAAGAAGTTAAACAATGCAAGAAATATTTATTATTTAATTATTTTAGATTGACGACATTCTCTAATTCTATAATAAAATTAACTTACATGTACATAATAGGATTTGACCACTCTCATTTATTTAAAGAGATTCACTAATGCCGTTAGATCTTGGGCTTTTTGGCAACTAAAAACTAACTATTTCTTACAACATAAACACTCGAAGTTGCCATATATGAAGGTAGGGAATCTAAGAGAATTCCATCGTATTTGTACACATATGTATACAGTCAATTTTATACTATACATATGTGTATATTACGAAAAGCTTAGAGAAATGTGTGGTCCAGAATGCTTCTCAAGTTTCTCAATTAGGCTAATGCTTCTCACATGATCCTACATGATGCAAAAATACGTTTTATAGACTTTATAAGCTTTTATTTTAATTTATTATAAAGTCGTAAAATTACTTCCAACTTAGTAAGCTTTTTTTATAGACTTTATAAGCTGTTTAGTAATTTAAAAGGTTTCAAAAATAAAATTTCTTCTATATAAAAAGAACTTTAAACTTATACCAAATAACCTCTAAGCATACAAACTTGGGGAGCGGATTGAACATCATGTTGAAGCCTTTGCGGTTCCGGCGAGGAAATGATAAATCACTTAGCAACCTAGTGCGTTTTGATAAAAGCGGTTTGGTGGCATGTTTTTGTGTGGATAAAATTCCCGATGGTGACCGATGCTACGTCGCTTCAGGACGTGGTGAAGAAGGTGAACGAGGCTAAAGGTTCAACATCATGGAAAAATGTGATAAGAGACTATTCTTTACACTATCATTTGAAAGATTTGGAAGACCCGGAACGATTGTGTTTTTAATGGCTTCTTGTTTGCAGTTTTGGAAGTCGTTGATAGCATAAAGGAGGAGTCGTTTATGTGGCTTAAACATAGAGCACCTTTTAGAGATGTAGTTTAGGAGAGATGGAAGGACTTTAACGTTCGTGTGATATTGTTGTCTAATGTATGTTTTTTTTTTCTTTTGGAACTCTCAGAAAATGTTGGCCCTTTGTTCTATTTTATGATGTAGTGAAATAACCGCCATTCGAAAAAACTTTTATAACTTTTTTACTTTAAAAAATTAAATGATCCTACTATTATTTTTTTTACTTAAAAATTAAATGCTCCCACTATTATTAAGTGTACTAGGTAGGTACGTTTGTTTTCTTTTTATCATTACTATTTTATATTTTTGTGAGTAAATGGACAAAATTTTAGTTAAAATATATTCAGATATAAAATGACGATTATACCCTCCATGAAAACGACAAAAAAAGAGATTAACCTAAATTTCTAACCAAGTTTGTCAGTTGGATGGAAAAAGATAATAAAATAAGACCTCGGGGATTCAGATACAAAAAGTTTATTTTTATACTAAAGTGCCCAAATCTCAGGAACTATTTTTGCGTTTTCGTCTATTTTTGTTGTCTACCTTGTTGCGAGTCAAATTTGTGTTGCCAACTGAAATTAAAATGAAAATTCTTCGTAACATCTTTTTTCAATCAATGTCACCATCATCTCGGTGGCTACAATTGTTTTCCTATATAAATCCACGTTGTCCTTTAAATCATATCAACAAAAAAGAAAAGAGCTAAATAATTTTTCATTCTTTTTTTTTTTATGAAAATGGCTAATGTTGATGATTTAGAGGCAGAATACACTTACGCCTTGCAACTTGCTACCTCCATAGCTTTGCCAATGGTTTTGTTGAATGCAATCAAGCTAAAGGTCCTTGAGACTATAGCCGATGCTGGCCCAGATGGTCAGCTATCGGCTAATGAGATCGCAGCTCGTTTGTCGATCTCAGACAATGATGCCACTAATAAGCTTGATCGGATGCTTCAGTTACTAGCGAGCTATTATGTTGTCACGTGCACCCAAGGGGTCCATGAATCTAAGCCGGTTAGAGTGTATGGACTCGCACCTGTCGCCAAACACTTTATCGTGAACGAGGATGGAGCGTCGTTTGGTCCGATGATGGATTTGGTGCAAGATGAGGTGACCATCAAGAGTTGGTATGTTCAAGATTTTTTCCTTTCACATGTAACTGTGTAGATTAGTTTTGACAGCTTGATTGGAACTAACTAATTATTCCAGGTTAAATTCGTGATACTAATTATTATTCAATCATGAATCATGCTTTCAATATAGTCAAATTTATTATTATTATTATTATTATTATTATTATTATTATTATTATTATTATTATTATTATTATGTGAAAACCAAAAACACTCAACTATGTCACCATGTGTAGAATATCAACAGGGAATTTGTGATTTTGTCACTGTACACTCAGTAACAGTAACTTTATCCACGTATTTTTATGTAAAGTTAAAACTTGGGGTGTTTAAAAAAATCCGTATCCGAAATCGAATTCGAAATATCCAAAAATTCGTATCCGAAATTTCAGATATCCCAAAATTCAGATATCTGATAACCGGATAATCCGAATATTTGGATTCGGATATGATTTTTAAAAATTTCGTATAATCTGATTATCCGATATTCGAAAACTGAAAAAAAAGAAAAAAACCACCTCGCGTACAGCTACTGTAGTCCAACTTAGAAGATTATATAATATAATATAATATAAAATAACGTGAAAGTCAATGAAATTAATTTTAATAAAAAGTCAGTTCAATGTACGAAGAGTTTAATGAAAAATTCAGTTCAATGTAAGAAGAGTGGAAATTCCGAGAGTTTCTAGTTTGCAAGGTGTGGTCACAATCTCACAAGTGACATGTCACTAGAACCTAAGAGCATATTTGGCAAGTTTTGATGTTTTTTCTTATTGGAGGTCTTATTTTTCTTTTAGATTTTTTAACCCCCCACTCCCTCGGCGTCATTGGACGCTATTTGCCCAAAAAAACTCATACCCGCGTGATTTGAAACACGCCAAACTCCACCTCATTTGGCCAATCACATGCATTCTTTCCTATTTTTGCCCAATACCATTTTTGATGTTTTTTTATTTATTTAATTGTTTAACACCCCTTTTAAGATAATGCCCCGCATCCCCACTACATCCATTTTAGAAAATGCCTCATTGCTGACTGAGCTTCCACATGGCGCAAAACGCCCAAGGGTGGGGTGTTGACGACTACGCATGGTCTAAAAGGTATTGATGATGTGGCAATGTTTATAGTTGTTTTTAAGTTTCCTTATTAGGTGGGTTTTAGGTGTTTTTAAGAATAAATGTTTTTTGGATGTGATAGCTGACTAGACACGTTTTTAGATGTTTTTAGGACATCTTATTGAGGATGGTCTAAGGCTAAAGGGTATGGTATATATTTTCTTTTTACAATTTCTGAACTTTTACATTATTCTCTTACTTTTTCTTTTTTAATTTAATAAAACAAGGTTTAAACTTAAAGATTCAGTAGTTGAAGGAGGTACTCCACTTGACAAGGTTACAGGAATGAAAGGCTATGAATATATGGCATCAGATCCTCGGTTCACTGGGGTTTTCAACAAGGCTATGAAAGATACTTCCACAATTTTAATGAACGAAATTCTTAAAGATTATGAAGGCTTCAACGGCATCGAAACATTGGTTGATGTTGGAGGTGGTCTTGGAGGAAACCTCTATATGATTGTATCTAAACATAAAAACATTAAAGGCATCAATTTTGATCTACCTACTATGATACGTCGTGCACCCCAACTTCCTGGTATGGATGTTCTTGTTTTCATCGTATAAATGAAAATTAACATTATCATACTCAGTAAATCCCATCAATAGCAAAGCTAAGACAGGGTATGAAAATGGTTATATATTCTTAATCTTGTTTTCTTATATATTCAGGTGTAGAACATGTTGCTGGAGATATGTTTGAGAGTATTCCTCAAGGTGATGCCATTTTACTCAAGGTAATCACTCTCACTCCCCCATATATAGAGGGAGAGAGATTAGGTTAACTAATATATGGTTTTCAGGCCGATCCTAAGAATTCAGGTGCACTATTTGAGACCAGAAAAATATGTCTCTTAAACATTAACGAAATAGATAATGTAAACAATTTTTTTCTTCCGCCGCTCATTGTTAGTATTATTATTTTAATCTAAAATGGGTATTGGGCTAATACCTAACGGGCATAAGTTATAAATTATGAGACCGATATTTTAAAGAAGTTGAAGATATAAATTTATGTTTAATATGAGTTTTATATTTTAAAAAAAATTCTATAAAATGAATTTAAAACACAATCATATAAATTATAGGCATTAAAATTAAAACACAATGCTTAACTTCTTTCGCACGTTGTTTAGTTTTCATGTCTAAAATACATTAAGCGTGTTCTAAATTGTTACGTTTGGTGTTTTTATATATAATACCGTACCAAAAGAATATAAACCACCATGTCTAAAATTTAAAACATAATGCCTGCATAGACTTTTACACTTTGTAGGAAACATGTCATTTGTAGAGAAACCCTTGCATGCATGTATGTATGTATGTATAGTGTGTTATCGAGCCGAGGGTCTCACTGGAAGTAGGTTCTCTATTCCTACGGGTTAGAGGTAAGACTGTATAATGTGTTATCGAGCCGAGGGTCTCACAGGAAGTAGGCTCTCTATTCCTACGGGTTAGAGGTAAGACTGTCTACATCTTACCCATCCCAGACCCTACCTTAGCTTTGCTATTAGTGAGATTTACTGAGTACGATGATATATAAAACGTGGTAAACCAAGGAATAGTGTATTTAACATGTTAAATAAATCAGAAAAATTCAATTTAAAAAAAAATATATATATCATAAAAATTAATCATAAAACACCAAACACAAAAATTTAAAACACAATCACACATATTATAGGCATTAAATTTAATACACAGATTAACTAACTAACTAACAAGTTATAATAAGTTATAATGATATAAAATATTTTTGTTTTCTAATATAGTTTTGGTTTTCTCACCATCCTTCATCTCTCTATACAAACCTATATATATATGCTTTGATTTATAGGCCTTCACAACTAACTAACTAGTTGTAATGATACAAAATATTACACAGTGGATCGTGCATGGATGGGGTGATGATGATTGCATAAAGTTCTTGAAGAACTGCTACAATGCTTTAACAAATGATGGGAAGGTTATTATAGTGGAAAAGATTGTTCCTTTTCTACCAAACACAAATTCTTCCACAAAGGCTGACGTTCATCTTGATGCACTTATGTTGACTTTAACACATGGAGGGAAAGAGCGTACGGCTGAAGAGTTTTTGGCATTAGCTTTAAAATCAGGGTTTAGTGGCATGAAAAAGAAATGCTTGAAGTGCACCTTTTGGGTCATCGAATTCTACAAGTAAAACTATCCAATATTGATTATATATGTAATAAGTCAAAGATGTTTGAGTAAAACTATAATACTATTCAATAAGTGTAGGCTTTTAAGATGTATTCATTATTCATGAATGCTTAAGTTATCACTTGTAAAAGTGTGTAACTTTTTTTTTTGCATGAGAATATTTGGATATGGCTATTAACTTATTTATAAAGTATGATTTAGCAACATCCTGAGGCTCTATATGTGGTTGTACTCCATGTTTAAGTTGTGTTTCGTGGAGTTTGGTGTTGTAGAATAGGTTAGTTTAACCTTAAAGAAACACACATGTGTGTGTAAATAGAGAGTGTGAGAGAGATAGTGGGCGAAACCAAGAGGCAGGGCAGCCAGCCACCTTCTACAGTGGCTTAGCCACAATGGGTTTGTCGCCCCCCTCAACTGCGGCGCGTGGTCTACCCCTACGTACATAACAGAAGATGGTGAATCGGGAAATTTCTATATGTCTAAAACTTCCGTGGTCCGCCAAATTATGATTTACCCTATGTTTTTATTTCATTTTTCTCTTTTATATTGTGTCTTCCGATATGCGTCAACATGCATGAGAGTAAGATAATGACAATCATTTGGTGATTTCATATTTGGAAAATGAGTTGTGATGATTATGATCAGGGGCGTAGCTACATAGAAGGGTACGGGTTCGGTCGAACCCGTGCCAAATTTTTTTAGTGTTATATATAGGTGTATTTTGACATCGCATCTGTAGAAATTTCGTCATCAAACCCGTAGGAAAAAATTTCTTGCTACGCCCTTGATTATGATAATGACATTTATTTGGATTTGAAAGGATTCAAACTTTATTAACCATAATATTATGTGATTCAACCAACACACACCAGCTTGAGACAAAAGGTTACATAAAGACTAAAGATAATTTACTTTCTTGACAAGAAAGTAACTTCATCAACAAGTTTTTGGACCTCTAGAGATGATGATCCATTGGGACCTGTTGCCATTGCTGCCATTTTCTTCCACTCTAAAGCCTTCTTTCTCATCTTGTCACCCTTAACTCCCCCCATTAACTCCCTAACAAGCTTTTCCACCTCATCCCTCTTCATAACATTCCCTAACTCCATGCCCACCTCCCATTTCTTGCACATCTGATTACAGTTAACCGGTTGATCAGCGGCACCTGGCCGACATATCATCGGAACTCCAGCCGACAAGCTCTCAATCAATGAACCCCACCCACAATGTGTCAAGAACCCACCAACCGAGCGGTGGTTTAGTACCTCTTCTTGTGGACACCAGCTTGCAATAAAGCCTCTCTTCTTAATCGCCTCCTCAAGTTCTTGTAACAAAACCGCAGCCTTCCCATTAACCAAATCCTCGCGGATGATCCAAATGAAACAATGGTTGCTGTTAACAAGTCCCCAACCAAGTTCTAGTAACTCTTGTGAAGAAATTATTGTCTCACTTCCAAAACTGACATACACCACAGAGTTAGGTTCCTTATCCTGGAGCCAGTCGATACACTCGGATTCTTCCTTCCATAAACTATAGGTTTCCAAGCTCGAAGGCTTGGTTTCCGCTTGCATGATCTGGTCCAGAAGCAACTGTAGTGGCCCAACCGAGTAGATATGAGGGAAAATGGATTGAAGCTCATCGATGAGAGTCGCCTCTAATTCATAAAATGTAGGAATGATGTGTGAGACTTTCTCAGCCATCCTAGCTGCTCCTAGACAAAAATTTATCCGAGGATTATCTTTCGCGACTAGCATGTTTCTTGGTAGATCGTTTAACCGGATTCCTTCCATTCCTGGAATCCAATCTATCACCATATCAAGGTACCCATTTGTCAAATAACTTTCATCTACAAAAACAAAACAACAAGGTTAATAAGTATGTTCCCTGGTGAACTAATCTCCTAACTTTTGAACTTCTTTTTTATTTAGGGTATTAAGTATTGCATGCATCACAAGGGGTGAGAGGCGTAAAGCCTGGAAGATTTCAACGTTAGCATAACATAAGGGGACTGGGGCACAATAACCAAAAGTTGAGGGACTTGGAGGAAGTGGCGAAGATTGAGATTTCCGACGGGGGGGCGAAAACGTATATACCTAAAAAAATTATAAGACCGGGGTCGAAAATGTATATACCTAAACAATTCTATACGAAAACTATATACCGAACACTACTGAGCGAAAAGTTCGTGGGGTCGGGCCCCCCCGGGCCCCTTCTATCTTGCGCCCCTGCTTGGAGGCACACTATTTTGACTAGGGGCTTCGAATGTGTTCAGAGAAGAGCGATGGTATGTGACTTGTCATGTTTTTAGGCATTTTCTAGTTTCCTTATTGTGGATGGTCTTATACATAGCCGTACTTTTATTCATGGAACAAGCACAGCGGCTTAAGACATAAGTTATACATAATTACCGTACTTAACAAGTGCATTAGTCGATGGCCAGCTAGTGCATCGGTAGCCCCCACAGACTTCCAATGTGAAAGTTATGGGTTCGAGTTTTGCTTGGAACAAAATACTTAAAGTTGAGTCAGTAGTATTACCGCAGTGGGTATTGGAACGATGGATTTTTTCTGGAATGGTGGCGGCCGAGTCACGAGTGTGTCTGCGAGCGTGGATGACATTCACCTTATACCCCGGTGACTTTAGTTTCTTGGCCGTTCACAAAAATCTATTGCACTAATTAGACTTTATATAAAGTTAATTTCAACTAACTTAATTCTAATACGGCTATTAGATTGCACGAATTAGACTTTATATAATAGTTAATTTCAACTAACTTAATTCTTATACGGCCCCACCAGAGACTGTTATTTATTTATTTTTTTAACGGCGTACGGTTAGGATGTCGCTAACCGGGTTTGTCGTTAGTATGTTATATCACCAAGTTAGTATTAAACTTCCTATTTTCTGGATTTGAACCTAACATCTTCAAGAGAGAAGTAAAGCTTCCCACCTCACCCTTGACCACTAGACCAAGAAATCACTGATTAGAGAAAAGCCTCTTATCGGTTTGAGCCAGGTTATTTAATGAAGTTTACTTAAAATAAAAAAAATTAATTTCAAGTAACTTAATAATTCTTATACGGGCCCCACTAAAGACTATATTCTGCTAAATTAAATTTATGCTTCCTTCCTTCCTTTTATTTTAGTTTACACCAGTAAAAAAAATTATTTAATCTTACCATTAACTACTACTAACCCTTTTGTTTTGCCATAGTTTAATATTATTTTACCCGACCAATAATATTTTGCCCCTACCAAATAATTATGTATTTGTCACCGGGCGACTCAATCTTTGTGGGTGAATGGGAGGAAGATATTGGAAGGGATCCCTAGGAAGTTCTTATGGGGCGGATGCATTGTTAATAACAAAATAAAACGGGTAAATTAGTGGGAAAAAGTGGTAGCTTCAAAAGATTTTGGTATTGGAAATATTAGAGATCTTCAAAAGTTTGAGAAGCAAAGTAGGAACGGGTGATAAACGTTGTTTTGGGTCGATACTTGGTTAGGAAACGACCCGCTGATGGTGCAATTCCCAAAACGTGTATCAATTTTTGTGTTTTATTTTTTTCTATTTCCAGGCTCCTGGCTGGGAGCTCTTCGGTTTGTTTTTCTGATGCATGCAAATTAAAGGAGGGTATGTTGATCTTGCCCGTTGAACGTCCCAGGGCCGAAAGACACGGCCCGGGCCGAACATAGTATATAAAAAATTTCGATCGAAATGCGGAAATTAGCACTACGGCCGAAAAACTTGCAAGGGTCGTGGCCGTGGCACGGGCCTTCTAAGAACCGCCCCTGGTTGATTGCCTAGAATTTTGTATTCTTTAATTCTTTTTACGAGTAAAACTTTGGTGGGACACCAAAAACAACCTTCAAGTGGGAGAATTCCTTTTTCCACTAGAACTTTGGCTTGGTAAATCGCCATAAAGCCGCAAGCGGCAAGTGCCCAGTAATGCATGACAGGGACTCCAAGCCTCTCAGCCGCGCCACCAATGTTCGCAAAGGTCATCAAGCCATCAACAACGATACAAGTGATTGGACTTTCGAGTCGTGATACAAGATCAAGGAAAGAATCCAAGAAATGGATGTGAAGATACGGGGAGACACGGCGCAAGGCTTGGTTTTGTCCATGCTCGCTTACATGGTCACCCGTAGAAGGGAGGCCGTCTGGAATCGTTTCAAACCGAAAACCAGGACCATTGGGGTTAGTAGACTTAAAGAGGCGATAGTGGTTCGAGTGAGTGTTAACAAAGGTTACTTGGATGCCATTGTGGTGTAGTAGCCTTGCTAGTTTTAGCATACCCTTGATGTGGCTTTGTGCTGGATATGGTACAAAAACTACATGAGGCTTTTTCTCGTTATTTTTATGCAATGCATCCATTTTTTTGTGTGTATTTTGGATAAGATACCGTTTAAGGTGAATATGATGAGTGGTAGTGGTTATTTTTATAGGATGTTTTCTTTTAGAAAAAAAATATATAATAAATACAAAACCGTTTAGATGGAAAAAAACGTTTAATATGAAAAATGTGCTACTAGAAAATAATGAGAAAAACGTGCTAGTGCGATATTAAAAGACAAGATTTAATAATTTTTTTTGAACGGTAAGGAACGACGTGACCAACCACCGTAAACACCGCTGCCGCCAATCCTTTGGCTCTCCTAGATGCGCGGAAACCTGACCTTCACCCGCCTGGAGGCACGACAATGGAATAATCGATAAAACCTCGCCTCCCATCTAAGACGGACATGCGCCATCCATATTCGCCCTTCACTGGATGCCGCAGAAAATAATGGGAAGAGTGGGAGAACAACCAAATAAATTATTGAGATATGAGGACTGTACTTTCAATCTTGTATAAAACACCACAAATATATGTACAATAATAAACAGGATACAAAGACCTTACACCAAGATCTACCTAAACACCACTATATGATGATCATCTCTCAATAACAAGAACTCAAGAATAACTTGTGAGACTCTTTGTTTGAACAAACCCTAATTACGGGTGAGAGAACAACCAAATGAACTATTGAGATATGAGGACTGTACACCCTGTTCGATATTGGTGAATAGATATTTAGTAAATTATAGTTTAATGAAATTATATTTATTCATAAACTCTTCATATGGTGAATTAAAGACTAAACTCTTAAGTAGAGTTTTTATGTCTTTCAATTTGAGTCTTTATGTCTCAAATTAAGTATCTAATTAAGTGAAACGTTTCACTAATCCTCAAATCTTGTATAATAGTGGCTATGTGTCACATCCCGACCCGCAGCGGAATAAGAGTCGGGGAATAATTGGGTTATCACCAAAGCTTATGATATTTACTAATATGTTTCATATTTATTAAAGTCAAAATTACATTCCCAAATATCCGAACATGTCCATACAATACAAAGAAAATAAACCAAGCAAAACAATCCCAAACTCTAAATCATTTTATTCTTCTAGTCCAATCCTAAGTGTTTCTTGCTGCAGCTGGTTCACCTGTATCATGTGTAAAAATGGGGGTTTTTGGGTCAACATAAGTTGGCGAGTGAACCTTGTTAGTTAAACATTTAATATTAATTTACTTGTTAGTTTATCAATGAAAAATTGTGCATAATCATAAATGAGCAAATGTAAATAATCAGGCAGTAGCAATAGCAATCACAACTACAACATACAATAACATATGATAGCATACATTAACATACCAACATCATACGATAAATAACATGAATGAAAACTGTGCGATCAAGGCTCAATCAAACGGAGCCGATGGTATTGCATGTACTGAAAATGATAAATGTCTGTGCGATCAAGGCTCAATCAAACGGAGCCGATCGTATGTGGGCACGCCAGGTTCACGCTCATAATGTAATGGGGAACATGCTCAACGCTCATAATGTAATGGGGAGCGGCGGCCTATGAAATTGCATGTACTGAAATAATAAATTGAATCTAACAATAACCACACAAACAGTTGTAACAAGCTGAATACACTAGTTCATGATATGATGTATGCACAATGGTTTAAATATAATATATAGCAAGACACATGATACACCCCAAAACGTGATTAAAACGGGGAATTTGTAAAGATTCACTCACATTGGGTGCGTTTGAATGGAGATGATGAGATGCGCACGAGTCAGGAGAGTTGAGCAACGAGAATTACTAACCTAAATAATAACGGAAAAATATAATAAATGAGTGAATTTTATTAAGGATTTTAATGGAATTTTTAGATATATTTTTGTGAGTTTATGGCTATTTTCTATCTTTAAAAAATATTATTTTTAAGTATTTTTAATTGATTTTTAAATTAAATTAAATAAATAAAAATATAAAAAAATTGTTTATTTTTGCGTTGACCGTTGACCGTTGACCGTTGACCTGTTGACCGGTTCGGTCAGTGTGCATGTATGCGCTGGGTGAGACTCGAACCCGAAGCCTCTCGTACGGGTGCACGCAGCTCTACCAACTGAGCTACGTGTCTAACCCGAAATAATCTTGTTTTTAATTATATTTATATGCTAATTCGATTTTCAAAATTCATTTGTTTTTAAAAAGATTTTAAATCATCGAACCGGTGCCGTTAACCAGACTCGAACGCGTGACGTGCGACTTAGTGTTGCACACAGTCCACCGCTGGACTGTGTGTCTAACCTGGTTAATATCTCGGTTTTTATTATACTTAACAACTAACGGAGTTAACCCGGTTCGGTTAGAAAAATAAAACATTTTTATAATAGAGAGGGTAAGGTTGGGACAGGATTCGAACTCGCGTCGTATGTGTGATTGTTGCACACAGTCCACCGCTGGACTGTGTGTCTAACCCGTTCATTAAACTGATTTTTATTAATCTTATAATATACCCCATCTTCGTCTTCTTCGTTAGACTTTACCCAGAAAAACATATTCCGACTATTTTGACCGATTCATGTCATTTTTCGATTTTCAAACATTATAAGTAATTTAAAGGTAAAGAATGGAGAGAGTTTGGGGAAAAGGATGTACCGATCAGTGTGGTTCACAGAATTCCGGCAGAGGTCCGTCGGTTCTGGAAGTGAACTCTGGCTGTTAAAATCAATTAACAGTTTTGTTCGATTATTTGTGAAGTTGAGGCACTTAATCAAAGTTTAACAGAAGTTTGTAAGGTCATACCAGTTCTCGGTGTGTTTCCGGAAGTTTCAGAAAATTTCCGGTGAAGGTAGGATTTTCGACAAACGTTGACTAGGATTGATTCTGATGGTGGAGTTGTGTTAGTGACCGATTAATCACATGATCGAAACAGAAAGAGTCGAAAGAATTACCGTGTGGATGTGAGTCTCGGTTTTCCGGCAAACTTGCAGAATTTTCCGGCGAGTTGATTTAAGCGTTCTGATGGACTGAATGTATGACGAAAGTGAAATGGAAGGTTTGTATGATGTTTCTGAGTCGCGAGAGGGGTCTTGATTGAAGTAATTTGGACTTTGATTATTTTCGGTTATAGAAACCGATGATGATAAAAATTGAAGTTCATTCAAATCTGAATTGATTAAAATCGTCGGTGCATCGGTTATAAACCTGAATGTGCGATTAATCAAACGATCAGACGGTTGAATTGCCGATTTCGGTTTCTCAGTTGGCGCAACCGGTTTAACTATATTTGTGTATAAGAGTTATTTGTTTCCTAGAGATGACAGAAAACAACAAGTGGCGGAGTGGTGATGTGGGTGTGTGTTAAGTCTTTGGATTTCAATGCCGGCTGACCCGGGTTCGAGCCCCGGCAGCAACATTTTATTTTTATTTATTTTGTTTTCACTTTTTATCAAATATAATTTTTATAGTTTAGTTTGTTTATTAATTATGTATCATTAAAAATCAAAATAACCATAAATACACAACGTGACATTTCTAACTTGGTATTCGATTACAAAACGGAGCGGGTTTTGGGAACCCGTTTTTGACAAATGTTACAGTATCCCCTACTTTTAGGAATTTCGTCCCGAAATTTAAGTAGTAGAAGTAGTAGGAAAAAGATGCGGGTGTTTTTCGCGCATTGAGTCTTCACGTTCCCAAGTAAACTCAGGTCCCCGTTTCGACTCCCAGCGAACCCTAACAATTGGGATGCGACTCCGTCGTAGACGTTTCTCCCGAAGTCCATGATTTCTACCGGTCTTTCAATAAAATGCATAGATTCATCAATCTGAATATCTTCCAGAGGAATGTGGAGGTTTTCATCAGCGAGGCACTTCTTCAAGTTCGACACGTGGAATGTGGGATGAATCTTGTTGAGTTCTTCTGGTAGATCAAGCTTGTATGCTACAGGTCCTACTCTTTCGAGTATCTTGAAAGGTCCTACGTAGCGTGGTGCTAGCTTGCCTTTTTGACCAAAACGAACTACTCCCTTCCACGGCGACACTTTTAGAAGTACATTATCACCAATGTTAAACTCTAAAGGCTTCCGTCGTTTATCTGCATAACTCTTTTGACGACTCTGAGCTGCTAGAAGATTGTTTCGGATTTGATGGATTTTGTTTGTGGTTTCTTGAATCAATTCTGGACCAGTGATTTGAGCTTCCCCAATTTCGTGCCAACATACTGGAGATCGGCACTTACGACCATATAAGGCTTCAAAAGGTGCCATGCCGATACTTGAATGATAGTTGTTGTTGTACGAAAATTCTACTAATGGTAGATGAGCGTCCCAATTTCCCTTGAAGTCTATAACACATGCTCGAAGCATATCTTCAAGAGTTTGAATGGTGCGTTCAGATTGACCATCAGTTTGAGGGTGATAGGCGGTACTGAGATCTAATCGCGTACCCATAGCGGCTTGTACTGCTTGCCATGTTCGTGAAGTGAAACGACCATCACGATCAGAAATAATGCTTAACGGTACCCCATGCCGGCTTACGATTTCGCTGATATAAATACGAGCAAGCTTTTCGTTCTTGAAATCTTCGCGGATAGGAATAAAGTGAGCTGATTTTGTAAGTCGGTCAATTATTACCCATATAGTGTCATACCCACCAGAAGTGCGAGGTAACCCGGTAATGAAATCCATGGTTATATTTTCCCACTTCCATATAGGTATTTCAGGTTGGACCAGAAGTCCTGAGGGTCTTTGGTGTTCAGCTTTCACCTTGGAACATGTAAGACATTTGGAAACAAAAACAGCAATATCCTTTTTCATTCCAGGCCACCAATAGGTATATCGTAGGTCTTGATACATCTTATCGGCTCCTGGGTGTATAGAGTATCGCGTTTTGTGAGCTTCCTTCATAAGAATTTCATGAAGATTGTTGTGGTTAGGAATCCAGATACGATCTAGGTAGTACAGAATACCGTCAGATTTAGTCTCAATTTTAAGTTCAGCTCCACAGGACATCTCCTTTCGTACATCATCTTCCGTTACTGAAACATGTTGGGCTTCTCGAATTTGATCTTTAATGTCAGTTATGATTTGCGAACATAGAAGACGAATGGAGTTCGCATAACCCCTTCGACTGAGTGCATCAGCCATCACATTTGCTTTGCCAGGGTGGTACGGAATTTCGCAGTCGTAGTCATTTAGAAGTTCGACCCATCTTCGTTGCCTCATGTTTAACTCTTTTGATTGAAGATATGTTGAAGACTCTTGTGGTCAGTGTATATTTCACACTTAGTACCATAGAGATAATGTCTCCATATCTTAAGAGCGAACACAACGGCTCCAAGTTCTAGGTCATTAGTGGTGTAGTTCTTCTCATGCGTCTTGAGTTGTCTCGAAGCATAAGCTATAACTTTTCCTCTTTGCATTAGAACGCAGCCTAATCCTTGCCCTGATGCGTCGCAATAGACCACAAAATCATCACAACCTTCAGGAAGAGTGAGGATTGGTGCATCACAGAGTTTTTGTTTAAGAGTTTGGAAGGCTTCTTCTTGCTTGGGTCCCCATATGAAAGGTTTTCCCTTATGAGTTAAAGCCGTGAGTGGTACAGCAATGCGAGAGAAGTTTGAAATGAATCGACGATAATAACCAGCCAAACCAAGAAAAGATCTTACTTCAGTTGGTGTACGTGGAGCTTGCCATTCTTGTACCGCTTTGATCTTTGAGGGGTCGACATGTATTCCCTTGTCATTGACTACATGTCCGAGGAATTGCACCTCTTTTAACCAGAATTCGCATTTGGAGAATTTGGCGTAAAGCTTTTCATTCTCTAGAAGTGTAAGGATGAGTCGAAGATGATGCTCATGATCAGACTTAGACTTTGAATAAATAAGAATGTCGTCGATGAAGACTATAACAAATCGATCAAGATAAGGTTTGCAGACTCTGTTCATTAGATCCATGAAGACAGCTGGTGCGTTGGTTAAACCAAATGGCATGACCATGAATTCATAATGGCCATAACGAGTTCGGAAAGCAGTCTTAGGGACGTCTTCTTCATGCACTCTAAGTTGATGATAGCCAGATCGAAGGTCGATTTTTGAAAAGCAGTTGGCACCTTGAAGTTGGTCAAGAAGATCATCAATGCGAGGTAAAGGATAGCGATTCTTGATTGTTAATTTGTTGAGCTCTCTTAGTCGATGCACATACGAAACGATCCATCTTTCTTCTTTACAAAAAGGACAAGTGCACCCCAAGGCGATGAGCTAGGACGTATGAATCCCTTGTCAGTCAACTCTTGTAATTGACTGGCTAGCTCTTGCATTTCAGAGGGGGCTAACCTATAAGGAGACTTTGCAACTGGTGTAGCACCAGGTATAAGATCAATACGGAATTCGACTTCCCTAACTGGAGGGAGTCCTGAAATGTCGTCAGGAAAAACTTGCGGGAAATCTTTTACTACTGGAATGTCTTCAAGTTTCTTCTCCATAGTTCCCTTTTTGATGATATGAGCTAAAAACGCAACATAATTCTTGCGAAGATATTTTTGAGCTTGAAGACAAGACATTAAGCTGAGCCCTTTTGACGAGGTTTCTCCAAAGATTCGAAGAGTCTGACCGTTTGAAAGAGGAATACGTATAAATTTTTCGCGACATACAACTTCTGCCTGATGTTGACTGAGCCAGTCCATACCAATTATGATATCGAAACTTCCCAGCTTCATAGGAATAAGGTCGACTGAGAAATCGTGGTCGTTTAAAGTGAGTGTACAGTTGCGTATAACAGAGTTTAATGAAACTGGCTTCCCGTCAGCAACTTCTACCGTTATGGATTCCATGAGCTTATCCCGATTTTGTTTAAGATAGGTTCAAATTCTAAGGACACAAAACTTCTATCCGCACCAGTATCAAATAACATAGAGGCATATCTACCATTTATAAGGAACGTACCGTTAACCACGTTGCCGTCAGCTCTAGCCTGATTAGCGTTGATATTGAAAGCTCTTCCTCTTGCAGGTGGAGGAGCTTGGTTCGCTTGATTCACCGGGTTGGCTTGGGCCTGAGCATGAATAATGTTTACCAACCTTGGACAAGTGTTTCTGAAATGGCTTGGGTCTCCGCAATTGTAGCAAGCCCGCATAGGTTGACCCATAGGATAATTGGGTTGGTAATATGTTTAGGCTAAATGTTGGGTGGGTGGTAATAGTAGGGGTTGTTGGGCTTGACCCATTATTTGTTGGTGGGTTTGGGTTGAAGGCTGGTGGCGGTTCGTTTGCTGGGGCATGCGGCAGGTTTGAACAGTATGACCTGCGCGACCACAGCCGGTGCAATGCTGGCAAGGATAATCAGGAGAATGGTGATATTGGCAACGGTTGCATTTTGGTAACGGGCCAGAGTAGGGTCTTTTGTATGGTGCAGGTGAAGGAGCGACTTGGGTAATGGGTGCAGCAGGAATTGGGAGGTTGGTTTGTGTAACGGCGAAGTTTCTGGTGTTGCGCTTCCTCTTGTTAGCAAACTTAGAGGAGGAGATGGAATGGTTTGAAGTTTGACCCTCAAAAGGGGCTTTCTTTTTCTCTTCTTTAAACTTCCCATTGCGAATTCGATTCTCGGTCAGTTCAGTCGCTAGCTTCATAGCAGCTTCAAGTGTTACCGGTGAAATGCTGAGGACCGAATCTTGAATTTTCGAGGGAAGTCCTCGAATATAATGCTCGATCAGACGATAAGTTGGGGTGAACAAATTTGGAACCATTTGGTTCAACTCTAAGAACCTCTTGTTATAAGTGGTATGATCTCCCTCCTTCTGCTTTAAAGCATGAAATTCATCCTCCAACTTTTTAATTTCACTCCTAGGACAGAAACGCCTAGTCATGATTTCCCTTAACTCCTCCCAAGTTAAGGCCATTGCATCATCAATTCCCCTCTTCCCTTTTTCAGTATTCCACCAAGTGAGAGCTACCCCAAATAGTCTCCCGGTGGCGTATCGAACCTTGCGATCCTCAGGACAATCGCAGTTGAGGAAGGTGTTCTCCATTTCCTCAAACCAATGTAGGAGACCAGTGACACATTCGGTCCCTTCAAATTTAGGAGGATCACAAGACTTGAAATGTTTGTATGAGCACTTGCTGGTAGGAGGGTTGTCGATGTTATGGTCATGTTGTTGGGGAGGGTTAGTAGGATTTGTAGCGAGGGCTTGTTGTACTTGGACCACAATGTCAGGCAGTATCGTGGCCATTTATTTCGCGATTTGTGTGGCCAAGCGTTCCTGAGACCTTCCTGATCTTTTACCCCTTCGTTGTTGTCTGGACGACATCTACAGGAACATACATAAGAAGATTGTGAGTTTATGGTGTCTTTTTAGGTGTCATGTGTCTTTAAGAAAATGAAAATAACATAAATATCAATAATGCAACTACATCCATAGGATGTCTTGGGTTTGCTCATGTTGGGCCTCAAATGTCCCCCATACATTCACCTATATAGTCATGTGGGCCCCCATGGCTATTGGCTTGGTAGGATTCACATTAGTATTGGCGTTTTAACACTTGCATCACCCGAATGCAAACCACAAAATATGTTTACGAGATGTATGGTCGGAATGTGTCCAGGTGTAGACACAATGACAACTCAAAGTGGGGTTAGCTCACACGACGTTTGGTATAGCATGCTTTGGCCTAATAGGTACTTCGTACTTTCATCGTTAGTCCCCAGGTAGGCAAACTGGTCCTTTATTTTGGATTTATACGAATGCCAGCCTAGACAGGACGTTCCGACTACCGGTACTGATACCCTTCCAGTTACTACATGCCCGTCATGAGAACTCACTTTGATGAGATTTGAAAACACAAAAATCATTGTAAAAGCAATCATGATGTGGTGTGTGCTTTCATGGATGTGATATGTTATGAGAATATGATTCATGATAGGCATTATATGATAGTATATACTTATGAACATGCTTGCATAACATTGAATGTAACATTTAACATAAAACATATAAACATCATGAAATTTGGCATGTAACACAAAAAAATCTTATAAGTTTCTAATCAACTATAGTATAGGCTCTAAGGGTCTAATAACCTATCCTATATCCCTATAGTCATGGCTCTGATACCAATCTGTCACACCCCGACCCGCAGCGGAATAAGAGTCGGGGCATAATTGGGTTATCACCAAAGCTCATGATATTTACTAATATGTTTCATATTTATTAAAGTCAAAATTACATTCCCAAATATCCAAACATGTCCATACAATACAAAGAAAATAAACCAAGCAAAACAATCCCAAACTCTAAATCATTTTATTCTTCTAGTCCAATCCTAAGTGTTTCTTGCTGCAGCTGGTTCACCTGTATCATGTGTAAAAATGGGGGGTTTTTGGGTCAACATAAGTTGGCGAGTGAACCTTGTTAGTTAAACATTTAATATTATTTTACTTGTTAGTTTATCAATGAAAAATTATGCATAATCATAAATGAGCAAATGTAAATAATCAGGCAGTAGCAATAGCAATCACAACTACAACATACAATAACATATGATAGCATACATTAACATACCAACATCATACGATAAATAACATGAATGAAAACTGTGCGATCAAGGCTCAATCAAACGGAGCCGATGGTATTGCATGTACTGAAAATGATAAATGTCTGTGCGATCAAGGCTCAATCAAACGGAGCCGATCGTATGTGGGCACGCCAGGTTCACGCTCATAATGTAATGGGGAACATGCTCAACGCTCATAATGTAATGGGGAGCGGCGGCCTATGAAATTGCATGTACTGAAATAATAAATTGAATCTAACAATAACCACACAAACAGTTGTAACAAGCTGAATACACTAGTTCATGATATGATGTATGCACAATGGTTTAAATATAATATATAGCAAGACACATGATACACCCCAAAACGTGATTAAAACGGGGAATTTGTAAAGATTCACTCACATTGGGTGCGTTTGAATGGAGATGATAAGATGCGCACGAGTCGGGAGAGTTGAGCAACGAGAATTACTAACCTAAATAATAACGGAAAAATATAATAAATGAGTGAATTTTATTAAGGAATTTTAATGGAATTTTTAGATATATTTTTGTGAGTTTAAGGCTATTTTCTATCTTTAAAAATATTATTTTTAAGTATTTTTAATTGATTTTTAAATTAAATTAAATTAATAAAAATATAAAAAAAATTTAATTTTGCGTTGACCGTTTACCTGTTGACCGGTTCGGTCAGTGTGCATGTATGCTCTGGGTGAGACTCGAACCTGAGGCCTCCCGTACGCGTGCACGCAGCTCTACCAACTGAGCTACGTGTCTAACCCGAAATAATCTTGTTTTAAATTATATTTATATGCTAATTCAATTTATTCAAAATTCATTTGTTTTTAAAAAGATTTTAAATCATCGAACCGGTGCCGTTAACCAGACTCGTACGCGTGACGTGCGACTTAGTGTTGCACACAGTCTACCGCTGGACTGTGTGTCTAACCTGGTTAATATCTCGGTTTTTATTATACTTAACAACTAACGGAGTTAACCCGGTTCGGTTAGAAAAATAAAACATTTTTATAATAGAGAGGGTAAGGTTGGGACAGGATTCGAACTCGCGTCGTATGTGTGATTGTTGCACACAGTCCACCGCTGGACTGTGTGTCTAACCCGTTCATTAAACTGATTTTTATTAGTCTTATAATATACCCCATCTTCGTCTTCTTTGTTGGACTTTACCCAGAAAAACATATTCCGACTGTTTTGACCGATTCATGTCATTTTTCGATTTTCAAACATTATAAGTAATTTAAAGGTAAAGAATGGAGAGAGTTTGGGGAAAATGATGTACCGATCAGTGTGGTTCACAGAATTCCGGCAGAGGTCCGTCGGTTCTGGAAGTGAACTCTGGCTGTTAAAATCAATTAACAGTTTTGTTCGATTATTTGTGAAGTTGAGGCACTTAATCAAAGTTTAACAGAAGTTTGAAAGGTCATACCAGTTCTCGGTGTGTTTCCGGAAGTTTCAGAAATTTTCCGGCGAAGGTAGGATTTTCGACAAACGTTGACTAGGATTGATTCTGATGGTGGAGTTGTGTTAGTGACCGATTAATCACATGATCGAAACAGAAAGAGTCGAAATAATTACCGTGTGGATGTGAGTCTCGGTTTTCCGGCGAACTTGCAGAATTTTCCGGCGAGTTGATTTAAGCGTTCTGATGGACTGAATGTATGATGAAAGTGAAATGGAAGGTTTGTATTATGTTTCTGAGTCGCGAGAGGGGTCTTGATTGAAGTAATTTGGACTTTGATTATTTTCGGTTATAAAAACCGATGATGATAAAAATTGAAGTTCATTCAAATCCAAATTGATTAAAATCGTCGGTGCTTCGGTTATAAACCTGAATGTGCGATTAATCAAACGATCAGACGGTTGAATTGCCGATTTCGGTTTCTCAGTTGGCGCAACCGGTTTAACTATATTTGTGTATAAGAGTTATTTGTTTCCTAGAGATGACAGAAAACAACAAGTGGCGGAGTGGTGATGTGGGTGTGTGTTAAGTCTTTGATTTCAATGCCGGCTGACCCGGGTTCGAGCCCCGGCAGCAACATTTTATTTTTATTTATTTTGTTTTCACTTTTTATCAAATATAATTTTTGTAGTTTAGTTTGTTTATTAATTATGTATCATTAGAAATCAAAATAACCATAAATACACAACGTGACATTTCTAACTTGGTATTCGATTACAAAACGGAGCGGGTTTTGGAAACCCGTTTTTGACAAATGTTACACTATGTGCCTTATTTGAGAAAAAGAAGATATTAGAAAAATACAAGAGAAGATACTAGGAAATTACATGAATATATGAAGAGTTATTGAAAAGAAGAAATATTTGAAGACCCATGTGTTGGGTACTTAGAGAGAGATGTTTTCTCTATTCGATTTCACCACCATCACATGATTATTTGTTCCATAAGTTCAAACACTATAATTACCCGGTGTAACCTCGGGCGCGTTGCCATCTTCGGTAGTACAGACTGCTTCGGCTGTTGTACCCTAGGAGACAGACGCGTCGTCTTTAGTAGAGGCGCGAAATCTGTTTTAAGGGAAGCGTGTTGAACACGTGCCTCAACCAAAACTGTCAACAATGTTTTGTTTGTCTTGTAGCGGAGTTTCAAACAACAAGGTGCGGTTAAGTTTTCCAAAGACGTCGACTTGAATCAAGATTGGTATAATGTATTTGTATTTCATTTATTTTTATATAGTTTTGTAACCGGATTGTACTATCATATTTCCTATGAATAACGAGAGTCTCGTTATTATATATTTCATAATATATTTTAATAAAAAATGAACCTAGTTCCTACAAACTTAAAACAGATTTCGTGAGATTGTTGCTACAATCTTAAAACTTTATAAGGATTTTGGGTTCACAAAAGGATTTATTATAAAAAATATTTTAGAGATTATGATCTTATAAATATTATTTTTGGGAAATATGTATGTGGTACAACTTGGTATGTTTTGATTTATTAAGATTGTGGTACAATCTTAAATCCTATACCGTGGTACAAAACAAATAGTTTTGGTTCAGTCGTTTGGTTTTGAAACGATTTTGGAATCGTTAATTTTTTCTAAGATTTGTGTTAGAATGGGTTTATTGTAAACATTAAATTTCTCTAACTTGTGTTTTAGTTAGTCGTTAATTTTTTCTAACATGTGTGTTAGAATGGGTTTATTGTGTAAACCATACGTTTTTTGTAAACGTTAAATTTCTCTAACTTGTGTGTTAGACCGGAATTGTGGGCGTAAACCATACGTTTTTGTAAACGTTAAATTCTCTTGAGTAGAATTTTATTGTCTTTAAATAAGAGATTTATGTTAATTGATTAGAGTTTTATGTCTCTATTTAAGTCTCTATTAAAAGTAGACTCTTCATCCACCCATGGATTGATATGAACAAGTAAGACGTAAAATGATTTTTGTAATCATTTGTCTTCTAACATGCGTGTTAGAAACGTTCATGGAAAACGTTAGTTTGGAAGCAATTTTTAATTGTTTTTTACTAACGTGTGTATTGGAACTGACTTATTTATTTGAACCATATATGTGTTTATAACAAGTCGAATTAACATTTTGTGAAAATGTTAATATTTCAAACGTGCGCGTTAGAATTTCTTTCATGTTAACATGATTGTTAAAAATAGTTAAAACACAAATGCTTTGAAATGTTTTATGTAAACATTTTATATAAGTAATTTGTTGTAGCATTGATTTCAGTGACTATAAACACTCTTGTTATGCTTTGTATGGTTTAGAAATAGAATGTCATATATTGAAGTTGATTGGCTTCAAGAATTAAATCATCATGAAGTGATGGTGTTGTTCTATGATTTTCATGACATTAAAATCATTTACTAGACTTTACATATGGAAGTTAAACTCTTAAGTAGAGTTTTATGTCAATTTATTAGTTTTACTTTTTATTAGAGTTTATGTCTCTAATAAAATTTCTAATTGAGTATGGAAGTTAAATTCTTAGTTAGAGTTTTATGTCAATTGATTAGTTTTTATTAGAGTTTATGTCTCTAATAAAATCTCTAATTGAGTATGGAAGAAAAACTCTTAAGTAGAGTTTTATGTCAATTTATTAGTTTTTATTAGAGTTTATGTCTCTAATAAAATCTCTAATTGAGTGAGACTTTTCTCCACCCCATGTATCTTGTATTAAAAGTAGGCTATGTGCCTAACTTGATGAGGTTGGAATACTATGTAACATCCGTAAAAAACGGATTTACCAAACCCGCTCCGTTTATCAACCGAACAGTCAGTCAAAATTTTCGTTGCGAATTAAATGCCCGAAATAATTTTAAACGATACATAATCAATTATTATACAAGAATATATATTTAGTTTTTGAAAAACTGTTGAAAATCGCAAAATAAAAATAAAATGTTCCAGCCGGGTTTCGAACCCGGGTCAGTACCGAACCACTCAACAGACAGACTTAACTCACACACACAAACCACTGCGCCACGGATTTTGTTTGTTATATATTGAAATCATTTAATTGATATAATGACGTTACGAATTCAAAACCGGCGCCCAATAGTTCAGTCGTCGGAATCCCGGTAATCTCGCGAACTTTTAACACCACTTTCAGTTATAACGTAAACTAGTATTAAGACATCGGTTATAACCGATGTTTGAAGTCCGCGACCAAACCATAACCGCCGGAAAATCTAAATCGATGAATACAGTCGGAAATCAGACCAAGTGCTTTGACGATTTGCACTATAAATTCACCCACAACCCACTGCAAACCTTTTCGCTCAAAACCACACCTTTTCTCGGCGTAATTCCACTCGCCGGAATTTCTCTGCTCATCGCCGGAAAACCGGTTTCCTCATTTCTGAACCTCACTGAGCCTCTGAACTTATACCGGAGATACCCACACCCTTTGTAAGCTTCCTGGAGCCTTGCTGCTACAAGGAACACGTCGCCGGAAGTGATTGCTGTCGCCGGAGTTTCTGCCGGAAAACAGAGAGTCCAGTCGGTATACCTCTTCGCTTATTTTCTTTATCTTTTCACCCTTATCTCACCTTAATGAACTGTAAAACGTTAATGAAACTTGAATAAAAACTCGAACCAGTCAGACATTATATCTGATTATAACTGGATGAAGAAGACGATGTCACCGCTGTATCATATAAGTATAATATAAATCAGGATATTACTCGGGTTAGACACACAGTCCAGCGGTGGACTGTGTGCACATATAACGCAAAGGTCACGAGTTCGAATCCGGTTTCACACACGCTGCCTAAATAAAAATCAAATTTTTGTTTAACTGAACCGGAGTCGATACTGGTATATGTTAAGTATATTAATAACCGGAATAATAACCAAGTTAGACACACAGTCCAGCGGTGGACTGTGTGTTTGTTTATATCACAGGTCACGAGTTCGAGTCCGGTCTACTGCACCGACTCGAACAATTATCTATTCTTTTTAATAAGGCAGAAAAGGAAATAACTAAATTGTATTTAAGTATAATAAAAATCGAATTATATAACATGTTTAACAACACAGTCCAGCGGTGGACTGTGTGTTAGATTAAACCACAGGTCCCGGGTTCGAGACCTGTGGAGTGCACGTCCGGTTCGCTTAAAACTGTTTTTAAAATAAAATGATTTTCGGTTTAAACTAATTAATATATATATATAATTAAAATCAGATATATAACGGGTTAGACACGTAGCTCAGTTGGTAGAGCTGCGTGCACGCGTACGGGAGGTCTCGGGTTCGAGCCTCACTCAGCGCACTTGTGTTCCGCATTCGAACCGGTCAACGGTCAGGTCAACGGTCAACGGGCTGGTCAACGGTCAGAAAAATCAATTTTTTTTATTATTCTTATTTAATTATTTTAATTAAAAATCAATTAAAAATACTTAAAAATAACATTTTTAAGGTTAGAAAATAGCCTCAAACTCACAAAAATACACCCAACAATTCTACTAAAATAGATTAATAAAATCCGTTTACTTACCAAACCATAATGCGATTTATCTAGGTTAAACTCACTCGTGGTTAAAACCACTTCGCGTGCATTCAACATCATCAACCGAACGCACCCACTGTGAGTGAATCTTACAACTCCCCCTTTTAAATTACACGTTTTGGGGTGTGTCATGTGTTATGAAAATAATCAATTTATTTATTTAAACTCGTGCCTTACCACATCATGACTTAAACTTAGATTGTTTTTATTGTTGTGATTTACTTAATTCCTTTTGTCATATTATATGAAACTCATACATTAAGCCCATCAGTTCCTCGTGGAAGACGAGTTGAACAACGCGTGCCACAAATCAAATTCATTATTGTTTATGTGTATATCATTGAGTTTGTATTGTTTGTAGTTGTGTCATTCATATTATCATGGTTATGCAATTCATTCATTAGGCCCCTCAGTTCCTCGTGAGAGACGAGTTAAGCATCGCGTGCCTCTAAATGTTCCATTATTGTTCATGTGTGTTTCACTTAGTATCTTATGATTGTTAATTAAGTTTACATCTATTTTTACTCATGTTTGGTTGTGCACATATTTCATAATCAATTTAAATAAATTTGTTCAAATGTTTTCCATAGGATTCACTCGCCAACATTATGTTGATCCAAAAACCCTTTTTACACATGATACAGGTGTACAGGTTGAAGCAAGGAAAACATAGGATATGCCTTAGAAGAGAACAAAGAAGTTTAGATTGTTAGTTAGAACATGTTGTAACATTTATTGTAATTCTCCATTTAATTTGTAATAATGAATATGAAACGCATAATAAATGTCATGAGCTTTGATGATAACCCAATCATGCCCCGATCACCTTTTCCGCTGCGGGTCGGGGTGTGACAGATTGGTATCAGAGCCATGACTATAGGGATATAGGATAGGTTATTAGACCCTTAGAGCCTATACTATAGTCTGCCTAAATTTTAATTGATTAGGTGGTTACATACAAACTTGTGACATTTATTTGTTTCATATTTGTTTACATTTACAGTTAAACATACATGCTTATATACATATTCATTATACATATATACATATTCATTATACATATATCGATGTTCATGTATTCAATTTATTTTCATATTCTCATTATCCAAAGATTTTGTGCAATTTTCAAATCTCATCAAAGTAAGTTCTGCGACGGGCATGTAGTAACTGGAAGGGTACAAGTACCGGTAGTCGGAACGTCCTGTCTAGGCTGGCATTCGTATAAATCCAATATAACGGACCAGTTTGCCTACCTGGGGACCAACGATGAGAGTACGAAGGACCTATTAGGCCAAAGCATGCCACACCAAACGTCGTTCGAACTAACCTACTTTGAGGTGTCACCGTGTCTACACCTGGACACATTCCGAATATCACACGTTGTATACATATTTCTCGATTTTCTCCGGGTTTTTGTGTACGCAACCTGGCAGAAACCGTGAGAACCATATGAAAAACCGGTATTCATGGGGGCCCACATGATTACACAGGTAAAGTATGGCGGCATGTAGGGCCTAACAACGAGCAAAACCCAAGACATCCAATGGACGTAGTAATTTATTTATCTATAATTATTTTATGAATGTTCATTCCTAATGCGACCCACGAACCCAAAAGCATCCAACTCATACTCTTGTCATGTATTCCTTGTAGATGTCTTCTAACCTCGCCCGTAGGAAGGCGAGAGCAAGAAAAGCCCGCGAGCGCATGGCTGCCTTAATCGCTCAACAAATGGCAGCCGTAATACCCAATATTGTAATCAAAGTTCAGCAAGCACTCACCGCAAATCCTGTCCATCAAGCAAACCAAAACATTATCAACTCTCCCCCAAATACCACTAAATGCACCTACAAGCATTTCAAATCATGCGACCCTCCGAAATACAAAGGGACTGAAGGCGTCACCGCTCTCCTCCATTGGTTTGAAGAAATGGAGAACACATTTCTAAATTGCGATTGCCCTGACGATCGCAAAGTGCGATATGCTACCGGTCGATTATATGGGATAGCACTTTCTTGGTGGAACACAGAGAAGGCCAAACGAGGTGTGGAAGATGCTATGTCCTTAACTTGGAACGAATTGAAGGAAATCATGACCAGACGATTTTGCCCAAGGAGCGAAATCAAGAAGTTAGAAGATGAATTTTACTCATTGAAGCAAGTGGAAGGAGACCACATCACCTATAACAAAAGATTCCTCGAGTTACATCAAATGGTTCCCAACATGTTCACTCCCCTCTACCGTTTGATCGAGCACTACATTCGTGGTTTTCCGTCAAAGATTCAAGACCCTGTGATAAGTACCAAGCCTGCAACTTTGGAAGCAGCAATGGAGCTAGCAACAGAGCTCACCGAGAACCGAATCCGAAACAAAGACTTCAAGGAGGAGAAGAAGAAGGATAAAGAATCGACTGAAACCTCCGACTCCACTCAAACCGAATCCCCTTCTCAACCCAATCCTAAGAGAAGAAGAGTCGGGCGACTTTTCGCTGCTACCCAACGGAATCAACCAGTTTTACACGCTATCCCATCCGAGCTATCCCAATCACCCAAGTGGCACCCAACTCAGCTTACCCAGATAAGAAACCATATCTTGGACCTCACCCTCGATGCAACAACTGTTTTTATCACCATCCCCATACCCAACCTTGTCGTCTATGTGCAACTTGTGGACGCTATGGTCATTTGAGCAATGTTTGTCGCACCTTTCAAAACCAAACCTTTTCCCCTACTCAAAACATGGCCCAAGCCTATCAACAACCCCAATACCCCATGTTCCCATATGCTCGAGCTTGTTTCAATTGTGGCGACCCTACCCACTTTAGAAACACATGCCCTCAATTGGTTAACGTTATCAACACTCAAGCCCAATCAAACCCAGTTAACCAAGTAAACCAAGAAAACCCAAACACTATGCCACCAGCAAGAGGAAGAGTCTTCAATATCAACGCCAATCCTGTCGAAGATAATGACGGCCCAAACGAAGATACTCAGCTAGTCCTCTTCGCCGAAGATCCAGATTCAACTCCTATCGTTTAGTTTTATGTTTTTCTTTATCACATAGAACCGAACATAACTTAAGGATAAAGCCAATGAAACTTTGACGAGAATACGGTGGATACGCCGATGGTACTTCCTATATATAAGTATTCTTGTCGAAGGATCAGAAGCATTATCTGGCGGTTATGAGAGGTTCCATGTGTAGACTGCTAGAGTAATTATTGTATATTATATATTGTTTTCAGTATATGCATTTGCCAAGGCCGTAGCTCCCCATCCATCGAGGTTGAGTTTGATCCCCATTTTATTATGCGGTTGATCAGGGCGTGCCCGCACGATCGGCTCCGTTTGTTTGAGCCTTGATCGGTTATTTCATTTTACATTTCAATACATGCAATACGTTCGGCTCCGTTTGATTGAGCCTTGAGCGCATATTTCAATTTACATTTCCAGTTCATGCAATACGTTCGGCTCTGTTTGATTGAGCCTTGAGCGCACATTTCAATTTACATTTCCAGTTCATGCAATACGTTCGGCTCCGTTCGATTGAGCCTTGAGCGCACATACAATTCCATTATCAGTATCTTGTGGTTGTGGTGTTTGTAGTAGAGTCGCATCGAACCAACCATAATTTGCGGATAAATTCAATGAAAATTTGACAAGGATATGGAGGATACGCCGATGGTACTTCCTATATATAAGTATTCTTGTCAAATGATCGGAGGCATTATCAGGCGATTATGAGAGGTTCCATGCATAGGCTGTTTGTGTGATGGTTGTTTAGATTAAGTTGTTCAATTTCAGTACATTCAATACGTTCGGCTCCGTTTGATTGGGCCTTGAGCGCACATCCATTTTCATTTTCAGTACATGCAATACGATCGGCTCCGTTCGATTGAGCCTTGATCGCGCAGATATATTTCATTTCAGTATTTTATGTTTGTTGTATTGGTTGTAGAATTATAGGACTAATCATAATTCACTGATAAAACCAATGAAAATTTGACAAGAATATGGTGGATACGCCGCTGGTACTTCCTATATATAAGTATTCTTGTCAAAGGATCAGAGGCATTATCGGACGGTTATGAGAAGTTCTATGTAGGATTTATTAGTTTCTTGGTAACCAATCATAACTTGTGGATAAAACTAATGAAAATTTGGCAAGAATATGGTGGATACGCCGCTGGTACTTCCTATATATAAGTATTCTTGCCAAAGGATCAGAGGCATTATCAGGCGGTTATGAGAAGTTCCATGTAGGATTTAGTATTGCCTTGGTTGGAATTTGTGTTACATTTATATCATCATGTTATTTAAAGTGATTGGATTGTGATCCATTTCTACAACCTCTCCATCATAACAAACGAGAGAGGAACTTCCATCATTCAAACATATATGCTATCAGAATGTGGATTCAAATATTTGCTGTTGTGTTTATTCATGTTCAAATATTTGCTGATGTGTTTATTCATGTTCAAATATTTGCTGATGTATTTATTCATGTTCGAATATTAGCTGTTGTGTTTACTTATGTTCAAATATCAGCTGTTGTGTTTTTATGTATGTTCCATATAGGTTGTAGTGTTAGAAGTTTTGCCTTAGGATATAACCATACTTTCCCAAACGTATCTAAATTCTTATGCATGATATCATTTTTAGCAAATCATTTCTGCTTATCAATATTTATACAGTAGGCAACAAAAAGCGATTCCTGAATAGGGTACTTAACCCTTACAAGGAACGTTACCGCCTCGAACAAAAACTTAAACCCTCATTTTTCTGAGCATACAACTGTCAAACTAAACATCATCATCCTTTTAGTCAAAATATATCATTATTTAAATTTCGGGACGAAATTTCTAAAAAGCAGGGGATACTGTAACATCAGTCAAAAACGGATTTACCAAACCCGCTCCGTTTATCAACCGAACAGTCAGTTAAAATTTTCGTTGCGAATTAAATGCCCGAAATAATTTTAAACGATACATAATCAATTATTATACAAGAATATATATTTAGTTTTTGAAAAACTGTTGAAAATCGCAAAATAAAAATAAAATGTTCCAGCCGGGTTCGAACCCGGGTCACTACCGAACCACTCAACAGACAGACTTAACTCACACACACAAACCACTGCGCCACGGATTTTGTTTGTTATATATTGAAATCATTTAATTGATATAATGACGTTACGAATTCAAAACCGGCGCCCAATAGTTCAGTCGTCGGAATCCCGGTAATCTCGCGAACTTTTAACACCACTTTCAGTTATAACGTAAACTAGTATTAAGACATCGGTTATAACCGATGTTTGAAGTCCGCGACCAAACCATAACCGCCGGAAAATTTAAATCGATGAATACAGTCGGAAATCAGACCAAGTGCTTTGACGATTTGCACTATAAATTCACCCACAACCCACTGCAAACCTTTTCGCTCAAAACCACACCTTTTCTCGGCGTAATTCCACTCGCCGGAATTTCTCTGCTCATCGCCGGAAAACCGGTTTCCTCATTTCTGAACCTCACTGAGCCTCTGAACTTATACCGGAGATACCCACACCCTTTGTAAGCTTCCTGGAGCCTCGCTGCTACAAGGAACACGTCGCCGGAAGTGATTGCTGTCGCCGGAGTTTCTGCCGGAAAACAGAGAGTCCAGTCGGTATACCTCTTCGCTTATTTTCTTTATCTTTTCACCCTTATCTCACCTTAATGAACTGTAAAACGTTAATGAAACTTGAATAAAAACTCGAACCAGTCAGACATTATAACTGATTATAACTGGATGAAGAAGACGATGTCACCGCTGTATCATATAAGTATAATATAAATCAGGATATTACTCGGGTTAGACACACAGTCCAGCGGTGGACTGTGTGCACATATAACGCAAAGGTCACGAGTTCGAATCCGGTTTCACACACGCTGCCTAAATAAAAATCAAATTTTTGTTTAACTGAACCGGAGTCGATACTGGTATATGTTAAGTATATTAATAACCGGAATAATAACCAAGTTAGACACACAGTCCAGCGGTGGACTGTGTGTTTGTTTATATCACAGGTCACGAGTTCGAGTCCGGTCTACTGCACCGACTCGAACAATTATCTATTCTTTTTAATAAGGCAGAAAAGGAAATAACTAAATTGTATTTAAGTATAATAAAAATCGAATTATATAACATGTTTAACAACACAGTCCAGCGGTGGACTGTGTGTTAGATTAAACCACAGGTCCCGGGTTCGAGACCTGTGGAGTGCACGTCCGGTTCGCTTAAAACTGTTTTTAAAATAAAATGATTTTCGGTTTAAACTAATTAATATATATATATAATTAAAATCAGATATATAACGGGTTAGACACGTAGCTCAGTTGGTAGAGCTGCGTGCACGCGTACGGGAGGTCTCGGGTTCGAGCCTCACTCAGCGCACTTGTGTTCCGCATTCGAACCGGTCAACGGTCAGGTCAACGGTCAACGGGCTGGTCAACGGTCAGAAAAATCAATTTTTTTTATTATTCTTATTTAATTATTTTAATTAAAAATCAATTAAAAATACTTAAAAATAACATTTTTAAGGTTAGAAAATAGCCTCAAACTCACAAAAATACACCCAACAATTCTACTAAAATAGATTAATAAAATCCGTTTACTTACCAAACCATAATGCGATTTATCTAGGTTAAACTCACTCGTGGTTAAAGCCACTTCGCGTGCATTCAACATCATCAAACGAACGCACCCACTGTGAGTGAATCTTACAACTCCCCCTTTTAAATTACACGTTTTGGGGTGTGTCATGTGTTATGAAAATAATCAATTTATTTATTTAAACTCGTGCCTTACCACATCATGACTTAAACTTAGATTGTTTTTATTGTTGTGATTTACTTAATTCCTTTTGTCATATTATATGAAACTCATACATTAAGCCCATCAGTTCCTCGTGGAAGACGAGTTGAACAACGCGTGCCACAAATCAAATTCATTATTGTTTATGTGTATATCATTGAGTTTGTATTGTTTGTAGTTGTGTCATTCATATTATCATGGTTATGCAATTCATTCATTAGGCCCCTCAGTTCCTCGTGAGAGACGAGTTGAGCATCGCGTGCCTCTAAATGTTCCATTATTGTTCATGATTGTTTCACTTAGTATCTTATGATTGTTGATTAAGTTTACATCTATTTTTACTCATGTTTGGTTGTGCACATATTTCATAATCAATTTAAATAAATTTGTTCAAATGTTTTCCATAGGATTCACTCGCCAACATTATGTTGATCCAAAAACCCTTTTTACACATGATACAGGTGTACAGGTTGAAGCAAGGAAAACATAGGATATGCCTTAGAAGAGAACAAAGAAGTTTAGATTGTTAGTTAGAACATGTTGTAACATTTATTTTAATTCTCCATTTAATTTGTAATAATGAATATGAAACGCATAATAAATGTCATGAGCTTTGATGATAACCCAATCATGCCCCGATCACCTTTTCCGCTGCGGGTCGGGGTGTGACATACTACAAGAGTAAGAATACAAGAATTAAATCACCATAAAGTGATGGTGTAGTTGTGTGAGATTTATCACCAACTTTAATTTGTGATTTCTAAATCTAAATTTTCTTACACATGTGTTAGAAAACGTGTATCACAAATACAATGTTAGAGATTGTACATTGTATAAGCCATAATGAATGGAATGTTTTATGTAAGCATTTAATTGCCTATGTGTGCATAAAAAATGATGAGAAATGATTTATTTTATAAACTTATCATTGGAAAACGTTTTATGTAAACGTTCGTTCTCGTGGATATTATTTGGAGGAAAACAACTTGATGTTGTTGTGAACAAATTTAATTGTTCAAGTTTACTACTTAAATGTAGTCTTTATAACAACTTGGTGTTGTTTTGAGCAAGAATTGTCTAAGTTTAAAGTTTTAAGATGAAATGAGGAACTTGTACTTATTGCATGGTGTCTTATTGAGGGAGTACCTCAAGACATGCCATGGGACGATACCGTTGAAAAGATTTCGGTCAGATTATAAAGTGTTAAAGGTATAAGCACTTTATATTTGATGTCTCCGTATCGTCTATGTTTCCGTTAAATTTCAAAAGTGTTTGGCACTTATGATTTAGTTTCTAATGTAATTATTGTTTTGTGTTCAATATCTTCGGATAACACATGCAATTTTTTACAAAGAAATACATCACTAATGTTTTGTGACTTATAAATTATTTTGTGGAAAATAATTATAACGTCAAAACGGATAGTACATGAAAATATTTGGACATGAACAACTTGAGAGTTGTTGCATTGACTAAAAGTCAAAGACGAGACATCAAATGTGTAACCACATCACGAGTGAGTGGTGAGTGTATTGAGATGAAATACACAAACGAGATTCATGTTGAAGTACTTTGTTAGAAGTCATTGGAAAATTCACAAGTGTGAATTCTAACATATGAAAGAAAAAGTACTATATGTTATTGTATACCTTTGATAAATCTTGCGAGATTTGTTCCCAGTGATCTATACGTAGATGCGTCTACCACTTGATTATTGTTAGAACTATATGGAGATTTTATATTCGTTTAGGAGAGAATCCTAAATATGCCTATCTCCTAATGAATAACAATAGATGTGTACAAATCACTTATGGCAAATTATGAATGCCATGTTGTTGAGTGTCGATCTAGTTGACTCTATCCCACACATAATAGTGATTGTAGACGAGGAACATTCATCTTGTACGTGATGAATGTGTTCGCCAAGTGACTTGGATTAAGTTTAAGTCCTTATGAGCCAATGTTAAAACGTTGGAGATCAAAGGTAAACAGGTTATGTTCCTTAATTGAATGATAAATTTTAGCTATGTGCTATATACAATAATTTGTGAGACTTTCCTAAATATTGATGCTTTAGGATTATGAATAAGTCTCATTATTTTGTTTTAACAAGGGATGAATGTTGCAAAGTGATATTATGATATCCTTGGGGCTGTGAAGAATCAGAATGATGCATCTTCTGTTCACATGCTAAAGTATTGTAGTCTAAAGCATGCTAGACTAGTACTTGGTTAATTATGGGTCTTGACGGAGACTAATTAACTCTACACATTCAAATATGTATGAACACAATAAGAATTTGTGTGATATACAAAGTTGAGGAAGAATTTTCATTCATTATAAGGAAAAGACATGTAACTTTTGAAGAGTTTGTTCGAAAAGCTAATGAGGAGAACTCATTGTCTAGGCTTATTCAAGATGTTGAATTAGAATTATTCTAAGTTTGTGACAAACTTATAACAATGACATGGTGCTTTGGTCAGCTCGGAAGCTTATGTAAGCTAATGCAATATGAGTTGAATTCACTGATACAATGAGGTTGATCTTATTCAATCATATGTGTATAAATATCGTCATAAGTGAAGTTACAAAAATATGTTGATCAAATGGCAATAAATGTGGGGGAGGATCCATTTAGAAATAACCTTATAAGGATATGTAGAAATGGTTTTCATTACCCATCTGGATGAGATCCTATACCACTTAAATGTGGGGGTGTCTTGCATTTGTATCATAAAAGTTTGGCAATAAGGATTTTGTAATCCAATCGAACATTGCAAACAGACGATTAAGTGGAGGACACAAAGGTCATAGTGCATAATGGAGATGTGTTTGCCTTAAATGATACGCGTATCTTACAAAGACATATGTTATAACCAGATTCAGATGGCCACTGAGGTTATAGTCTTTGAAGTTGACGATAGGCAAAATTAACTTACGAGTTAAGAACACATCATGACAACTGATCTCAAATACGTAAAGTTATTTGTTAATGTTATGGATCCAACAACCTGAGGGTTTATTAGAGATCAAGTTGTGGAATGAGACTAAAGCCCATTAAAAAGGTATGTGAAGGACACCTAACTTAGTTGACTGGAGATCCAAAGATCTAAGTTCAATAGGAAAACTAACTCATATGCCTAAGGGAGGTCACTGTAGGGGCATAAATGATATGCATAAGCTAGTATATATGGTTATACATACCCCAAAAGTATAAAAGGGTGTTTAAATACGTCCTAGTCTGTTCCTATGATATTCAGTGACAAAGAGTGAGGCTAAGCATAATATGTGATAAATGATTTGGATAAATCACGATAACCACAATGCTTTTAATGATCTAAGGAGAATCACCTATGTTAGAGAGAAGTGTGGTCGCTTCGAATGGAATTGAGGGCACAATTCCTAGAACTCTCGCAGAACCAGGAAAGTGTTCCACGACCATTATTGGACACGACTATGAGGAGATGACCCGGCTAGGGAGAGTCTTGTGTGAAGTGTATTGTCGTCCACACAAACGGCAGACGAGTTCAAAGACATCGATATCTACTCAGAGCTAGTGGGCTAAGTGCATTTCATGAGCGAAGGTTCAAAGGGTAACACCTACCTATCGTATGCAAAACTCAACTGTCGAGGTTTCATTAGAAATTTTATGTGTTTTGAACGATCTCCATTCATGTGGGGGATTGTTGGATATTGGTGAATGGATATTTAGTAAATTATAGTTTAAAGAAATTATAATTATTCATAAACTCTTCATATATGGTGAATTAAAGACTAAACTCTTAAGTAGAGTTTTAATGTCTTTTAATTTGAGTCTTTATGTCTCAAATTAAGTATCTAATTAAGTGTGTAATTAAGTGAAACTTTTCACTAATCCTCAAATCTTGTATAATCGTGGCTATGTGCCTTATTTGAGAAAAAGAAGATATTAGAAAAATACAAGAGAAGATACAAGGAAATTACATGAATATATGAAGAGTTATTGAAAAGAAGAAATATTTGAAGACCCATGTGTTGGGTACTTAGAGAGAGATGTTTTCTCTATTCGATTTCACCACCATCACATCATTATTTGTTCCATAAGTTCAAACACTATAATTACCCGGTGTAACCTCGGGCGCGTGGCCATCTTCGGCAGTACAGACTGCTTCGGCTGTTGTACCCTGGGAGACAGACGCGTCGTCTTTAGTAGAGGCGCGAAATCTGTTTTAAGGGAAGTGTGTTGAACACGTGCCTCAACCAAAACTGTCAACAATGTTTTGTTTGTCTTGTAGCGGAGTTTCAAACAACAAGGTGCGGTTAAGTTTTCCAAAGACGTCGACTTGAATCAAGATTGGTACAATGTATTTGTATTTCATTTATTTTTATATAGTTTTGTAACTGGATTGTACTATCATATTTCCTATGAATAACGAGAGTCTCGTTATTATATATTTCATAATATATTTTTATAAAAAATGAACCTAGTTCCTACACACCCTTATATAGGGTTTCAACAACTTGTGCTTTGGACTCCTGGACCTAGCAAGTAGCAACTCTCCGCAACACTTTAGCCATCCAAGCCCACGAACATGCCTTTGGCCCACTAACTACCTTGGCCCAGTAGATAAGCAAGTGATAATGCTGCATTATTATCATATTCAACATCACAAGTAGCTGCAAGTGTACTTGCAATTCTCTGAGAATGCTGATCAACCAGATAACTTCACAAGCAACATAGCGTCTAGCTGCAATTCTTTGCTTTTTATTTTTACAAGATATAAGTGTTTTGCTAAAAAACACACAGTATCCTATAACAGACTTTCTAATTCTTCCCAACTCTTAGCCCGATCTGAGTCAGCGTATGCACACAACTGATACTGATCATTTCTTTTTAACTGAACTCCTAACCTAGGATCTTTCTTTAAATACCTTAGCACTTTTAAAGCCAATTGCATATGACCCTTTAAAGGACTATGCATGTACTAACTTAGAAAGTGTACACTGTATGCAATGTCTGGTGTAGCATGTGATAGATAAATCAGTTTCAACATTTGATACTACTAACTCATTATCTTTGCATACTTTTGTAACCACATAATCTTGTTCCATTGAACAACTAAAAGGTTTAGCACCACTTAATCCATACTCATTTAGAAGGTCCATACAATTTTTTCTCCGTGATCATTATAAATGACCTCAATTCCCAAGACCCTTAACATTAGCAATTTCAGTTTCATCATTACTAGTTAACACAATATCATCTACATAAACTAGTAATGTAACTTAACTATTGCCAACATGCTTAACAAATAATGAGTAATCACATTTAGATTGACTAAAGCCAAACTTAATCAAAACATCAACGAGTTTTTTTATTCCACATTCGAGGTGCTTGTTTTAAACCATCCAGGTTGTTCAATTTACACACAAGATTAGAATCATTCTTATTCAATCCCTCAGGTATAACCATATACACATCTTCCTGTAATTCACCATACAGGAAGGCATTATTAACATCTAACTGATACAATACCCAACTATTTCGAACAGTCACGAAATGGTTAAGATTACTTATCTATTCTTTTTCTGACGGCATCCTAGTTTTTTGTTATTATGCAACAACAAAAGGTTGGGTACTAACATTACCTGGAGGTGAAAACATACACATAAGCTTATTAGTTAGATTGCATATCAGCTATGTTTATCTAACACTTGTTCTCACCCAAGTTGAAGCCCCTGAAATGCTTTGAGCGCCCCATATTAAAAATCAAAATTAACATATATGAACCTATATTTTTGTAACTAACCGAGCCGACTGATCATCTTGCACAACCATAGGTAGTCTAACGTGGTTCCGTTAATTAACTGAAATTAACCGAATTCGAATCATTGCTGTTTCAAACGACGAACTATCTAGATGTGAAAACATTTTCCAAGCCCACCTAAAGACACTCTTTCCTTGTTCAAACATCAATTTATGCAAAAAATTCTGATCTCTTGGCCTAGTGGTTAAGGGGGATGTGGAAAACTTTGCTTATCTTGGAGGTTTTGGGTTTAAATCGAGGCAATGGGGATTTTAATACTAACATACTAACTATCAATCCGGTTAACAATATCCAGATGGTACGCGTTTTTTTTTTAAAGTCACAACCCTTGTCGGTTCTCGTGTTTGTAATACATCGACTCTTCAAAAAGGTAATCAACGTACTCTTCTAGATGTAAAACAATTTTTTATTCCGACTTTCTGTTTAAGGTTCTAGTTCTATCATATTTGTCTTTGATACATATATTTTTTTAATTTCTTATACATTCTAAGCTTTTTTTTCTATAACTTAAAAAAAATTATATTTAAGTAGCCCATTTTTCTACTCACACCGGTAAACCGAGAGATCAACAAAGAAGTTGTACCCCCGGTAAATTGGGTTATACCAGTTTAAACCGATATACCATGCCGAGTCAAAAGTTAGAATTTAGACTTTTAATCTTTTATGTGCTCAAAAAGGTAACAATCTAACTTCTTAGTAAAACCTAGCGCCCAAAAAGTTACCAGTAGTGAATGTTTTGATTATTTTTTTTTATTATTGACTAAGTTTTAGAATATTTTTATTATAGAATAATATAGTTTTGATTATTTTTTTATTAAAATTGTTATTTTGTGGATTTATATGTTTAGCTAGTCAACCTGGTTGACTACCCGATATAACCCAATTCAACCGATTAAACCATTTTTAAACCTAAATATATAACCAACAATCCACAAAATACTTCAAATGAGTGGAAACCATGAGTTTCACTTTAACTACCAATCTTCTCTCTCAACTTCCACTGAAGAACACCATTACCACCAACCAATTCCCACTTCAATCTTCAACCTTTTCTGCTTCAATTTCACAAACCCCTAATCCAAAACCCTTATCAAATCATCTCCTCTCATTAGCCATTGCATTCGTCACGCTTACGTCACCACCCTCTTCTCTTGCAATCCCCTCTCTTTCTCCCCCAAATTTACCCCCCTCCACCACCCCTTTCTCCCAATCCAAGAACCTAATCACTGGATTGGATAATGGGTATTGTTTATTTCTCATCAGTTTGTTCAATTTACACTCGGTTTGAGCTTCAATGTGGTTAATAACAGCGCTTGATTGTTGTTGAAATTATGAACTTGTGGTTGTGTTTTTGCAGGAAGATTAGGCCCTGCCCATCGAACAATCCTGGGTGTGTTTCGAGTAATCCGAAATCGTCGAATTTTGCGTTCCCTTGGAGGGTTCCGGACAAGTCTTTGGATAATGCACTCCAGGTGTTTGATGATTTGTCGGTTGTTTTTTTTCGCGTTTTTATGTTAAGTTTAGTGAAGTATAATGTGTTTTATGATGTGGGAATTTTGTTTTGTGAATGTTTGTTGCAGCAATTGCAGGAAGCGATACTAGAAACTCAGAAGAATGCAAAGATTGAGGTAGTAGAAGACATCCCTGATGGTAATTTACTATTTTTGGTTTACTTATATAATGCGAAGCGTTGTAGTTTAGCCTCACGTATATTATGCTAGTGAAAATATTCATTTTGCAATCTAAAAGGAGAACAATTTGTCATAAATCTAGTATAGTTGTCATCTAGAGAGCGTAAGAAGTCATGAGCGGCTACACGCTCGTGGTTATATGGGCGAGAGGTATTTTCATCCATCAGCTTTCTCTCACACTCACCTACCGTGTAAAATGGGGTATACAGACAATGTAATGCATGGTCAAAATCCATTACAAATCTAGCACTTGTAAATACATAAGACACATTTGGCCGTCTAACTTCTTGCTAAGTCGTTTTTTTTACATTCAATGCCGCCGTTCCAAAAAGTTACATAGGACACACATCCACATTGTGTGTATGCGTAAGACACACACACACCGTGTAAATGCATTAGATGCATGTCTAGACTGTATAAATTCGTTAGACACATATCCGCACTGCATAAAATTGGATAAACGCCAAGTGTTAATGGGTTAATCACAATGTTTATCACATTATGCATTACAGCTTTTAGAAAATTGTGGCTTTTTTTAATAAATGTAACAATGCTATACGCATATTAAAGAGAATACAATTCTCAATTTTAGGGTACATGTTTTAGAAAACGTACTGAAGTATCGAAAAGTTATTTGAGTGTAAAAAGTTAATGGAACTAGGTTGATTCCCTCTTAGTCTCTGATAACCGTTAAATTGGTTTGGTACGCCCTGTATACTTGTATACATAAACATGTGTGTATGTTTTACTTGTATACATAAATATGTGTGTATGTTTCATTTGTATGCATAAACATGCGCTTATGTATACAAGTAACATAAAGCTCTCTAAAAGGAAAGTGAATGTTTTCCCACCAGAGTTGAATGAACTTCTATATTTCAAAACTCAAAAAAGAGTTAGGAGATTTAAACTTGTGTATATGTATTTTAAGAGAAACAAATCATGCATCACTTCACTTGTTTAAATTTTCTACAAAAGTCAAAGAAGTCAAAGTCATGAGTTTGTTGACAATGGCGGAGCTTGACCAAAAGTTCCGGTGGGGCGGAAAGTCATGGGACCCAATTTATGTATTATATAAATATTTAGGCAAAATAATTGGGGGGGGGGGGGGGATCCTTTATAATTTTAAAATTTTTGAATGAAAAATCAGAAATTTTACACTTCTAACCGAAACATTGGGGGGAAGGGGGGATGCACCCCCGAGTATCAACTAAGCTACGCCCCTGTTTGTTGATGATGGCGGTGATCTAAGTTACTAACAGAACTATAGAAGTGTACGCGTTATTCAGGTCATTGATTATCGATCCTTTTACATAATCTTTACCGTCCAGGCCAATATTTGCAAGCAACAATTGATGGAGGTTTTGGGCGCGATGTTTTAGAGTTCTTGGTGAAAGGAGATGTGGTATCTTATCGGTGCATGGCGACAAAGGTTACATATGTGTACCCTTTCACCACAGCCTTTGGGGATTCAAAGGGTCAAGAAGAAAGAATAAGGAAGATTGTGGACCAATTAGGGTGGGATGCCCCTAGTTTTAGTGCCATGGATTAGTATTATTGCTTAAAATGTATATATACTAAAAATCATATGTTCATTGGCTCTACTTGTTTCTGTTTAAATTTGAGATAGTAAATGATGTTGATTCATTCATTGTTATGTGTCTTTAATAATTTTTAAAAAAATTACCATGAGTGCACCCTTAAATGATGTTGATTCATTCATTGTTATGTGCTGATCGAGTTCTTAAGGACCACCAAGAACCTAGGGTGTGTTTGGTATGGGGTAATGAAATGAATGAGGAATGGAATGGACGGGGTAACGGAATAGACAAAAAATGAAAATTAACAAAATTTATAATTGTTACGTCAATGTTTATTTTTTAAACTAGTGGGTTACACCCGCGCTCTGCGGCGGGGTAACCCAAATTTTAATGGAAACGTAGAGGCAATGGTTCGGTTCAATAAGATACCGACAATTACCGAAAGAGAAACAAAAAAAGTCATGATACGACCAAAAAAATACCGAGATGTGTTTCCTTTGGTCGTAACAATAAAAACGAATATCAATTCCGGTATTAACGTTGTTCGGTCAGTATCAGACCGTCCGTTTTGTTACATGTACAACACCAGGTTCGACTCAAACTTAAAAAAGAAAAACCAAAAAATAGAAAGAAAAAAAAATGAAAGATGACTCGGTTTACTCTCGGAGTACTCCGTTTGTCTAGTGGGTATCCCAAGAGTACTCGAGATTGATTTGTTGGCCATTAAAAAAATAATCGTAACATTGATTCTTTTTATTGGGTAAATCATGTTTTTTGTCACAAAATTTCACCAAAATCATTTCAACCCGTTCTTGCATTTTATCAAAAGATTTGATGAAGACCCATACTTCATCATGTTTAAAACGTGTGTTTTTTAACTTTAAGTTTTTAAGAGTTTGAAAGATATGATAAGAAATAATTTAATCAAATCCTGTGATTGTCTAAATAAAAAAAAAAACTAGTTATACTACAATTTGGATTGATACCCCACTTATATAACTTGATTTCTTTTGAACAAATCATATAGTTGATTTTAAAGGTCAGCCAACTTGCTTCATAAAACAAAAAGATATAGAACTGAATGAGAGACAAATCACAAATATATATATCTATAGGGGTTGGTTAACATACAAATTTGCTTAACGTACAATTGGTACGCTGAGCTATTTCAACATGCGAGATTTTCCCTATAACATGCGAGATTATTTTTTATCAACATGCGGCTTTTGTTTTTCTTAACATGCGTTTCTTTATACAGTGTACTGTGCAATTTTTTCTATTTTTAACATGCGGACTTTCTTTTTCTTGTATACACATGCAGATTTACCTCTCCAAACACAAACCCGCATGTTGTAAATCCAAATCCGCATGTTATATCTTTTCTCTGTTCTCTTTCTCTCTCTCTCTCTCTCTCTCTCTCTTATATATATATATATATAATCAATATATTAGGCAACAGAGGTGTAACATCCTGCCCCTCTCACCATCAATATTGTCCGCTTTGCCCCCGATGGGTTGTCCATCCAGGAACTCACGGATTTGTTTTTTGTTGCCCCGGTGGAGACTTCCCAGGAGGTCACCCATTCTGGTTCTACTCCCACCTGAGCACGCTTAACTGTGGAGTTCTCCTCTCATCCAATAACATTAAGCCCAAAACACGTTGGTGATGTTAAGAGGCAAGACATTCCTTATGAACAAGATCTCTCCTGGCTACGGCCGATGTGGGATTTGCCTAGGGTGTCACAATGGTCCATGTTAAACTTCTCAGTAGTCGGTATCGGTATCGTTACAATCACCCCACCTTAGGGACTCATCGTCCTCGATGAGGTTTGCCCCACCATCCCGAACGGCTCAGGAGTGGCTCTGATACCATTTGTAACATCTGGCCCCTCTCACCACTAATATTGTCCGCTTTTGCCCCCGATGGGTTGCCTATCCAGGAACTCACGGATTTGTTTTCGGTTGCCCCTGTGGAGATGTAACAACTCGAAAATTCGATTGTTATCTTTTCATTTTGTTTTCCTGTTTACCTATCTTTTGTTATTCCAGATTCGATTTATAATAAAGTTTATGTTAATTAATTATGGTATTGTACGTTATTATCGCATCTAATCGCTTATCAAATCGCATCGCTAATCTCATCGCATCGCAAATCCGCAATTATTTATGTGGTTTTATATTGTTTATGTGTTATGTGTGTTTGTGGTTATGTTTATGCTCGCTATCGCATCGCTCTCGCACTCTCGAATCACTAAATCGCGCTATTACATCAAATATAACGCTTAACGCTTTACTAAAACGCTTAATATAACTAATAAATGCGAACCAAATAGCCAATTGAACACTTAACGCGAAATCGGCAAACGAAACTTGGTCACCAGGCTGCCTACCACAAGTTCGCCCGAACTTGCCTGATAACCAGAAATCCCTTGTTTCTATCAAGTTCGCGCGAACTTGCATATACATATGCAAGTTCGGCCGAACTTACCCTTTTCCTTCTTGAAAACTCCCCAAGTTCGCGCGAACTTGTACCCTTTTGTACAAGTTCGGCTGAACTTGTTGCCAGCTATTGAGATTCTTGCCTCACCTATAAATACCCATGCTCCTCATTCATGCTCCCCTTGCTGACCAAGTTCGCTCAGAGCTCTCTCAACCCGAAACCTTCGTGTTCTAAGTAAGAATCAACCCGATTTCACTGCAACAACGTTTATCAACGATCTACAAAGGTTTACGACGATTTTTGCACAAGGCATAGCCTTCGTTTTCATCAAAACTCATTCTTTTACGAAAACCTTCATCTTTTTCTTCAAAAACTTCTGTTTTAAGCTTAGATCTACACAATACGAGTTCGTTTGGCGATAGTAGAGACTTCCCAAACACGAGATCTGCAAGATCTCGGCTTGTAAGTGATAGATCTGAGGAAAACCTTTGAAAACCATCGATTTCTACACAAGATACGAACTTTTGATGGTGTTTTTTCATTTTCTAGTATGAAACGAAGCATCTATCATTCAAGATCCCAAATCTGGAAGCACAAGGACATTTATGTTGGTTTACACAAGCCGGACTAATCCGAACGAACCCCGAGTTCGCCCGGATTAGCCCACGCTTTTGTAAAACGGCTGAAACAGCTCTAAAAGACCTCTCCGACCTAAGTTTGCTCAGTAGCACAGGGTTGGAGGGATGAACACTCGATTTTCCTCAAACGACGCGAAAACGCAAGATTTTGGACCCGAAAACATCAAGTTCGCTCGAGAATCACCAGCTCACCAGGTCAAGTTCGACCGAACTTTTACCCATTTGGGTCAAGTTCGATTGAACTTGAGTGTTTCTTCACCAAAGTACTTACAAGTTCGGCCGAACTTGTCTAGTTTCTTAGGAAACTACACAAGTTCGACCGAACTTGCCTTTTTAGTAAGGATATTCTACAAGTTCGCCCGAACTTGACAAGTTTCTTAGGAAACTCATCAAGTTCGACCGAACTTGGCTATAAATCTTACCAATTCTACACAAGTTCGCCCGAACTTGTCTACTGCCCAACCAAGACTTAACCGTTTCAGCTTTTCGGAGACTGATGCACTTCCGTTCGCGTATGCAGGCTGATCCGGCGCTCTTCTCAACTCTCCTCAGATCCCGAACTCTTCCTAAACGCACCCACAGTGAGTATACTTGACCCATTTTCGCTTTAACGCACTTTTTGGGTGTTACATACGTTCCTATCTTAAAATCACATCACAAATCAAAACTGTTTATCACACGCAAATAATCTGATTGTATATGCTCAATATGTGATACTAGAAACATGTGACTAGGACTTATTTTCGTTAACTTGCCTCCTTAGCTAGTATTGTACTATAGTGTGCTTACACCCGACGGGGTCTAGTTTGGATGGATGCGTAAGCCTTCTCACGGTAGTTAGCATGAGAAATGAGCCTATGTTATGTTAAGTGTTTTGGTGTATCATGATATGTAATTAGATTATTTCGCAAACGCTTTCTCGACTATGCTAGTATTATTCAAACTCGTATGCTCACCTTTACTTAATTGTATTGACTTCTATTTTAACGTATGTAACAGGTTGAGGATTTATGGATTGGATGCCTTGGATGTCGCATGCGTAGTTTAGTTTATTTTGTTTAGTTAGTTGTTAATATATTTCAGTTTGGAACTTATGTATGAAATCTAGGGGAAATCGAACTCGGTTGAATTTTATGAGAAATCTCCGTTTTGTAATAATTGTTTAAATGTTGCGTTTAATAGTATGGGATATTAAGCAGGTTGTGATATGTTAAATGATTGTTATGGAACATCTCGTGAAATCAATCTGGTCGCTAGTGCCACTAACCCTGATGTTTCCGCCATCGATTGGGTGTGACATGAGACTTCCCAGGAGGTCACCCATCATGGTTTACTACTCCCACATGAGCAAGCTTAACTGTGGAGTTCTCCTCTCATCCACTAGCATTAAGCCCAAAACGCGTGGGTGATGTTAAGTGACAGGACATTCCTTATGAAACCAAGATCTCACCTAGCTACGACCGATGTTGGATTTGCCTAGGGCGTCACAATAGTCATATTAAACTTCTCAGTAGTCAGTATCGGTATCGTTACAGGAGCCATCATAATATTTTTGAATTACTCCAAAAGAAAGGGCCCGGTAAGTTAATCATTTATCAATCAGGGTCTCATCGATCCTATTTTTTTATTTATTTGAAGGAAAGTAAGGGTCAATTTTATTTAGTCATATGGAATGCATAATGGGGCTCGTATGGCTTCCACGATTGTGAGTTATTATCTTTACTATTCATTTCCAAAAAAATTATCATTTATTCAATTACAAGAATACACAATTCCCATATAAATAAAACCTTTTCATTTTTCATCTAAAGTTTTCTATCTTTTCATTTTAACTTTTTTTAATTATTTTACTTTTAACCCAAAGACTTTCATGTTTTACTAATTTAACCTCAGTATTTATTATTTTCCACTTTAGTCCTCTATACTTTTCATATTTTGCAAGTTTTTCGCTCTATGTTTCGTTAAATTTTGCGAGTGAACACGTCGCAACATGCTTGTGGGTTTCAACATTTTTTTCTATTTTTCCCGTTTGACAGGACTGTCACAACGCGTCTATTTTTCTCTGTTTGACAGGTTTGTCGCAACGCGCGCGGTCTTAGATCGACTTAGTTATTCTTTTCTATTTTTATGTTTCAGTCTAATTTCTTCGCGTTAAAATGCCGCAACAGGCATGCATGGTTCAACAATTTTACATTGTTTTTCATTCTTTGTTTATTTTGTTTTTATGAGCTTTTTCGGTTTTACTGATCGCTGGTAGTTGTGTAGCATTAGTGCTACTTGGCACGCTTTATGCCCCCGCCGCAACGCGAGGGAACTTAATACTAGTTAATTTAGATTGTGTACTTCTCAACAATTAACGAATCCTTGTTTTATACTTGAATTTGTATTATTAGATTGTTAATCAACTATTTAATTTACTGTTGTAAAGAAGAAGCTTCAATGATGAACCCACCATCAAAAATTTACTGCAAAAGTTGATGCCATTGCAATATTTGATTTATCATTCTTTTAAGAGAATCAAATACTATCATTATGTTTTTTTTCTACGAAATTTCAACTTTTTTTAATATACAACATACATGATCGTATAATTGGTGATTTTTAAATATTATGTTTTTGTCACATAATTAACCATAATCATTCTATCAAGTTCTTGCAGTTTATCAAAAGTTTTATAATTAGGGTTAATACCCAAATAATGTGAATTAATTTCTTTTTGATAAATCGTATAGCTGGAAATTTAGTATCAACGTAAATGAACTTACAAAACACAATGAATTTAAAGGATGAAACATTGATGTTGAATAACCCATCAAACTGTATAGAACGAAACTTGTATAACTAATTCACTAATTATTGCAAATTATATGCATACTAAGTTAAAGGATGAAACATTGACTTCGAATTACCAATCAAACAATATCGAACGAAGCGGATCTAGTAACTTGAATAGGGTTTTGAGTAGGGGTGTTAAATGAATTGTGTTCGTTGGTTGGCGGGTCCAACCGACACCTGAAAATCGTGTCAAATACCTATATGAACCCGAACCCGAACACGACACGATAATTTATGAGTTGACACAAACACGACTCGTTTAATCCGGTTTTTTATTTTCCGTATATTAATCATCTAAATTTTAAATAAAAAATTATACAAAAGTAATTAAACATTACATTTTAATGAGAAAGTCTTGTCAGTTTTTTTTTCTCTTAAGTTTTAGATTTTAACATAAAAATATCCAAACATTTTAACTTATAACATAAAACACATATTAAGAAAATAATATAAAAAATTAAATGAGTTAAATAAGTGAACGCGTGAACTCGTCAGGTTGACATGAGCCAACCAAAACCCTTATGTAAACCGACTAAAAAACCAATATATGACACAATTAACAAAAAAAACCCGGCTAATCCAAATTGCATTATACAAATGACCCCATGTTCATGATATCAGATTAGAAAAATTACTTTTCACAATTCATAAAATCTTATATGCGAAACACAAAAAAGAAAACTAAATAATGACCAACAAGCATCATAAATCCACACCAGGACTCTAAACACCATCATCATTACCAGAACCCACCCCTAAGTATGGACAAAACACAAATTACGCAAAAATCATTCTATAAAAATCAGCAATTACCTCATCCCGCAAAGTATTCCACCACCTCGTCGGGGTCTTGTTCTCCCCTGAATCACCGTCCCTCTCCGATTTATTTCAAAAAATCTTAAAACAATCACATTGGTCCAGTAAAAAAAAAAAATAAAATAAATAAAAAATATCGCATGCAAAAATTTAAATTTGGTGTAAACAAAATTTACATCAGGGGTAACTATCGACTCTAATTTTTTTTTGTTTTTTTACAGATGTGTTTATAAATGTTCATTTACGTTTGTGCAAAATATGGGAGCCCAACTCGCACGTGAAGTAGGAGTTCTCATGGTTCTCACACATACATACAACACGTACTTACGTACGTACGTACATACATACATACATGGTGGAGTTGTCCTAAAAAGGGTATTGTGTGTAGAAATGTAGGAAGTGTTTTACACCCTTAGATCTAGAATACTAATAGTTGAGATCATAATGAGAAAATTGTAAATAGTATTTAACGTTAAACTAATTAATTTTCTAGATTAAGGTAGTGTTTGGTATGTGAGAATTGAAGGCGGAATGGAATGGATTATTCCATAAGAATGTGTTTTCTTCCAAATATAAAAATTTCCATTCCTTGATAAGGGTGTGTTTTTTTTTCATTCATTCAAGAAATGGAAAAACATCTACAAATATTATTATCTTTAATATTTTATTATATTCATTTATTATATTATTATTATTATTATTATTGTTATTGTTATTATTATTATTGAAACAATTATATATTTTTTCTTTTTTTTAATTGTATTTCATTACTCGTGTTTTTTGCCTATAAAATTGTACAAAGTAACGATTCATTCTATTCGCTAACCAAACATCACAATGGAATGAAATGATCCATTCCTTAGTCCATTCCATTCTCTTGTTCATTTTATCTATTTCATACCAAACAGACCCTAAGGGTATAAAGGTAAATTTAACATGCTTTAAATTCAGAAACTCACATGCAATGCACATGCAAGTTTTTCCTATCTTTTTTAAACGTCAATAATTTTTTATACGTAACGTTTTTAAAAAATAAAACCATAATAAGGAGCGTTTTTTATCTTTAATATGACTATCATATTGCTATCCTTATATAGAGAAAAAATTACCTTTCAATTAGTTGTTTTAATCCATGGTATTTTCTCTATGTTCATACAGTGATGTTTTAATTGTATTGTGATTCAAGGCATGATATTTTAAACATATGGAAACATTGTATTATGATTCAAGTTATTGTGCTTTAACATCTGGAATCTGGAAACATTGTATTGTAATTAAAGTAATGTGTTTTAACATCTGGATTGATTGTATTGCTAATCAAGTCGTGGTGTTTTAACATCTGGAATAACAATACAATCATCTCCAGATGGTGTTAAACATCATGACGTGAATAGCAATACGATCATTCCAGATGTTAAAACACCATGATGTATTATGATTCATGTCATGGTGTTTTTGAAATTCGTATTGTGTTTTATACCTGCAAAATATGAAGATCAGTTATTGAATGTAAAAATATTTATCTCTTAAAATAACTCCTAAAACGGTTACAATCTATTTTTATCTTTAAATTGGTTTTTGAAATCAATTACCTTATTATCCTTAATCCATAAAATTAAATAATGCTACGTGTCATCTCCATAATATATATAATATATATATATATATATATAATAATCCTAAAATAATATAAGACGCAACTTGTTTAAATAGATAAACTTAAATTGGATTTTAAATCCAAATAAAAATATATTCAGCTACTCAAATTGTTAAACAATTAAAACCCATTTAAAAAGTTAGAACAACTATTTTATTTTATTATGGTTTTTTATGTATGATTATTAAGTTTATATTATAGGACCTCTTTCTTTTACTCGGCTCGGGCCCAAAACGTGTCGAGGATTCTCAAGAACAACCATGGTTGTTCTTTAGATATACACATGTTGTTAAATCACATTACTAGATTATCGGCCTATATATTATACAGATTGAATAATAAAAACGATATAGTTCATAAACTATAAATACTTTTTATACAATCTATAAATCTCTAAATACATATGTATACTGATGTTCTATTGGTAAGTTGTATTAAATATCCCACATCTTTAATACTAATAAAACTTTAAGAATTAGGATAGAAAAATAATTATATTTTAGAGTAAACTGTCATTTTGGTCCCTGATGTTTGGTCACTTTTGCCACTTTAGTCCAAAACTCAAACCTTTTGCATCTTAGTCCATATGGTTTCAGTTTTATTACCATTTGTGGTCCAAAAGTGAAATCATGTCATATTTCTCAAATTAAATCATGCTATTTTGTCATTTTCCTAGGGGCAAATGGTTATTTCTTTTTTATTTATTTAAAGTTTTTATATAAAATTTATAAACAACCCCCACCCACCACTCTTCAGTACTCTCTCTCCCCCCTTCTCATCATCCACACACCCACCACCACCATCAACCTCCCACCACCACTCTCTCTCTACCCTTCTTTATCTCTCTTTGTTTTCCATCGCCATCACCAACCATTACGGCCTCCCCGCCACCCTAGCCATCGTAAGCCCCCTCCCCCCGCTTCCATCAACCACCACAAGCCTCCACCCCCCGCGTGTCAGCGTTCCCAGAGAGCATTAGCTCAGCCACAACGAATAACTGGCATAGATAACCTGGTACTGGTGGTGGTGGGTTGGTGGTACCGAACTTTGTGGTGGTTCTTGTTTTACCACGCCCACCGGAGACAGCTTTGTCGTTTTAGATCTTCGTTAGAACGTTCTGGAAATCGGAAAATGGAGAAGAAGACGCCATGAGAAAACCTCATATTAGTTGCAGGGAGATGTTGGTTGCGGTGGTGGCTGGGTTGCAGGGGGTGGTGGCTGTAGAGGGATTGCAGGGAGATGGTGGGAAGGAGAAGGTTAGAGAGAGAGGGTTGTCTGCTTTTATAAGGCTAAACGTATAATGACTATTTTGCCCCTGAGTAAAAGGACAAAATTGCAGGATTTAATTTGAGAAATATGACATGATTCACTTTTGACCAAAATGTCAATAAAACTGAAACCACAGGGATTCAGATGCAAAAGGTTTGAGTTTTTGGACAAAAGTGATCAAACCTTATGGACCAAAATGGCAGTTTGCTCTATATTTTAAAATACTTTTCTAAAAATGAATTTAATTATTCAATCAAAATGAGAATAAAACAAAATAAATTACTTGAATACTTTCGACTATTTTAATGATACGACAAAAGATTTTTTGGGATTTAACTCGTCATAACAAATATATATCCTTGAATATGTAAATATATGATTAAAGGTTTTTTTTTAAATTTTCAATGGGGTCTTGTATGGTTATAAAATCGTTTTTAGTATACAGAATTAAAATATAAATATAACTGATGGTATAAAAAATTGAATTAAAAACATGTAAATTAAGTTTGAAATGAATTATTAATTTGCTTACATAAAATAATGGACCGATTACAATTGTCATACAATAAAATAAAGTAAGTCTTTAAGCTTGCAAAAAGTTGAGGGTCGCAACAATAGTTACTCATTAATTATAGTGAAAGGGCGTGGTTTTCACGTTAATGAAAACAACCACATCATCATCGCAATAGATTTCACTTTCTTTCACTCCCAAAGGGTATGGTTTTACTTTCTATTGTCACATCATTTTTATTTTTTTAATAAAGAATAGTTTCATTTTTAGCAAATTGTAAAAAGAACATTAAATAAATATAATTAAAAATACAAAGGAAAGTTAAATACAACCCGAGCCGATTAAAATACGAAAGAAAATCAAATATTTACCACTTATCATCATTGAGTATTCAAAGAAAGAAAATCAAATATTTACCACTTATCATCATTGAGTGTTCAAAGTATTTTATATTCAAAATGTTTGTATCGAAATGTGCCAAAGTTGTATCCAAGAGAAAAAAAAAACTTCTTTTTTTTGAAACAGACTTGGTTTTCAAAAATTATATGTGAGTGTTTATAAAAGATATACAACATTGTACAATTAGATTTTCAAATTATGTTTACGAGTACAAGTTATATTGCCGAAAAATTGGTTGAGCTACTTAATGATATTATTTAAAAAACAAAAAAAAAAAGAAAAAGAAATATGCTTTCACTGTGGAAGTGTTCACGCCATGGAGGGTGGCGTTGTCCGGCTGTGTCCATTGCCTTCTTCCACAGCGCATGCGGATGGTGACAACACTATGATTTTCGTTCCATATCATACCATGGCTCACGTCATAAGACCACACCTATCAATCTTAGATATAGATATTGATATAGACATAGATATAGATTACCTACATGTGTGTAAGTAAAAAGTATGCAATTGTAAAATTTAATAATAAATTTGTTTTATGGCTTTGATCTACATAACCATATATGTATGTAAGATTTAAGGTCATTGAATAGATCAATCTAATGGTACAGATTAACACTTTTTACAAAAAGAAAAGTCCCACTTTGGGTTACATTTTCTTGGCTAGATACTATTTTCATCAATTTTTTAAAACTTCAGTAATCATAAGAAAAATGTTTATGAACAAGTAAACCTACAACAAAATATAGTCTAACTCTATATTCATAACCAAAATGAATTTTCTTTATAAAAATGTACATAATGGTCTTTCTTGAATGCTATATATACAAAGGAAGCTAATATACAAATTACAATTGTAATCCATACTTACATCCTTTCTTCATCAGCAATGGTGGTCACCCAGCTCAAACACCTCTATCTCCAGCAAGCCACCATGTTCCACCCCATCAACTCCATCATATACTAGACTGTTTCTCCCTCACACTCTACACATCCACTCAAACCCTAAACAAACCCATCCTAAACTCAGCATCACCAATGTCATGTCTCATTCTAAACCAACCGCGCCCACATCACCGCCCCAACCAGAACCTTTAGCCTCTCGGTTCAGCCATGACCAACCAAGAAAAGTATCGGACATCCTAGTGGAAGCCCTTGAGCGCGAAGGTGTCACCAATGTCTTTGCCTATCCTGGTGGCGCCACCTTGGAGATCCACCAATCGCTAACACGGTCATCCATCATACGCTGCATCCTACCCCGCCATGAGCAAGGCGGTGTGTTCGCTGCAGAGGGTTATGCCCGGGCCTCTGGTTTAACCGGTGTATGCATTGCCACCTCAGGTCCTGGAGCTATAAACGTTTTGAGTGGGCTTGCGGATGCTCTTCTTGATAGAGTCCCACTTGTTGTCATTACGGGCCAAGTGGCTCGAAACACGATGGGCACTGACACCTTCCAAGATACAGCCATCGTCGAGGCGTCGCGTTCCATGACAAAACATAACTACCTAGTGTTGAACATAAAAGATATCCCACGTATTGTTCGCGAGGCTTTCTATCTTGCATCATCTGGTCGACCCGGGCCTGTTTTAATCGACATCCCAAAAGACATACTACAAGATTTATAGTACCCAATTGGGATGAACCTATGAGGTTAGCTGGTTACTTGTCCAGGTTACCGAAACCTCCAAATGGGTCACTTTTACGACAAATTGTGCGTTTCATAAAGGAATCGAAGAAACCGGTTTTGTATGTGGGTGGTGGTTGTATGAACTCGAGTGATGAACTGGCTCGTTTTGTAGAGCTTACCGGGATTCCAGTCACTAATACTTTGATGGGACTTGGAACATACCCCGGCTCTCATGATTTATCGCTTCAAATGCTTGGGATGCATGGCACAGTTTATGCAAACTACGCCATAGATAAAAGCGACTTGTTGTTGGCATTTGGCGTCCGGTTTGATGACCGTGTGACGGGAAAGATTGAAACTTTTGCGAGTCGAGCAAAGATTGTTCATATCGATATCGATCCAGCCGAGATAGGAAAGAATAAGCAGCCTCATTTGTCTATATGTGGGGATATAAAGACTGCTTTACAAGGACTAAACAATATTTTGGAAAGAAGTGAAAATAAGAATCTTGATTTTTCATCATGGAAGCAGGAAGTAATGTATCAGAAAGCGAGTAACCCGTTAGCTTTCATTACATTTGGGGATGCTATTCCACCACAATCCAAGTGCTAGAAGAACTGACGGGTGGGAACGCGATAATAACTACTGGGGTCGGGCAACATCAGATGTGGGCAGCCCAGTTTTACAAGTACAACAGGCCGAGACAATGGGTGACTTCAGGCGGGCTAGGGGCTATGGGGTTCGGCTTGCCTGCAGCTTTGGGGGCGGTTGTTGCACGACCAGATGCAGTTGTTATTGACATTGACGGTGATGGAAGTTTTATGATGAATGTTCAAGAACTGGCCACGATTCGTGCTGAGAATCTACCAGCTAAGATAATGGTGCTTAATAACCAACACTTGGGTATGGTGGTTCAGTGGGAAGATCGTTATTATAAGGCAAATCGTGCGCAGTCTTTCTTAGGAAACCCGACGAAAGAATCAGAGATATTTCCAGATATGGTGAAGTTTGCTGAAGCATGTGACATTCCAGCTGCCCGAGTTACCAAAAGGGAGATGTTAGAACCGCGATTCAGAAAATGTTGGATACACCCGGGCCTTATTTGTTAGATGTTATTGTTCCGCATCAAGAACATGTTTTACCCATGATTCCACCCGGAGGTGGTTTTAAGGATATTATAACGGAAGGTGATGGCAGAACACAAAAATGAAGTTCACTAATGTAAAATAAAATGTAATCAGGAACATATATAATAGCCTTATTTTCTGTAAGATGGTAAAACACTGACTTGATATTATTGATATGTTAGGTTACAATTTATAGAGATCACTGGTACCCTAAAAAACCTAACCGAGCTCGTGGGCTCATACTAATAAACCATAGTCTAATAATATAGTCCAATACTCCCTCGCAGTTAGAGGGGTAGAAAATAGTTAGCTTAGACCGGAAAAAAGACAAACAAAACAATAAAAAATAAATTAGTCTCGGTCTCGGTTCTTGACTTGTAGGTCCAAAATTCTGCCAAAAAATCTACAAGTTGCTTGATTTTGTCAAATAAATAATCCATATTCTTCATATTCTCCAATGTCATTGATCTGTTGTTTTGCAAGGGGGTGCAACAAAGAACCGTAGTTCTACAAAAGAGCGGTGGCGTGACAGATCTTGCCAAGGTATCAAATGCCTGGAATTAATTTCTTGCAGATTTATAAGTAGAGTTTTGGAGATATTTATGACTTTCGTCGACATGTTATTACTGTATTAAAAGAAGTGCAAATCTATGAAGAGTGAAGATGGAAGTGAACAATCTAGTGGTCCGTTAATTGTACAGAAATTTGATTATGTAGATAACTTTGACAGATGTCTATCGACTCTCATAATTCATGTTATCAAAATCGCGTTTTACCATTACATGACCATACAAATGAGAATCACCATGTGTCCAGTTCAGATCTTTCTGGACATGCAGCAAGCAATACTTCATCATAAGATGATCGATCATCGCTTTTGGAGTCAGATGCAAACTGATTAAATAACTTGAGAGGTGTTTAAATAATAGTGATGAAAGTAAAGTTCATGATTCATTACTGCAGTTACAGCCTTATATAAGCAACAGAATGGTAAGCTTATCCACGGATGTTTTAAATTCCTTATCTTTGAATTAGACCACGGATGCATATGGGCTTTAGAAGCAAAATTCAAAAGTTCGCTAATAATAGGATTTTTTTGTAATTGCTAGATTAAAGATAACTGCCAACCAATAAGGTACATACTTCATGTATTTTAACATCTCACACACTATGCTTTACTAACCAATTTATTTGATATAGTAGCAATAGTATTCCTATTGTGTTCCTGATGACATTCATAAAGGTCATTTTTGTGTTCTGCCATCACCTTCGGTTATAATATCGTTAAAACCCCCTCCAGCTGGGATCATGGGTAAAACATGTTCTTGATGTGGAACAATAACATCCAACAAATAAGGCCCGGGTGTATCCAACATTTTCCGAATCGCGGTTCTAACATCTCCCTTTTTGGTTACTTGCGCAGCCGGGATGTCACAAGCTTCAGCAAACTTCAACATATTTGGGAATATATCTGATTCTTTTGTCGGGTTTCCTAAGTACGTGTGCACAGGGTTTGCCTTGTAAAAAATCTTCCCACTGAACCACCATACCCAGGTGTTGGTTATTAAGCACCATCATTTTAACAGGGAGATTTTTAACACGAATCTTCGCCAATTCTTGAACATTCATCATAAAACTTCCATCACCGTCAATGTCAACCACCACTGCATCTGGTCTTGCAACAGCCGCCCCGATAGCTGCAGGCAGTCCGAACCCCATAGCACCTATCCCAGCGGAAGTTATCCATTGCCTAGGCCTATTGTACTTGTAAAACTGGGCGGACCACATTTGATGATGCCCGACCCCAGTACTTATGATCGCGTTCCCACCCGTCAGTTCATCAAGCACTTGGATTGCATACTGAGATGGAATCGCAGCGCCAAAAGTTTTAAAAGTCTACGGGTTACTCACTTTCCGATTCATTACTTCCTGCTTCCAAGGAGAGAAATCAAGATTCTTATTTTCACCTATTTCCAAAATCTTGTTTAGTCCTTGTAAAGCAGCCTTGATATCCCCACAAATCGAAAAATGAGGCTGCTTATTCTTTCCTATCTCTGCAGGATCAATATCGATATGAACATTCTTTGTTCGACTAACAAAAGCTTCAATCTTTCCCGTGTCAGGTCATCAAACCTGACGCCAAATGCCAACAACAAGTCGCTTTTATCAATGACATAATTAGCATAAACAGTGCCATGCATCCCAAGCATGTGAAGCGATAAATCTTGAGAACCGGGGTCTGTTCCAAGTCCCATCAAAGTATTAGCAACCGGAATTCCGGTAAGCTCTACAAAACGAGCCAGTTCATTCACTCGAGTCCATACAACCCCCACCCACATACAAAACCGGTTTCTTCGATTTCTTTATGAAACGCACAATTTGTTGTAAACGCGATTCATTTGGAGGTTTTGGCAACCTGGACATGTAACCAGCTAACCTCATAGGTTCATCCCAATTGGGAATAACCAATTGTTGTTGTATGTCTTTTGGGATGTCAATTAAAACCGGCCCAGGCCGACCAGATGACGCAAGATAAGCTTCATGAACTATACGTGGGATATCTTGTACATTCAATATTAGGTAGTTAGGTTTTGTAATGGAGCATGATACCTCGACAATGGGTGTTTCTTGGAAAGCATCAGTACCAATCATTAAACGAGGTACTTGGCCGTAATAGCAAAGATTGGGACACTATCAAGAAGCGCTTCCGCAAGCCCACTAACCAAATTTGTAGCTCCAGGACCCGAAGTAGATATACATACACCAGTTAAACCAGAGGCCTGGGCCTAATCCTCTGCAGCGAACACACTTCCTTGCTCATGGCAAGGTAGGATGTTGCGTATGATGGATGACCGTGTTAGCGCTTGGTGGATCTCCAAGGTGGCGCAGCGTTAGTTACGCCTTCGCGCTCTAGTGCTTCCACTAGGACATCAGATCCTTTTCTTGGTTGGTCAAGACCGAGCCTGGAGACTAAAGTTTGATGTGATGGTGGTGATGTGGCAGCAGTTGGTGTAGCATTGGTTTTGAAACTGTTGGCTTGGTTTTTGAAAATTCAAAGCCTCAACAGTGTAAAAAGCCATCTGATCAAACGGAACTGAATGCATTGTAGTCCATATTAATATATTTTTATATTGCTGAGGGATGATGGCCCAGTGGCCGGCTAGTTTATATTAATATGTTATTGTATGGCTGAGAGGACGATGGCCAAGTGGCCGGCTACCATAACGCAAGCCTGCTACAAACCAACAACAACAATGGTATCCAGTAAATCCCACAAACCCAACGCTTCCATCAGCCCTTCATATATTCGTTCGAATTTCTTCAACTCTCAATGGTCTTGACCATCCTGCTCTAATACCAATTGTTGGAAACCATGCTTCTTCAATATAATCAACAATAGATTTTACAAGAAACCTACTCTTATAAGAAAACCAAATAAAATAAAAATAAAATAAAAGTACCATAAATACTAAATATTCCACCTAAAATAAACTAAACGTTTAGCATCATTCAACTTTTGAGTTATGACAAGATTAATCCTAACAAACCCGTAACTTGTCTAGAGAAAGTGCAGCAACTTTAAGTCGAGGTGCAGCCCATCCGGTGGTCCCTGAATATAATAAATATACAAATATTTATATGCAGATAAATCCCATGGTGATCATAGGATAGCATATCATAAGCATATTAGGAAAAATATGATTATAACCATTTACCTATGAACTCCATAACATAACCAAGACATGGAGCCTTAAATAAGGTGGAGTGGGGCAGCGAATTCGAGCTACTTTCAGGCTGAAGTCAAAAGCTCATTAGAAATCATAGCACCCCAGATAATATATAGCACTATGGATATTGGGCCCAAAGAAATTGGACGAATTTACCATAGAAACAGCAAAAAGTATTATCTAGATTCTAGAAATGGAAACTTCAACAAATTGGTACATTAAAAGGTAAGTTTTAAAGCCCAATGCATACAATAGCTTATGGTGTAAAACTTGATACATTTTCATGAACTTTTATAGAAATGTAACCAAGTTTGACAACTGTTCTAATTAAATAACTGAAACATTTTTTGTATCTATAAAGTCACTTAAGTTTCATTTGTTGTTCTAATATTATGTACTACCTCCGTCCCATTAAAAGTGTCCTATATTGAATTTTCAAAGTCTTTATCTATAAACTTTGACTTTAAATAATTTGCGTTAGATAATACTTGATGAAAGTTATATGATTTGAGTGTGTTTTACAAGTGTTTTTATCGATTAAGTTTCATCAAGTTTTATATAACACAAAAAATATATAATTAAAGTCAAAGTTTATAAATAAAGACTTTGAAAATTCAAAGTAAGACACACTTAATGGGACGGAGGGAGTAATTATCAGGTTACCAGGTTAACGTGATGATATGTCAGGTTTTATAAAATTTTTCAATCTTTAATATGATGTGGAAAATAAGATTAGTGACATGAATTTTGCAATAAAAAATAAAAAAAAATCACATTTTTTTTTTCTAATTCTAATAAAAATAACTAGTTTTAAGTTTCAATATACAATCTTGAATATCATCATTAGCTTAAACCAAGGATCATAGCTCGAATATACATCACCCTCCATATTTTCAACAGAATTACTGATTTACTGTCATCATCTTTTTCGTTCACACTCCAATCTTCAATATCATCATCTTCATGTTGTAATGCTATTGAGACCCAGCTTCTGTGCAATTCATTTTTGAATATAAATAACCAAAAAAAAATTAAAAAGGCAACAATGAACCATTCATGGTTTCATACAAAAAAAAAATCCAATATCACAAAATGCCATCTCTTCTGAAACAAAAACATAAAAAGGCAATTTGTTGTCATACAGAAATTATTCACGGTTGCATACAATGAACCATTATTGCAAACATGTCGACGTCGCCGTGGCCGGTTGAATAGCCTGACTGGTCGTCACCGTCGAAGGGTCGTGGCTGCTGGTTGTCGCCGTCGAAGGGTCGTGGCTGGGTCTGCCCATGGTTTGGGTCGTCGCCATTGGGTCTGCACATGGGTTGTGTCGTGGTAACCATCCTCGTCGCCGTCTTGGGTTTTGGTTGGGAGGAATTGAAAGGATGAAAGTGTCGAAGGGTTTTCTTGATCCACATAATATCCGCATTTAAAAAGCAAAATAATAATAGAAAAAAAGATATTACCTGATGACCTGGTAATTACACACTATTAGTACGCTAAATAAAAGTTTAGTTGCTTTAAAGAGACAAAAAGTTCGGATAACTTAATTGAAACAAGTTCCAAACTTGGTTACATTTCTATAGCATTTTCCCTTAAAAAATTTATAACATACCTTTTGTAATCACCATTAACTAGAGTGGAGTAGAGATGGGCATAATCGGGTTTTATTATTACCGGAATCGGTTCTAACCCGGAACCGGTTCTGCTTGGATGTCATTGGAACCGGGTATGGTGTGGAACCGGGTCCGGTTCCTACCCGGGTTCACACCCAAGAATATGGAACCGTGTAGAACCGGGTACGGGTATTATGGAACCGGGTATGGTGTGGAACCGGGTATGGTGCGGAACCGGTTCCTGACAGTAAAAACCTGACTTTTACTGTTCAGAACCGGTTCCTGACAGTAAAAATCTGACTTTTACTGTTCAGAACCGGTTCCTGATAAAATGTTACCGGTGAACCGGTTCCTGATTAAAAAATCGTTTTTTTTTTGTATATAAACCCTTTCCTACTTACCGGTTCCTGATAAATGTTATCGTTGGTGTTTTAATAAAGTTTGTGTAATGTTTCTTTCTATTGTGTTTGTTATGTTTGATTTTTATTATTAGTTACATTGATAATAAAAATAGTAACAATAATCGGTTAAAATTAAAAAACAAATTAATCGGTTACAATATATAAAAAAAATTAACCGGTTACAAAATTTTTTTTACTCAGAACCGGTTCTAGTAAGATTTGATTTCTTTGATCGTTTACTAGCGGCAGGTGCAACACTTTCCGATGAGTTTCTCTTAGGTGCGGGTACCTCGGTACAATCGTCGTCCGAATCGTTAGTCTCCACTTCTTCGTCCTCCTCTTCGTCAACAATTTTATGCTCTAACTCAACTTCATCTTCTAGACTAGTTTTATGTTGAACACGATCATCGGCATCCAAATGGTCCTTTAAGCATATTGCCATCTCTAACGATTCTGGAGTTAGTCTTGTTCTTCTAATTGACAAAACCCTGCCACTAAGAGAAAACACACTTTCCGAAGCTACCGTGGAAGCTTGGACCGTTAGTATATCACGAGCCATGGTGGCTAGAATCGGGTATTCGGATTCTTTCGATTTTCACCATGCCAAAACATCAAATTTCCTATACTCCTCGGTGGTCATAGTAAGCGAATACTGATTTTTTTATATCTCCCAAGTTCACTTGTTGGTTCACTACCCCTTTGTTGTCTAGCGGTCTCGTCTCTAACGGCATTCAACATGGTTATAAGTGGATCCCCGCTTGTTTCATCGTTAGAGGCCGTGGACCGAGACTCAAACAAATTTGTATGATTTTTTTCACCATATTTTTTAAAATAATGATCATAAAGTTTGGTCATACACTCATTGAATATTTTTTTTGTTTTTGCTTTTAAAGTTGGATCCTCCTCATGCATATCCAACTTGTCATAAATTTCATAAATTAAAGCTTCAACACCCGGTACGTTTAAAGCTGGATTTAAAGCAGCGGCACATAGAAAAACGGGTGGTAATTCTAAAAATATTTTTTAAATTTTTGAATCATTGGTCTCGTTATATTCCTTAACATGACACTAGAATTTTCAAACTTTTTAAAATTAGTTGTTATCAAATACAATTGGTCCACAACTTTAGAACTAGTAGGATAATAAACACCGGAAATCAAAGTCGTTGTAGTTTTAAAAACTTGTAAAAAAGTACTTAGGTTATTAATATTTTCCCAAGCCGTGTCGGGAAAGGGGACAACAAGGTACTCATCACTTAAAGTTGTATGAAAAGATTTTAAAGTGCCCATTTGCTTTATAGCCATTTCAAACATATCACAAGTTGAGTGTCAAGCTAAAATTCCAAGTTGCTTGGTGGGCCTAGTTTAGTCCAGCTTTGGCCCATGCTCAAACCCAAGTCACACCAACTCTTTGTTAAAAAAAAACTGACAAAAAAATGCTTGCGGGTTAACCCAACCCGTCCCTTTCAATTTGCACTGAAAACAAATGTTTTAGTTCAAACCCATTTTGATTTGTCATCCAACCCACCCATTGTGTGAAATATAGTTATATCTATTTTTGGAAGCCACATCAAGTTATGAGATTATACAGATTCACTAAGGAAAAGATAATTATGTTACCGCATAAGACTTATCATTTCCTTTCAGCCCATGTCTTCACCATTTTCATTGGGTTGTGCTTACAATATCCGTGTCTGAACCTATAATCACCTTGTACATAGTGATCTCTATCCCTAAAGTTGTCAAGAAAGAAAACATGAATATAGAGCCATACCATGGACCATCATATTAATGCAATCTTGAAAGAAAAATAGCTATTATTACTCTCCACTCTAAATTCCTCTAGTTATTTTTTTAGACTATAGAGTAATTCATATTACCTTATATCACTACAAGAAAAACTAGCAATAGGGGCGACCTCTTTAGCGACGAACTTCCGAAAAGTCACTGCTAAAAGTCCTATCGTGTCCTCTCCTTTTAATCAATCCCTAGCCGTTCGATCATAAGGCAATCTAAGGGTTGGTGTTTTATTAGAGCATGTCGCTTGCTAAAAGGTTATCAAAACCATTGGCGGGCTGGATTTTGAGAAGTTATAAGTAGCAGCCATACACACTCACAAAGATGAGATAGTTAGAAAGAGAAACAAGAGAGAGAGTGAGTAGAAGAGAGAGACGCAGAAGGGAAAGTGATTATGATCTCTTTTTTATTCTGTTTGATTTTGTTTTTATGTTTTTATTTATTCTATGGATTAATATAGATGTACAATATCTCGAGTTGTTGGCCAGATTGACCAACCAATGTTAATTTTAAAGCCTATACGTATGGTTGTTTAGTGTTTGGATTGCTTAGGTTTTAATGTTATGCATATGTCGAAAAACAATATTATATTAGAATTTAAGTAACCTACCAAACGCTTTGTCCCGCCGGCAGCACGCGCAAAACAAAAAAAATGGTCAATAGCAAGGGAGCACTATAGTCAATAGCTTTTAGCGACAACATCATAGCGGCGATGTATAGTCCATAGCGAGCGACGATTTTGCTAAACTATAGGTAATAATAACTACTCTAGTTATTTGTATCATTAACAGCACGCTAAGAACTGATTATATTATAGAATTGAATATACCTCCAATGGAGAAGCCCTAAGATGATTAGTAAACTTTTGGTACCGATTAGAAAGCGGTTGCAGAAAAGACGCAGTAGGGCGAGAATGTATTCCTCCATGCGCATTCGGCCATTGTGCGTTAAGTGCGAGAGCTCCGTTAACCGCTCTAGTATCAACCTTTGAGTCTAAATAATCCAAATCTTCTGCGCTTTCGGAATCCGATGACCATGAAATCTCTTCATCTTATAATACTTCTTCATCTTCATTTTAGCTCTTTGCTTCCTCTAATGCAGGTTTTTCATCAACCATCAACATCGTTAACCGATTCTAAGTAGATTAACCGTTTGATCGAATATGATAAACCACTCACGAGGTCGTTAGGGTTTTAGATTTTGGTCTCACTTCATTCTTGGTCTCACTTCATTCTGTAGCTATTTAGGGTGTAAGGGGTGCATGCCTAATGAGATTAGGCAAACTTTCCTCCCACCCAATCGTATTGTGTCATGTCATTTCTGTCACACCCCGACCCGCAGCGGAATAAGAGTCGGGGCATAATTGAGTTATCACCAAAGCTCATGATATTTACTAATATGTTTCATATTTATTAAAGTCAAAGTTACATTTCCAAATATCCAAGCATGTCCATACAATACAAAGAAAATAAACCAAACATAACAATCCCAAACTCTAAATCATTTTATTCTTCTAGTCCAATCCTATGTGTTTCTGGCTGCTGCTGGTTCACCTGTATCATGTGTAAAAATGGGGGTTTTTGGGTCAACATAAGTTGGCGAGTGAACCTTGTTAGATAAACATTTGTTATTGATTTTCTTGTTAGTTTATCAATGAAAAATTGTGCATAATCATAAATGAGCAAATGTAAATAACCAAACAGTAGCAATAGCAATCACAACTATAACATACAATAACACATGATAGCATACATTAACATACCAACATCATACGGTAAATAACATGAATGAAACTGTGCGATCAAGGCTCAATCAAACGGAGCCGATCGTATTGCATGTACTAAAAATGAAAATGTCTGTGCGATCAAGGCTCAATCAAACGGAGCCGATTGTATGTGGGCACGCCAGGTTCACGCTCATAATGTAATGGGGAACATGCTCAACGCTCATAATGTAATGGGGAGCGGCGGCCTATGAACTTGCATGTACTGAAAATAATAAATTGCATCTAACGATAACCACACAACAGTTGAAACAAACTGAATACACATGTTCATGATATGATGTATGCACAATGATTTAAATATAATATATAGCAAGACACATGATACACCCCAAAACGTGATTAAAACGGGGATTTTGTAAGATTCACTCACATTGGGTGCGTTGGATTGGAGATGGTGAGATGCGCACGAATTGGATGAGCGGAACAACGAGAAATAACTAACCTAAATAATAACGGAAAAATATAGTAAATGAGTGGATTTTATTAAGGATTTTAATGGAATTTTTAGATATATTTTTGTGAGTTTAAGGCTATTTTCTATCTTTAAAAATGTTATTTTTAAGTATTTTTAATTGGTTTTTAAATTAAATTAAATAAATAAAAATATAAAAAAAAATTGTTTATTTTGCGTTGACCGTTGACTTGTTGACTTGTTGACCGGTTCGGTCAGTGTGCATGAATGGGCTGGGTGAGACTCGAACCCGAGACCTCCCGTACTCGTGCACGCAGCTCTACCAACTGAGCTATGTGTCTAACCCGAAATAATCTTGTTTTTAATTATATTTATATACTAATTCGATTTAACCAAAATTCTTTTAATTTCAAAAACATTTTAATTCAACAACCCGGTGCCAGTAACAGGTTTCGAACGCGTGACGTGTGACTTAGTGTTGCACACAGTCCACCGCTGGACTGTGTGTCTAACCTGGTTATTATCTCAGTTTTTATTATACTTAACAACTAACGGGATTAACCCGGTTCAGCTTTAATCAAAAAGGCATTTTATTACTTAGAGGGTGCGTGTATCAGGGATCGAACTCGTGACGTGTGCGTATTATTTGCACACAGTCCACCGCTGGACTGTGTGTCTAACCCGTTCATTTTATCGATTTTTATTAGGCTTATGTTATCATGCGTCTTCGTCTTCTTCGTTAATTTTACCCAGAAAACATATTCCGACTGTTATGACCGATTCATGACATATTCGATTTTCAAACATTATAAGTAATTTAAAAGTAAAGAATGGAGAGAGTTTGGGGAAAAGGATGTACCGATTAGTGTTGTTCACAGAATTCCGGCAGATGTTCGTCGGTTCTGAAAGTGAACTCCGGCTGTTAAAATCAATTAACAGCTTTGTTCGATTATTTAAGAAGTTGAGGCACTTAAACAAAGTTTAACAGAGGTTTGAAAGATCATACCAGTTCCCGGTGTGTTTCCGGAAGTTTCAGAAGTTTTCCGGCGAAGGTAGGATTTTCGACAAACGTTGACTAGGATCGATTCTGATGGTGGAGTTGTGTTAGTGACCGATTAATCACATGATTGAAACAGAAAGAGTCGAAGGAATTACCGTGTGGATGTGAGTCCCGATTTTCCGGCGACTTGCAGAATTTTTCCGGCGAGTTGATTTAAGCTTCTCCGGTGGACTGTAAAGTTGCGGAAATGCAATTGAAGGTCTTGCAAAGTATTTTGAGTCGCAGGAGAGGTCTAGGATTGAAGTAATTCAGATTGTTGAATGGTTTCGGTTATAAAACCCATCATCATCCGAATTCAAGTCAATTCAAGTCTGAATTGACTAAAATTTGTCGGTTCATCGGTTATAAACGTGAACGTGCGATTAATCAAACGATTAGACGAGTGAATTGCCGATTTTAGTTTCTCAGTTGGCGCAACCGGTTTAACTGAGTTTGTGTATAAATGTTATTTGTTTCCTAGAGATAACAGAAAACAACAAGTGGCGGAGTGGTGATGTGTGTGTGTGCTAAGTCTTTGGATTTCAGTTCTGGCTGACCCGGGTTCGAGTCCCGGCAGCAACATTTCATTTTTATTTATTTTGTTTTAACTTTTTATCAAATATAATTTTTATAGTTTAGTTTGTTTATTAATTATGTATCATTATAAATCAAAATAATCATAAATATACAACATGACATTTATAACTTGATATTCGATTACAAAACGGAGCGGGTTTTGGAAACCCGTTTTTGACAAATGTTACAGTTATCCCCTACTTTTAGGAATTTCGTCCCGAAATTTAAGTAGTAGAAGTAGTAGGAAAAAGATGCGGGTATTTTCCGCGCATTGAGTCTTCACGTTCCCAAGTAAACTCAGGTTCCCGTTTCGACTCCTAGCGTATCCTAACAATTGGAATGCGACTTCGTCGTAGACGTTTCTCCCCGAAGTCCATGATTTCTACTGGTCTTTCAATAAAATGCATAGATTCATCAATCTGAATATCTTCCAGAGGAATGTGGAGGTTTTCATCAGCGAGGCACTTCTTCAAGTTCGACACGTGGAATGTGGGATGAATCCTGTTGAGCTCTTCTGGTAGATCAAGCTTGTATGCTACAGGTCCGACTCTTTCGAGTATCTTGAAAGGTCCTACGTAGCGTGGTGCTAGCTTGCCTTTTTGACCAAAACGAACTACTCCCTTCCACGGTGATACTTTTAGAAGTACATGATCACCAATGTTAAACTCTAAAGGCTTCCGTTGTTTATCTGCATAACTCTTTTGACGACTCTGAGCCGCTAGAAGATTGTTTCGGATTTGATGGATCTTGTCTGTGGTTTCTTGGATCAATTCTGGACCAGTGATTTGAGCTTCCCCAATTTCGTGCCAACATACAGGAGATCGGCACTTACGACCATATAAGGCTTCGAAAGGTGCCATGCCGATACTTGAATGATAGTTGTTGTTGTACGAAAATTCAACTAATGGTATGTGGGCGTCCCAATTTCCCTTGAAGTCTATGACACATGCTCGAAGCATATCTTCAAGAGTTTGAATGGTGCGCTCAGATTGTCCATCAGTTTGAGGATGATAGGCGGTACTGAGATCTAATCGCGTACCCATAGCGGATTGTACTGCTTGCCATGTTCGTGAAGTGAAACGATCATCACGATCAGAAATAATGCTTAACGGTACCCCATGTCGGCTTACGATTTCGCTGATATAAATACGAGCAAGCTTTTCGTTCTTGAAATCTTCGCGGATAGGAATAAAGTGAGCTGATTTTGTAAGTCGGTCTATAATTACCCATATAGTGTCATACCCACCAGAAGTGCGAGGTAACCCGGTAATGAAATCCATGGTTATATTTTCCCACTTCCATACAGGTATTTCAGGTTGGACTAGAAGTCCTGAGGGTCTTTGGTGTTCAGCTTTCACCTTGGAACATGTAAGGCACTTGGAAACAAAAACAGCAATATCCTTTTTCATTCCAGGCCACCAATAGGTATATCGTAGGTCTTGATACATCTTATCGGCTCCTGGGTGTATAGAGTATCGCGTTTTGTGAGCTTCCTTCATAAGAGTTTCACGAAGATTGTTGTGGTTAGGAATCCAGATACGATCGAGGTAGTACAGAATACCGTCAGATTTAGTTTCAATTTTTAAGTTCAGTTCCACAGGACATCTCCTTTCGTACATCATCTTCCGTAACTGAAACATGTTGGGCTTCTCGAATTTGATCTTTAATGTCGGTTATAATTTGCGAACATAGAAGACGAATGGAATTCGCATAGCCCTTTCGACTAAGTGCATCAGCCACCACATTTGCTTTGCCAGGGTGGTATCGAATTTCACAGTCGTAATCATTTAGAAGTTCGACCCATCTTCGTTGCCTCATGTTTAACTCCTTTTGATTGAAGATATGTTGAAGACTCTTGTGGTTAGTGTATATTTCACACATAGTACCATAGAGATAATGCCTCCATATCTTAAGAGCGAACACAACGGCTCCAAGTTCTAGGTCATGAGTGGTGTAGTTCTTCTCATGCGTCTTGAGTTGTCTCGAAGCATAAGCTATAACTTTTCCTCTTTGCATTAGAACGCAGCCTAATCCTTGCCCTGACGCGTCGCAATAGACCACGAAATCATCACAACCTTCAGGAAGAGTAAGGATTGGTGCATCACAAAGTTTTTGTTTAAGAGTTTGGAAGGCTTCTTCCTGCTTGGGTCCCCATATGAAAGGTTTTCCCTTGTGAGTTAAAGCCGTGAGTGGTACAGCAATGCGTGAGAAGTTTGAGATGAATCGACGATAATAACCAGCCAAACAAGAAAATATCTTACTTCAGTTGGTGTACGTGGAGCTTGCCATTCTTGTACAGCTTTGATCTTTGAGGGGTCGACATGTATTCCCTTGTCATTGACTACATGTCCGAGGAATTGCACCTCTTTTAACCAGAATTCGCATTTGGAGAATTTGGCGTAAAGCTTTTCATTCTCTAGAAGTGTAAGGATGAGTCGAAGATGACGCTCATGATCAGATTTAGACTTTGAATAAATAAGAATGTCGTCGATGAAGACTATAACAAATCGATCAAGATAAGGTTTGCAGACTCTGTTCATTAGGTCCATGAAGACAGCTGATGCGTTGTTAAACCAAATGGCATGACCATGAATTCATAATGGCCATAACGAGTTCGGAAAGCAGTCTTTGGGACGTCTTCTTCATGTACTCTAAGTTGATGATAGCCAGATCGAAGGTCGATTTTTGAAAAGCAATTGGCACCTTGAAGTTGGTCAAGAAGATCATCAATGCGTGGTAAAGGATAGCGATTCTTGATTGTTAATTTGTTGAGCTCTCTGTCGTCGATGCACATACGAAACGATCCATCTTTCTTCTTTACAAAAAGGACAGGTGCACCCCAAGGCGATGAGCTAGGACGTATGAATCCCTTGTCAGTCAACTCTTGTAATTGACTGGCTAGCTCTTGCATTTCAGAGGGGGCTAACCTATAAGGAGACTTTGCAACTGGTGTAGCACCAGGTATAAGATCAATACGGAATTCGACTTCTCTAACTGGAGGAAGTCCTGAAATGTCGTCAGGAAAAACTCGCGGGAAATCTTTTACTACTGGAATGTCTTCAAGTTTCTTCTCCATGGTTCCCTTTTTGATGATATGAGCTAAAAACGCGACATAATTTTTGCGAAGATATTTTTGGCTTGAAGACAAGACATTAAGCTGAGCCCCTTTGACGAGGTTTCACCAAAGATTCGAAGAGTCTGACCGTTTGAAAGAGGAATACGTATAAATTTTTCGCGACATACAACTTCTGCCTGATGTTGACTGAGCCAGTCCATACCAATTATGATATCAAAACTTCCCAGCTTCATAGGAATAAGGTCGACTGAGAAATCGTGGTTGTTTAAGGTGAGTGTACAGTTGCGTATAATAGAACTTAATGAAACTGGTTCCCCGTCAGCAACTTCTACCGTTATGGATTCCGTGAGCTTATCCCGATTTTGGTTTAAGATAGGTTCAAATTCTAAAGACACAAAACTTCTATCCGCACCAGTATCAAATAACATAGATGCATATCTACCATTTATAAGGAACGTACCGTTAACCACATTGCCGTTGGCCCTAGCCTGATTAGCGTTGATATTGAAAGCTCTTCCTCTTGCAGGTGGAAGAGCTTGGTTCGCTTGATTCACTGGGTTGGCTTGAGCCTGAGCATGAATAATGTTTACCAACCTTGGACAAGTGTTTCTGAAATGGCTTGGGTCTCCGCAATTGTAGCAAGCTCGCATAGGTTGGCCCATAGGATAATTGGGTTGGTAATATGTTTGGGCTAGGTGTTGGGTGGGTGGTAATAGTAGGGGTTGTTGGGCTTGACCCATTAATTGTTGGTGGGTTTGGGTTAAAGGTTGGTGGCGGTTCGTTCGCTAGGGCATGCGGCAGGTTTGAACCGTATGACCCCGCGACCACAGCCGGTGCAATGCTGGCAAGGATAATCAGGAGAATGGTGATATTGGCAACGGTTACATTTTGGTAACGGGCCAAAGTAGGGTCTTTTGTATGGTGCAGGTGAAGGAGCGACTTGGGTAATGGGTGCAGCAGGAATAGGGGAGTTGGTTTGTGTAACTGCGAAATTTCTGGTGTTGCGCTTCCTCTTGTTAGCAAACTTAGAGGAAGAGATGGAATGGTTTGAAGTTTGACCCTCAACAGGGGCTTTCTTTTTCTCCTCTTTAAACTTCCGTTGCGAATCCGATTCTCGGTCAGTTCAGTCGCTAGCTCCATAGCAGCTTCAAGTGTTACCGGTGAAATGCTGAGAACTGAATCTTGAATTTTCGAGGGAAGTCTCGAATATAATGCTCGATCAAACGATAAGTTGGAGTAAACAAATTTGGAACCATTTGGTTCAACTCCAAGAACCTCTTGTTATAGGTGGTGTGATCCTCCTCCTTCTGTTTTAAAGAATGAAATTCGTCCTCCAACTTTTTAATTTCACTCCTAGGACAGAAACGCCTAGTCATGATTTCCCTTAAATCCTCCCAAGTTAAGGCATTGCATCTTCAGTTCCCCTCTTCCCTTTCTCAGTATTCCACCAAGTGAGAGCTACCCCAAATAGTCTCCGGTGGCGTATCGAACCTTGCGATCCTCAGGACAATCGCAATTGAGGAAGGTGTTTTCCATTTCCTCGAACTAGTGGAGGAGAGCAGTGACACCTTCGGTCCCCTCAAATTTAGGAGGATCACAAGATTTGAAATGTTTGTATGAGCACTTGCTGGTAGGAGGGTTGTCGATGTTCTGGTCATGTTGTTGGGGAGGGTTAGTAGGATTTGTAGCGAGGGCTTGTTGTACTTGGACCACAATGTCAGGCAGTATCGTGGCCATTTGTTTCGCGATTTGTGTGGCCAAGCGTTCCTGAGACCTTCCTGATTTTTTACCCTTTCGTTGTTGTCTGGACGACATCTACAGGAACATACATGAGAAGATTGTGAGTTTATGGTGTCTTTTTAGGTGTCATGTGTCTTTAAGAAAATGAAAATAACATAAATATCAATAATGCAACTACATCCATAGGATGTCTTGGGTTTGCTCATGTTGGGCCTCAAATGTCCCCCATACCTTCACCTATATAGTCATGTGGCCCCCATGGCTATTGGCTTGGTAGGATTCACATTAGTATTGGCAATTTAACACTCGCATCACCCGAATGCAAACCACAAAATATGTTAATGAGATGTTTGGTCGGAACGTGTCCAGGTGTAGACACAATGACAACTCAAGGTGGGGTTAGCTCACACGACGTTTGGTATAGCATGCTTTGGCCTAATAGGTACTTCGTACTCTCATCGTTAGTCCCCAAGTAGGCAAACTGGTCCTTTATTTTGGATTTATACGAATGCCAGCCTAGACAGCACGTTCCGACTACCGGTACTGGTACCCTTCTAGTTACTACATGCCCGTCATGAGAACTCACTTTGATGAGATTTGAAAACACAAAAATCATTGTAAAAGCAATCATGATGTGGTGTGTGCTTTCATGGATGTGATATGTTATGAGTATATGATTCATAATAGGCATTATATGATAATACATACTTATGAACATGCTTGCATAATATTGAATGTAACATTTAACATAAAACATATAAACATCATGAAATTTGGCATGTAACACACAAAAATCTTATAAGTTTCTAATCAACTATAGTATAGGCTCTAAGGGTCTAATAACCTATCCTATATCCCTATAGTCATGGCTCTGATACCAATCTGTCACACCTCGACCCGCAGCGGAATAAGAGTCGGGGCATAATTGGGTTATCACCAAAGCTCATGATATTTACTAATATGTTTCATATTTATTAAAGTCAAAGTTACATTTCCAAATATCCAAACATGTCCATACAATACAAAGAAAATAAACCAAACATAACAATCCCAAACTCTAAATCATTTTATTCTTCTAGTCCAATCCTATGTGTTTCTGGCTGCTGCTGGTTCACCTGTATCATGTGTAAAAATGGGGGTTTTTGGGTCAACATAAGTTGGCGAGTGAACCTTGTTAGATAAACATTTGTTATTGATTTTCTTGTTAGTTTATCAATGAAAAATTGTCATAATCATAAATGAGCAAATGTAAATAACCAAGCAGTAGCAATAGCAATCACAACTATAACATACAATAACACATGATAGCATACATTAACATACCAACATCATACGGTAAATAAATGAATGAAACTGTGCGATCAAGGCTCAATCAAACGGAGCCGATCGTATTGCATGTACTGAAAATGAAAATGTCTGTGCGATCAAGGCTCAATCAAACGGAGCGATCGTATGTGGGCACGCCAGGTTCACGCTCATAATGTAATGGGGAACATGCTCAACGCTCATAATGTAATGGGGAGCGGCGGCCTATGAAATTGCATGTACTGAAAATAATAAATTGCATCTAACGATAACCACACAACAGTTGTAACAAACTGAATACACATGTTCATGATATGAATGTATGCACAATGATTTAAATATAATATATAGCAAGACACATGATACACCCCAAAACGTGATTAAAACGGGGATTTTGTAAGATTCACTCACATTGGGTGCGTTGGATTGGAGATGGTGAGATGCGCACGAATTGGATGAGCGGAACAACGAGAAATAACTAACCTAAATAATAACGGAAAAATATAGTAAATGAGTGGATTTTATTAAGGATTTTAATGGAATTTTTAGATATATTTTTGTGAGTTTAAGGCTATTTTCTATCTTTAAAAATGTTATTTTTAAGTATTTTTAATTGGTTTTTAAATTAAATTAAATAAATAAAATATAAAAAAAATTGTTTATTTTGCGTTGACCGTTGACTGTTGACTTGTTGACTTGTTGACCGGTTCGGTCAGTGTGCATGAATGCGCTGGGTGAGACTCGAACCCGAGACCTCCCGTACGCGTGCACGCAGCTCTACCAACTGAGCTATGTGTCTAACCCGAAATAATCTTGTTTTTAATTATATTTATATACTAATTCGATTTAACCAAAATTCTTTTAATTTCAAAAAATTTTAATTCAACAACCCGGTGCCAGTAACAGGTTTCGAACGCGTGACGTGTGACTTAGTGTTGCACACAGTCCACCGCTGGACTGTGTGTCTAACCTGGTTATTATCTCGGTTTTTATTATACTTAACAACTAACGGGATTAACCCGGTTCAGCTTTAATCAAAAAGGCATTTTATTACTTAGAGGGTGCGTGTATCAGGGATCGAACTCGTGACGTGTGCGTATTATTTGCACACAGTCCACCGCTGGACTGTGTGTCTAACCCGTTCATTTTATCGATTTTTATTAGTCTTATGTTATCATGCGTCTTCGTCTTCTTCGTTAATTTTACCCAGAAAACATATTCCGACTGTTATGACCGATTCATGACATATTCGATTTTCAAACATTATAAGTAATTTAAAAGTAAAGAATGGAGAGAGTTTGGGGAAAAGGATGTACCGATTAGTGTTGTTCACAGAATTCCGGCAGAGGTTGTCGGTTCTGAAAGTGAACTCCGGCTGTTAAAATCAATTAACAGCTTTGTTCGATTATTTAAGAAGTTGAGGCACTTAAACAAAGTTTAACAGAGTTTGGAAGATCATACCAGTTCCCGGTGTGTTTCCGGAAGTTTCAGAAGTTTTCCGGCGAAGGTAGGATTTTCGACAAACGTTGACTAGGATCGATTCTGATGGTGGAGTTGTGTTAGTGACCGATTAATCACATGATTGAAACAGAAAGAGTCGAAGGAATTACCGTGTGGATGTGAGTCCCGGTTTTCCGGCGACTTGCAGAATTTTTCCGGCGAGTTGATTTAAGCTTCTCCGGTGGACTGTAAAGTTGCGGAAATGCAATTGAAGGTCTTGCAAAGTATTTTGAGTCGCAGGAGAGGTCTAGGATTGAAGTAATTCAGATTGTTGAATGGTTTCGGTTATAAAACCCATCATCATCCGAATTCAAGTCAATTCAAGTCTGAATTGATTAAAATTTGTCGGTTCATCGGTTATAAACGTGAATGTGCGATTAATCAAACGATTAGACGATTGAATTGCTGATTTCAGTTTCTCAGTTGGCGCAACCGGTTTAACTGAGTTTGTGTATAAATGTTATTTGTTTCCTAGAGATAACAGAAAACAACAAGTGGCGGAGTGGTGATGGATGTGTGCTAAGTCTTTGGATTTCAGTTCTGGCTGACCCGGGTTCGAGTCCCGGCAGCAACATTTCATTTTTATTTATTTTGTTTTAACTTTTTATCAAATATAATTTTTATAGTTTATTTGTTTATTAATTATGTATCATTATAAATCAAAATAATCATAAATATACAACGTGACATTTATAACTTGATATTCGATTACAAAACGGAGCGGGTTTTGAAACCCGTTTTTGACAAATGTTACAATTTCCCTCTATTCTTCCCTCTTGCCCAAAAAACATAAGGGTTCCATGCCTAAAATGAGATTAGGCAAACTATTTTTTTAAAGAAACAAAACATGTGATTGGTTGAGAAGTAGGGGCCCCGCCACTTACCCTTTCCTTCTTCTTTGATGCAAGCTGCAACTCTTCCCCGCAAATCCCGTTGCCGATTGGCATATCTTTGATGGCGGTGGACCAGGGCCGGCGTTGGACCAGGGCCGGCCCTGGGGTTGGGCGGGGAGGACCACCGGCCAGGGCCCGTGATTCCGAGGGGCACGTAAATCTCACCGGAATAGTTGGGGATGGTGACCGGATAAGCGACCGGGGGGATGGTTTGGGTTATAGAGTAGTTTAAGATGTAGACAAAGGTTGACGCAAAAGAAACAGATGAACGAATCCGATTTGTGGCTTCGGGGTTGTCGGAAACCTGTCGGAATCCGCCGAGGAAGAAGGCCTGTAAAGCGGGTTTTGATTGTTATGTTTTCAAAGTTTTATGAACTTGACAATAACAGTCCCTATGGTTTTTAATATTTTTCAAACAAGTTTTAAACTTAAAATTTCCTTGTATTATTGTATATTCAGTTTTGCCTAAGTATGTTTAGTCCTTCACTTTTTTAAACTTTATTTAATATAAATCTTATATTCAAACTTTAGAATTGTAAAATATCTTGTTATAATTATTTGTGTTTTATTTGGTGTTATTTGACGTTAAGTGTTGACTATTTGGGTGTTATTTAGTATTGTTTGTCAATTATTTAGGCGTTAATTTGTTAGCAACTTTGCCAATTATTTAGGCGTTAGTTTTGTTAAGGCTTAAGAGACATATTTTCAAACTCGAACAAGACACCTGAATTTTTTAGGAGGCACATTTTTTCGAGCTAGGACAGGGCACCTGGATTCTCAGGGTCGGCCCTGCGGTGGACTCCCAGATCGGCATATCCCTTTGCCGAAGCCTTTGCCGAATCCACCCCTTACACCCTTATAGGTTTCGGTTATCACGGTTTAATGAGCTGGGCTCACTTTACTGGATACCGACCCGGCAGATACCCTGATTACCCGTGTTTAGTTCGGTTTTCCGTATAGGGTGTAGCTTACAAGAGTGAGAACTCAACTTGTTTATATCTAAAAAAAACTCGAGCTCAGCTCGTGAATTTTTTTAAAACTCACACTTGGCTCATTTTCTTTTAGTTCAGTATTTAATTATTCATTTATATATTTTAATTTTATATAATTAATATATGTTACAATTATAGTTTTAGATCATCATCGTCATCCTCAGTAAATCCCAATAATAGTAAAACTAAGATAGGGTTTGAATAGGATAAGAAGTAGACAGCCTTACCTCTATCCAGTAGATATAGAGAAGCTTTTTCCGATGAGATCCTCTACTTGATAGTAATTTTGATCAAGCCTTGGACTTAAGACACAAAACATTAGCAATCGGGACAAATGACCAATCGGCGCATGCATGAACACCCTTATTTTTGGCTATCAATGCCACCACATGATGTATAATTAATCGTCCGCCGCTTTTAACGTTATTTTCATGAAATTCGTAAAATAACGTTAAAATTAGTGCAATTCACTTTTGCTTCCAGCCCCCCCCCCCCCCCCCCCCCACATATATATAGTTAGGTTGGTATTAATGGGGAACCAGGAACAGTGCATTTAACACTAATTTGAACGACACATAACTAGGACTTCCCCCCAAACCAAGTGTATATAGTGTTGATGAGGCTAGTAGTTGGTATAGTTTTTGAAAATGAAAACCGTTGTCGTTTATTCCCAAAAGTTTTATATTGTTTTTCACGCTTATTGATTTTCAAATACTTTTGACTATCTACTACTTATATTTCCATAAATTATGACCTTGATATATGTTCACAACAATTGTCGTTTTTCCTGTTTATTATTGTTTTTGGCCAAAATTGTCGCGAAATGTTGATACATTTTCATTTTCAAAGCATGTTTGAAACATCAAAATATGTTATTTTGAATTTGAATTGTATTATTTTATTCTATATTGAAAAGTGTCGGTTTTGGAATAAAAGTCGATTTTAAAGCCCGCTATTCATTTAATTCCCTAAAATTCATGCCAATGACCAATAAATCCCCCAAAAAGAAAAAGATCCCCAAATCAACTCTGCCCTTTTAAGCTTATGTAGACACTTTTTTTTTTCATGTTTTTGATGTGTTTATCGTGAAAATCCATATAAAAGCCTTTGAAATGTATTTCAAAGCCATTATTTAAAACCATAGTTACACAACATTTCCTACTAAACCACTTTGGTTATGTTTAATGGGTTCATTTCACATTATATTAATAGGTTTACTCTAGTTCTGTTATATAAGGTCTATTAAAAAGTCGAAACGCAGTGGGTTCGTGTGAATCCGTAGCAGACAATTAGTGAATATTATATTAATGGGTTGTCTATTGAAAATTCGGAACGATGTAGCTAGGTTTGTGTAAACCCTCAGTGAACTTTCAATTTCTTAATTTTTTATTAATTTGAACTTGGAAATTGTGAATTGAAGTTGACAATTAGTGATGTAAAGAACCCAAGACCTAACATTGTGATAGCTATAGTTTATCTACTTTAATTCCAACTACAAAATAAGGATATGTCCTGACAAGTTGGTCTAGTGGTTAGTCATTTAGTTTCTCTCCTTAACGTCTCAAGTTCAACTCCCACTAGCATCAATTTAAAGGACATTGGTGGCTGCAATGAAGCTTAGAACTAGGCCTCTCTGGAGGTCGTCAGTTTGAAACCAAGCCAAACCAGGTTTTAGCGTAGTGGGGCTTCAGGCGGGCTGGTTTTCCCGTAACTGGTGGCTTGGTGGCTCGGGTATCCATCCAACTCTCTCGTTATGGAGGTGATGCATTTGCTCGATTGAGGCATTCAAAATGCTTATCCGGTGGTTTAGTTAGCCGTTCAAAAACAAAAACAAAATAAGGATAGCAATTTAGAATTAATCATTGACTAGTCAAAACCACATAAAGTCAAATTCATAAAAGTAAAAGTATGCAATTCTTTATTCGAGAATTGAAGATCGATTATCATGACCCGGTTGGCTTCTTACAGTTTTTTCCTTGACCAAAAATGGCATAGCTTTCAAATGGCATACTAATTGGTATAAATATTAAGAGTAGATTTAATGGATATCTGAGTTGAGTTTGTTGTTCTTAAAGAAAAACTTAATATGCTAGTTTGAGAAGTATACTTATATTTTATATCAATCGTGTCAAAACATACTTAGAGCATCAATAACGGTGGTCATATAATTCCAAACCTCCCCATTACATCTCACTATTACACAAAAAAGGCATGTGTGTAGGATCTCCACTAAACAAATCACATTACTAGAAAACTAGGCAATTGCGACCAAAACATAAAGTGGTCGCAAAATTAGCGACCATTTGCGATCAAGATCAAAATTGTCGCAAAATTAAAGAACCAACTCAGATTCGGTCGCAAAACAATCGCAAATTTTGTAAGAAAATAAAAAGGCAAAAGTTGCAACCGTTTAAAGCGGTCGCAAATACAATAAATATATAAAAGGGCAAAAGTTGCGACCTTCTAAAGCATCGCAAATAGAGAAAATAAAAAAAAAACAAAAGTTGCGACCTATTAAAGCGGTCGCAGATATGAAAATTAATGATGTATTTATTATGTTAATTTTGGATTTTATCACAAGTAAGAAGGGGTCTCAGGGTAATATGAGAATTTTTTGTCTCAGGGACAAATAAGAACGACCAACGCCTATATCAGCATCTCTAACAACCGCTCCACCACCGCCTCTTCCGTTCTGGCCATCAACAACCGCTCCACCACCACTGGATTTAACGGCATCTCCTTCAACTTTTCTTAGAACACACACACCAGCGAGACGCCTCTCTGTCTTTCTCTCTCTTCAATACGATTCAGGTGTGCTAATTTCTTCCTCTTTGATCCATGTTTTCTCTGTTTTTGAGGTCAAATTACCGAATTCTATAACATACGAGCTCACACTGGATTTTGTACTGTTTAATTATGGTTTTGAGTTCAGTTTTGAGTTTATAGTTGAATTTCGATTTGTAAGTTTGTTTTGACCTATATATTTCGGTCGCATGTGTTAGATTTAGATTCCTCATGTATGCAGAGATCATTCCTTGCATAAATCTTTAGGCTACGGTTACGTCAGTTTCTACCTTCCGTCTCACAGTAATCTTCGATTGTTATTTATTGATTTGAGTTTGATTGATTAGGTTTCTTTTGTTAACTATATGATTGAATCAATTTCATTTTGGAATTTGTAATTTGACTGGAATCGAACAACGGATTTGGCGTTGTTGAGGTTAGATCATAGTGAACTGATTAGGCTTTTTTGGTTATTGTTTGATTGATACATTTTCATTTGTGATATTGTGATTTGACTGGAAATTAAATCTAGAATGATATGTTCACATATTTTTAGGTTAGTTTTTCTAATGATTTGTTCAGTTGATTTCATCTAGGGTTTCATTCTCACCGTTTGAAATATTGAATTTCACTGTCAATGCATTTATCTTCCTTTCATAGGCTGGAATATTTTATAAACTCTGTGTTATTTTCTAGAACTAATAAGTTGATTGTTCAATTGATTTGTGGAAATTAATGAGCTGATTATGAAGAGCATGTTTAGATACATCGAAAACCTGTTACTATATGACCAAATTAGTAGTGAACAATGGATTATGGTGCCTTTGCATGAGTTTCTGGCAATGGCTGAAAAGATGGTGACACAGGAGCAACATGATGAGCTTACTGAAGCTCCGAACCATCTGTTTTCTAACGTTTCAACTATGATAAAAGGTGATCTTCAGGTTGTTCTATTTGATTGCTTTTATGTTTTCATGATGGCGACATACTTTTGCTTTTTAATGGTCTTCGAAGTTTTAAACATCGTCGACCTAGTGGACGTGATAACACGTTGTATGAAACGTTAATGACAGTATTGAAATGGAAAAATCAACACTTTTGAGGTTAGTCAAAATGAAGAAAACCAACAGTTTTGGCTTTAATGTTTGTTTTTTGTTTTCTTTTTTCTCAGCTACTCGAACTACAAAAAACTGTGTCAATTAGTGTTTGATGTTGATACTGGAAATGGCAAACATATTCGAGAATTGTTGTATAATAGATCAGGTACTTTTATTTTCTTTAAGACATGTCAGAGCATAAATATAACAGGTCATAATCGAAAAAGATTGTGATGATGGTTGTCTGGTGTGCCAATTTACATATAATGCTTATGACACGGGTGATAAGTGGCTTCTCAAGAAGAATCTACCGTGTCCATACCTTTGGTTAAGGTTGGGAATGGTGAGGGTAAGCTTCCTTCGGCTGGGATTTTGAGTAAGAACGAGTTGGGTATTAAGGGAGCTCAGGGGCAATCTGGGAATTTTTTAAAAAGTGGTTTTTTGAATGGTGTTAAGGTTGCAAAACAAAGTAACTGTCAACAAAAAGAGCAGTCTAAAGTTGGGTCTAAAGGAACTACTCTCGTGTCTAATGAGGCTGCAAAAATTGTAAACGGATTGTCGACTTATATACCAATATTTGACTTCTTTTTGTTAATTTGATAGTTGATAGCATCAGAGGTAATTGAAATTTGTTCTAGACATTCTTTTGAACTACAAATGTTGAAATCGTGTATATGTGGTTATGCATGGATACATATTTGTAGAGAAATTATTGTTTACATAAGATCCCATGCTGCTACTGTTGCGTGAGGGTTCACAAGAAATCATAGCTCCTATGGTGATAAGGTTTACACCACGAAGGGTTGTTTTTTTACAACATTTTTACTTCAAATGTTGGTAGTTACTAATCAACTTATTTTGTGTAGTAGTTTGTTCTTCATATGTTGGAATTTACAGCGCTTTTGAGAAATTGGGGATCAATTGGAGCTTGAAGGAGTAGATTCTTTCAGGCAAAGCTTTGATAGCCTGCTTGATAGTCTATAAGAGAAGGCTAATTCTCTTAAACTAGTCAACCTGTAGACCTTCATATGTGTTTCTAGTGTTTGTTTGACATCAACAGACTTCAAAGATAATAAAGAATGGTTGTGTAAGTGGATGAAAGATTGTGCAATGGTTTTGTATGTATAGATTAAAACAACTAGCTTGAACAATGAACTATATTGTTGGGGTAACTCGTGTGTTTGATGTTTTATATAATTTAAATTCGATAAATGCTTAAATTATAAAATATATGACATTATAAAAGCAGGTGCAATAGAAAATGACTAAAAGAGCTTAAAAAATAAACTAAAAACAATCAATTTTGCGACTGCAAATACGGTGGCAAGTTTGTAAAAGGCAAGTGATCGCAAAACAGTCACAAGGCAAGCGGTCACAAAACAGTCGCAAGACAAGCGGTTGCAAGACCGTTGCAACAAGACCGTCGAAATAAAGTCTCAAACAAAGCAGAAACAGTCGCAATATTTGCGACAGTTAATATGGTTGCAAATCTTAGTCGCAAAATATACTTGCGGTTGCAAATAGGTCGCAATAGGGCAATTGCGACGTGTGGTTTTCCAACAACACTTACGGTCGCAAACCAGTCGCAACAAGGCAATTGCTACTGTTTTGCGACCGAAAACGCAGTCGCATAACCCGTTTTTCTAGTAGTGTCAAACCAGTCCGCTACACCAAACCGGACGAGCAAAGTCCTACGAATGGGGTGATCCAGAATTGGTGTTTTGGTTTAGGACAACCCCATTTTGGGTGCTCTTAGCTTTGTTTTTTAGATTGCCCTTCAATATGTTCAAAGATATTTCCAACTAGTATTATTACCATGCTATGCGGAGGTGGCTTAGCTCGGGTGTATGTACCTACCTTTGCAATTAATATATATAATGTGGGATTCTCACCACGCTACGCGACAAACATTCTATCGGTATTGTTTTGTTTCGTTACAGTACTAGTACGATACCGACATTCGGTATAACAACCCAAAGAGAACTCAGAAAATAAAGTCGTGATATACCCAAAAGGATATCACAACCAATATTTATACCGATCGAGAACCATCAAAAAAGAATAGGTAGTACTGGTTTCACTAATACCTATGAACACTCACCATAGCCTATGATACTAATAAAAATGTTCTATTTTGAATACAATTACGTTACCAATAAATTTTATACCAGTCGGTCCATAAAAAAATTAAGCACAACCACATATTAAGCTGTCTTTTAAAAGTTGATGAATGAAAATTATATAAAAAAAAAGAAAGTGAATGGATTAAAGACGGGTAAAACTTAAAAAATACAAAAAGAAACCGAGCATGCTTTTTATGACTAGATCACACTAATACCATAATAAAATCACACATAACTTTATCTTATTGACTAGATTACACTATATATCCATAATAAAATCACACATAACTTTATTTTATTAAACAATTGTTATCAAAAGCATTCTATATACCACTAATAAACAAGTCACGAGCCAAACTAATGATGATACATATAAAAAGTATGTAACATGGTTTTTTTAGTGCTATGACCAAACTAATGATGGTACATATATAATAAAGTATGTAATTAGTCCTATGAGCCAAACTAATGATGGATACATATATAATAAAGTATGTAAACATTGGTTTTTTTAGTACCTATCACTAGTTGCATTTCATTAAAAAAACGATAAATAAGAAGAATTCTTACATTATTTATAAACTACCATTAGGGTTTGGGTGAAAGCACATCATTACTTTTCTTCTTGATCAACTTGTGAATACAAAATAGTAATCGCAATGAAGTTTCAAAAAGAACCAAGAAAATTCATAAAACCATTGGTTCCAACTCCTTCAAACCTTAAACACTACAAGAAAGGCTTCATCGATGAACTCGCCCCGTTCGTGAACGTAAATATCGTTCTTTTTTTTAGCAAAAATCTCAATCACGATCCGAAGTTTGTTACCCAACTAGAAAATTCCCTAACAAAAACCTTGACACAATTTTACCCTCTCGCGGGTAGATATGTTGAAGAAAGTCAGTATGTTGACTGTAACGACGAAGGTGTTGAGTTCATACAAGCCAATGTTGATATCAAACTTGAAAATATTCTTGGTCCTGAGGTGAATATTTTGTTTCTTGAGGAATTTATTCCATTAAAAACAAAACCTCAAGAAGTTGTTCTTACAATTCAGTTGACCACCTTTGAGTGTGGAGGGGTAGCACTTGGTGTAAGTACTACACATTCAGTTGTTGATGCGTCGACACTATGCACATTCCTAAACGAATGGGCTGCCATGAACCGAGAAGAAAATGAGATCAAATTCACAGGGCCCGGTTTCAACTCATCCTCATTGTTCCCACCTCGTGGTTTCCATCCCATGCCGCTACCTCTTGTTACCGACGATTATATGTTAGACAAATATACAAGAAAGAAATTATCATTTAGTGAGAGTGCAATATCCCGCATGAAAGAAAAGGGTCAAAACAAGCGTACACTTATCGAAGCTACAACTAGTATCCGCGATCATTTGGAAGGCTCTCATTGGTGTGGATCGCGCAACACATGGTCATCCAAGAGAGTCTATGCTCTTCCAGCCAATAAATCTAAGGGAAAAAAATGGCTTCTTCAATACCCAAGTATGCTTGTGGAAATCTTTGGGGGCTTTGTTTCCACAAAACCTACGATTCTTGACACAACCGAAGAATTGGCAAATCTTTTAAATGAATCTGTCACGAAAGTAGTAAATGACTACTCAAACGTACACCATGATAGCGAACAAGGGCAAATGATGGTTTTGAATTCTTTCTTAGGTATGACCAACATTCCTGAATCAACGAATGCGATTCCAATAACTAGTTGGTGTAAGTTCCCTTTTTATGAAGTTGACTTTGGTTTCGGAAAGCCGGCTTGGGTGGTTCCGGGGACTATGCCTGTGAAAAATTCAGCATATTTGATCGACGGTAAGGAAGGTAATGGAGTGGAAGCATTTGTCTTTCTAGAAGTTAAAGATGTCCCCTATTTTGAAGAAGCACTAGATGGCAACGTTTTTGTTGCTTAAAATATGTTAATTTTGCACATTTATCATCGTGTGGAGTTCTTGCTTGGAGTCTTTAGAGTTAAATGCCATTTTAGTTTATGTAGTTTGGGACATTTTGCCATTTTAGTTAAAAGGTTTTATTTTTCGTCTGTGGGTTCAAAAATGTTTCATCGTTGCCATTTTAATCCACTGGGTTAACTTGATCCATTTTTTCTGTTAATGAGAATGACAATTCGGCCATTTTATATGTAATTATGTGAACTAAAAGGGCAATTAAGCCATATAAAATGACCGAATTGCCTTTTTTGTTAACAGAAATAATGGATAAAGTTAACCCATTGACTAAAATGGCATGAGTGAAACATTTTTGGACTTGCAAGCAAAAAATAAAACCTTTGGACTAAACTGTCAAAATAACCCAAATCACATGGACTAAAATTGCATTTACTTTGTCTTTATTACAAACTAAAATATGTTGTGAATTTGTAAGTTTTATGTTTTCTAGGTTAATATCAACTTAAAATATCAAGTATAACATGACGTTGCATTACATAATATCAATTAGCAATGTTGCACATTTACTAATATCAATTTTCTACTATTTCTTAAGAAACTTGTACTGTGGTTTAAGCAAACAATGGGCCCATATATAAAGAAATTTGTAGGTATAAACCAAATACACATTCACATTTGGGACGTGTGTGCTGTCACTCAGATGTTATTGTCTCATCATTCGAACTTTTTTGGGTCTTCAAAACCTTCTCTCACACATCTCTTTCACTTAAGCTTCTGATGAAATGTTTATCTCAGAGAACCTTCAAATTCTATGCTTCTATATCGAAATAACTCGCCGTCATTGTTAGCGGTGTAGGTGTGACATGCATCGTCCATCTCCACAGCACACCCATCGCCTTTTACCGCTGTTTTTTTTGTTCTTACAGTCGGTGAGGCGGTAAAACGGCGGTGTTGAGGCCAGTGTGGTGGCGTTGGGTGTATCAGGGATATACCGTATATGACCTCCATCTTTTCAGGCGACGTCGTTCCATTTCACTACCTCTTTGTACGCCGGTATATATTTGTTACGGCGTCATAAGCCGTCGATCGGTTTTATGACGATGGCGTGGTGGCGGTGGCTGTTGCACTACTCTGGTGGTGATGAACCCATTATTTATTTATATGTTACTAATAAGTAACATTTGTGTGCATTGAGTGCATTAGTGTTTGTACTCTTTGCCATTTGAGTTGTACGGTGGTTTTCTACAAAAGTTGTGTGTTGGTTTCAATTTAAAAGCTGTGTGTGTAACATCGGATTCCGGTGTTGATGACTACTTTATAGTGACTGTTGATTAATCCATTAACGGTTGGTATGAACAAACTTAGAGTGATTGCGAGCGTTTTTTAGCGGTTTAGTATCTCTGTGTTGATGATTGTAGCTGGCGATGATGGTTTCCCGACACTTGGCTAGGCAACTACGGTTGCACCCGTGGCGGGATTGAGCCGCACTTTGTTTACGTTGGCGGTGAGGAACTAGACGATGATGATGCTTTAATCTGAGTCTATTGGTTTTATATTTTTCTTCTTTTCCTTTCGGTTTTTTCTATTGAATCTTGCAGTGAAAATCGAAGTAAAATTGAGTTTGTTTGTGTGTTTTGATCAACAAAAGATGTTGTTTTTTAATCTGCATATGTAGTAAATTTACATGCCTAAAAAAACTGTTGAAACTTAAATGAGGATTAGAACAAAACAGAAAGTTTGAAATGATGCATGTATTGAAAACAAAAAGTTTGCTGACAAATCGGGTAGGGACACTTGAAACGGGCAAGTGTCGTTAAAGATACAGAGATACTCAATTAGAGGGATTGACAAATAGGAATACTCTGTATTAAAGATTTAAGTGGTATTTAGTTATTTACTATATAAATAAGAAACACACATATAAAATTTAAATAATATTAGAAACGAGAGTTAAATATGACTATTAAAAATGAGAGTTAAATATGATTACCATTTTAAATAATTGTGTCTATAAAACCAAAGCTTGCCCTTGATGCTTTGTTATACAACAAGGACGTTTGGAAGTTGTAATCAACTTTGTATGGATAACCTTTTGTACATCTTTCATACATAGACTAGTGATAGGTGATGTGACTATTAAAGGTAGATATAACAAACACTCGGGTTTTATTAAATACAATGTATATGAAATGAATCCCGCCGCATCGCGACGGGTGATAAATCTAGTTACAAACTAAAATAAATCTATTAAGATAATCCGATTTAGAATTTGCATTGCAATTAATACATATCCACTAACCTATAGACATCTTTAATAATTTTGATTTTTTAGCAAAAAAATTGGGACTTACCATCCACTGACCTATAGACATATTTAATATATATATATATATATACATGTATGTATATATATATATATATATTTGCAAAATATGGGACTTAATTACCAATATGTAACCCTTTGGTTTATGGTGGAAATCTGAAACTCAAATGGTTTAGCCCACCCAAGCGGTATCTAACTATATATGATGTTGTCAATCTGTTGCCATGGTAAGCAGACTTGACCAATCCACTGTCATGGCAAGAAGAAATGTTTGTAGGTATTCTTGTGAGGTAAATACGCCATCCCACTGTCATATAAGAATGGCTACATCGGGCGAATTATCTGTTAGGAAACTTTTTGTAAGCGTTGAAGAAAAATATGATCATTTTGATCATGTCTTGAAGGTGACAAAGTCAAAAGATCATGCAAGAGAAAGATACAAGATAACATGACAAGTAGAAAGATAAACATCATCTTCAACAAGTATCAAAAAGTGATCACAAGCAAAGAAGGACGATCAGAAAAGATCAATATGATAAATCTGGTATTTATCATCATAATCTAAGCTAGTGAACTCTGTTCAACAGAAATCTATTGACCAATTCAACAGATTCTTGGTAAGTTATTCATCATAAAATCTATCTGATCAACCAACTTGTCAAAAAGATAAGGCTCTGCAACCACAGTAAAGTAGCAAGTGGACCTTGGATGGATTCAATGAATATGTTAAAAAGCTACTTTATGCAGACAAGTGCATGAATAAACAAATGTTTGTTCTTGTCAAACATTCTCTATAAATAGAGAACCCAATACCGAAGGGATAATGAGTTAAGCCTATCATTCATTAAATACTACAAAACTTCACTACCATTCATTACAGAATTCTTAAAGTATTCTTTGTATTAGCCAATAACCTCACAATCACATTCAAAAGCTTGTTTCAAAGTGATATAAATTTGAAATTTTGTAGTTGTGTTTCTTGAAAGTTTGATTTCTATGTCCGCACACTATTTTCACATTTTTTGAAATCACTTGCCAAATTTAGAAAAGAGCATTGTTATCTAGGATCAACACTATCCCTAAACTCTACATGCATCTTCATGAACTTAATTGTAAGAACATAATGTACATCACATAAGATGGAATTAAAACATTTTAAAGAAATCTACACTTCAAATGTAAAATCTTCTGGTTAGATTAAATGTACCCCGAAACTATTAATTAAATGTATAAGCCCGGTAACACTTCCATGCAAGAGATAGATTACCAATCAAAGTTACCCAAACTGGTTTTTGCGATGTATATAAATTACATGACTTTGAAAAATTGAAATAGTTAGCTTGAGAATTGAAACTCTACCCACCATCTCTAGTATAATAAAAGCACTTGTATAAAGAAGTACAAACACAAAATGTATGCAAAAACCACATCGGGTGAACATATACACATAGAAATTCAAACACATGCTTAACTCATCTTTAATAAAACATAAAAGTATTTAAAAATTCAAATGTATGCGCACACCACTAAAATAAACTCCAAACATTAAGCATATAATTCAATGTTCATCTAAACCAAATAGATATAAGAAGTTTAGCCACTAAGTGTCAATAAAATACTAAACTATTTTAATCTTTGTAATAAAATAGTTTTAAATTATAATAAATATAATTAGTTTATCTACGTATCCGCATAAACTTTGTCCAAATTCGACACGCCACGATGATCAAATTTTTATCAACATTTTGACATGAATTTACTTAATACTGATTTATTTGCATTTCTCGAAGCCACTATGATCTTATTTTTATCAACATTTTGACATGAATCTTCTTGTTTGTTTGCATTTCTCGGTGTTTCAATACCATACTTCTTTGTCGTCGTTTTTGCTACCACATCATGATGGAATCTTGTTTATTAGTCTATTACCACCGTGAATCACTCTCAATATTACCTATTAGCTCTTCAAAGTTAGAACACCCCATCACCACGTCACTTTTAACTACTTTAATACAAAATTTTATGAGAGTTTTGCAGAACTAGTTTACTTTCTGAAAACATTTTCACAACTAATGCCATCTAAGGAAAAAATTTCAATAATAACGCCATCTCCATTTGAAATGGCAATTTAGTGCATATCATAGGTCTTGTACGGAATAAATCTAGGGAATGTAAGGGATGTCTAAAGAACAATGATTGGTTGTAAGAGAATAAAGTGAAATTGTCATTTCAAATGACAATTTATGACAAATCGACATTTCAAATGGCAATTTATGACAACTCGTCATTTTCGATGGCAACTTCTGACGCGTAAAAGCTAAATCGCTATTTGAAATGCCTATGTACTGACATTGCATGTAATTCTCTAATATTAAACATGTTTGTAATGCTAATGTTTTGTTTTAATTTTTAAGAAAATGTTTTTTCCTCTATAAGAGCACAAACAACATTGGGCTTGGCGGGGTGGTCCGCTCGCCAAACCAGTATCAAACGAACTAGCCTCCGATGGAGGTGAGTGACTACTGAATAGGCGATCCGGAAGAGAGGAGGTCCGCTCAAGCGGACCATTGTTTGTGGGTCCCTTGTCGATTTTTTGAACGATAACTTTATTAAAAAAATCAATAAACAAAGCTTTTTTTAAATTTTAAAATTAATAAACAAACCTAATTAAATTATATAAATAAAATATAAACTAAATAAAAAAATACATAAACCAAACTAAATAATTAACAAACCTAATTATAATATTGCACAGACCAAATTAAAATATTACAAAAACCTAATAATTAAACATAAAACAAACCAAGCAATTAAACCTAAAGAAACCACATGATTCCTAATTGAAACACATAAAAGACCTAAAAATCGCAAAGAAAAGGGTCCTACGGTGGAGGTGACACTAAGATTGCTATAATGACCGTCCGACCTATAATTTAGTATGCATCTTAGTCTAGAGTTGGATTTTTACGAGTGTTCCCCACTTTTTTAGTGTTCTCCAAAGAACCTCACTATTATATCTCTTATATCTTTTATATATATATATATATATATATATATGGTTAGGAGAGTTGTAAGAACTTGGAGAACTCAGCCTTACAAAATGTTTTTTTTCAAAAAAAAAAAAACCAAAAATCCTTAAAAATCAACTATTCCAAAAAAAAATCGTTTTGTTGATTTACACCACCCGTAAACAACCCTTAGACCACACGGTGTGGGTGTCGAAACCTAGCATGGTTGCCAGTCCACGCCCACCAAACCACCTCGTGACCCTCGTTGTGAACGATGTTGTGTGTGGGGCGAGTGATTTTCCATCGGCGTGGATGGCAAACTGCTAGACGAGGTAGATCGGTGGTATTGGTGGGTTTGAACTAGCCATTGAATGGCTAGTTTGACTAAAAAAAAACCTATATATAATCACATGTTTCACCCCATTTATAAAAACCACACACCAAATCATCCATTTCTCTCTTCCCAACTACATAATCTCTCCCGTTTTTTACAAAATTTTTAAAAAATGCAAGACTCAAGTTCTTCATGTTCGTCTTTTTCATTGTAGTCTGAGCTTGAGAACATTATATTATTCTTGACGAGGGACCGGCACTCCTAACTACAGTCGTTCAAAAGGTTGTTGAAACTATAATGGAAGACAAAAGGTGCTCCTCAGAACCCAAGAGGAGAAAATACATAGTACGGGACCAAATCACTGCACATGATTTATTGGTAAGTGATTATTTTTCACCCAACCCGACTTATGATGATATTAGGAGTCGATTTCGTATGAGCCATGAATTATTTCTTAGAATATCAAACGATTTATCAAGTAAACGCCGCTCTTCCACGCCCCGTCGCACGTCGCCCATTTTTTGCACCACGTCCCTATTTCTGACGCGTGCTTACGTGTCCTCCACATATCAAGCCCCTCCATATCGTATAATCGCCGCTCTTCCACGTCCCATTTCTGACGCGTGCTTACGTGTTGTCCACATGTCGCATAACGCCCCATTTTCAAGCCCCTCCACACCGTTTAGTCTTACAGTTGATGTAAATGTTGTTGTCAGCAGGTTTTTACAACAGCGTGAACTACTGAATACGCCGCTTCGAAATTCTTTTTGTTTTTTACGGTTGTTTTTGTAACATTATAATAGAGACAAATCTCGCACAGTAAGGCGGAGTTCGCTATGTTTTCACAGCTTAAAAGGGTTTTCCTTTTTATCATTATATATAATATATATAATTTCCATTCAATCAATCATGTACGCATGGTAATAGAGTATTAACAGAACCTTGTATCTTAATATTCTTACATAATAAAATCACACATAACTTTATTATATTAAGCATTCAGTATCCAAAACTACCATGATTATAACCATATTACACTAATACAAATAAGACATCGAGCCAGCTAATGAAAATGAATACATATATAATAAAGTATGTACACATGGGTTATTTTTTAGTACGTATCACTAGTTGCATTTCATTAAAAAAAGACAAATAATTCTTACATTATTAATATACTGCTATAGGGGTTTGGGTGAAAGCACATCATTTTCTTCTAATCACCTTGTGAATACAAAACAGTAATCACAATGAAGTTTCAAAAACAACCAAGCAAATTCATAAAACCATTGATTCCAACTCCTTCAAACCTTAAACACTACAAGATAGGCTTCATCGATGAACTCGCTCCGTTCATAAATGTATCCATCGTTCTTTTATTTAGCAAAAATCTCAATCACGACCCGAAGTTTGTTGTCCAACTAGAAAATTCCCTAGCAAAAACCTTGACACAATTATACCCTCTCGCGGGTAGATATGATGAAGAAAGTCAATCTGTAACGACGAAGGTGTTGAGGTCATACAAGCCAAAGTTAACATCAAACTTGAAAATATTCTTGGTCCTGAGGTGAATATTATGTCGCTTGACGAATTTATTCCATTAAGAACAAAACCTCAAGAAGTTACTCTTACAATTCAGTTGACCACCTTTGAGTGTGGAGGTGTGGCACTTGGTGTAAATGCTACACATAAGGTTGTCGATGCGTCGACCCTATGCACATTCCTAAACAAATGGGCTGCCATGAACCGAGAAGAAACTGAGATCAAATCCACAGGGCTTGGTTTCAACTCATCCTCCTTGTTCCCAGCTCATGGTTTCGGTCCCATACCGCTACTACTTCTGGCCGAACATGATATGTTACACAAATATACAAGAAAGAAATTATCATTTAGTGAGAGTACAATATCCAGCATGAAAGAAAAGGTCAATACAAGTGTACGGTTGTCGAAGGTACAGTTAGTATTGGCGATCATTTGGAAGGCTCTCGTTAGTGTGGATCGCGCAACACATGGTTATCCAAGAGAGTCTATGCTCTTCCAACCAATAAATCTAAGGGAAAAAATGGCTTCTTCAATACACAAGTATGCTTGTGGAAATCTTTGGGCGAGTTGTGCGACAAAACCTACGATTCTTGAAACAACAGAAGAGTTGGCGAACTTTATAAACGATTCTGTCACGAAAGCAGTGAATGCCTACTCGAAGGTACACCACGATAGCGAACAAGGGCAAACAATGGTATTGAATTCTTTCTTGAGTATGAGCAACATTCCTGAATCAACGAATGTGATTCCAATAACTAGTTGGTGTAAGTTCCCTTTTTATGAAGCTGACTTTGGTTTTGGAAAGCCCATTTGGGCGGTTCCAGGGACTGCGCCTGTGAAAAATTCAGCATATTTGATCGACGATAAGGAAGGTAATGGAGTGGAAGCATTTGTCTTACTAGATGTTAAAAATGTCCCCTATTTTGAAGAAGCACTAGATGGCACCATTTTTGGTGCTTAAAATCTATTTATTTTGCACATTTATCATCGTGTCATTCTTGCTTGGAGTCTTAATTGTTTATATGTTGCGTTTCTGTATGCTTTATGTTTTTCTATGCTTTATGTTTTTGTATGCTTTATGTTTTCTTGGTTAATATCGAAAATAAAATCTATCATTATGATAATTCGATTCAGAGTTTGCATTGCAATGCATATCCACTAACCTAAAGACATATCTAATAATCTGGATTTTTTTGCAAAAGTATGGGAATTGCCTGTATGTATTTGGTTTATGGTGAAAATTTGAAACTCAAATGGTTCATGGGGAGTCTAATGCCCACCCATGCGGTATCTAACTATGATGGTGCCAATTTGTTTCCATGGTAAGCAGATATGGCCAATCTACTGCATGGCAAGAATAAACGTTTGAAGTTATTCGAGTTGTGAGGTAAATGCGGCATCCAATGGTGATATGAGAATGGCCACATCGGGCGAACTTTCCCTAAACTCTCCATACAACCGCATAGAGGGAGAGACAATATCTACCGCACATCTCACACAAACTTAATTGCAAGACCGGAATGCATGACCCCACATAAGTCGGAGTGAAAACATTTTAAAGAAATCTATACTTTAAGTGTAAAATGCTCCTGCTAGGTTAAATGTACCCCGAGACTCATAATTACATGTATAAGTTATTGATTATATCCTTAAACATGGGTAAAAATCTAGAACCTTAATCATGTATATTCAATCAACATCATAATTAACAAGTAAATATAGCAAGACTTACTAGTAGGAATGATTATCTTTGAAGAAGCTGAAGCCATAATTCCCGTTAGGTACCTTGTGTTGATCGATCACATTAGAGTTGAACTTACTATCGTGTTCATGAGGAGTTGTTCATATCTTATAATCAATAATGAAGATCAAAATTAATGATGATCATGAATAGTGATAAGTTATGAAAACTCTATACATTCTCTAATGAAGTTACCTAAAGGGAAATCATAATTGCCCTTGAACTAGTCAATATTTATAATTACTACCTTCAAGTAATTGTGAGTGACTAGTTATGTCATATTGGTAATGTTAAACAAATGATCCGTTAGGCCACATCAAAAGGTTAATTCTAACATTCTCCTGCTTGGCCGAGTGATCATTTGTGATAAGCATAAGTAAGTTTGGCCAAGCTAAAACGTAAATCAAGTTTCAAATTGAACCTGTAGCAGAAAATACAGTGATTGAGTTATATCAATTCAAGACCCCATTAATCATGCTACAACCCCAAATCAAAACATAAGTAAATTTAAGACCAAAATGACAGGTAAGCCCTTTGAAATTAATTTGTATAATTCTTGTCTATACGTCATTAGGTTCACATATAAGTATTTATAGACAAACAAATTTAATAATTGAGGAAATTTTTCAACTAATCGTTCATAAAATATGCTATTATGCAAGGCCTTTGGTAAAACCCTCATCTCTGTTATGAGCTCTTAAAGGACTTTTGGTGGTACACCTTAGTTATCGAATCTACAAGCATATCATAAATGTAAATGTATTCAATACAAATGTAGTTTCCTCTACGTGTTCATAAACGAACAATAACTTCGTATCGAAATTTAATGTAGCACCTCTGGCACTATTATTATTCGAGGAAACAAGGTAGCTGACTTTTCATAATAAGTCTTCAATATAGTATTTATATGAAGTTAATAAGTTTATGAGTCCATGATAATTTTCAATAACATTTAGTGACAATTGTGTTGTTAATTAACAACATATTATGTCATTATAACTTAGGTTGTTTTTATCGGTTTCTTATAACTCCTCCATGAGATAATTCTATCTACCAACATAAGGATATAACCCGAAATTGACATGTCGTTTCCTTTGAATATAACAAGGTTAGAGTAATCAAGCAGTTTGAGTTCTCACTTCTTCTTTAAATTCTAGTCTCTCGCTTCTTAAAATCCAGCATCTGCAACTTCGGAGTATATCCATATAGAAGAAATCAGGAACAACTACATAAAATCCAGCATCTACAACTTTGTCCATAATTAGAAACTGCTATTATGAACTGTTTACCAACAAATCAGTATCAAGTTTAGTCTTAACATGTCAGATCATGGACTCAACTGCAGGTGGTGAAGGATAGAATTTGACGAAAAAGAAAAAAGGTAATAGATAAAATGAGCATATCTTTAGAAAGGTTATTATGGTGGGCTGTTGCTTTCTGTTGAAGTTTTTATGTCTAAAAGAGAAGCCTCATAAGTAAAGAAAGAAGGGGTTGGGAGGGTTAAGGGTAGTGTACATGCTAAAAGATTATTTAATTATATTTAGTATTTTTATTATTATCTGTAAAAGTTGATGGTTTTGTAATTGCATGTAGGGTGACAAGCATGTGAGGAATCAAAACATATATTAGGGGTTTGATTCTATATTATACATATTGTGATGTGGGTTTAGTGATTCTTGAGAAGGGTATTTGAAGAAAGTGAGTAAGCAAAAGGAAAGTTTTAAATATTAAGGTTTTTATTGCATTTTATTTTGAGATTTTATGTGGGTATTTGTTTGAGCGTGTGAATCAGGGGCAGAGCTAGTGTAATAGAAAAGATAGCACGGGTTACCCCTCAACCTCATCTCCGTACTGTTTTCTTAGTATAAAAAAAAATAAAAAAAATCCGGTTTTATACAAAGGATACCCCTGATCTCTAAATAAAATAAATTGGGATGCCCCTAAATTTTTGGACTAGCTCCGCCTATGATAAGTTAGTGATTGTTTGTTGATTCAATGGGTAGACCAATGGAGGAGCAATTGCAGGTTCACAATTGGAAGGGTAAGTTAAGTGCTAAAGTATGATGTACGCATTTTGAGGGTCTAATTCTGAGTTTTAATGACATTGTTCAGATTGCTACATAGAGATTTCCGTTGCCTTACAAGCTTCAACTTTTTTATTTTGGTTTAGAAAACCACAGGGCGTTCTGAGGTGTTTTGGGTTTGGCTTCAGGAAGAGAGATTAGAGTGGTGGTGGCAGTGGTGGCGATGCAGGTTGTGTCGCCGTTGAGAATGAACGGAGGTGAGGAGAATTTTTGCATTTTGGTTGAATTAATATACGTAATAAAATATTTTTAACTTATTCGTTATAATCCGCACTAAATAAAGGTTAAGAGACTCATGGCTTACAGAAAGGTTTTGGTTCAAATATTAACAAAGGCTCGGCTCAATTTAACGATTCCTTTTAGGATCTAGTGTGACGCGCCTGCGTTATACTAGTTTAATATATAAAAAAGTATCCACTTCAACAAATTGTACAATTGTAACGTAATATTATCAAGAGTTTGATCTTAAAGTTTAAAGGGTAACACATTGCTTTTTATTTTATCTTATTAATTTTCACAATGTTTTATCTAAATTGTTGTGCAAACTGTAGATGAAAATTGTAAATATAACTTTGAAATAGTTATTATATTATTTCTTCAGTTAAAAATTTGTATAACCGTAGTAAGGTACTTTGAAATAATTATTATACTCATGAGCATGACTATTACAAGTTCAAGTACTTTAATCAAAACCAAAGATTAACATATAGTATGCACAATTACAAGTAAAAGGAGGTTAATTTGTGTTTATTTAAAGACCTAATACATGTCTCACACGAATATATGAATTATACAAGTTCAGAAACTGTTTCGAGAAATCATAAAATATGGAAAGAATCTGTTGTTTTCATAGTTTGTTTTTGTAATGCATTCATTAGTTTTTTTTTACTACTAGAAAACAGAAGTATATGAATTATACAAGTTTAGAAACCTTTATATATAACATGGTGATTTTACTACTAGAAAACAGATTTTTACAAAGGAACGACAATGTACCAACCAAAATCCAAAAAAAATATTTTTAAATATGGATATATGACAAATAATCCTTTGGAATATTAATTAATTAAATATCTTTTGTCACATAAGCCAAACTTGCGACTGAAAATTTGTCGGTAATTTGTCACAGAGGTTAAGATAGGGTTTTCTAGATAACTTCTGTAAAGTTGCCGTAAATATAGATTTATGACAAATAATCCCTTGGGAATAAATTTTTCAAATAGGGTTTTCTAGATAACTTCTATAAAGTTGTCCGTAAATATAGATTTATGACAAATAATCCATCGGGAATAAATTTGTCATAGAGGTTAAGATAGGGTTTTCTAGATAACTTCTGTAAAGTTGTCCATAAATACACATTTATGTCAAATAATCCCTTGGGAATAAATTTGCCACGGAGGTTAAGATAGGGTTTTTTAGATAACTTCTGTAAAGTTGTCCGTATATATAAATTTGTGACAAATAATCCCTTGGGGATAAATTTGTCACATAGGTTAAGATAGGGTTTTCTAGATAACTTCTGTAAAGTTGTCTATAAATATAGATTTATGACAAATAATCCCTTGGGAATAAATTTGTCACAAAGTTTAAGATAGGGTTTTCTAGATAACTTCTGTAAAGTTGTCCGTAAATATAGATTTATGATGAATAATCCCTTGGGAATAAATTTGTCACAGAGGTTAAGATAGGGTTTTCTAGATAACTTCTGTAAAATTGTCCGTAAATGTTGATTTATGACAAATAATCCCCTGGGAATAAATTTTTCACAGAGGTTAAAATAGGGTTTTCTGGATAACTTCTATAAAGTTGTCCGTAAATATAGATTTATGACAAATAATCCCTTAGGAATAAATTTGGCACAGAGGTTAAGATAGGGTTATCTAGATAACTTCTGTAAAGTTGTCCGTTAATATAGATTTATAACAAATAATCCCTTGGGAATACTAATTATATATACTCTCAAGACGTTTCTCATTTCCTCATTCTTCGTTCAGCTATATCTCTCCATAATGGTAGTATTTGTTAAAATCGCCTAAAATTCGTAGGAATTTGTAGTCTTAGAACTAAAATTTGTCGTATATGATCTTGGATCCTTCTTATCTGGTAGTGGAAACTTTCATGGGTGCCCATGCAATGTGAAATAAGTTTTTTTTATTAGGAAATTTTAAAATATCAGTTGACCAACTCATATGATCAAAATGTCACCTTCAAGCGTTCATGGAGTGGCGCCTCAACCATGGGAGGTGTCCATGTGTCATATATTGCGTCCATTAAGGGGTGGTGACACGTGTCTGACAAACTTGTTGCGTCGATTGACGCATAGTATCGACGTCTCCTACACGGCTTGCGACAATAATAGAAAAGTTGTGTGCTTGTGTCTATGTAGCGTTATGGCTCTGACGCAATAGAGATGTCAGACCGACGCACTGGAGTGGTCTGGATGACGTCTGAGCCAGCCCGACGCATTAATTAGAGTGGTCTGACTGACGAATGGCAGAGGTCTGCATACTATCAACCATACAACCGTACGGCCGACGCATCTAAAGGCCACGTTGACGCTTTAACTGTCCATATTGACTCATTAACATTCTGTACATTCTTGATCATGTTTTAAAAGTGTTGGGACCCAATAAATATCACATTTCAGTTGTTATTTTTTTACACCCAATATACTTCTCAGGTCTTTGTTAAATTCCCTCAATTATTACGGGTGTTAGATTGTTGTTTACGTTGGTGGAAACTGGAAAGTTATTAATAACAGCATGGAATATGTTGTAGAATCTAATTCAATCAGACGTCTTTTAGAAATTCCAAACACTAATATTTCCTATCCTGTTTTTTTGAGATATCTATTTGAGATGTGTGGTGTTCAAAATATCACACGATTATCATACAAGATGTCAACTTTTACTGACGCCATTGATATAACGAATGATTATTGATCTTTTACTTTTTTTTTTCAGCTTGCTAGCTTGCTGAAAACAATCCCCATGAACTTTTTAAACTGTATGTTGTACAAGAAATTGGTGTCACTTCATCTACTGGATGTCAAGGCACTGATTTCAAATGTCCCGATTCAAATGATCATATTTTTGAAACTGGTGACTTTAATGATTGTCAAAAAGCAAATTCTGACAATTATTTTGAAAACCCTTTACCTGTTTCTTTAACAGGTAAAGAAAAATCTAATTCATCAGGTCGGTTTAAAGAAGGCTATATTTTTAGAAACAAAGAACAAATGAATATAGAATTAGGAAGATTATGTCTTGAATAATGTTTCGAGTATAAAGTAGATAGATCATCAAAAACTAGTTTTGTGGCATCATGTGTAATTGACAACTGTGAGTGGCTTTTTAGAGCATGTAGTCGCAAATCTAGTGAAGTGTGTTACGTAAAATATTTTAACCATAAACATACATGTTCGAAGACGCAGACACATCCACGTCTGCGTCAAGCAAACCCAAAGGTTGTGGGAAGTTACGTAAAAGAACAATCAAAGGATGGCTGGTGCGTTTACCGAGCTACTGATAGATTTTAGACAAAATTTACAAGTCAATCTATCTTGCATGCAAGTTTGGCGTGGTAAGTGTAACGCGTTACAAATTTTGTAAGGTTGGAGAGGGCAAATCCAGGAACAGTGACACACATATTGACCGACGATGAGAGTCGCTTTGAAATGGTATTTGTCGCCATCGGTGTTGTGGTAAGTGTGATTTTTTCTGTACGTAATATTTTTCTAATATAATTTTGTTAAATTTTAGCTGAATATTTAGTATTTATTTGCTTCAGGTTCGTAGTTTTATTAACAATTTAAGACCAGTGATTATCATATATGCGACGCAATTGAAAGATGAGTTTAAAGGGGCCATGTTCTTGGCAGTTGGCATGGATGGAAACAATCAGATTTTGCCTATCGGCTACGGTATTAGTAAATCTGAGAATGGTCAGTCTTGGACCTGATTCTTGTCAAAACCAACTTGGTATGCCAGATTTTGCCTATCGGCTACGGTATTGGTAAATCTAAACGCTTCCAGTTTATCTTTTTTACGATACTATTTATAAATAGCATGTGGCAATTGAACCCGCATTCACTTAATTGGGGAATACAACATTTTACTAACCGAGCCTATAAATAGACACAAACTTCACTACAATTTCACTAAATCGCATTTGTATTTCATTTGAAACTTCTCTGAAAACGAAAATGGATTTTTGGACCGAAGTAGAAGATATTGCGGTTGTCTTCTCCTACGTGGCAGTTCGTGATCCAGGCTCCTAAACCAGTTACGATAATTCATTCTGGGAGCGAGTATTCAACTTTTTTTGCATTCACCTACAAGAGACGACCCGTGCGTTAGAGGTCGTGAGGACTCGTTGTGCTTTTCAGCGCTTCAAATGTGCATGTTTTCAATGAAGGTACAAAAACGTGAATAACCCGGAGAACGAGGTGGATGAAGAGGAGGTCATTCAAGAGGCCCTACGCGACTACGCTATTTAAGTGTATTGTTTTTTTAATAACATGTTATGTTTTTATTTATTTTAGTTATTTTAAGTTTTATGTTATATTGTAAGCCAACTTTAAGGGGCCAAGCCAAAAATAGAGCCCCGTGAGGCATTTATATGGGCTGGGTCAGTTTCTAGGCCCAGGCCCATTGGACATGAGCTGTGACCATGTAAACTGGCTCCTCGGCACATTTTTGTCTAAAAAAATTCATGATCCGCCAACTTTAACGGGGCAAATCTGACTCGTCAAACGTGCAAACGGCCGTTTTTTTTCTTCGCCTTGTAAGAGCCCCGTGAGGTTTGTGTATGGGCTGGGTTAGTTTCCGGGCCGAGTAAAGAAATGTGGTATTAAATAATATGCTATTTATATTAAATAGAATTAAAAAGAAATGTTGAAAAAAAATTGAGTCAGCCTAGCTACTTCAAGTAGTCAGCCAAACCACGAGGAGTCAGCCAAGCCACAACGAGGAGTCAGTAAAGCCAAAAGGAGGAGTCAGCCAAGCCACAAGGAGGAGTCAACCAAGCACATAAACCAACCAAAACAAGCACCAAGGATGCGTCAGCCAAGCTTTAAGCCCGACGCATCAGCCACCTTTTTGGCTTTGATGCATCGGCCGTTGACGCTAGAGTTTGTCGGACACGTGTCAATACCCCTTAAACAGACGCAATAAATGACATATGGACGCATCCCATTGTGGAGGCGCCATTCCAATAACGCTTGAATGTGACATTTTGGCAATACGGGTTGGTCAAATGACATTTACGTAATTTCCCCAATTTTTCACTTGTCTACTCAAACAAGAATTTGACGTGCCGGAGTTTAAACAAGAACTTCACATGTAGAGGGGGCAAAGTATGTTACAATTCACATGTGAAAATATTCTGAAAGTAATATATATTTACTTTGTCACTCATTTATCAAGATTTTTTCATCTTGTTATGATGTGTTTGTCATTAATCTGTTTCTCTTGATAAATCTAACAGTCATTAAGATGCATGAATAGTTAACACACTTTTCTAGTGTAAATTGACAATTACACTTTTTGAAAGCTAGAGAAGGAAGAACATCCTCTATACCTGAGTCAACTCAAGTTCAAAAGAAGTGAATTAATGAAGACATGGTTTAGCAACAATTGACATTCACCTAGAGACGCTTGTAGCGTATAGAGGAAAACATACATCGTCATCAAGGACAACTCAGAGCTTTAGTATACCCCACAAACAGATGTTAGATAACATTTCAGATATCCTAAGGACGCGCTAAGGTACACAACATGAACGTTAAAATATGATTGTTCAAGGCATAGCCGGTAAGCTCATCGTTTTATGGTAGATTGATATATTGTAATCGTATTAGATGACATCTAGCGAAAAAGATTGATATATGATTCGGATATATATTGAAATCGTACGAGAAGTATGTCAGTATTCTGTAGCAGTAAATCCCACAAATAACATATAGGGCCAACATAACTAAAAAAAGGTTGATATATAATTAGGGTAAATAAAACGAATTAAAAACTTAAAGAGATAATCGGGATTGTTCACGCATACAGTATAAATAGAGGCGACGGCTAAGAAAGCTCAACAAGATACAAAATTATCTACCCTATACGAGAGTCATACTATAAAACCGTTGAACAAGATATATTACCGGTTTTTCTTAGCTTTCGCCAGCTTCTTCTTTTTCTTCTTAACCGCTTTGGGCACTTTAGTCTTTCGCGCTTCTCTCTTCTCTTCTTTTACTTTCTTCTTATTCTCTTTTCTTGCCGCTTTCTTATCCAAAGGTGTCGGTTTCTCATCATCAGAAAAAGATTCATCATCATCATCTTCAGAATCATCTGAGTCGTTATCTTCGACGGTTGGTGATTCTTGATCATGTGAATTAGAACGTTTAGTTGGATCATCATGGGCATGTTCTGGAGCATTTGTTTCTTGTTGTTGTTCTTTAATTAAACGCGCATGTTTGAGCCCTGTAATCGTTTGATAATACATATCTCCTGTGTCTTGTCCGCTTGTTAAGCGTATTACATCCGCCTCAGCGTTTTTCACATTATCCAGTGTCTTCGGGATATATGACTAGATAAATCAAAACAAAACAACGCATACTTCAATAAAGAAACAGAAAATGGGACCCATCGAAATGGAAGTTTTTGATTCTCGAGCACACCTGGACAAAAACGGCATCCGCAATTTCATCCTCTGCGGAAATCTCGTGTCCCCGGGCCAAAACATTTTTTTTGAGCCTGAATTTTTTTTTTTAATTTAATCAATAATTAAATATAATTTTTCAATATAAATCATTAATAAACCATGATAACCATAACATACCTCTTCCAAATAACTGTCAACAGATTCATCACCAATTGACGGGTCAACAATAAAGTCAAACAACTCACGGATAGTCATAACCGCCACTCCATGTTTCTTGAAGAAATCCTACATCCCACAACAAAGTTGGTATGATTAGTGACTACTGAATAACTACTGATTAAAGAAGGTTTTGAAAAAGAAACTTACAGATACGTGAACACAATCCTCTCTCAAAAAATCAAGTGCGTGGGGATGATCAAGATCAACTGATTGAGATACATCAATGATGTACAAGTGACCCTGCAAGGATGAAATACTAATAAACTTAATTATCAGATGGAGGTGGTTGTTTGAATATGAGTAAACATGAACAAATTAATTATAGAGTAAAATGTCAATTTCATCCCTGAGGTTTGGCCACTTTTGCGATTTTCGTCCAAAGGTTTGTTTTTCTACATCTAGATCCAAAAGTTTAAAATCTTGCCATTTACATCCGGCTCGTTAACTCCATCCATTTTTCTCAGTTAATTCAGGGGTATTTATGTCTTTTTTGTTAACTTAAAGGGCAATTCAGTCTTTTTAGGGGTATTCGGTCTTTTTACATAAAGTGAAAAGGACCGAATTGCACTTTCCGTTAACAAAAAAGATGGAAATACCCTGACTTAACAAAAAAAAATGGATGGTATTAACGAGCCAGATCAAAATGGCAAGATTTCAAATCTTTTGGATCTAGACGCAGAAAAACAAACCTTTAGACGAAAGTCGCAAAACTGGCCAAAACTCAGGGACGAAATGGCATTTTACTCTAAATTATAAGAAAACTTGCCTCGTGGTAGAGTATGTTATACTCACTCAGGTCTCCATGTACTAGCTTGCACTTTTGATATAGTACCCGCATTGAAGTTATCATCTACATAGAGATACATAAAGATACTTGCAAGAATGTGAAGTTACAAAACTATCCTCAGTTTTAGTAAACTAATTCTCATTCTCAGATTCAACATACCTCAACATAACCTTCCCGTAACTTGTCAAGAGACAATGCGGCATCTTTAAGTCGAGGTGCAGCCCATCCAGTGGTCCCTGAAAATAAAAAATACAAATATTAATAACCAGATGATAGCAGGTGATAATTCATAATGATCATATGATAGCATAGCAACAGCATATCAGTAAGATTGTAAATATAACTATTTACCTATGAACTCCATAACCAAGACATGGAGCCGTAAAAGAAGTGGAGTTGGGCAGCGAATTCCAGCTGCTTTCAGGCTGCAGTCAAATACTCGTTAAAAATCATACACCTCAGATAAAATATAGTACTGTTGAAGTATAATGTTACCGCATAAGATTTCTCATTTCCTTTTCGGCCCATGTCTTCACCATTTTCCTAGGGTTGTGCTTACAATATCCGTGTCTGAACCTGTAATCACCTTGTACATAGCGATCTCTATCCCTAAAGTTGTAAAGAAAGAGAACATGAATATAGCGCCATATCATAGAATATTGCATCGATACTTTGAATAGCATGGTCAATAGACAAGAAAATAAATGGAAACAAATAATAGAAGTGAGAAAACATACGTATAATACATATATGTCATTATAATTTACAAATAATCTAAAGAAGGTACAAGGTTTGGTATGCAGAACATACTTGAACACAAGAACAGAAGTTTTGTACACTTTGATTGCAAGCTCCTGGCCATCAGATTTTGTAGCATGATATACATTTGCCTGTTCGACATATTTATGTTTTGAAGATATAAGAAAACAAGTTACAAAAACATTTACTTCTAATCTACAAGGTCAAGAAACATTTTATAATTCTCTTCCAAATCTAATAGTAGGGAACACATACCTCCTTTCCAGTTGAAATGCAGCCGTTGATATCATGAAAAACACCACGATTCAACATTTTGAACAGAACCATGCGAGTTCTAGGGTCGATTGCCTGACACATAATAACACAATTTCAAAACCTATAAATAATTTAATTTTTTTATTGAGAAAACAACCAGATGCAGCTTAAAATGACAAAATACAACCGTGCGATCGAAAATGAGTATAGTGCAAAAATGGTATAGGAGGGGTGGCCAGCATACATCAATTTTCACTATAAACATGAATAAAAAGCAGATTGGCTAAAAGCAATAAAACGTATTTGAACAACAGAACCAACAAGCCCATTGACATATACGATAAGCACAAGATAATAAAAAACAAAAAAAGTCAACAACATGGAAAGTATAAAAGCTATCATGTAATCATATCACAATATGACGACATCAAATGCAACACGGTAGCCGTTGATTATCACAAGCATATCCTACTGATTCTTAATCGAATGTTTCAAGAAATAGATAAATGCGGTTACTCACTTGTTCAACAGTTGCTCTGTCAGCTTTTTCAGTAGTTTTGGTCTTACCGATAGCCATCCCTCGCACACTCTCACGGATAGCAGTGGTGACCGAGTTTGACATGCCACTGTTCCACCTTCCTTCCCACTCCTGCACACCACCAATTGTCCAAAATCAATCATCAAATTAAAAAACCCTAACATCATAACCGGCAGTGTTGTAAAAATCGGTATTAATTGCCGATTAACAGCCGCTTATTCGTTAACCAGTAGTTTACCAATTAAATTTCACCTAGTCGGACCTAAAACCAATAATCAGTCAAAACCAGTCAAATTTTGAGCAAATCAGTCAACTTTCAGTCAAAATGGTCAAAATCTTTGAAGTATTTGTAAAATTATACTTATTAATCCAATCCGATTAGTAAATTAGAAAAATTATGTATAAAATTGTGAAAAAATTTGTATATACAAATTTATAAGTTTAAAAAACTACACATAAACTTCCAATCCGATTAATCCCCCTATCAATCCCGATTAATTGCTAGTCGGTACTCCACCGCCCGACCAGCGCCTAGCGATTTTTACAACCATGATCCTTGGTTTAAAAAAGCAAGAAGCACACAAAAGCGATGAGGTCTAAAACCGAAGCGCAAAAGCTGTGAGCTTTTCGTACACAAGACGCAAAGTGATTATATCAAATATCTTATATATCTCATAGGTTTTTAGCATCCTCTAACTGTGATTTAGCTATAAATAAGTTTTATATATGTTTTAAAATGAAAAAAACATAAATGTACAGCACAAAAAGCCTGTTCTACAACACTCAGCTGCACAGAAGCATCCCATGAACAAAAGGCGCGCACCTCACCTGCGCCTCAGGTCAAAGTTTAGCCTAAAAATTGCGCCTCACCTGCGCCTTATGCCACACAAGGCGTTTTGGTTTGCGCCTTAGGTCGCCTCGCGCCTAAGGCACACTTTTTTAAACCAGGCCATGATCACGGGTGATATCTAGTACAAACAATTACTCTAGTTCAATTTGTTATATTTGATGTGACGCAATAATATTTACTCTAGTTCATTTTGTAATAACTGACGTAGCGTAATAATAATTACTCTAGCTCATTTTGTAATATTTGAAGTAGCAAAATAATAATTACTCTAGTTCATTTTGTTTGTATTCGCTTAATAATAATTACTCCGGTTATCTGTATCATTAACATCATCATCATCCAATCAATAAATCAAATTAGATGAATGAATATACCTCCAATGGAGACGCCCTAATATGATTAGTAAACTTCTGGTTCCGATTCGAAAGCGGTTGCAGAGACGACGCATTAGGGCGAGAGTGTACTCCTCCTTGAGCATTCGGCCGGCGTGCGTTTAGCACCAGAGCTCCGTCAACTGCTCCGGCATCATCCTTCAAGTCCAAATAATCCAACGCTTCTCCGATTTCGGAATCCGATGACCATGAAAGCTCTTCATCGTCGTCTGTTTCGTCTTCTAATGGTTCTGGATCTTCATTTTCGTTCGTTGCTTGTTCAATTGCAGGTGGTTCTTCGAGAATTGACATCGTTGAATGATTCCGATTAGGTTAGGTGTTTCGATTGAATGAGAAAAACCTCTGATGAACTCGTTAGGGTTAAGGTTTTAGATATTGGTTTCTCTGGTTATGAAATCGAATTAGTTATCATGGGTTATTGGGTTGGGCTCACTTTAATGGGCTGATGATATTCGGCAAATCTAACCGAATCCAACCCAACCTGTAGGATATAGATAGTGTATACATTTTGAGTATCCGGAACTGTACCCGATTTATAGCCGTAAAGACCCAGAACCGGTCATACCTTATACCCGAACCCGGTTATACCCTATAACTGATACCCTTTTTTATTAACATCCGATATAATACACGAATTTTTAAAGTATATTTTTATGTTTATCTTACAACTTTTGTATTCAAGTTTTTAAAAATTGGATTTTATAAAGCAAATAATTTATACTTGAATGAATTTATGTTATTGTAATTTAATTTAATTATTTTTATAAATTACAAGCCAAACTTAATTTTTAAACGAATATGTTTTTGTGTAAAGTAACAAAAAATGCTTATTTTTTTAAATTGTGTATTACGTTGATACCCTACTCTAGTATATAGGGTATGGTTTTTCTCCTCAATAACCGTACCCTACTTTATACCCGAACCCTACCCGATTTCTATCAATATCCGATTTTCCGATACCTGTCCATACCTAAAACCGGTTCTAGGGATTATAAAAAAACCTGGTGCACCTCTGTATTTGCAACCGATTAGGCATATTTGGTTTGGTTTGGTTCTTCGTCTTTAATTACCAAGTGAATATGGATGAATATGGGCTCGGTTCTTGTCTTGAGATATAGAAAGAATTGGGTTCAGAAAAAAAAATGTAAAACATAAAGAATTGGTCGAGAAGGGCGTTACGCTGTCCCCGAGAAAATTTCCAGCCCTCTGCCACATGACAGGAGTTGCACCATTCACAAAAGCCGACCCTCTGGAATAAATGCACTGTACTAGAAAACACGGGTGAGATCAAGGATTGAACCTGAGTCCTTCCCTATCATTTTCAATGCATCAAAGACCTTAGATTTCAAACCCACAATACCAACTAATACGTGTGTACGGTTATGATTAGGGCTTTTGATGCTCGGTGAAGTTTAAATCGAACAAATCAACGTTACATTTGAGTTTTCTTTTCGAGTTTGTTAAGTTTTATTATTTTAATGTTGCTATAGGAGGTTCTTCTTAATGAGGTAATCTGGAGGATTTGTTATTCACAGCTAACTTTATAACAACAAACGAAACAATTTTATTATGAATTACAGGATTTGTAAAAGTGATATGTTTACATTAATTAAATCTCTGCTTTTTTGGCAGATATGTTTTGATTTATGTTGTCAAAAATCCTTTTTGGGATATAGGGATGGGATTTTGTGACCGAATACGTATTAGTACCAATCTTGTCCCGACCAAACACCAACAGTATAGGTACTGGTATATGGTCTCAACGAATTTGGTATTAGTCCGTCTCATTTTCGGTAATTTACATGATACCGGTACCAACTGGGCATCATCGGTATGGTATTGGGTTTAGACTTTAGAGGTGAAGTCAAATTCTGTTTTGGTAATTTGCTTCTGGTACGACACTTATTTCATCCCTAGGTTAGAAACTATATAAGGGGCTGACCCTGATACCGGAATTCATTAGATTTTTGTTATGATGATTTTCAAAAAAGTGTGTTTGAACCCTTAGTTGTAGTTGTTAGAGAAGAGAACTTAAGATGATCCTGACCCAATAGTTCTGGTTCCGCCATTAATATATGAACTGCTAAGGTATAAGCTCAAGACTTTGAAAATAGTATCGTCAATATGAATTTGGAATAATGAAAGGTCTTGGACTATGAGAGTTTTGGATGTGGTGTCTTGAAATCGATGATACCATGATATGCGCCCCATGAAAGATTGATTGGGATTTTTAGGGCCTATTTTTGTTGCAATTTACGGGGGTGTTAAACTACATATTCCATGTATATTGTGGTTACTGGGTTGATCATGTGTATTTTCTTCTTGTAGGAAAAAGATCCTTACCATTTCCGTTTCCAACGCTCTGATCAATGGATGCCAATATATTCATGGTTAGAGACTTTAAAAACCGATGAGGTAATCAAGTCGAAAGAAATCCTAGATTGGCTTACTGAGAATTATGAGATCCGGGACGATTTGCTGTCAAGACATTCTCGTTACCATCTAATGCACTACATCAAAAAATGTCACATGAAAATACTGAAGAAAAGAGAGAAGAAAAAGGTAAATTTTGTATTATAATCTATCTTTATTTTGTGTTCACTTGATTCAGAAAGCTTTCTTTTCGTGAAAGCTGTTCCATTTTAATTTACGGAGAACTGCAAGAAAATGCAATGCATTAGTCACTTTTTGGTGTATACATACATGCAATGCAAGTTGTGGTTTGTTTTAATTAGGGAAAACTGCAAGAAAGCTTACTTTTAATTATTTAATGCGATATACCATATCTTACTAAATCACGCGGTTTGTTTCATTAATTGCGAAAAATGGTATGCTGTTTGGGAGCGTGTTTCAGTAAGAAACGGTATATTCATTAAATTGTTAAAAAGAGTATATTGTTTTTTCATGCAGTTAGCTATCTAATTTATTTCCTGCTTACTTGATTCAAAAAGCTTTCTTCTCGTGACACTGTTCCCTTTTTATTTGGCGAAAACTGCAAGAAAATGCAATTTACTAGTCCCTTTTTAGTTTCTACAGTTATACAATTCACATTCTTTTTTGGTATTTAATGCAATATGCTTTCCATTTCTCACCAAGTTGCGCGGTTTATATCATTAACTACCAAAAATGGTATGCTGTTAGCCTGTTACAAATTGCATATTTTGGTCAGAATTGGTATGTTCATTAAACTGTTAAAAAGGTATATTGTATTTTCATGCAGTTTTGTGATCACTTGATTTAAAAAGCTTTCTTCACGTGCCGCGATTTCATTTTAATTTAAGTAACTCCTCAAGAAAGTGCAATGTTTTAATCACTTCTTAGTTTTTACAGCTATATGCAAATACAATGCACATTTTCTTAATTATTTTACTCAATATACCTACCATTTCTTACCAAGATACGTGGTTTGTTTCATTAACTGCCAAACAGAGGTATGTTGTTACAAATTGCATATTCTGCTAAGAAATGGCAAGTATGTACATTGTATTTTCATGCAGTTTGCTATCTAATTTAATGCATAAAGCTTTTAAACAAGAATTGGGCAAAGATCCGACTATATCTTTCTTCTTTAATTTGAATTAATTTAGATTTCATAATGGAGGTTTCATATGTTAATCATTTTGCAGGGATTGCATACTACCATTAAATTAAGTTCTTCTAAAGCTCACAAGTCTGAGGAAAAGAAATCACTAGCTATGCTCTCAAGTATGACTCGTTTTTTTTTCATGCATAACTTTTCTTTTACTTGGTTAATGTATTCTTTGGTCTGCGTTTATGATTTCTTTTCATTTTCGCTAAATTTGTTTTACAAAAATGTTGGAAATTTTCGTTTTGCATGTAGCAGTAGCGTTGCCAAGCTTCCTAAGGATAGTCCTATATACATGGTGAAACGGAATGAAGCTTTTCAAAAATACCAGATGTGAATTCTTTTATAACTTTCCTTTTTTCAAAATGTTGGGACCAAATTATTAATCATTGAAAATAGTTACTAGAGTAAAGTACACGAATAGTCCCTATGGCTGACCAAAATTTTGGATTTGGTCCCTAGCTTTTCAAAAGTACATAGATGGTCCCTATTGTTTGCGCTTTATAATGCATATAGTCCCCAACTAACAAATCTAATGGTTTGAGTAGGTCTAAGTTAAGGACTAAATGCGTTACAAAGTGCAAACCATAGGGACCATCCATGTACTTTTGGCAAAAGTTATGGACTAAATGCATTACAAAGTACACACCATATGGGACCATCCCTGTACTTTTGGAAAGCTTGGGACCAAATCCAAAATTTTGAACAACCACAGGGACCATCCGTGTACTTTAGTCTAGTTACTATCTTAGAATTTTTCAAGAACTTTGTATCTCTTGTGCAAATATTGCAAAGCACAGGGACAACTTTTGTAATTAAGGCAAAATGGTCATGTCAGATTGTCGAGGGGTTTGGGTAACGGGTCGGGTTGACCCAAACACCTTTTGCAAGTGTGTTAACTTTTGTTACAGAAAGTTACTTTGTCATTGTGTCTGATATATTATTTCTATAGTAATCTAAGTGGGTCATTTGTAGGTTAATGAGTCAAAATAGCCGCCGCGCCTTACTATTATTTATTCAATGGTGGCTCACTATTTTTATCAATTGTGTTACAGTTTAACAGAAATGGAGAAACAGCTTGGCACCTTCTTTCCAAATCAAAATCAAGAAATTGCAAATGTTGTAGCTGGACCATGATCATCATAAATTAGCATGATGTACAAACAAACATATGTATGCTGGTTTGGTCACTAAGCCACACATTTTGGTGTAGATGAACCCAAATTTTATAACCATCGAATGGTTCTAGTGCCATTTGCATAATCTTTTCAATTCGCGAAGGTTTTTATTTGTTCACACACAACAAGATAACGCCTGATTTACTTAGACCATGAATAATGGGCATTATAGGGGCGTGAAATGACTTGATAACACATCCTCTGGGCATTACAGGGACATGAAGAGGGAGAGACGTTTCTAGCTTTACCCATGTGGAGAAAAATAAATTGGAAGATAATAACTGAAAGAACGTTAACCGCTAAATTAGTGTTATGATGTTGATGTGACGGAAAATGTCCTTTAGAAGGCTTTAACCACTACGAATGGTCTTAAAGTACTAAAAAAGGTGTGACTATAAAATATTCTTTGATTCTAAATTATATCTTATTAATTAAGCTTGTTAAAAACCAATTTTTTTTGTTCACATGCAACCTGAAGCCCATGTGGATCTTGGAGCATCCGTGTGGTCCGTCGACGGATGAGATAAGCTCCTGAACCTTAGACGCATCTACGAGTACAAGAAGATCCTCAACATTAAACATGTTTAGAAAAATCTCATGGACCACACGTGGATCTTACCTTCTTTTTCTTTTACAATCAATCCCTCTCTTCTTTAGACGCTATCTATGTGTTCAAACTTTTACAATCAATCACTTAATTCTTTACGCGCTATCTGTGTGTTCAAACTTTTATTATCTCTAACCTTCATCTCATTCCTTCACGTCGGTGTCTCTCTCTTCCACCTTAGCCCACGACCTTCTAAAGGCTTGCATCGTAGATGATCTTAGAGGTGCATAAAAAACCGTATCTGGAACTGGACCCGGTAAAAAAACCCAGAACCGGTTTTTTTAATACCCGGGTATTCTATACCCGAAACCGGAACCGACCCTACCCGTAGGGTATAGATAGGATATGCATTTTGATCTTAATACCTGAAACCGGAACCGGAACCGATCATACCCGATTAATACCCGAAACCGGACAAGAACCGGAACCAAAACAATTATACCCGGCTATACCCGATACATGATTCTAATATCTTTCTTTTAAATTTATGCTAGTGCATTTATTTTAGTTTTCTCACATTATACAATGCATATTTAATGACAATAAACAAAAAATACGAGAAAATAGGATAATAAAAACACAGGGATATTGGATTTTAATAATCCCAACTTTCACCAATTGGCCGGCAATAATGTCACACCCCGACCCGCAGCGGAATAAGAGTCGGGGCATAATTGGGTTATCACCAAAGCTCATGATGTTTACTAATATGTTTCATATTTATTAAATTCAAATTACATCTCAAATGTTCAAGTCAAATTCATACAATACAAGGAAAGGAAAATTAAATAAACAATCCAAAATCTAAACTGATTTATTCTTCTAGGCCGTCCTATATGTTTCTTGCTTCAACTGGATCACCTGTATCATGTGTAAAAATTGGGGTTTTTGGGTCAACAAAAGTTGGCGAGTGAACCTTGTTAGAAAACATTTATTATTGATTTCTTGTTGTAATTAATATGGAAAATTTGTGCAATAATCATATATAGCAAACGTAAATAAACATACAATGACAAACCACCTTGCATGAGTATATGACATGAATGATAATGTATATGTTGGCAACGTCACGTTCCGCTCATAGGTAATGGGGAACGGACGGCCTATGATGATGTATGTGCGATCAAGGCTCAATCCAACGGAGCCGATCGTATGTTGGCAACGCCACGTTCCGCTTATAGGTAATGGGGAACGGTTCCGCTCATAGGTAATGGGGAACAGACGAGCCTATGATGATGTATGTACTGAAAATGATAAATTAAATCTAAACATTAACCACACAAACAATTGATACATATTGGATACACATTTGATCATGAATATGATGGATGCACAAGTGTTTAAATGAAATAAATAAATAGCGACACATGATACACCCCAAAATGTGATTAAAACGGGGAATTGGTAGAGATTCACTCACATTGGGTGCGTTCGTTTGATGATGTTTGAATGTGCACGAGTTTAGAGAGTTGATCGACGAGGAATAACTAACCTAAATAATAACGAAAAGGTACGGTAAATAAGTGGATTTTATTAACAATTTTAATTGGATTTTTTTAGATTTATTTTTGTGAGTTTAAGGTCACTTTCTAACTTTAAAAATGTTATTTTTAAGTATTTTTAATTGATTTAATAAAACAAATAAATAAAAATATAAAAAATAATGTTGACTTTTTGGGTTGACCGTTGACCGGTTCGGACTTTGTGTATATATGCGCTGGGTGAGGCTCGAACTCGTGACCTCCCGTACGCGTGCACGCAGCTCTACCAACTGAGCTACGTGTCTAACCCGAAATATTTCTGTTTTTAATTATATTTATATACTATTTAGTTTTATTCAGAAATCATTTATTTTAAAAAGGGTTTTAATTATGTCGGACCGGTGCACACAACAGGTCTCGAACCCGGGACCCGTTGTTTAGCGTTGCACACAGTCCACTGCTGGACTGTGCGTCTAAGCTGGTTAATATACTGATTTTGATTAAACTTAACATCTTACAGCGAGTTGATACGGTTTGGTTTAAAAAGAACATTTTTATTTCAGAGAGTGAGGTTGTGACAGGGATCGAACTCGAGACGTGTGCTAATTGTTTGTACACAGTCCACCGCTAATAACTTGTTTTAATTAATCTTATAAACATCGTCGACTTCGTCTTCTTCGATCAAAGACTCAGACGACCGATATTCTTCTGTTCTTGATTAAATCGTTCATCGAACATATTACTGGTTGAAATGTAATGGATAAGAAGAGTTAACGAATCGAATGTACCGATCAGACTGTATTTCTCAGAATTCCGGCAATGGTCGTCGGCTCTGATTTGTATATTCCGTCTGATTGAATCAATTAACAGTTTTGATCGATTAGTTGTGAAATTGGGTTACTAAACAAGGATTAACAGAAGGTTTAAATGATTATACCGATTCACAGCGTGATTTTGGAAATTCCAGAGGTTTTCCGGCTGCAGAATATTCCGGCTACGTCGTCTGGGATTGATTTTGGTTGATGGATTGAAGTTAGTAATAGTCTAACAATGGATTGAAACCGAAAGAGTCGAGGTATTTACCGTTTTGATGTAAGTCTCGGTTTTCCGGTGAAAGTCCGGCGATTGCAGAAAATCTCCGGCGAGTGAAATTGATTCGAGAAATGGTGCGATTTTGAGCGAAATGATTTCCAGAGACTTGGGTGTGTATTTATAGGGAAGAATCACGATGAATTGGGTCCGATTTTAGTCTTGATTTGTGGTCAGCTTTTCTCCGGCGGTTATGACTGACGTCGCGGGATTAGACATCGGTTATAACCGATGTTGATGTTAATACATTCGTTAAGTCAAAGGAAACCATCGATAATTGGCGAAATCGTCGGAATTTCCGGCGAGAGCGATTTGGGCGCGCTGATGACCGAATTTGATTTTGAGTTTCATTATATGTTTTAATTGTTTCGATATAACAACAAACAACTCAAGTGGCGGAGTGGTTAAGTCTTTGTTGGTTGAGTCTTCCGGCTGACCCGGGTTTGAAACCCCGCAGCCGGTTTTCTTTTTTATTTATTTTATTTTCACTTTTTATCAATTATAGTTTTTAAATTCTAAATTGTTTATTAATTATGTATTGTTTAAAATTAAAATAAATCATAAATACGCAACAAAATTTTATAACTTGATATTCGATTAATAAACGAAGCGGGTTTGGAAACCCGTTTTTCGACGGATGTTACAGTATCCCCTACTTTTAGAAATTTCGTCCCGAAATTTAAGTAGTAGTGGTAACAGGGAAAAGATGTGGGTATTTCTCGCGCATTGAGTCTTCATGTTCCCAAGTAAACTCAGGTCCTCGTTTTGACTCCCAGCGTACCCTGACGATTGGAATACGGCTTCGTCTTAAACGTTTCTCTCCGAAGTCCATAATTTCTACTGGTCTTTCAATGAAATGCATAGATTCATCGACTTGAATGTCTTCTAGAGGAATATGGAGATTTTCATCGGCGAGGCACTTCTTCAAGTTCGATACGTGGAATGTGAGATGAATTCTGTTGAGTTCTTCTGGTAGGTCAAGCTTGTATGCTACAGGTCCTACTCTTTCGAGTATCTTGAAAGGTCCTACGTAGCGTGGTGCTAGCTTGCCTTTTTGGCCAAAACGAACCACACCCTTCCACGGTGATACTTTTAAAAGTACTTGGTCACCAATGTTAAACTCCAAGGGCTTTCGTCGTTTGTCTGCATAACTCTTTTGACGACTTTGTGCCGCTAGAAGATTGTTTCGAATTTGATGGATCTTGTCTGTTGTTTCTTGAATTAATTCTGGACCGGTGATTTGAGCTTCTCCAATTTCGTGCCAGCATATTGGTGATCGGCACTTACGACCATATAAAGTTTCGAAAGGTGCCATGCGATACTTAAATGATAGCTGTTGTTGTACGAAAATTCAACTAATGGTAGATGAGCGTCCCAATTCCCTTTGAAGTCTATGACACATGCTCGAAGCATATCTTCAAGAGTTTGGATGGTGTGTTCAGATTGTTCATCAGTTTGAGGATGAAAAGCGGTACTGAGGTCTAATCGTGTACCCAAGGCGGCTTGTACGGCTTGCCATGTTCGTGAAGTGAAACGACCATCACGGTCTGAAATGATGCTTAAAGGTACACCATGACGGCTTACGGTTTCGCTGATGTAGATACGAGCTAACTTCTCGTTCTTGAAGTCCCCGCGAATCGGAATGAAGTGAGCTGATTTTGTGAGACGGTCAATGATTACCCATATAGTGTCATACCCACTGGAGGTGCGAGGTAACCCGGTAATGAAGTCCATGGTTATGTTTTCCCACTTCCATACAGGTATTTCAGGTTGGGTTAGAAGTCCTGAAGGTCTTTGATGTTCAGCTTTTACTTTAGAACAGGTAAGGCACTTGGAAACAAAAACAGCAATATCCTTTTTCATGCCAGGCCACCAGTAGGTGTATCGAAGGTCTTGATACATCTTGTCGGCTCCTGGGTGTACAGAGTATCGTGTTTTGGGCGCCTCTTTCATAAGGAAATCACGAAGGTTATTGTGATCGGGAATCCATATGCGATCTAGATAATACAGAATATCGTCGGATTTTGTTTCGAGTTTAAGTTCTGCTCCACAAGATAGCTCATTGCGTATGTCGTTTTCTGTTATAGAAACATTTGAGCTTCTCGGATTTGATCTTTGATGTCGGTTATGATTTGCGAACATAGAAGACGAATGGAGTTCGCATAACCCTTTCGACTGAGTGCATCGGCCCCCACGTTTGCCTTGCCAGGATGATACCGAATTTCACAGTCGTAGTCATTAAGAAGTTCGACCCATCTTCGTTGTCTCATATTCAACTCCTTCTGATTAAAGATATGTTGGAGGCTCTTGTGGTCAGTGTATATTTCACACTTGTTACCGTAGAGGTAATGTCTCCATATCTTAAGAGCGAACACAACGGCTCCAAGTTCCAGGTCGTGGGTGGTGTAGTTCTTCTCATGAACTTTGAGTTGTCTAGAAGCGTAGGCTATCACTTTTCCCCTTTGCATTAATACACAGCCTAATCCTTGCCCTGATGCGTCGCAATATACTACAAAGTCATCGCAACCTTCGGGGAGTGTGAGGATAGGTGCGTCACAAAGCTTTTGCTTAAGGGTTTGGAAGGCTTCTTCTTGTTTAGGTCCCCATATGAAGGGTTTTCCTTTATGAGTCAAAGCCATGAGTGGTACAGCAATACGGGAGAAATTTGCAATGAAACGGCGATAGTAACCCGCCAAACCAAGAAATGATCTTACTTCGGTAGGGGTACGTGGCGCTTGCCATTCCTGTACTGCTTTGATCTTTGAGCGGTCGACATGTATTCCTTTGTCATTGACGACATGTCCAAGGAATTGTACTTCTCTTAACCAGAATTCGCACTTGGAGAATTTAGCGTAGAGCTTTTCGGTTCTTAAGAGTGTGAGGATGAGTCGAAGGTGTCGTTATGATCAGATTTAGACTTTGAGTAGATGAGGATGTCGTCGATGAAGACTATGACAAAGCGGTCGAGATAGGGTTTGCATACCCTATTCATTAGATCCATGAATACAGCTGGGGCGTTGGTTAATCCAAATGGCATGACCATGAATTCGTAATGACCATAACGAGTTCGGAAGGCGGTCTTTGGGACGTCTTCTTCATGTACTCTGAGTTGATGATAGCCAGAACGAAGGTCGATCTTTGAAAAACAGGTGGCACCCTGGAGTTGGTCTAGAAGATCATCGATGCGAGGTAATGGTTAATGGTTTTTTACTTTTAATTTGTTGAGTTCTCTATAATCGATACACATGCGAAACGTTCCATCCTTCTTCTTCACAAACAGAACAGGTGCACCCCAAGGCGATGAGCTAGGACGTATGAATCCTTTGTCGGTCAGTTCTTGCAGTTGACTGGCCAGCTCTTGCATTTCGGATGGGGCTAACCTATAAGGAGATTTTGCGACGGGTGTAGCGCCAGGTACAAGATCAATACGGAATTCGACTTCTCTCATGGGAGGAAGTCCTGAGATGTCGTCGGGAAAGACTTGTGGGAATTCTTTCACTACAGGTATATCTTCGAGTTTCTTCTCCTTGTTTCCCTTCTTGACAACGTGAGTTAGGTATGCGACATAGTTCTTGCGGAGATATTTTCGGGCTTGAAGGCAGGACATCAGTTTGAGTCCTTTCGAAGGGGTTTCTCCAAAGATTCGTAGGGTTTGACCGTCTGCAAGAGGAATGGGAATGAACTTCTCGTGGCATACTACTTCAGCATGATGTTGGCTGAGCCAGTCCATGCCGATTATAATGTCGAAACTTCCCAACTTCATAGGAATGAGGTCAATTGGAAAATCGTGATCGTTTAGAGTGAGAGTACAGTTTCGGATAATGGAGTTTAATGAGACCGGTTTTCCGTCAGCAACTTCCACTGTTACGGATTCCATGAGTTTATCACGAGTTTGGTTGAGGATGGGTTCAAATTCTAAGGACACAAAACTCTTATCCGCGCCAGTATCAAATAACATGGATGCATAACTACCATTGATGAGAAACGTACCGTTAACCACGTTGTTGTCGGCCCTAGCTTGATTGGCGTTGATGTTGAAAGCTCTTCCTCTAGCAGGTGGAGGAGCTTGGTTAGCTTGATTCGCCGGATTTGCTTGAGCTTGAGCATGTATGATGTTCACCAAGCGTGGACAAGTGTTTCTATAGTGGTTTGGGTCTCCACAGTTGTAACAAGCCTGTAGGGGTTGCATCATGGGGTAGTTGGGTTGGTAGTAGGATTGGGCCGTATTTTGTGTAGGTGGTAGTAGTAAGGGTTGTTGGGCTTGACCCACTATCTGATGGTGGGTTTGGTTTGAGGGTTGGTTGCGGTTCATTCATTGAAGTGTGCGACAGGTTTGGATGGTGTGACCTGCACGGCCACAGCTGGTGCAATATTGGCAGGGGTGTTCGGGAAAGTGATGGTATTGACAACGAGTGCATTTTGGGTATGGGCCGGATATGCCCTTTTGTATGGTGCAGATGAGGGGGCAATTTGGGTGATGGGTGCAGCAGTGATTGGGGGGTTTGTTTGTGTGACAGCAAAGTTCTTGTTGTTTCGTTTCCTCTTGCCAGCAAACTTCGAAGAGGAGACAGAGTGGTTTGTAGTTTGAGCCTCAATGGGGGCTTTCTTTTTCTCCCCCTTGAATTTTCCGTTTCGGATGTGATTTTCGGTAAGTTCGATAGCTAGTTCCATTGCAGCTTCAAGGGTTGCAGGTGAAGTGCTTAGAACTGAGTCTTGAATTTTCGAGGGGAGGCCTCGAATATAGTGTTCAACCAAGCGGTACACTGGGGTGAACAAGTTAGGAACCATCTGATTCAGCTCAAGAAATCTTTTGTTGTAGGAAATATGATCTCCTTCCTTTTGCTTTAGTGAGTGGAATTCATCTTCCAACTTCTTGATTTCGCTTCTTGGGCAGAAGCGTCTTGTCATTATTTCCCTTAACTCTTCCCAGGTTAAGGCCATGGCTTCTTCGACTCCTCTCTTACCCTTCTCTGTGTTCCACCAGGTCAGGGCTACCCCAAATAGTCTCCCGGTTGCGTAACGTACCTTGCGATACTCGGGACAATCGCAATTGAGGAAAGTGTTCTCCATTTCCTCAAACCAGTGGAGAAGAGCAGTGACACCTTCAGTCCCTTCATACTTTGGGGGATCGCAAGACTTGAAGTGTTTGTAGGAGCACTTTTTGGAGGGAGGGTTGTCGACGTTCTGGTCTTCTTGGTTGGGAGGGTTGATGGGATTCGCGGTGAGAGCTTGTTGGACTTGAATAACGATGTCAGGAAGCACCGCGGCCATTTGTTTTGCAATTTGGGTGGCCAAGCGTTCGTTTGACCTTCCTGACTTTCGACCTCCACGTAGCTGCCTAGCCGTCATCTACAGGAACATACATAGGAAGATTGTGAGTTTAAGAAGTGTTTAGGTGTCATGTGTCGCTAAAAGTAATAAAATAACATAATCATCAATAATGCAACTACATCCATAGGATGTCTTGGGTTTGCTCATGTTTGGGCCTCCAATGTCCCCCATACCATCGCCTGTATAGTCATGTGGGCCCCCATGACTATTGGCTTAGTAGGATACACATTGGTGTTGGCGGTTTAACACTCGCATCACCCGAAGGAAAACCATGAAATATGTTTGCGAGATGTATGGCCGGAGGGTGTCCAGGTATAGACACAATGACAACTCAAAGTGGGGTTAGTTCACACGATGTTTGGTATAGCATGCTTTGGCCTAATAGGTCCTTCGTACTCTCATCGTTAGTCCCCAGGTAGGCAACTGGTCCTTTATTTGGATTTATATGAATGCCAAGCCTAGACAGCACGTTCCGACTACCGTACTCGTACCCTTCCAGTTACTGCATGCCCGTCATGAGAACTCACTTTGATGTGATTTGAAAAATACAAAAATCGTTGTAAAAATCATATGAATTGTGAGGCGTGTGCTCTCATGGATATGGTATGTTATGAGGATATGATTCATGATGAGCATTGTATAATAATATGTACTTATGAACATGCTTGCATAACATTGAATGTAACAATAAACACAAAGCATATAAACATCATGAATTTTGCATGTAACACACAAACAATTTAAAAAAAAGTTTAATCAACTATAGTATAGGCTCTAAGGGTCTAATAACCTATCCTATATCCCTATAGTCATGGCTCTGATACCAATCTGTCACACCCCGACCCGCAGCGGAATAAGAGTCGGGGCATAATTGGGTTATCACCAAAGCTCATGATGTTTACTAATATGTTTCACATTTATTAAATTCAAATTGCATCTCAAATGTTCAAGTCAAATTCATACAATACAAGGAAAGGAAAATTAAATAAACAATCCAAAATCTAAACTGATTTATTCTTCTAGGCCGTCCAATATGTTTCTTGCTTCAACTGGATCACCTGTATCATGTGTAAAAATGGGGGTTTTTGGGTCAACAAAAGTTGGCGAGTGAACCTTGTTAGAAAACATTTATTATTGATTTCATGTTGTAATTAATATGGAAAATTTGTGCAATAATCATATATGAGCAAACGTAAATAAACATACAATGACAAACCACCTTGCATGAGTATGACATGAATGATAATGTATATGTTGGCAACGTCACGTTTCGCTCATAGGTAATGGGGAACGGACGACCTATGATGATGTATGTGCGATCAAGGCTCAATCCAACGGAGCCGATCAGTATGTTGGCAACGCCACGTTCCGCTCATAGGTAATGGGGAACGGTTCCGCTCATAGGTAATGGGGAACAGACGAGCCTATGATGATGTATGTACTGAAAATGATAAATTAAATCTAAACATTAACCACACAAACAATTGATACATATTGGATACACATTTGATCATGAATATGATGGATGCACAAGTGTTTAAATGAAATAAATAAATAGCGACACATGATACACCTCAAAATGTGATTAAAACAGGGAATTGGTAGAGATTCACTCACATTGGGTGCGTTCGTTTGATGATGTTTGAATGCGCACGAGTTTAGAGAGTTGATCGACGAGGAATAACTAACCTAAATAATAACGAAAAGGTACGGTAAATAAGTGGATTTTATAAACAATTTTAATTGGATTTTTTTAGATTTATTTTTGTGAGTTTAAGGTCACTTTCTAACTTTCAAAATGTTATTTTTAAGTATTTTTAATTGATTTTTAAATAAAACAAATAAATAAAAATATAAAAAATAATGTTGACTTTTTGGGTTGACCGTTGACCGGTTCGGACTTTGTGTATATATGCGCTGGGTGAGGCTCGAACTCGTGACCTCCCGTACGCGTGCACGCAGCTCTACCAACTGAGCTACGTGTCTAACCCGAAATATTTCTGTTTTTAATTATATTTATATACTATTTAATTTTATTCAGAAATCATTTATTTTAAAAAGGGTTTTAATTATGTCGGACCGGTGCACACAACAGGTCTCGAACCCGGGACCCGTTGTTTAGCGTTGCACACAGTCCACCGCTGGACTGTGTGTCTAACCTGGTTAATATACTGATTTTTATTAAACTTAACATCTTACAGCGAGTTGATACGGTTCGGTTTAAAAAGAACATTTTTATTTCAGAGAGTGAGGTTGTGACAGGGATCGAACTCGAGACGTGTGCTAATTGTTTGCAACATAGTCCACCGCTGGACTGTGTGTCTAACCCGGTTTAATAACTTGTTTTAATTAATTTTTAAAAATCGTAGACTTCGTCTTCTTCGATCAAAGACTCAGACGACCGATATTCTTCTGTTCTTGATTAAATCGTTCATCGAACATATTACTGGTTGAAATGTAATGGATAAGAAGAGTTAACGAATCGAATGTACCGATCAGACTGTATTTCTCAGAATTCCGGCAATGGTCGTCGGCTCTGATTTGTATATTCCGTCTGATTGAATCAATTAACAGTTTTGATCGATTAGTTGTGAAATTGGGTTACTAAACAAGGATTAACAGAAGGTTTAAATGATTATACCGATTCACAGCGTGATTTTGGAAATTCCAGAGGTTTTCCGGCTGCAGAATATTCCGGCTACGTCGTCTGGGATTGATTCTGGTTGATGGATTGAAGTTAGTAAGAGTCTAACAATGGATTGAAACCGAAAGAGTCGAGGTATTTACCGTTTTGATGTAAGTCTCGGTTTTCCGGCGAAAGTCCGGCGATTGCAGAAAATCTCCGGCGAGTGAAATTGATTCGAGAAATGGTGCGATTTTGAGCGAAATGATTTCCAGAGACTTGGGTGTGTATTTATAGGGAAGAATCACGATGAATTGGGTCTGATTTTAGTCTTGATTCGTGGTCAGCTTTTCTCCGGCGGTTATGACTGATGTCGCGGGATTAGACATCGGTTATAACCGATGTTGATGTTAATACATTCGTTAAGTCAAAGGAAACCGTCGATAATTGGCGAAATCGTCGGAATTTCCGGCGAGAGCGATTTGGGCGCGCTGATGACCGAATTTGATTTCGAGTTTCATTATATGTTTTAATTGTTTCGATATAACAACAAACAACTCAAGTGGCGGAGTGGTTAAATCTTTGTTGGTTGAGTCTTCCGGCTGACCCGGGTTCGAAACCCGGCAGCCGGTTTTTTTTTTATTTATTTGTATTTTCACTTTTTATCAATTATAGTTTTTAAATTATAAATTGTTTATTAATTATGTATTGTTTAAAATTAAAATAAATCATAAATACGCAACGAAATTTTATAACTTGATATTCGATTAATAAACGAAGCGGGTTTGGAAACCCGTTTTTCGACGGATGTTACAAATAATCCTAACTTCAAAAATTCTCTCTGACAATCGCAACTTGTAAGAGTTTGGTCTCCATCGATCCTTTTCTAACTGGGTTAGTTTTTTGTTGACGTGGCAGCTTACGTGGCACAAACCTAGTTATTTGATTACGTGGCTGCTGATGTAGCTGCTTATGTGGCACAAACTTAGTGTTTGGATTTTAATGATCCCAACTTTCACCACCATCAACAACTACCACCACCACCACTATCAGCCACCAGCATCAGCCGCCACCGCCACCACCATCCGCCACACTTTCAGCCGCCGCCACCATCAGCCGCCGCCACCCACCACCATCACCGCCACCCACCACCATCCACCGCCACCACCACCATCATCAACCACCACCAGCAGCTGCCACCCACCTATTTTTTGGTTGTGGCGGCTGATGGTGGTGGCGGTAGTGGGTGGGGGTTGATGGTGGCGGATGGCGGTGGGTAGTGGTGGGTGGCGGCTGGTGGTGGCGGTGGTGGTGTGGTGGCGGTGGTGGTAGGTGGCGCTTATGGTGGTGGGGTAGTTGTTGATGGTGGTGAAAGTTGGGATTATTAAAATCCAAACACTAAGTTTGTGTCACATAAGCAGCCACATCATCAAATAACTAGGTTGGTGCCACGTAAGCTGCCACGTCAACAAAAAACTAACCCAGTTAGAAAGGATCGATGGAGGCCAAATTCTTACAAGTTGGGATTGTCAGAGGGAATTTTTTAAGTTTGGATTATTGTCGGCCAATTGGTGAAAGTTGGGATTATTAAAATCCAATATCCCTAAAAACACAATAGAGTATTAAAAAAATACGAAAATATAGAACTAAAAAACTCGAAAATAAGGTATAAAAACCCGAATATGGGGTATTTTAATACACGGTTTCTTAAGAACTGGAACCGAACCCTATCCGGAACCGGGCACATAGGGTATTGTTTTTTTGGTCAAATAACCGGAACCGGAACCGAACCAGTTATAGCAATAACCGGTTCCAACCCTTAAAACGAAAAACCAAAACCGCTTCCATAACTGGAACCGGTTATTAAAAATACCCGGTTGTGCACCTCTAGATGATCTTAGTCGAAACTAATTAAAGTAATATATTTATTCGAGATCAAAACTTTTAACATGTGAATATAACAATATATATATATATATATAATATTTATATATATATATAGAGAGAGAGAAAGTATATCGTACAATAAGGCTTAACGTACGCTCGTACGCTGGGGGAGGATTCACACGTTATAAAAAAGCGCGTGTATGAAAGGTGAACAAATCGCATGTTGGGCCAATTACATGAAATCGCATGGGAAGTGCATTTCGCATGGATGGTGCGCAGGTACTGGAATCGCATGGGTGAAAACCAATTTCGCACGTTAAAAAAACCCAGCGTACAGGCGTACGTTAAGCCTAATTGTACGTTAACCTCTCCCTATATATAATAGGGTTAGGATCATGTGAGAAGCACTAGGCTAATTGAGAAACTTGAGAAACATTCTGAACCACACATTTTCCCAAAGCTTTTCGTAATTACACATATGTATAGTTTAAAATTGACTGTATACATATGTGTATAATTCAATATACATATATGTATATAGTCAATTTTAAAGTATACATATGTGTATATTATGAAAAGCTTAGGAAAATGTGTGGTCCAGAATGCTTCTTCAGGTTTCTCAAATAGGGTAAACTTCTTAGGATCCCTACCTTATATATATATATATATATATTATATATATATGTTTAAATAAGAACACCCATTTTTTGTGAGAACCATTAGAACAAATCTCAACCACTCATTTATATCCCTTGTGTTTTAATGAAAGGGATAAATTGGTAATTATACAATCCCCTTTTCTGTTTAAACCCAGCATTATCAAAACCTAAATAATGAAATCACGTATCATCAGAACCCAAATAAATGAAATCATGCTGATTTCTTCAACGATTTTAAGGTTTGTAAAATCTTAAATTGGAGGAGCTTATCGATCTCTAGTGTTTATTGACTGGTCCTTGAATCGTTTTAACCAGGTATCAATCGATCTATGATTTTTGCCAATTGATCTCTATTTTGAAGTTCTTGTTTAAAGCGCCTGTTATTCATTAGTTTTCTGCAATTGGCATTGTCTATTTGATTTTTGAATCTTGAATTTAACCTAATTGTTGTTTTGTTTTCTCAATTTTTGGTGATACTCGATGATATGGCTTTCTCATATTATGTGGTGATAACCAATTTTGGCTCATACTCACCATTTATTCAATATTATGATTCTGGATTTACTAAATTTTAGGTGGTTGTGTGATGTATTTTTATGACATACATTGAAATCTTGACAATTGGCACTTGGTTATTAATTCTATGATGATGAAGGATTAGTTTTTGCTTATTCTTTCATATTTTCCATTGATTTTCTGGATTTTGTTGAATCTAGGATAAATATGAGCATGAAAAGGAATTATTGTATATTTTCTCAGTGCATATAAGCTGTTTGTTAAAATGCCAAAGTGAGTTTTGTGTTTTTCTTCTAATTTACATAGTTTAAATGAAGTTCTATTGGTCAAAAGCATTATATAAATTCAACATCCTATTAGCTAAAGCAACTTTTAAACCAATTTATGTTTATGTAAGTAACAGTTTGCATCAAACCATTTTTACTTTAACTAAAGTCCGTTTATTCTTATGTAATAGGTCTTACACATATGTAAATTTCTTCATTGTCACTAGCCGGTGGCAAAAACCGTATCGCTACTGATGGGGCCTGAAAAAGGATCACTGGAAAACAGGAATTATGACTGTTAATCGAGACGAGTCTCGTTTAAAGACTTTTAACATATGTGCTATTGTAAAAGACCATTTCAATGCTTGAAATATGAGGACATGTTCTCATACGTACGTACGTGATACTAAGGTGAAAAAGTTGCGAGCAAGGCTACATCGAATGAATAAGAATGTTGATGGTGCTACAAGGATTCTTTTATATCTATTCATATTTATGTACGTGTAACAGGTGATTGTACATATGTGTAAGTGTATGTTTTACAAATGTATGAGCGTCATGTACTCTTATGATGTTAACCTTTATTTTCATGGGTTGTTTGTACAATGAATCTGCTTACACTAGAGACATAAATAGCATTTAAAAAATATATATGGTTCATATTTCACTATCAAGTATCTTTATTTGTTTTATATATCTATTGTTCACTGTCATCTATTTGTTTATGGATTACACATGTGCAGCTGAACTACACATGTGTAGATTGTTCAGTGTCACTTATTTTCTTATCTTTTACATATGGGCATCGTATTACACATGTGTAACATATTCCCTATTAATTAATTGTTTATGTTTTACACATTTGCAGCTCATTTTGACACGTGTAAACTGTGACTTAAACAAGATTGTATCTTATGCAAATATATTAAGTATTATATTGACCAGCTGGATTTAAACAAACACAACATTATCCATACATTAAAGGTATACAATTTCCCAACAAGTCATATGATCCTTCTTTTAAAAAAAGTGGATGGAGCCCAGTTAATTTCATTGATAACAATAACAATATTTACAACCTACGGGCATTGGGCTTCCCGGATATACCCCAAAGAAGACACCAACCCCAAACCATTAGCTATGGTCTAACAACTGGAACCTAGCATGGTCCGATCATGAGCTAAAGTAGACTTAAAGCCACACCTGGCCAACTTGCAACATAAAATAAATCTATATAATCATGTTTCAAACAACCTAAACCATTTAAAAAACGATCAAACACGACCAAAACATTAAAACAACATCTAAAGCAAAACATCCGAGAGTCCATCTTGAGCTTCCCAAAAATCTTAAACTCGACCAAGCAGCAACATCATCCTTTTTCCTCAACCTGCCCAAACTCCAAACAACCATACACCAAAGAATATCACCAGCAAACACCAAAGCCAACCAGATTTTCACATCCCCAAACCAGCTGTATAACCCCACCTATTAACAAAAAAACCAGCAGGCCTTTTATTGCCCAGCCCCAAAACATCAACAGAACACCAGGATCAAACGGAAACCGGTCATTACACCACCTAACCCAATCAGCCATATACAAACTAGCCACGAGCATCTTCATATTCCTGGTTACCACAACAGCCCCAATCAGCAGCAATTCTCTTATTCTTCATCTTCTTTGTACCTGTTTAATCTTTATTTACTTTTTTGTTTTTGTTGCCACTTTTCTGTTTTCTCTTTTTGTCTCCCATTTCCATTTCCATAAACACGAAACAATTTTAAACAACATTTTTATTAGCATTAGTAGCAGTTTTACAACTGTTTACTTACACATGTGTAATTGCTTAGTCACTCAAATTCAGTATTAACTAAGACGATTTACACATGAGCAAGCATATTACTTACACATGTGTAAACAACTTATTTACACCTGTGTTAATTTCTTAATCACTCAAATTCAATATTAATCAAGATAATTTACACATGTGTAAACTGCTTAATCACTCAAATTCAATATTAACAAAGATGATTTACACATGTGTAAGCAGATTACTTTACACATGTGTAAATTGCTTAATCAGTTAAATTCAATATTGACGAAGATGATTTGCACATGTGTAAACAGATTACTTACACTTGTGTAACATATTATTTACCCATGTGTAAATTTCTTAACACTCATATTCAATCTTAACTTAGATGATTTACACATGTGTAAACCTTCATATATATAATTATTTAGTTAATATAGTTTTATATTACATACCTTCATGCGTGACAACTAATTGGAGTTTCTTTTACTGTTTTTCCATAACCATGTTCACCATCTGTTTTTTCTATCTTTGTTCACCATTCCTTAATGCTTCTGTTAAAAGAGAAAAATTCAGTAAGTTTATTTACACATGTGTAAGTAGCTTATATGCACATGTGTAAATTGCTTACTTTTCATTCTTCCCTTTTCTTCCTTAAAAACTTTTTGATAAACATCTTTAAACTTCCAAAAACACCCTATTGCAAGACAAGTCATCAGGAACAGAGTAACACGATCACCATCTCTATATTTACAATAACATCTTTATATCTATCATGTTTAGATACCCTAAGCAACATTAGCATCATCAACAACACACTAGTAATAGTAGACGTTTCCGAACTTACAAAAAAGTGAATCATTTCATAATTTAAACACCGATTTGACAATAAGCATTCTTCATTCACTTTCAGAATCATAAACTTTCACTAAATTAATATAAAACAACCATTTAACATCTAATATGAATTAAAGAATTCACCGGTTAAACAACAAAACTTAAACAACTCACCGGTTAAATCGATTCACAACCGACCCAAACATCTAATATGATTAATAACATAATTATCAAACAAATAATACCATTGGACATATTTCAACCCTACCAACTTTGTGAAGTCAGTTAAGACCGTTAACACGCAACGTTCACAAATAATTTGCGATTTTCTAACGATTTATCGTTGCATAATGTAACCTAACATACTACAAACTGAATGATTTACTAAACCTACAGCAAAAAAAAAAAACTGAAACTTGCAAGCTTAAATCACACAACAAATTGACAACACAACGATCACATATAGTTCTCAGTTCTCTAACGATACATCGTTGCTAATCTAATCTAATTTACTGCAAAATGGCCGATTTACTTAAACCAGGTCAAAAGTCTGAACTAGAAAGCTCAAATCACACACAAATTGACCAAACTGAAGAACTCACAGGTAAATTGGTTCAAATCGAGACAACCAAAGGTTTTGTTACACATAGATCAACTGAAATTGAAAGGGAATTGGTTGAAATCAAGACTGACTGGAGGATTCGTTTACACAGAGATCGATTGAAATTGAAGGGTTTTCTCAACACAGGGATCGACTGAAGGATTTTCAGGGGTTTTTATGTTTTGAGTTTTGACAATAATACCCCTTTAGTTTTTTTAGTTTAGGTTTTCTCCACATTTAAGCCCCTCTAATCTTAACCCTTAATTTAAGATGATCTATGGATGGAAATTGTTCCTAGTGTTCTCAAAAAATCTTTGTTCTCAAGATAACCCTCCCCTATATATATTATAATTTAGACAAAATTGCACAAATCAACCTTTATATTATACCTAAACTGCACTTCATACCTTTCACTATGAAATCGGCCAAACCCAACCTTTATGTTAATGTTTTGTGACATCCTATAACCTTTAAGACAAACGACGTTTGTTTTCTTTGTTAATCACCTCACATGCAAAGCATGTGAGGGTATTAATATCTTTTCCCTGTCTTTTTAATTAATAAATCTATTTGAACAAATATCTCACTAATGACTATCAAGATTCCTACACCAACCTTAAACCACCTGTAAAAACAATACCCAGATGAAGATCTTGAAAGCAAATTCATGAAAGATTCATTCTTTTTCACCGGTTTTTTTTTCTTCAACCCAAAACCAACTCTAAACAAATTTATTCAAGATTCTTAAAAACCCCAAAACTTACATCACAGTCTTGTAAGATTCCTGATCACCACTCACCATCACTTATGTCACACCCCGACCCGCAGCGGAATAAGAGTCGGGGCATAATTGGGTTATCACCAAAGCTCATGATGTTTACTAATATGTTTCATATTTATTAAATTCAAAATTACAACTTCAATATTCCAAACAAGTTCATACAATTACAAGAAAAATGTAACTAAGCAACAATCCGAAGCCTAAACTGTTTTATTCTTCTAGGCCGTCCTATATGTTTCTTGCTGCAACTGGATCACCTGTATCATGTGTAAAAAATGGGGGTTTTTGGGTCAACAAAAGTTGGCGAGTGAACCTTGTTAGAAAACATTTATTCTTGATTTCTTGTTGTATTTAATATGGAAAAATTGTGCAATAATCATATATGAGCAAACGTAAATAATCATACAATAACAAACCACCTTGCATGAGTATATGACATGAATGATAATGTATATGTTGGCAACGTCACGTTCCGCTCATAGGTAATGGGGAACGGACGGCCTATGATGATGTATGTGCGATCAAGGCTCAATCAAATGGAGCCGATCGTATGTTGGCAACGCCAGTTCCGCTCATAGGTAATGGGGAACGGTTCCGCTCATAGGTAATGGGGAACAGACGAGCCTATGATGATGTATGTACTGAATATGATAAATTAAATCTAAACGTTAACCACACAAACAATTGATACATAATGGATACACATTTGATCATGGATATGATGGATGCACAAGTGTTTAAATGTAATAAATATAGATGACACATGATACACCCCAAAATGTGATTAAAACGGGGAATTTGTAAAGATTCACTCACATTGGGTGCGTTCGTTTGATGATGTTGAATGCGCACGAGTTTAGAGGGTTGATCGACGAGGAATAACTAACCTAAATAATAACGAAAAGGTACGGTAAATAAGTGGATTTTATTCAACAATTTTAATAGGGTTTTTAGATTTATTTTTTGTGAGTTTAAGGTCATTTTCTAACTTTAAAAATATTATTTTTAAGTAATTTTAATTGATTTTTAAATTAAATAAATAAATAAAAATATAAAAAAAATGTTGACTTTTGGGTTGACCGTTGACGTTGACCGGTTCGGACTTTGTGTTTGTTTGCGCTGAGTGAGGTTCGAACTTGTGACCTCCCGTACGCGTGCACGCAGCTCTACCAACTGAGCTACGTGTCTAACCCGAAATCTTCTATGTTTTAATTATATATATATACTAATTACATGTTTAATTTATTCGGTTTATATTAAAAGAATTTAAATGGTTGAACGGTTGCAGGACGGTTCGAACTCGGGTCCTTCGGTTTGTAAGCGCACAGCCCAACCAGTTGGGCTGTGTGACTTATCTGTTAAACTTACAATTTAAATTAATCTTAAGAACATCCTGGGTCCTACTCTAATTCAGTAACAAAAAAATTGGTTTTAATTCGGAAAGCCGGTGCGTTTGTAAGATTCGAACTCGTGACGTGCGTTATGTGTCTGCACACAGTCCACCGCTGGACTGTGTGTCTAACCCGGTTTTATATCTTGTTTTAATTAAACGTATACTTATTGTTCGACTTCATCTTCTTCGTTTAAAGACACAGACAACGATATTCGACAGTTCTTGATTAATTCGATTAACGAACATATAAATGATTAAAATGTAATGACAAAGAAGGTTTTGGAAATGAATGTACCGGAAAGATGATTTTCTCAGAACTCCGGCAAAGGTCGTCGGCTCTGTTTTATGAATTCCGTCTGAGCGGACCAATTAACAGTTTTGATTAACTAATTGTGAAATTAAATGACTAAACAAGAATTATCAGAGAATTTAGATGCTCGTACCGATTCACAGCGTGATTTTGGAATTTTCAGAGATTTTCCGGCGGGTGCAGATTATCCGGTATCGTCGTCTGGGACCGATTCTGGTTGAAGGATTTGAGTTAGTATAAGTCTAACAATAGATAGAAGATGAAAGAATTGAGAAATTTACCGATTCGATAAATGTCACGGTTTTCCGGCGAAAGTCCGACGATATCAGATAACGATTCCGACGAACAGAAATTAGAGCGCAAATGAAATTGAAGGTTCTGTGAGTGTTTCTGAGTTGTGAGACAATGATATTACCGGTGTAAATTGGAGGTAAATGATTTCGGTTATTAAACTCGAAAATCATATGAATCGAGTTCAATAAAGACTGAATTGATTAAGAACGTGGGTTGTAATGGTTTTATCGGTTATAATCAGTAACCCACGATCACTCAAACGTCTTTGGATAGTTGAAAGCCGATGATCGGTTTCAGTTTTGGCGCAAACAGATAGATTCACGGGTGAACTTAAGGTTTTATTTGTTTCCTTGATTACACAAAAACACCAAGTGGCGGAGTGGTTAAGTGTTTGATGATTGTGTCTTCCGGCTGGCCCGGGTTCGAAACCCGGCAGCCTATTTTCATTTTTATTTACTTATTTTTTTACTTTTTAACAATTTTAGTTTCCATATTCTAAAATGTTTATTAGTTATGTATTGTTTAAAATTAAAATGAGCATTAAATAAGCAACGAAAATTTGAAACTGACTATTCGATTAATAAACGAAGCGGGTTTTGAAAACCCGTTTTTCGACGGATGTTACAACTTATCACCGGAAACACATAACAATACCACCGGTCATAACTGTCATCCGTCACCGGTAACCACCTCTGCAACCCGTTACCGGTAACCACCACTCACCGTCACTTATCCTCTTCTCATTTCACCTAATGATTTCATTCAACTTAGAGAGAATCTAGAGATAGAGAGAGACAAGAGACGTGGGTGTGTGTGTGTGTGTGACAACTGTCAACTTTCGGGTAATTTCCGTACAATTAAACTATTAAGTTAATCATGCAATTATGTGTTAAAATGTCTTAAACTGTTGCTTGCATCTCATATACTTTGAACTGTCATGAAAACATTTGAATAGTGCATATCATTCAAGTGGATAGTCTCGTTTAAAAACAATTGGAAACAGTGCACTAAAACAACTAGTAGACTTACCGGTTAGACTAGCAGTGTCAGCAGTAGACCGGTACTCAGCTTAACGACAGTTCTAAGGCTTAGATAGAAGTCCAATAGCAATCATACATTAAATCCAATATGGGAAAAACAAGGATTTGACTTAACACCTTTCCGGAAACCATTTAAAGCACTTAAAAAGTGCCCAAAACACACACTAAATGCAAAATTTAGCATAAATCAGCAAAATTCAACATTGTTACACTAAAATATAATGCAGAATTGAGGTTAAAGTGTCCAGAATAACTTGTAAAGTGCCGGGAATCAAAACCATCATAAAAGGTACCTCATAACACACTAAACTACGCCATTTAGCACTTTAACGAACCGGTAAACAACCGAACAACCAGACACTACCCGAAACACCAAATTCACACTAGAAGCATTGTTTTAGTGATAATAAGCTAATTATGATCATCAAACACCATAATTCATCCTAAAAACATCAATACATTTAACATCCTAACTAAACACCCTTTAATCCTAACCAAACTAACTCACTACCATTACAACCCAACTAGACCTCTCCCCTCTCATATTCACGGTCACAAGGGGCCCCACTAAGCCCCATTTCTTTTGATTAGTTTATGAAGCTTGTTATGTAGATATGGGACATATAATCCAAAGGTTATGTGAATGTTGGCAGATCAAAGTTCAAGTAACCATTTAAACTTACCTTCACTATTTCAACACTTCATCTTCTTCCTCTTGCTCTCTAAACTCAAGGCCCCAAACACCCCTCTTAGACCTCCATTTTCTTGCAAGTTTCTAGCCATTCCAAGTGTGTTCCAAGGTGTATCAAGGTCATCTAAGAAGGTGCAAAGCATTGGAAGTGGAAGGACCTCTTTGGAGTGCTTTTATCCACCACATTTGTGCTATCTTCATCTTCATCTTTGTCAAGCCACTTCCCTAGCCACTAGAGCTAGTAGTAAGCTTCTTGATCATTGTTTAAGTTCATGTTATTGATATATTTCTCATGTACAAGTAGATCCATCAAGAAACACAAACTTTAAAGATGAACACATGAAGAAATCTAAAGATCTAAAAAAAACAAACATAATCTTGAAATGAAATGATATGTATTGCATGTCGAGGAACAACTGATGGGTGCTATAATTGTGGTGACAAAGGGCATTTCAAGAAAGATTGCCCGAAAGGAAATCAAGCTCAGGGTAGAGCTTTTGTGCTTGGAGCTAAGGACGCACGCGAGGACCCGAGCTGGTCACCGGTACGTTCCCTATAAACAATCACTTTGCATTATACTTTTTGATACCGGGGCAGATTTTAGCTTTATTTCTAAGGAATTTATAGACGTACTTGGGGTAGAATCGAGTAAATTAGACACTCCTTACTCAATCGAATTAGCTGATGGAAAACTGGTAGAGTCGAGCGAAGTCATAAAGAAATGTACCTTAGAACTGGGTGAACGAAAGTTCAACATAAATCTCTTACCAGTTCAATTAGGTAGTTTCGATGACGTTATCGGCATGGATTGGCTATCTGAAAACCGAGCTGAAATCTTATGTCATGAAAATATCATTCGCATTCCAACGCCAAACGGAGAACCTTTGATGGTTCATGGGGAAAATAAAACACGCCACTACGGATCATTAATTGTATGAAAGCTCAAAAGTGCTTAAGGAAAGGTTGCATCGCTTTCCTAGCACATGTTGTCGACAAGAAGGCCGAGGAGCCTAAGCTCGAAGACATTCCGATCGTGAAGGAATTCCCTGAAGTCTTTCCGGAAGACTTACCGGGATTGCCACCTCAACGACAAGTCGAATTTCGCATCGACTTGGTACCGGGATCCGCACCTGTAGCCAAATCTCCATATCGACTAGCACCTTCTGAAATGCAAGAATTGTCTACACAACTTCAAGAGTTGCTAGATAAAGGATTCATTAGACCGAGCTTTTCGCCTTGGGGAGCTCCATCTTATTCGTGAAGAAAAAGGATGGAACGTTCAGGATGTGTATCGACTACCGAGAGTTGAATAAGCTTACTATCAAGAATCGGTATCTGCTACCGAGGATTGATGACTTATTTGATCAACTACAAGGTTCGAGATTCTATTCCAAGATAGACTTAAGGTCTGGATATCACCAATTGCGGATTAAAGAAGAAAGCATACCAAAAACGGCTTTTAGAACTCGTTATGGCCATTCGGTTTTAACAAATGCACCAGCGGTCTTTATGGACTTAATGAATTGCGTGTGCAAGCCGTATCTCGACAAATTTGTAATCGTGTTTATTGACGATATCTTAATATATTCGCGATCGAAGGATGAGCACGAGCAACACTTGAGAACCATTCTAGAACTTCTAAAGAAGGAGAAACTCTACACGAAATTTTCGAAGTGCGAATTTTGGATTCGCGAAGTACAATTTCTCGGGCATGTATTTAACAAGAAAGCTATTCACGTAGACCCGTCAAAGATTGGCCATCAAGAATTGGGAAGCACCCAAGACTCCAACCGAAGTTCGACAATTTCTTGGACTAGCGGGTTATTATCGGAGATTTATTGAGAACTTTTCTAAAGTTGCCCAACCACTAATGACACTCACTCAAAAAGACAAGAAGTTTGTTTGGGACGAAAAACAAGAAGAGGCATTTCAACTCTTAAAGGATAAACTATGTGATGCGCCAATCTTATCACTTCCCGACGGTACCGATGACTTCGTGGTGTACTGTGATGCTTCGCATCAGGGTTTAGGTTGCGTGCTTATGCAACAGAAAAAGTCATCGCGTATGCGTCACGCCAATTGAAGGTTCACGAGAAAAATATACAACGCATGACCTCGAGTTAGGTGCCGTGGTGTTTGCCTTGAAAATTTGGCGGCATTACCTGTATGGTATTCAATGTCCTATATTCACGGATCACAAGAGTCTTCAACATATATTTAATCAGAAAGAATTAAATATGCGTCAACGACGTTGGGTTGAGTTGTTGAATGACTATGATTGCACGATCAAGTATCATCCGGGCAAGGCGAACATTGTAGCAGACGCCTTGAGCCGCAAGGAACGAGTCAAGACACTAGGAGTACGAGCCTTGGAGATGACAATTCAGACAAATTTCACAACCCGAGTGCGTGAGGCACAACAAGAAGCTTTAAAACCAGAAAACATCCCAGCAGAATCATTTCGAGGAGTGGAAAAGCAAATGGAACCAAATAAAGATGGAACTTTATATTTCACAGGAAGAATCTGAATTCCCTATTTTGGAGATTTACGAGATCTGGTACTAGACGAGGCACACAAGTCAAAGTACTCAATTCATCCAGGATCAGATAAGATGTATCAGGACTTGGAAGAGTATTATTGGTGGCCAAATCTCAAGGCAGACATTGCAACCTACGTTGGAAAATGCCTGACTTGTGCGAAGGTCAAGGCCGAATACCAGAAACCGTCTGGATTATTACAACAACCCGAAATCCCTGTTTAGAAGTGGGAACAAATATCAATGGATTTCATAACCAAGCTCCCACGAACCTCTCGAGGACATGACATGATTTGGGTGATTATAGATCGGTTAACCAAGTCGGCTCACTTCTTACCGATTCGTGAGAAGGATAGTACTGAGAAGCTAGCTAAACTATACCTTAAGGAAATTGTGGCACGTCACGGAGTGCCAGTCTCCATAATCTCAGATCGAGATGGTCGCTTCGTGTCGCGGATATGGCAGTCATTTCAAGCTTCGTTTGGATCTCGCCTAGATCTAAGCACGGTGTTTCATTCGCAGACTGATGGTCAAAGCGAGTGAACCATCCAAACTTTAGAAGACATGCTTCGCGCTTGTGTGATGGATTTAGGCGAAAATTGGGATACTCATTTACCATTGGTAGAGTTTTCCTACAACAACAGCTATCACACTAGCATCAAAGCCGCGCCATTCGAAGCGCTGTATGGACGCAAGTGCCGATCTCCGCTATGCTGGGCGGAAGTTGGTGACAAACAACTCATTGGTCCCGAACTGGTCCAAGAAACCACTGACAAGATAGTCAATATCCGCGAGCGCATTAAGGCAGCTCGTGATCGACAAAAGAGCTACACAGACAAAAGACGTAAACCATTATCCTTCGAAGTCGGAGATAAGGTTTTGTTGAAAGTCTCGCCTTGGAAGGGCGTAGTTAGGTCTGGTAAGTGTGGAAAGCTTAACCCACGATACATTGGACCTTTCGAAATTCTGGCGAAAGTCGGTACTGTTGCTTACAAGCTAAGATTACCTGAGGAACTCAGCAATGTACACGACACATTCCATGTGTCTAATCTCAAAAAGAGTCCAACTAAAGAGACAGTCATCATCCCTGCGGATGAGATCCATATAGACGACAAGCTCCAATTCACCGAAGAACCTGTTGAGGTTATGGACTAGAAAGTCAAGAAAACACGGGGAAGTCGTATCAAGCTAGTCAAAGTCTGTTGGAACTCTAGGCACGGACCCGAGTATACTTGGGAACGTGAAGATCAACTCAAGGTCAAATACCCTCACCTGTTTGAGAAGACTCCTGTAACGGATAACTCAGCTTGAATTTCGGGACGAAATTCCTTTTAACAGGGGAAGTATGTGACAACTGTCAACTTTCGGGTAATTTCCGTGAAATTAAACTATTAAGTTAATCATGCAATTATGTGTTAAAATGTCTTAAACTGTTGCTTGCATCTCATATACTTTGAACTGTCATGAAAACATTTGAATAGTGCATATCATTCATGTGGATTGAGGTTAAAGTGTCCAGAATAACTTGCAAAGTGCCGGGAATCAAAACCATCATAAAAGGTACCTCATAACACACTAAACTGCGCCATTTAGCACTTTAACGAACCGGTAAACAACCGAACAAACGGACACTACCCGAAACACCAAATTTACACTAGAAGCATTGTTTTAGTGATAATAAGCTAATTATGATCATCAAACACCATAATTCATCCTAAAAACATCAATACATATAACATCCTAACTAAACACCCTTTAATCCTAACCAAACTAACTACCATTACAACCCAACTTGACCCCCCCCCCCCTCATATTCACATACACAAGGGGCCCCACTAAGCCCCATTTCTTTTGATTAGTTTATGAAGCTTGTTATGTAGATATGGGACATATGATCCAAAGGTTATGTGAATGTTGTGTCACACCCCGACCTGCAGCGGAATAAGAGTCGGGGCATAATTGGGTTATCACCAAAGCTCATGATGTTTACTAATATGTTTCATATTTATTAAATCCAAATTACATTTCAATGTTCCAAGTCAAATTCATACAATACAAGGAAAGGAAAAATTAACTAAATCAAATCCATAATCTAAACTGGTTTATTCTTCTAAGCCGCCCTATATGTTTCTTGCTTCAACTTGATCACCTGTATCATGTGTAAAAATGGGAAAATTTTGGGTCAACAAAGGTTGGCGAGTGAACCTTGTTAAAAACATTTGTTATCGATTCATTATTGTAATTAATTTAGGAAAATTGTGCAATAATCATATATGAACAAATGTATGTAAACATAACGATCACAAACCACCTTGCTTAAGCATGAAATAAGAATGACAATGTATATGTTGGCAACGTCCCATTCACGCTCAAGGTAATGGGGAACGAACGGCCTATGCTAATGTATGTGAGATCAAGGCTCAATCAAACGGAGCCGATCTTATGTGGCAACGCCTGGTTCACGCTCATAGGTAATGGGGAACAGCTCACGCTCATAGGTAATGGGGAGCGGCGGCCTATGAAATGTATGTACTGAAATGATAAAATTAATCTAAACTTCAACCACACAAACAATGGATACACATTGATTACACATTTGATCATGAACATGATGGATGCACAAATGTTTAATTATAATAAATAAATACGACACATGATACACCCCAAAATGTGATTAAAACGAGGAATTGGTAGAGATACACTCACATTGGGTGCGTTTGTTTGAAGATGTTGAATGAGCACGAGTTTAGGGGATTGATCGACGAGAGATAACTAACCAAATAAATAACGAAAAGGTACGGTAAGTATGTGGATTTTATTAACTATTTTAATAGGATTTTTGGGTATAATTTTGTGAGTTTAAGGCTACTTTCTAACTTTGAAAACATTATTTTTAAGTATTTTTAATTGATTTTTAAATTAAATAAATAAATAAAAATAAATAAAAAATGTTGACTTTGACCGTTGACCGAGACTGTTGACCGTTGACCGGTTCGGTCAGTTCTGTTGTTGCACTGAGTGAGGTTCGAACCGGTGACCTCCCGTACGCGTGCACGCAGCTCTACCAACTGGGCTACGTGTCTAACCCGAAATAATTCTGTTTTTAATTTATACTTATATATTATTTAGTTTAATCCGAAAATCATTTATTTTTAAAAAGATTTTAAACGTATCGGACCGGTGCTGACCACAGGTCTCGAACCCGGGACCTGTGAGTTAGCATACACACAGTCCACCGCTGGACTGTGTGTCTAACCTGGTTATTAACTTGGTTTTTATTATACTTAACATGGTTTGTGAGTTAACCCGGTTAGTTAAAAAGAAATTTTTTTTTATTTCGAGAGAGTAAAGCTAGGACAGGATTCGAACTCGCGTCGCATGTGTGTTTGTTGCACACAGTCCACCGCTGGACTGTGTGTCTAACCCGTTTATGAAACTGATTTTAATTACTCTTATGTTATAACCCGACTTCGTCTTCTCCGTTAAACTTTACCCAGAAGCAAAGTCCGACTGATTGGACTGATTTATGCCTAATCTGGTTTTTAAACTTTATAAGTAATTTAAAGGTATCGAATGGAGAGAGTTTGGGGGAAGAGATGTACCGATCAGTGTTGTTCACAGAATTCCGGCAGAGGTCCGTCGGTTCTGAAAGTGAACTCCGGCTGTCGAAATCAATTAACAATTCTGTTCAATTATTTATGAAGTTGAGGTACTTAATCAAAGTTTAACAGAAGTTTGAAAGCTCATACCAGTTATCGGTGTGTTTCCGAAAGTTTCAGAAATTTTCCGGCGAAGGTAGGAATTTCGACACACGTTGATTGGGATTGATTCTGATGGTGGAGTTGTGTTAGTGACAGATTAATCAAATGATTGAAACAGAAAGAGTCGAAAGAATTACCGTGTGGATGTGAGACTCGGTTTTCCAGCGATTTGCAGGTATTTTCTGGCGAGTGAATTTTCGTCGAGAAAGGATGCGATTTTGAGCGAAAAGGCTACCAGTGGATTGTGGGTGAATTTATAGGGAAAAATCGAGATGTATAGAGTCGGATTTCAGTCTCAATTCAAGGTCAGCCGTTCTCCGGCGGTTACGACTGATGTCGCGGGTTCAGACGTCGGTTATAACCGTCGTCAAAGTAAATTCTTCGGTTAAATTGGACGAAAAAGTTAATTATCGGCGAAGTCGTCTGGATTTCCGACGACTGCTAATTGGGCGCGATTTTGACTGGATTTGACTTCCGTGTTTTATTATTTGAATTAACTGATTTGATATGATAACAAATAACTAAAGTGGCGGAGTGGTTGATGGTGTGAAGGTTAAGGCTTTGGGGATTTCCGGCTGACCCAGGTTCGACTCCCGGCAGCCGGTTTTCCTTTTTAATTAATTTATTTTTATTTTTTTCAATTATAATTTATATCATCTAATTTGTTTATTAATTTTGAATCGTTTAAAATTAAAATAAGTCATAAGTAGACAAAAAAATTTAAAACTGATTGTTCGGTTATTAAACGAAGCGGGTTTCGAAAACCCGTTTTTCGACGGATGTTACAGTATCCCCTACTTTCATAAATTTCGTCCCGAAATTTAAGTTGTGGTAGTTACAGGAAAAAGATGTGGGTATTTCTCGCGCATTGAGTCTTCACGTTCCCAAGTAAACTCAGGTCCTCGTTTCGACTCCCAGCGTACCCTGACAATTGAGATGCGGCTTCTTCTTAAGCGTTTTTCCCCGAAGTCCATAATTTCTACTGGTCTTTCAATGAAATGCATAGATTCATCGACTTGAATGTCTTCTAGCGGAATATGGAGATTTTCATCGGCGAGGCACTTCTTCAAGTTCGATACGTGGAATGTGGGATGAATTCTGTTGAGTTCCTCCGGTAAGTCAAGCTTGTAGGCTACAGGTCCTACCCTTTCGAGTATTTTGAAAGGACCTACGTAACGTGGTGCTAGCTTGCCTTTTTGGCCAAAACGAACTACTCACTTCCACGGCGATACTTTTAAAAGTACTTGGTCGCCAACGTTAAACTCTAAGGGCTTTCGTCGCTTGTCAGCATAGCTCTTTTGACGACTTTGTGCCGCTAAAAGGTTGTTTCGGATTTGATAAATCTTGTCGGTTGTTTCTTGTATTAATTCTGGACCGGTGATTTGAGCTTCTCCAATTTCGTGCCAACATATAGGTGATCGGCACTTACGACCATATAACGCTTCGAAAGGTGCCATGCCAATACTTGAATCAAAACTGTTGTTGTACGAAAATTCAACTAATGGTAAGTGAGCATCCCAATTCCCTTTGAAGTCTATGACACATGCCCGAAGCATGTCTTCAAGAGTTTGAATGGTGCGTTCAGATTGACCATCAGTTTGGGGATGATAAGCGGTGCTGAGATCTAATCGTGTACCCAAAGCGACTTGTACAGCTTGCCACGTTCGTGAAGTGAAACGACCATCACGATCTGATATAATGCTTAACGGTACACCATGACGGCTTACGATCTCATGGATGTAGATACGAGCTAGTTTCTCATTTTTGAAGTCTTCGCGAATCGGAATGAAGTAAGCTGATTTTGTAAGACGATCAATGATTACCCATATAGTGTCGTACCCACCAGGAGTGCGAGGTAACCCGGTAATGAAGTCCATGGTTATGTTTTCCCACTTCCATACAGGTATTTCAGTTTGGACCAGAAGTCCTGAGGGTCGTTGGTGTTCAGCTTTCATTTTTGAACAGGTAAGGCACTTGGAAACAAAAACAGCAATATCCTTCTTCATGCCAGGCCACCAGTAGGTGTATCGAAGGTCCTGATACATCTTGTCGGCTCCTGGGTGTACGGAGTATCGTGTTTTGTGCGCCTCTTTCATAAGGGTATCGCGAAGGTTGTTGTGATCAGGAATCCATATGCGATCTAGGTAATACAGGATGCCGTCAGATTTTGTTTCGAGTTTGAGTTCTGCTCCGCAAGATAACTCATTGCGTATGTCGTATTCTGTTATGGAAACATGTTGAGCTTCTCGGATTTGGTCTTTGATGTTGGACATGATTTGCGAACATAGGAGACGAATGGAGTTCGCATAACCCTTTCGACTGAGTGCATCGGCCACCACATTTGCTTTGCCAGGATGATACCGAATTTCACAGTCGTAGTCATTAAGAAGTTCAACCCATCTTCGTTGCCTCATATTCAGCTCCTTTTGGTTAAAGATATGCTGGAGGCTCTTGTGGTCAGTGTAAATTTCACACTTGGTACCATAGAGGTAATGTCTCCATATCTTAAGAGCGAACACAACGGCTCCAAGTTCTAGGACGTGAGTAGTGTAGTTCTTCTCATGAGTTTTAAGCTGCCTAGAAGCATAGGCTATCACTTTTCCCCTTTGCATTAAAACACAGCCTAATCCCTGTCCTGATGCGTCGCAATAAACTACAAAGTCATCGCAACCTTCGGGGAGTGTGAGTATAGGTGCGTCACAAAGCTTTTGCTTAAGGGTTTGGAAGGCTTCTTCTTGTTTAGGTCCCCATGCGAAGGGTTTTCCTTTATGTGTCAAAGCCGTGAGTGGTACAGCGATACGAGAGAAATTTGATATGAAACGATGATAGTAACCAGCCAAACCAAGGAAAGATCTTACTTCGGTTGGGTACGTGGTGCTTGCCATTCTTGTACTGCTTTGATCTTTGCGGGGTCGACATGAATTCCCTTGTCATTGACGACATGACCAAGGAACTGTACTTCTTTTAAACAAAATTCGCATTTGGAGAATTTAGCGTAAAGCTTTTCGGTTCTCAAGAGTGTGAGGATGAGTCGAAGGTGTCGTTCATGATCAGTCTTAGACTTTGAGTAAATGAGAATATCGTCGATGAAGACTATAACAAAGCGATCAAGATAGGGTTTGCAAACTCTTTCATTAGGTCCATGAAGACGGCTAGAGCGTTGGTTAGACCAAATGGCATAACCATGAATTCATAGTGGCCATAACGAGTTCGGAAGGCGGTCTTTGGGACGTCTTCTTCGTGTACTCTGAGTTGGTGATAGCCGGAACGATGGTCGATCTTTGAAAAACAAGTGGCACCCTGGACTTGGTCTAGGAGATCATCGATGCGAGGTAAAGGATAGCGATTTTTGACCGTTAATTTGTTGAGTTCCCTGTAATCGATACACATGCGAAACGTCCCATCTTTCTTCTTTACAAACAGAACATGTGCACCCCAAGGCGATGAGCTAGGACGTATGAATCCCTTGTCGGTCAGTTCTTGCATCTGACTGGCCAGCTCTTGCATCTCGGATGGGGCTAACCTATAAGGAGATTTCGCGACGGGTGTGACGCCAGGTATAAGATCGATGCGGAATTCGACTTCTCTCTTGGGAGGAAGTCCTGAGATGTCGTCGGGGAAAACTTGCGGGAATTCTTCACTACAGGTATGTCTTCGAGTTTCTTCTCTTTATTTCCCTTCTTGACCACGTGAGTTAGAAATGCTACGTAATTCTTGCGGAGATATTTTCGGGCTTGAAGACAGGACATCAGCTTGAGTCCTTTCGAAGAGGTTTCTCCAAAGATTCGTAGAGTTTGACCGTCTGCAAGAGGAATGCGAATGAACTTCTCACGGCATACTACTTCAGCCTGATGTTGGCTGAGCCAGTCCATGCCGATTATAATGTCAAAACTTCCAACTTCATAGGAATGAGGTCAACAGGAAAATCGTGATCGTTTAGAGTAAGGGTACAGTTTCGGATAATGGAATTTCATAGGACCGGTTTTCCGTCAGCAACTTCTACCGTTATGGATTCCATAAGTTTATCACGAGTTTGGTTGAGGATAGGTTCAAATTCTAAGGACACAAAACTCTTATCCGCGCCAGTATCAAATAACACGGATGCATAACTACCATTGACGAGAAACGTACCGTTAACCACGTTGTTGTCGGACCTAGCTTGGTTGGCGTTGATGTTGAATGCTCTTCCTCTAGCAGGTGGAGGAGCTTGGTTAGCTTGATTCACCGGATTTGCTTGAGCTTGAGCATGTATGATGTGCACCAAGCGTGGACACGTGTTTCTAAAGTGGTTTGGGTCTCCACAATTGTAGCAAGCCCGCATGGGTTGCATCGTGGGGTAGTTGGGTTGATAGTAGGTTTGGGTTGTATGTTGTGTAGGTGGTGGTAGTAGGGGTTGTTGGGTTTGACCCATTATTTGATGGTGGGTTTGAGTTGTGGGTTGTGCGGTTCATTCGTTGCAGTGAGCGGCAGGCTTGGATGGTGTGACCTGCACAGCCACAGCCGGTGCAATATTACAGGGGTATTCGGGGAGTGATGGTATTGACAACGGGCGCACTTTGGGTAAGGGCCAGAGTATTGCCTTTTGTATGGAGCGGGTGAAGGAGCAACTTGTGTGATGGGCGCAGCAGAGATTGGGGAGTTTGTTTGGGTGACAGCAAAATTTCTGGCATTTCGTTTCCTCTTGTTTGAAAATTTTGAGGAGGAGGTGGAATGGTTGGAAGTTTGGCCCTCAACGGGGCTTTCTTTTTCTCCTCTTTGAACTTACCGTTTCTGATGCGGTTCTCGGTAAGTTCAGTGGCTAATTCCATAGCAGCTTCGAGGGTTGCAGGCGAAGTGCTGAGGACTGAATCTTGAATCTTCGAGGGGAGGCCTCGAATATAGTGTTCAACCAAACGGTATACTGGGGTGAACAAGTTAGGAACCATCTGGTTCAGCTCCAGGAATCTTTTGTTGTAGAAGCATGATCCCCTTCCTTTTGCTTCAGCGAGTGGAATTCGTCTTCCAACTTCTTGAGCTCGCTTCTTGGGTAGAAGCGTTTTGTCATCATTTCCCTTAACTCTTCCCAGGTTAAGGCCATAGCGTCTTCAACTCCTCTTTTACCCTTCTCGGTGTTCCACCAGGTCAGGGCTACCCCAAATAATCTCCCGGTTGCGTAACGTACCTTGCGATCCTCTGGACAATCGCAATTTAGGAAGGTGTTTTCCATTTCCTCAAACCAGTGGAGGAGGGCGGTGACACCTTCGGTCCCTTCGAACTTTGGGGGATCGCAAGACTTGAAGTGCTTGTAGGAGCACTTCTTGGAGGAAAGGTTGTCGATGTTTTGATCCTCTTGATTGGGTGGGTTGACAGGATTCGCGGTGAGAGCTTGCTGGACTTGAATTACAATATCAGGAAGTACCGCGGCCATTTGTTTCGCAATCTAAGTGGCCAAACGTTCGTTTGACCTTCCTGACTTTCGTCCTCCACGTAGCTGCCTAGCCGACATCTACAGGAACATACATAGGAAGATTGTGAGTTTATGGAGTCTTTTTAGGTGTCATGTGTCTTAAAGAAAATGAAAATAACATAAATATCAATAATGCAACTACATCCATAGGATGTCTTGGGTTTGCTCATGTTGGGCCTCAATGTCCCCCATACCTTCACCTGTATAGTCATGTGGGCCCCCATGACTATTGGCTTGGTAGGATTCACATTAGTATTGGCGATTTAACACTCGCATGACCCGAATGAAAACCACAAAATATGTTTACGAGATGTATGGTCGGAATGTGTCCAGGTGTAGACACAATGACAACTCAAAGTGGGGTTAGCTCACACGACGTTTGGTATAGCATGCTTTGGCCTAATAGGTACTTCGTACTCTCATCGTTAGTCCCCAGGTAGGCAAACTGGTCCTTTATTTTGGATTTATATGAATGCCAAGCCTAGACAGGACGTTCCGACTACCGGTACTTGTACCCCTCCAGTTACTACATGCCTGTCATGAGAACTCACTTTGATGAGATTTGAAAATACAAAAATCATTGTAAAAGCAATCATGAAAATGATGTGATGTGTGCTTTCATGGATAAGATATGTTATGAGAATATGATTCATGATAAGCATTATATGATAATATATACTTATGAACATGCTTGCATAACATTGAATGTAACAATAAACATAAAGCATATAAACATCATGAATTTTGCATGTAACACACAAAAATTTAAAATTTCTAAGCAACTATAGTATAGGCTCTAAGGGTCTAATAACCTATCCTACATCCCTATAGTCATGGCTTTGATACCAATCTGTCACACCCCGACCCGCAGCGGAATAAGAGTCGGGGCATAATTGGGTTATCACCAAAGCTCATGATGTTTACTAATATGTTTCATATTTATTAAATCCAAATTACATTTCAATGTTCCAAGTCAAATTCATACAATACAAGGAAAGGAAAAATTAACTAAATCAAATCCATAATCTAAACTGGTTTATTCTTCTAAGCCACCCTATATGTTTCTTGCTTCAACTTGATCACCTGTATCATGTGTAAAAATGGGAAAATTTTGGGTCAACAAAAGTTGGCGAGTGAACCTTGTTAAAAACATTTGTTATCGATTCATTATTGTAATTAATTTAGGAAAATTGTGCAATAATCATATATGAACAAATGTATGTAAACATAACGATCACAAACCACCTTGCTTAAGCATGAAATAAGAATGACAATGTATATGTTGGCAACGTCCCGTTCACGCTCATAGGTAATAGGGAACGACGGCCTATGCTAATGTATGTGAGATCAAGGCTCAATCAAACGGAGCCGATCTTATGTTGGCAACGCCTGGTTCACACTCATAGGTAATGGAGAACAGCTCACGCTCATAGGTAATGGGGAGCGGCGGCCTATGAAATGTATGTACTGAAATGATAAAATTAATCTAAACTTCAACCACACAAACAATGGATACACATTGATTACACATTTGATCATGAACATGATGGATGCACAAATGTTTAATTATAATAAATAAATACGACACATGATACACCCCAAAATGTGATTAAAACGGGGAATTGGTAGAGATTCACTCACATTGGGTGCGTTTGTTTGAAGATGTTGAATGCGCACGAGTTTAGGGGATTGATCGACGAGAGATAACTAACCAAATAAATAACGAAAAGGTACGGTAAGTATGTGGATTTTATTAACTATTTTAATAGGATTTTTGGGTATAATTTTGTGAGTTTAAGGCTACTTTCTAACTTTAAAAACGTTATTTTTAAGTATTTTTAATTGATTTTTAAATTAAATAAATAAATAAATAAAAATAAATAAAAAATGTTGACTTTGACCGTTGACCGAGACTGTTGACCGTTGACCGGTTCGGTCAGTTCTGTTGTTGCACTGAGTGAGGTTCGAACCGTGACCTCCCGTACGCGTGCACGCAGCTCTACCAACTGAGCTACGTGTCTAACCCGAAATAATTATGTTTTTAATTATACTTATATACTATTTAGTTTAATCCGAAAATCATTTATTTTTAAAAAGATTTTAAACGTATCGGACCGGTGCTGACCACAGGTCTCGAACCCGGGACCTGTGAGTTAGCGTACACACAGTCCACCACTGGACTGTGTGTCTAACCTGGTTATTAACTCGGTTTTTATTATACTTAACATGGTTTGTGAGTTAACCCGGTTCAGTTAAAAAGATTTTTTTTTATTTCGAGAGAGTAAAGCTGGGACAGGATTCGAACTCGCGTCGCATGTGTGTTTGTTGCACACAGTCCACCGCTGGACTGTGTGTCTAACCCGTTTATGAAACTGATTTTAATTACTCTTATGTTATAACCCGACTTCGTCTTCTCTGTTAAACTTTACCCAGAAGCAAAGTCCGACTGATTGGACTGATTTATGCCTAATCTGGTTTTTAAACTTTATAAGTAATTTAAAGGTAACGAATGGAGAGAGTTTGGGGGAAGAGATGTACCGATCAGTTTGTTCACAGAATTCCGGCAGAGGTCCGTCGGTTCTGAAAGTGAACTCCGACTGTCGAAATCAATTAACAATTCTGTTCGATTATTTATGAAGTTGAGGTACTTAATCAAAGTTTAACAGAAGTTTGAAAGCTCATACCAGTTATCGGTGTGTTTCCGAAAGTTTCAGAAATTTTCCGGCGAAGGTAGGAATTTCGACACACGTTGACTGGGATTGATTCTGATGGTGGAGTTGTGTTAGTGACAGATTAATCAAATGATTGAAACAGAAAGAGTCGAAAGAATTACCGTGTGGATGTGAGACTCGGTTTTCCGGCGATTTGCAGGTATTTTCCGGCGAGTGAATTTTCGTCGAGAAAGGATGCGATTTTGAGCGAAAAGGCTACCAGTGGATTGTGGGTGAATTTATAGGGAAAAATCGAGATGTATAGAGTCGGATTTCAGTCTCAATTCAAGGTCAGCCGTTCTCCGGCGGTTACGACTGATGTCACTGGTTCAGACGTTGGTTATAACCATCGTCAAAGTAAATTCTTCTGTTAAATTGGACGAAAAAGTTAATTATCGGCTAAGTCGTCGGGATTTTCCGACGACTGCTAATTGGGCGCGATTTTGACTGGATTTGACTTCCGTGTTTTATTATTTGAATTAACTGATTTGATATGATAACAAATAACTAAAGTGGCGGAGTGGTTGATGGTGTGAAGGTTAAGGCTTTGGGGATTTCTGGCTGACCCGGGTTCGACTCCCGGCAGCCGGTTTTCCTTTTAATTAATTTATTTTTATTTTTTTTCAATATAATTTATATCATCTAATTTGTTTATTAATTTTGTATCGTTTAAAATTAAAATAAGTCATAAATAGACAACAAAAATTTAAAACTGATTGTTCGGTTATTAAACGAAGCGGGTTTCGAAAACCCGTTTTTCGACGGATGTTACATGTTGGAAGATCAAAGTTCAAGTAACCATTTAAACTTCCCTTCACCATTTCAACACTTCATCTTCTTCCTCTTGCTCTCTAAACTCACGGCCCCAAACACCCCTCTTAGACCTCCATTTTCTTGCAAGTTTCTAGCCATTCCAAGGTGTATCAAGGTCAACTAAGAAGGTGCAAAGCATTGGAAGTGGAAGGACCTCTTTGGAGTGCTTTTATCCACCACATTTGTGCTATCTTCATCTTCATCTTTGTCAAGCCACTTCCCTAGCCACTAGGAGCTAGTAGTAAGCTTCTTGATCATTGTTTAAGTTCATGTTATTGATATATTTCTCATGTACAAGTAGATCCATCAAGAAACACAAACTTTAAAGATGAACACATGAAGAAATCTAAAGATCTAAGAAAACAAACATAATCTTGAAATGAAATGATGTTATGTATGCTTATTTTGTGCTTAGCTTGATGATCATCATGTGTAGTAGTGTTGTATGTGAAGATACTAAAAGTGTATATATAGATCTTGAAATATCCATGAAGAATAAGTTGATGAGCTTGATGTAGGTCACTAATGAACTAGTTAAAATGATTTACAATACATGAAATGGATTTAAAGTAATTTTTGTAAATGGATGAACAAGTTGTTAAAATTAATTTTCTACAAAAGTTGTGTAATTAGTGGATAATTAGTGTTTTTGAAGATAAATAAACATGTTAAACATCATACTAAAAGACTACATGTTTTTATAAATTCTTTAGTTCATCATCATGTAAAAAGTGTATGTATGAAGTTGTTTAAACGTATAGAAATTATTTTGGTGATCAAGTGAGTTTTGTAAAGCTTAAACACATGTTTTAAACATGGGAAAACCCCTAAATCTAGGGGAAACTATAGCCAAATTTTTATAAAAATTCAACACTTAGAAAAATATGAAGTTTTCTACTAAACTTGTGATTTTAGATGTTTAAATAAATTAGACATGACCATACCCTATTTTTTATGTAAAAATACAATTAAGAAAATAGAGATTTCATAAAGTATTAAAAACAAGTATAAAAATATATTTAAAAAATATATATTTAGAAGTCACCAAGTATTTGAGTGCTATGTGTATACTAAGTGTATATTATGGTAGTAGACAAATTAGGAGAGTTAAAACAATAAAAACTCCCAATCGAGTATAAATACAGAATACCCCTAAATACCAAAGAAAATACTTGGACAAAATACACAACAAAATACTCACCCTTGAGTATTTGGACAAACGTAACAAAATATATATAAACTTATATATATTTCTTGGTAAAATGGACTTGGACAATTAAATGGACTTATACACAAATATATATAGTTAACAAGATTGGTGAAAAAATATATATATTCCCTACAAGCCTTAAAAATATATTATTTTTAAGAAATATAATTTCCGGAAAAACATAAGATTACAAATAATAAATCTTGTTAAGGAAATAAGAAATACATGAACCTTAACACTAGAATACGTGTATGCTTTCCTAAGTATACACTTGGGAAATAACAAACCTACTTATACTAAAAATAATATTGGAAATATTATTTTGCAAGTATACATATTTATTTTGAAAAATAAATATAACAAGAATACAAAGACATGGGCTAGGCCCAATAACATAAACACATGGGCTATGCCTAATGACATAAACACATGGGCTAGGCCCAATGACACAAGAACATGGGCTAGGCCCAACGACACAAGGACGTGGGCTAGGCCCAATGACAAGTGTGCTAGGCACAAGGACAATGAACGGGCGACGCCGTTCACACACTAATCAAGACACGATAACAACATATATGTACTAAGTCAAGAAATAATTAATCAATAAAATGATTAAAAACAACTAACATAAGATGAGGACTTGTACATAGAACAAACATAGACTTAAGTATCTAATGAGAATTAGAACACTTGTAGGTTCGGTTCAAGACCAAGGAAAAACACTGTGAGTTGTACACAAGGAACGCGAATCTGTGAGTTCATGTCCCCCTTTCTTTTTAAACATTCTCGGTTTTATAACATTCGGGGGAAATACATGTCAAGACATATGGTATGTTAGTTATGGATTAGATGACAATAAGATCGATGTGCGTAAGTAGGATTGGATGACATTATAACATTAGTAACCACTAATCACTTAGTGACCAAGGTGCAAAAGGTGTAGATCTATTGAGCTTGAGGCACGCTCCATTCCTAGTTGTATACCATGGGGTGCTTTTGTGATCCCAATTGAGAACAAAGTGTCCTCGGTTTGGTTATATACTTACGGTGCATAGTATTGGAGGGCTCGCTACCCACTGATAGATCCTTATATTCCATAATTATTTACATACCTGGATTTCAATAATGGATGACAATTATGACAACATATTTGAAAACAAAACTACATGAACTCGCTCAACTTTTGTTGATTTTTCAAACTACATGTATTTCAGGAAACATGGCTTAACCGGTGATGGATTCTCGGAAGATACAACGATGGCCACTTTTGGAGGATTTGCCTCATATATCCCTTCCTTGTTTGGGCATATAGGGGTCAAAACCTCGACTTAAAACTACGATTATAACAAACACATTTTGGTGATGTAACTTAACTAAATATTGTTTTGGTAAACTTATGAAACTTATTGGAACATGTAAACTTGAATTTGAATTTGTATAACATATGGCATCGTTGTTGGGTTATAATTATGTTTACACGATTAATTGCAATGATTACCGTTAAGTCCATGGTTGCGCTTCCGCTACGACCAGGGTGTGACAGTGTGACCAGCCACTGCCGTCGACAACTCCAATCAACCAACAACAGTTGCACGGGTGGTATCGATAGCTGGACCGGCGACGGGGGTGGTGGTGTTAGGTGGCGGGTGGTGTGTAACGGCTACAAAGGGAGGCTTTCGGTGGCGATGTTGCAGTGATGACGGGGCGGCGGTGGCGGATACCTGAGGGTGATGTTGGAACTCTGGTGGTAGATCCTTTAACACAGATCCTTCATCTGCAAGAACTACCTGAGCTATCTTCAATAATTGGATGTATCAGTGGGCATCATTGCTACAACAGACCTTTTAATTCAGTGGCTATCATTGAGGCATTTAACTGAGTTTTTTTAAAGGGGCCTAATAATAACACATGGTAAAAACTTATTTACATGGTGTATACGGGACGTATAACGTTATACGGCCCATATAGAATTAATTAAACTGACAAAGTCTGCTGGAACAGCTTTTGTCAGTTTAATATATTCTATACGGCCGTATAAGGTTATACGTCCCGTATACACCATGTGAAAATAAGTTGTTTCGTCGTATACAATGTAAACGACACTCTTATACGAGCCGCATAACATTATACGCCTCGTATAACATTATATCACCCTTGGTGGTTTTGTACCCATCCCCCGCCGATAAAGTTCTGAATCGATAAATAACCAACAAGAAGAACTCTGTGATCGCCAAGGTTTCCCTCACTGACTGATCGGTAACGTTACTCTCCTTGTGCTCCGATTTAAGTGGCGTGTTCCTATCAACATTTATCGACATTGTTACAAGTGATGAAGAGTTTAGTCCCATGCATTTAATTCACATCATTACAAAGAGAAAAACCCCTTGGTGGTTTCTGTACCCATGCATTTAATTCACATCATTACAGGAAGTGGATGCCCATATGCTAACACAAACAACCTACCATAATGTCAGATTGTAATATGATAGTCTAAAGAAGCGCTTTTATCATGTGTCATATGTAGATCTGGTTCTTAAATTGTCTTTGATCAAACAGTCTTGCAATTAGTCAGCATGCATTACTTCTTAATGAACTCAAGACATGACAAAGGATCGTTCTAATAGATTAAAGAGAAAAGGCACCAAAAGATGGTTTACAATCATATGACACATGATAAAAGCGCTTCTTTAGACTATCCGGGATTATTTTCTAACTAAACCCTTGAATACCAATGCTTCTCTCAAAGATATTTGTTTCTTTCCTTTTCATGAGGTAAAACCGGTTTTACCACATGAAAATGAATCTCAAAAGTGAGCATTGTTTATCACCCTGTGTGAGCATCGGAAGCCCGACAAACAGTCTTGCATAGTTAATCTTTCTTAAATTGCTACAACCTTCCTAGCTGTAAACAACCCAACAAACTCTGGATACTGAAAAACATCACCAATCATACTCTCAGAACTTTCACTATTTTCTTCCACTGACTGCTTCCTTATACAATCTCACAATCCTTGTCTAATGACAATTAGTTCTTGGAAGCCATTACATCAATCGGAATCCAACTATTAGAACAATGGGTATTACAGGTGGGTTGTGAGAGTTCGGAAAGTATGAAATAGACGAACAATCTCCTACTATGAACCCACGTTAGTTCATCATTGTTCTTGAAGATGAAGAAACGAGGTTTAAACAACACATAAACAACCCACAAATCACCGATCAACAAAAAACGAGGTAACCTTGCCACATCATCACAACGGTGTTCTTGACAAATTGTAAGAAAATAGGTGCAATCGGTTTATATCCCGAGCAAACTACCACCTAATGATGTTAGGAATTAAACGCATGTACGTGACAAAACAAGGGGTTTTCTATTCATGGGTACAGAAACCACCAAGGGGTTTTCTATTCAGATTCAGGTAGCAGATGTGGGTCTTCTATTCAGATTCAGGAAGCAGAGATGTGGGTTTACACGCCAAAACCTTCCGAATAACTAACAGAAGAATCCGACACGTCTTCTGTGATGATTCGAAACATTTGAATAACTAACAGAAGAACCCGATACGTCTCCTGTGATGATTCGAAGCATTCCGTACATGCATTTATTTCCAAACATCATTACAAATTATGAAAACATGAGACTGATGAACAGTTACTAACGTGATCGCAAACAACCCAACAAACTCCGGATACTGAAAATATCTGCAATCATACTCTCAGAACTCTCACAACCCACCTATAATACCCATTGTTTGGAAAGTGAAGTGCTTTTATCATGTGTTATGAGGTAAAACCGGTCAACAATCTTTTTGCTTTGAAACAACTCCCATTTTTTAATTTGACATACCGAAGTCAACAACAATGATGAACTATGAACTGATGATGATGTTTTTTTTCGTATAAGCCGTTGGTATATGTGTATTTAATTATTTATTTTGAAAACCTACTTGTCTAAATAATTATATTAATTGTACAAAAATATATCCGACCAGAATGCGACGACGTTAGTTCATCATTTTTCTTGAAGATGAAGAAACGAGGTCTAGCAGAAGAACCCGACACGTCTTCAATGATGATTCGAAACACTCCGAATAACTAGCAGAAGAACCCGACACATCTTCTATGATGATTTGAAACATTCCGATTAAGTTTGTAGTTGGTGTTTGTAAGATTTGATTACCTTGTGTAAATTGTAATGGATGTGAGAGTTCTCGAGTGTGATTCGAAACATTCCGCGTAACTACACGTATGGAGAACAATAATAGAAAACAAGGATCGTTCAAATAGATTTGAATAAACTTTGCTATATAAGGAACTACACATCTGCTTCCTAAATCTGAATTTTATTTGTCATGTACATGTGTAATGATATATTGATATGATTGATATAAAGCATATCTGGGTTGTTTGGGGAATTAAACGAATGTACATGACAAATAAAAAAATCAGATTCATGAAGCAGATGTGTAACATTGTAGTCGGAAGACATGTCGGGTTCTGTACCCATCCCCGCATTCATACTTTATGAACTCTCCTATAAAAAGGTAAAAAAAACAACATTAATATACGGAGCGTATAATGTTATACGGCCCGTATACTATGCGGTAAAACCATTAATACGGGTCGTATAGTATACAATGCGGTAAAAACAATAATTATGAACTCTCCTATAAAAAAGGTAAAGAAAAACAACATTTATTTACAGGCCGTATAATGTTATACGGCCCGTATACTATGTGGTAAAACCATTAATACGGGTCGTATAATGTTATACGGCCCGCATACAATGTGGTAAAACAGTAAAACCACAAAAATCTTTTGTAATGATTGGAAACATTCCGAATAACTAGCAGAAGAACCCGACAAGTCTTCTGTGATGATTCGAAACATTGCGAATAACTAGCATAAGAACCCGACAAGTCTTCTGTGATGATTCGAAACATTCCGAATAACTAGCAGAAGAACCCGACACGTCTTCTGTGATGATTCGAAACATTCCGATTAACTAGCAGAAGAACCCGACGGTGGGTTGTGAGAGTTCAGATAGTATGATTGCATTTAATTCAGAAACATCATTACAAAATTATGAAAAGCGTCAGCAATCATACTCTCTGAACTCTCATCGTCGTTGATTTTGGTTTAACACGCGTTATAATAAAACTTCAAGCATTCTGAACCCTAGCTGCAAACAACCCAACAAGAGTTATAGTAATTTAGTAAGACGTGCCGGGTTCTTATGCTTTCCTGAATTTAAGTTAATTAAGAAGAAATGATTGCTGATTAATTGCAAGACTGTTTGATCAAAGACAACTTAAGAAACAGATCTACATATACCTCTATCGTCTCGAAGAATCATTTGTTGGATTGATTTCCGTAAATCTGACTCTGAAAGTTAACTGTGACATATTAACGTCAACAATCTTTTTACTTGAGAACTTCAAGATTCATTCGAACATCTAAAGAAGCACTTTTATCATGTGTCATATGATTGTAAAATACCCGGAAGCTATCATCTGCTTCCTAAATCTGAATCTGAAAGTTAACTTTGACATACTAACGTCAGCAATCTTTTTACTTGAGAACTTCAAGATTCATTCGAACATCTAAAGAAACGCTTTTATCATGTGTCATCTGCTTCCTAAATCTGAATCTGAAAGTTAACATTCACATATTAACGACAACAAATGATTATTCGAGACGATAGAGGTAGATCATGGAAAGTCCGACTCAACAAACGTGGTAAAAACAATTATATATTAGACGTGGTTTTAGAGATTTCTGGGTTACAAACGGACTAATGGAAGGTAATGCGTACAAGTAATGTGAAAAACATCTTTTTACTTTGAAACAAATCCCATTTTTTTCTCTTCGTATTTGAATACCAACATTGTTGAAAGAAAGAAAACCCCTCATTACTCAAACCATGTTATGACAATTTGTAATGATGTTGAATTAAATGCATGTATGGACATATTTATCTTAACTTTCTCCGAGTTCGGGGAACATTTGATAAAAATAACAAGAAAAGTCAACATTTGATCGGAAATCAATACATCAATGTTAAGGGAGAATGTTCTGGAAATTGAAGGAAAAGGAAGGTTGTAGCAATTTAATTAAGAAGTAATTTGCAAGATTGTTTGTATGTACCAATCCCGCTATGATAGCTTCCGTTTTATTACAGTCATATGACACATCATAAAAGCGTTTCTTTAGATAATCTGGGGATTATTTTCTAACTAAACCTTGAATCCCAATGCTTCTCTCAAAAATATTTGTTTCTTTCCTTTTCATGAGGTAAAACTGGTTTCAACATCAAGCATTCTTCTAACTAAACCCTTCGTATTTAAATAGCCAACATGTTCGAAACATTCTCAACAAATATAAAATAATGCATTTTGCGGGCCGTATAAAATATACGGCCCGTATATATCTTTCCTTTTCATGAGGTAAAACCGGTTTCAACATCAAGCATTCTTAACTAACTAAACACTTCGTATTTAAATACCAACATGTTTGCAACATTCCCAACAAATATAAAAAAAGCATTTATACGGGCCGTATAAATTTATACGGCCCGTATACATGTGTTAAAACCAGAACCTTGGTACAAACTCACAAAATAAATCCATTCGGCCGTATAAGTTTTATTGATCTATACGTATGTATACGGGCCGTATAACTTATATACGACCCGTATACTATAAAAACAAAAAAAAACATTCCCTGCGCATTTCTATGTTAAAAACATTCTATACGGCCCGTATAATATTATACGAACTGTATACAATAGGGGGTGTGAAAATAAGATATAGGGGGTTTGTAAATAAAAGGAGCCTTTTTTAAAATCAAAAGGGGAATTGACTTAAATGCCCTCATGTGCAACGCATGTGAGGGTATTTGACTGAGTTTTTTTGACGAGGTTAGTAGTAAAGGTTGTAGGATGTCATAAAACATTAACATAAAGGTTGGGTTTGGCTGATTTCATAGGGAAAGATATAAAGTGCAGTTATAACATAAATGTTGATTTGTGCAATTAGTCTATAATTTATATAATCTATACTATATTATAATACATTTCTGAATGACCTCTTAAAATTTAAGTAGTACACATATAATTGATTAAATTACAACACCTAATGCATATGTTAATCACTTTTTAAGGGTAAATTTGTCGTTTTAACAACACTTACATCATTGGCCCTCAAAACTTACAGTTTTCACCCCTTATCTTTACCCATTTCCAAAGTTTACTAATTTACCCACCTTTTCTATATAGTTACTGAGCAAGCTCCTGTCCCAAGTCATGTGAATCGTAGTACCAAATCTGTTGCACATGATGGTCCTGAAATGGAGAGGTTAGAAATTTGTTGGTACCCAAACTTTCTGGGTACTTTGCCTGAAGGAGTGGTATATTTGAATTTCTCATATTCTTCTTCTGATGAGCTGTTGTAATCAGATTTACTGTTTAATGTTGAGTCATTGACATTCAGTTTGTTTCTTGACAAATGTTGTTGAATTAACCTCATAATTTGAACACACATATAACCCAATTGTTTTGATACAGTGGATTGTGATGGAAGACTATTCTCTTGATTTTTTTGAAGAGTGCTCTCATTTTTTGTCAAGAATCTTTTTGTATTATTTCTTTTAATAATATCTTGTTTTGTACCAATTTTATCTTTAAAATTTGTTTTCTTCAATTTTGAGTTTGATTCTGAGCAACATGTCAAAAAGTCAGAATTTGTAGACATGCTTGATTTTGCATCAGATTTTGAAGTGTGTTTATTAGAAATTTGTTTAGAAGCTCTTACAAAGACTATTGGGTTGTTGTTTGTTTTTGTACAACCCAATCCTTCTCCTCTATTTTTTGGAGTTGTTCCAACATTTATTTCGCTTACATGAATTTTCTTGTGTAAAGTTTTTCTTTCTCGTTCATAAAGGTTAATTTTGCATCCTTTATCAAATTTTCATCATTAAGAAACTTGCTTTTGATTTGAATTTCTTTTAGTTGCTCTTGTAGCTCTTTGGATTTTTTTTATTTCTGCCAGGTGCTTTGCTTGCAGAATTTGAAAATCTTTCATTAACTTTCATCTTTCTGTCAGGTGCTTTTCAAATCTTGATTACTTACCTTGTAATCTGATTGATTCTGATTCAGTATCAGATATTTTGGCCAGCAGACATAAGTTAGCCATTTCTTCTTGTTCATCATCTAATAAATCATCGGTTAACCAAGCGTCAGTACCTGCAATCAGGCTAATCTGTTGCTATTTCTTTGCTTCTTCCAAGTTCTTCTCATAATAAGAAACATCTTTCGGTTTCTTATTTTTACATTCTGATGCCCTTTTCTTTGCATCTATAGCAAACTACTTCTGACTTGCCTTCGGATATTCTTTCCTTTGTCCTTCCTCCCATCTTCCTTTATCAGTTTTTTGATTTATTTGAACTCCATCCTCTTATCCTTTGCTCAAAAGTTTTTGTACGTAATGCTATTACTTCAGCAAATGCAGAAAAAATTAAAGTATCAGAAATTTTGGTTCTTTGTGTATTGGATATGAGAGCAATAGGCCACCCTCTTTGGGTTGAATTTTTATAGATCTCATCTTCTCTAGGTACTAAGATGCTATACATATCATGAAGATTTAGATTGCCTAATTCTAAGTGGAGGCTAATGTCATAGTGAGGTTTTTCCATTCTCTTGGTAGGGCATCTAGAAACTTCACATTTCTTTCATCATTAGACTTTTCAACAACAAATTTTTTCAACTCATTATTTTTTACAAATATGTTGTAAGTTTCGAATGTGTTTCATTTGGAAGACTTTTAAAATGTTCATATGATGAGACACGGTTTGTTCTTTTGTTTCTTTTCATTCTTCTCCTCCTTCACAAAGATTTTCCAATTGATCGTTATTATAATGACCATAAAATATATGGGAAAGAATGATTTGACCCTTTTATCTGCTTCCACTAATTTCTTATCATCATCACTCCATTGATTTTCTAGTTTTGGAGCCCATGATACAAGAATTGCTGGAGACTGATTAGTTTGTGGGACAACTACAATTTCAACACGGGGTATATGTGGGCCTCTCTCAATAGATTGAAACAGATTTCGATCATGTCCATTAAGGAAATTGACCATCCTGATTCTCTATTGGGGGTACTACTCTCAGACTAAAGTCGGAGGCTTTGACATGGACCCAATATTGAAAACATTGTTCCACGTTTGAAAAATTGCCATCTTTAGTTAAAGTAAAAAAAACAGAGTATACAAAAAGATATACCCGAGTAGTCGACCATTTGAGAGTAAGTTATTCAATCTGCTCTGATACCAATTGTTGATCCCAGATAACAATCTTTAGCAAAACATGGCAATTGATTTCAACATGAATGGAAAATGGTGCACGGAACCAGAAATCAAACTTTCAAGAAATCAAAATACAAAATTTTCAAGTTTCTATCCATTTTCATGATTAAAATATGATTGAAAAGTTATTGGTATTATAAAATGAATACTTAAAGAATTTTGTGATGATGAAGGGCAGTGGAGTTTGTAAGATGTATTAAATGCAAGGTTCAGCTCATTTACTCTTCATTGAATAATTTCTATTTATAGAAAATGTTTGCCATGAATAAACATTAGTTTATTCATGCAATTGCCCTGTGAAAAGTAGCTTTTTAGCATATTCATTGAATTCGTTGATCCACTAGTCAGTTAGGAATTCGTGAAAACCTGATTGGTTATTGCAAGTTGCATCATCAGAATTATGATGACTCTTTCAAATTTGATGAATTTGATTATCAAATTTCTAATGATCTATTATGATAAATGTAAGATTCATCATCAGTTTGAGCATAATCTTTTGATTCAATCTTCTTCTTCTTGTTTCGTAGATGACTCTCTTATCTTTACTTGATGTCAACTCTTCTTTTTTCTTGCATATTGTCAAGAGTCTTCCTTCTGTTCGACTTGTTCATGTCTTATCAGAATGATCAGATTTCTTCATCATTTTCTTCAACACTTACATAAAAGGTTCCTAACAAGCATGTATTCACAATTAGCATAACAAATAAGCATGTTTAAGGATTGACTTTTGAATAAGTTTGATTGTGTGTGTGTGTATGTGTGTTTAGTATGGATACATGTTGCATCCCAAATAGTTTTTAAATCATAAAAGGGTCTAGTATGAAATCACGGTACTGTGAAGAGAAATTCCATAATACGTAAGCGAGCGGGGTTGAGGGATTGAACACAAAAGTCACCCTAAAATGGTAAACAAAGGTGTATGAGTATACGGATTTGGAGATTGGAAAGTAAAGGAAATGAAGAGTATGAAAGTACATAAAACATATCCCGCTTAGACACTTACTTAGACACTATTATTATTGTGTGTTTTTCATGAGTGTTAAACACTCCTTAGAAGTCCAAATAAGGAATCTAAGTCTAGGACATTTTCCACCTTAACACATAAAATCCTGATGTCAGTCGTGATGAACATGCAAAAACCAAAATAAACTAGGTAGCTATAGTAAGTCGGGTATCGAACCAGATGAGGATTGTGGAGAGTATATAGTGTTCAGTATCAACTAATTGCTAGAGAAAGTAAAGTCAAATAGAATTTGATTGTTTGATTAAACGAACAACTAAGAAAATTGAGATTTAATTCAATAGGAGGAAGAATGGTTCCTCCGGAATTTAGGTTTTGCAGTTAACTTCATTTATGTGTTTAATCGAAACACTTACATAGACATAAGTGGCATAACTTAATTAACCAATTGTGATAACCAAAGACTAAGTACTCCGGTCAATACATGACGGGAGGTTATCTAACGATTACCAATTACAATTACCAACCCTAATCCCATAGCAAATATATCTCAATTACTAGAACTCTCGGGAATTGAATGATCAAAGAATAAGGTTTAAGCAAATGCAATCAATTACAGTTAATCAACTAAAGCACAACTGAAAAGCATCGAATGCTTAGATCACGGAGTCAAACGATTGTCACAAAACATATAAAATCCATTAACTTACAAAAACCCTCCATCCGGAGGAAACCAAAGAAGTATAGCCGCTCATCTCACAAGTGAAATCACCAAAAGATTGAATGGATGAAGAGTTCATGATCACGATTGACGATTCCGTAAGAACAATGATGGATTGGAGTGATAAAGCCTTGAAATTGGTGCCCTAGGAGCGCCAAACTTGATGCTAGAGAAAGAGATAATGAAATCCCCATTTTGCAAACCCTAATATACCTAAAAGTATCCAATTTGCGTGTTTTTCCCAGCAAAGGGGTGAGTATGCTGTTTCATCTATCTAACACCAACCGTAACCTACGGTTGTGAACCGTAGGTTACGGTTCACACTTTCTCGACATAATTCTACCAAACACACCAACCGTAACCTACGGTTATGAAACCGTAAGGTACGGTCGCACGTAAAACTTCCTTTTCTCTTCAATATCAACTCTCAACAAATGTCAATTTGGTCCCTGCACTTTATCCTTTATCATTCCATGCACACTTTGACCATCATTCATCTTTCATTCAAGTACAAAATGGTCCCTAGACTTCGTTCTTGAACACTTATTGCATTCTCAAACCACTTCATTAACCGAATACGTTCCGAATCCAAACCAAAAGCTTCAATGGCCATTCCAACGCGTTCCACTCCATCTTTAACCACTCTAACTTCAACGATTTACGTGCTTAAACTGTAAAATAACAATTTCTTGTAGTTATCTCATTCAAGGCAAGTAAACACATAGAATACATATAAAACTCACAATTTAGGCACTTTAAAACTCGGGATTCACCCTCTCCATCACATTCCCATACTTACCTTTGATTGCCCTCAAGCAAACCAACTAGAACTACTCCACCATAGTAACAATACCTCTAAACCCCTTAAATGGTTCAACATGTTAAGTTCCCAAGTCATACCCGTCCCATTGACTAACACATTTGAGATTGACAGTCTGACAAGCAAATCATGCAACTTTAAACTCAAGACTTATCTATCTAAAACTAACATGTTTATAACTCGAACACATGCTACACGCCCCTCACAATATGCTCTCTTGTCAGGTAATATCTGGACTAGCGTGATATGTGCTAGTATGTATACACCCAAAAAGCAAACATGAAATCCTACAATCATAAGCTTGTATAACAATCACGCCTTCCACTGTATCATGTAACACGGCACATATCAAAAGGACTTTTGGGTTTTGGGATTAGGCTAAGGCAGGAGAACTTTTTGTCTTTTTAGTTTTTAATTGGCTAACGAACAACCAACCAAACCGTGACAACTTTATTCAAGCACACAACAACTCATGCTTTTGGGCTGGTTTCTTCCCAGACAAACAAACATTATTCAAACTATTCTCTTTTTGTTCTTTTTCATTTTTCTATATTTTTTTCTTTTTTTTTTCTTTTTCATAACTCAAAACATTGTCATTCACGGTTGGTCTTACACAATTCATATTGGGTGGACAAACAAAAGGTAAATAGGCTCAACAGGGCTACTAAGGGAAATAGTCAGGTAAATATAACAAAACATATACACAAAGGGTGTAACGGGGAATCCTAAAGCCTTTATCATATACGTGCACATGTCAAATCCACAATCTTAGCATGTATCAAATCACACAAGTTCTAACACAGAATAACATGTGGCCTGCACTCGACAAACGAATTCATCATATAAATCATCCTATCAGTTCTACAGGCTTAAAATCTCCCCAAGAAAGGGTAAAAGGTTACCGACATGTAGCATATGCAATCTAAAACATGTTACCCCTAGATAGACATCTCTTCTCAACTCAAAACTTAAAGGGACAACCATGACAAAGGACTAATTTAGCTTACTACCGGTAAGAGACCCATTAGTGATTGAAACTTAAGGTTTTCATATCTAGTTAACTTACTTAAGGCGATGAAAAATTTCAAAATTTTCAATTTTCATCTATTTCAATCACTTTTCAATCTCTTCAAGCTTGTATCCACAAATCCCTTTCTGGGTTCCCACATCCCCACACTTGGGATACATTGTCCCCAATGTATGGTGCTTTTAAACTACCCTGGGAATCCAACCAAACAATCCATAACGGCTAACTCCTAACACAAATAAGCAAAAACATTCCCTTAAAACAACAAAGTTTCACACCACCAAAGACACAAAACACACCAAAAATAAAGCATTAAATTGTTCAAATAAAGTACAGGAGAGAGCACATGGACATGAATAAGTCAGAGAGTGCCTCACTGGTATGATAGGCCCGGTGGTCCACCATAATATCCACCCAAATGCTCGTAGAAGGAGCTCATATTGAAGATGTCCGCTAAGCCTCTTCCTTGAGGATCTTGTTGTTGTTGAGAAGAGGACTGAGCTTCCTATTGTTGTTGTGCAGGATAACTGTACGGTGGTGGCTGATATGGGTGCGAGCTTTGAAAATGCGGCTCCGAATACTGTTGCGGGAGCCACATAGAACCGTGCACCTGAGGCATAGGATGGCGAGGCATACCTGGCTCATATGGGGTAGCTGACTATAATCCACGTAAGGTGGATTTTCACAATAAGGGACCCCGGCATAATAATCCAAGTGGCGTCGGGTTTGGTTTTCGTCATAATCTCGCATATTTAAATCCATTTAGGAATAAATATGACGTACCTAGTCAGTTCAGTGCATATATCCCATCAACTCCTCGTGCTGCCATTCTCTACTAACTTCCAACCTCGACCCTTGATCACAGATAGATTTCTGCCACATCTCCCAATTAGCATACTCCGGTGGCTGACTACTATCCACTCTCGCCCAAACACACCAACCGAAATAAACTAGGTAGCTAGAGTATTAAGCGTTGGTATTGGAGTAAGTATTACATATAAATTATTACAACATTTGTCAAGCATTAGAGGTAGGGTAATCCACTGATTTCAAGGATTTCACCATTGCACAAAATCACCAACCTAGTTGATGATTCAGATGGTCATGAATACAAGGAATGATATGCATAGTTAAACTACTATTTTGCTAAATAACTAAGTGAGGAAAAGTGGAAGTTTAGTTGTAGAACCAAGGTTCTCAAACACACCATTCATACCTTAACACATGTCTTCCAACATTGCTTGTTGGAGACTTGGTTTGTTTCACTCACATAGTTGTTTCTAGGTTACTTAGTGACTTATAAGGACATGAAATGGAGGCATATAAACCTCAACTTTCTGGAATTTAACCTTAACCCAAGTCCCTCAACATAGAAGTTTGTTGGTGACCTGGTTTGGTATGAAGAAGTTCCAAAACAAAGTAATGATAAACAAGTATAAAATGTTTACTAAAGATCCCAACTTAGACCTCAAATATGGTGGTTTACTATCTTTTTTTACCTTGGTAAACAAGTGCTAATACTCCTAGAGGCGTTCCAAGTGGAGGGAAGAAGAGTAACAAGAAGAAAAGTGCATAAAGAGAGCCAAAATTCACTGTTTTGATTCTTAAACTTTCTGTCCAAAGTGGAAGAACTTGGAGATTTGAGAGGGCATGAGAGTGATTTATAAGTGGTGAAAGTGTTTACGAGGTGTTAGGGGTTGATATTTTTAAGTGGGATTAGGTTTTGGGGTAATAAAGAAGGTCATTGGGAGTTAAAAGACGGGAGAAGATCAACATTTCCGAGCCGTCGTGTGTTTCTACAAGACAGACACTTGCAAACCACAAGGGAATGTCTATAGGGTCCGCAAGGACCTAGCAAAGCTTCAAAAATTCCATTTTGGGTCCTTGTGGTTGTTTGATTGGTTATTTGGTGCTATAAACACATTGTTTTACATGGTTTCAGTAGCATTTAAGGTATTGGTATTTAAGGTGTATGCAAGCATGTAATTGATATTAACACTTATGAAATAACATTACAAAGAAAATAGAATCTCGATGTATGGCTCAGTTTTGAATTAAAAATGGATATTCGTGATTGTTTACGTATCATGCAAGAATAATTAGGCAAAAATAATATAAAAAAGGTAATTTCCACTATGATCAAGTCTCAAAATTACAAGGAATCGAAGAGAGTATGAATTACATTAAAATGAAAAAGGATGGAAAATACGAAACGTTACAACGTGCCTTGCACATAATGACGTATTTGTCATTTCACTATATAGGGACTATTTTGTACAAAAATATATCTATTCTTACTAATATAGTAAAGAATTTTCACTCTGTGTATCATTCATACAAAAGCCTTCCGTATATTCTTGGAATATGGCATTCAATCCTATTGATTTTTTTAATCTTTTGTGCACGTGGCAATTAAAGAGTTATCAGGGTATTTTTGTAACTGGGTCTGCCTAACGCATTTTAACAACCATATCGATCCTTAATAAATATTTTTACCTATTTCAAAACCCCAAATCTCAATCAATTCAACTTTGGTCTCCAAGCATCCACCAAAGTTCCTTCCTCTATAGATTGCGAGTCTTTTTTTGATCTTATTTCATGTTATTAATTCCATTTATCTCACGATTCCATCTTAAGTTCTCAGATTTTTGCGTGTTTAGATGCTTGATCTAAGCTGGTGGATTGGACGAAGATTAGGGTTACAGATCTACCTTGCTAAAAAGAAAAAGGAGTCTATTGTTCCTTTCAAACACTGAGAAATATTCTATTACAATCCAAAGCCATGGAAAATTACATGAATAACCTAAAGTAAAAGCATGGCTATGCCTGATGTTACAAGATGAAGAAAAAATGATTCTTGTCAATTGCATGCCTTATGTTACACATGTGTTTAGAAAGCTGAAGATATAACTACTAGCACTTACACATTTGCTATAGAAATATCACCAAAGAATTTCCACAAGATTTACCACATCAATCAGTGGCACATCAAGGGGTAACAGTACCTTCAAGGCCAGATTCACCTCCACCCACTGAAGTACAAGAATTTTCTCAACTTCTCCCTAACCCAAAGATTTTGAGATGGAAAGCAAGGAAAGAATCTAATGATGTGGAAATCTTCAGAGTAAATGACTTTGTTTCCCAAGTGGATGGGTATGGTGTTCAAAGGCTAAGTTTCATGACATAAAAGTCATTGATGATCTAGAACTTGAAGACGATGTCCAAGAATTGAATTAACTTGGCATTAAAGGCGTTATCATCTAAAGGCTTCTTCACATTAGTAAATAAGAGAATAAAAGACAAGCATTAATAAGTGTCATTTTGGCATCAGCAGATCTAGGAAAAGATTATAGGGTTATGTAAGATATGCTGATGATGAAAGCCAAAACCCAAAGAAACCATCTTCCTTGCCTGATTGAACAAGGTTAAAGTACAATTCAAAGTACCAAAAGTTCCCCCTTGAAAGCCTTACTAACAACCAACCAAAACAGACATAACTACTGAGTCAAAGTGCTAGAACACAAAGTGCTAGAAGACAAAGTATAAGGTGTTGAAAAGACAAAGTGATGGTCAACAAGTAAACAACTAAGTCAACAAGTCAAAACAGTTCTCTCCTCTTATAAATGAAACAATACTCAATGTAAAAACTTAACTCTTACAACTAAATATCCACTGATCACAAAATCTAGAGAGAGAAAAGTATAAGAAGTAAGAGAGAGGGAGAGAGAGAGAAAGAAAGTACACCTGGTGAGAAGGAGTGTAAAGGTACTTTTGATTATGCTAAAATCATTATGAATATTTTAATCATTTGACAATCATCTTCCTAAATCCAGTTATGTATTGGTTGATGTGTTTATTATTATATGTTTTGATTGATTTCTAAATTTGTTTAAACTGTTTTATAAAAAGCACACACTCTCAGATCCAACAGTTTAAAGTAATAATCCGGGGTGAAAAGTTTTGATTTTGTAACATCCTAAAGTATTAAGGCTTACTCCAGTAAAAACCTAACTAAGAACTAAAAGTATTTTCATCATTTCAAATCTTAGTACCCAACATTGTTACTTTTGAGAAACCACGTCTACTGGCCGCGTAATTAAGTCATATCATTAAAAACACCATTTTCCTTTTTCTTTTATAATCTAACTAACTATTTTTTACAAGTTAACTAAATAAATTTTAAAATGGTGAAAAAAGTTAAATATTTTAAAAGATTTTATGTACGTAACGACGTATTTTTTTATCTATGTTTCGCTTTGTGAAACCGATACGAACTCACATCGTATTTTTTATCTACATTTCACTATGTTAAACCAAGCCAAACTCATGGCGCATTTTTTTACATCTATGTTTCAATGTGTGAAATCGAGTTGAGCAAGCGATGTTTCTTTATCCATGTTTTGTGTTTGGTTATGTGAAAAGTTATATATTGTAAATGATTTCGGTCACATCATTTCATATATTTTTATCTACATTTTCGTTGTGTAAAACCGAGCAAACTTACAATGTATTTTTTACTATGTTTTGTTGTGTGAGAAGTTATAGGTTCTAAAAGATTTTATCTATGTCACGACACATTTTTTATCTTTGTTTCGTTATGTAAAAACCGAGCCGAACTCACGGCGTATTTTTTAATCTATGTTTGGTTGTGTGAAATACAACCGAACTTACCATTTCAAAAATTATTTAGTTAAATAATTAAGAAAAGTCTAGTTAAATAAGAAAAGTGAAAAGAAAATTATGTTTTAAATTATAGCAGTTAATTAGGTGATAAGTCCACATGGTTTTTCTAAAATAACAAGATTATGTATTTAGATGTGAAATAACAAAATTAATCTCAGTTCTTAGTTAGAATTTAACCGTTGGTATCCAAACTTGTTACTTTTTAAATAGTACAAGCCACAAATTTCATATATTTACTCTTTGAAAAATGACCCAAATTTATGTTTCACTATAGATTTATAGCCATCAAAATAGGTTCAGCTACTGAATAATAAAAAAATAGATAAACATGGCTATTTAGAAAACAACCGAACCCTAAATCTATTAATTATGAACGGCATCTTCACTACAGAAGGACGAAGGGGCCAACTAGTTGATGTTTATATCCATAAAAAGTCAAAAGAACATTACTTTGTATAGCATAGCTATTAGCATGAATAACTAAAAGGAAAATCACAAGAATAGTCTTTGACTTTTCTACTTTTCACAAATAGTCATCGAAAGTCTTTCCATGAGCTTCCACACTGAAAACGAGGCGGACATAGCCTTTTTCAAAGCCGTAAGTGAACGTGAATCCGAAGTTGAAACGTGTAAAAAGTGGATCGAAGCGGCTATAAGCCATTTTAGCCTTCTTTAGAGAGGCTTAAGCCTTTTTTTCCACTACGATTTTCAAACGGGTATGGTTGCAAAGAATACTCGGGGAGTAATTGTCCTAGGCAAAGAATACTCGGAGCCTCGACAGCCTAACTTGTAGCGAGTACTCGAGGAGTACTCGGAGCATAGGCGGGACTTTTACAACCATGCAAACGGGTATAACTTTTTTAGACGGTAATTTTTTTAATATCGTATGACAAAGTTATACCCATTTGAAAATCATGGTTAGAAAGGAACAAGGTTAAGGACGTAAGGTGTCAAGTGACTCCATTGATTTTTGAAATTCATATAAAGTTTATAGTACCAAATTGATTGACCCAATCTTTTTGAAAAGTGATGAGATTATGTGAAATCATAGACTTAACACATGTTTAACTTTTTTGGATTTTTTACACCGGTAAACTGCAGTTTACTATTGTAATCTAAACTACACGATAACTTTATTGAGAACATGCGAATTTTTAAAGTAAACTTTAGTTTACACTCTCCGCAAACTGCAGTTTACTCTTTTTTTTCTGCTAATTTGTTTATTTTTTTTGTTTGTTTACTAATTAATTAATTGTAATTATTTTACAAATAATAATAAAAATAACAAGAATAAAAATGACCAAACTACTTAATAATCACTGTAAATTTTATATTTTTTTTGTAAAAATTTATATTTATTTATGATAATGTTTTTCTATAGAAAAACATAAAATAGTTTTTTAATCAGTAAATATAATGACGCGCTTTAATATTTATTATTTAGATTTACAAACACAAAGATAAAAATAATGGTTAAACAACACCGTAAACATATCGCTGATTTCTCCATCTATCTGTATCCTGATTTCTCTTTGTTTATTTTTGTCACTGTTTCATTAGCAAGGAAAATATCCAATTGCTAGCACATACAACATATTGAAAACCCAAGAGAGAAAGCGATGTAACCGTTAGAAGAATATATTCAAATCACAGAGATTCGGTAGCACAGCTTACTGCGTATGTGATTTAGATTGATACTCGATACGTGAATTAAAAGTTATCGTAACAAGTAATTATTTTATTTATTGAATAAATATAGATAATAAATAATGATAAATTAATAGTACATAGGAAATAACAAATAATAATATAAGACAATAAATAATTATTATTTGTATTAAATAATGATAAAGTAATAATAAATAAATAAATAAATAATATATACTATTTAATAATAAAGTAGAAATATTAAGCATTAACAAAAATAAAAATACAAAAATAATTATACATAAATATATATAAATATATAAATATTTTATTAACAGTTTTATTTATATAGATAATCTGCAGTTTACTATAGTAAACTATATTTTACTTGTTCTAATACATAAACCAATAAGGTGTGATAAACTGCAGTTTAAGTATTTGTAAACTGCAGTTTACAGTTGGGCTCTACAAAAATTAGTAAAAGTTGTAAACTACAATTTAACTTTATATAAACTGCAGTTTAGAGTCAGGTGGTGTAAACTGTCTAAAGAGGTGGTGTATCAAAGTAAATTCCCTTAAATAAATCATTCTCTCTAGAACACGAGTTTTAAACATCTAATTTAATAAGAGGTTCTCTCTCTCTAGGGTAGGTTAGTGTAAAAAGGGTGGTTTTGTGAAAAGTGGCTTAAGACCTTAGATCTTGTAGTTAATGTTTGGGATCAAGAAGGTCTTAAAATGTAAATTATGTTTTATTTTTTGGCTAATTTGGCTAGATTAGTGGTAATAGTGTCTTTTTATATTGTATTGTTTAAATAAAGAATCTGTCAACAACTTTAATGAACATGCAAGTTTCACACATGTTTTTGAACGCCAATAACTTTTTATACGAAACAATTTTTTTTTAATTACACCATAATAAAAATATTTTTTATCTTTAATATGAGTACCATATTTTTATATTTATATAGATAAAAAAATTACATATGGCATGATATGAAGCCTACTGGAATGCAGGTTTAAAATACCATACGAAGAACATATACTGGAATACAGGTTTATAACACCATGCGAAGAACATACGAAGAACACATACTGGACTACAAATTTATAACACCATGAATGCAACTCGACTGGGGTTTAAAACACCATGAATGCAGGTTTAAAACACCAATCGAAGAACACATACTGGACTGCAGGTTTAAAACACCATACATAATGTGCAATGCAATCATTCCAGATGTTAAAACACCATGACTGTATTACGATTTAAGTTGTTGTGTTTTTGGAATCTGAATAGTGTTTTATACTTCCAAAATAATCAAAATCATTCTAGATGTTAAAACACAATGACTGTATTGGATTCAAGCTGTGGTGTTTTCTGGAATTCGTATGATGTTTTATACCTACGAATTAACAAAAATGTTGATAAGAATTTTATGGATTAAACAATACTTGATACCAGAGAATTCGAATAACAGAAAGATACAAAATATATATTATTTCCTAAAATCTCTCAAAACAGTTATGGAAAGAGTTTGTTAATTAAAATGATTGGTATTGAAATTACTCTATTACCCTTAATCTATAGTTTTAATTAAAGACACATGTCCTCACCATATTATTTCTTACACTTCTCACACACATGCCACTCTTTACAGGTCTTTAATATATATAATATACACTAGTTGATGCCCTGCCCGCGTTGCGAGGCGTAGGCAGAATATTTCTCAACCAATTAAAACAAACACCATCATAGTTTTGCTAGAAAAAAAACTAAAACGATGGCAAGACTTTAATTTTGTGCTTGGGGCAAAAGTGTAATTTGTCAGGACCAATGAGCGAGTGTTAGACAGCCGGTTAACACAAAAAAAAAAAATTAAACTCGAGTCAACCAATTAAAATAAAACACTTTTATAGTTTTGTTAAAAAAAACTAAACGCTGACAAGGTGACGTGTCACCGTTTCGCGCCATCTGGCAACCCTACACTTGTGACCAGGCTGACCTAGCCTAGCTAGGCACCTCAGGCGCCACGCGAGAGGGAACCCAGATCCCCGCGTGACGCGCGAGGGAGGTCAAAAAATGGTATAAAAGGAGCGGCCTGGGCTGAAATCGTCGGTCACTTTCGATCCTCTGAATCGATCGTATACTCTCTGAATCTCTGTTTCTTCGTGCAACACACCCAAAAACCCTAAACCCCTAAACCTGCGAAGCGCTGCCCACTGTAAGTAACTTAACCCCCGATCACTAATTCACTATCCTACCCAATCGATCTAGAATCGCCAACGCATGTCTAGGCTCTGCCCGACTACGTTCGTTGGAGTTCTGTCGAGTGTTGTATGGTTAAAGTGACTTGGGTTAACGTACTAACACATGTGCATTGTATGTTTTAATAGAAATCCCAGGAAGTAATCAAGAACCATCACCAGGAACTCCGTAGGAATACTTAAAGTGTTCAAGGCGAGTACATTCTCTTTTTGTAAATCTTTTTGTGAGTCAAAATGTGTTACCAAAACCTCAAATATTTTTATTATGCTTAACAGTAATTCAGTATATGTTTTCTACAATTACTGCCGGTATGTTGGGGTTTTGTATAATTTGCTAGTCCAAGTCACGGGAAGGTGACAGGAACCGTTACTGTTGGGTGACAGGGCCCAAAATAATATGACCCACAAGTCAGGATTGACAGTACTGATTGAGTAATTATGTAGATATAAACATTGTAAATGCGGATGCTCCTCAATAACTGTAAAGTATAATCATTTGTTTTGATAAAAATTGAGATGGATTCGCCTGTATTTCTTGCTGATAAAATGTTTTTAAAACGCGTTTCAGGTAACTTAATGTGAAGCTAACAGAAGCCAGCTGGAGAGCATTGAAGGCTTAGAAAAGTGGCTATAAAAGTTACCTAACTAAAAATGAGTTTCTGTTTTCCATAAATTAGGGTCTGTCCCTAAAAATATGTATTGTAATGGAAACATGAGTTTTACCCTATTTGTTTAATATAAAAGTTTGGTGTTTTGAAACTCTGATATTTATTTTCTAACTACTATCCTGATGTCGTAGTTCCGCTGCCAAATTAATAAACACCGGTACCACCAGCTCTGTGTCTCGCGGCCCCCGCTCTCGGGGTGGGGTCGGGGGTTGCGACAGAAGGTGGTATCAGAGCTATGCCACTGATTTAAGCCATTTAGGTGTTCTTTTGAAATACCTAAATTTTAAACGAATGTGTTAGAAAATATCCGTGACTTTACATGTATATATTATTTGGCATTATTTTACTAACTTCTTTAGTTTATAGAGTGAGTGATCAGGGTACTTCTGACGCTTACCGTCACCTACCTCATTCTCTGATGGATGAAGGAACATCCTAGCCAACCACAGACTACACCGCTGATTCCGAAGATGTTTTTGTTTTCAAAGCCAAATCTATAGGACCTTTTCCCCCTAAAAAGAGAAATTGGTTTAGTAGAGCCAAAGTAGAGAAAAGGAAAAGATTGAGACAAGCTCAACAACGAGCCATAGCAGCTAGAACTGGGAGAAACACCCGAAACCCAGAAATTAGACCTTTGTGGGAGGAAGAATTGGATAGGCAACTAGCAAATTTTCACATGTTTGGAAATACAGAAGGAGAACCTAATTTCAATCAAGTAGCAAATCCAGAACCCCCGTTGCTTCCCTTATTTCCTAACCAACCCATAAACCTAGAGCAGAACAATGAAAATCAATTTCCAATACCAGCCTTTGACCCCAATGAGATACCTAGAATTCCAGCCCCAAACCCTTTAGATCCATGGTGGACTAATAACTGAGCAATTCAGAACCTGCTAGAAAACCCAATCCCATATGAAGAACCAGTTCCACCTTACCCTAAACCAGTGCCAGCCCCCATGCTACCCAGGGAACATGTGGAAGAACTCCGCCAACTTGGAGATGAATTGGTGGAGGAAGGAAACTGAATTCGCCACATCGAAGAGAAGCTCGTCTGGAAGTATGACGAGCGAGAAATGCAGTTTTAATGAAGCCATAGCTTAATATATAATATATGTGTGTGTATTTTGTAACGTTAAAAAAAGTAATATCACTTATATAAGTATATCGATGCATAGGCTAGTAATATTTGAATTCCAGTTATGCTTGTACTAGATGAATATGTATGAAAAAAAGTAAAAGTCGCAATGCTCGACGATTTTGGTTCAGTGTGTTGGTATAATTGTTATTTAATTTATTCTGTGATATTAATACCTGCTAAATGTTTATAATTCAGATGTCAGACAAAGTAAATCAGGAAACCCAGAATAACGATAATAACGGGAATCAAATGAATAAAAGTGCTATCGAACACATAGTGGCCCAAGGAATCATTGATGCTATGCCCTATATTATCGACACCATTAAAAAGACAGGAAGTAATGATTCCATAAACGGAAATAAACGTTTACCCCTGAAGCAAATCACAGCGTGAATGGAAATCCCGAACTGTTAATCCAAGCTCCAATTCCAAAAAGAAGAAGAACCATCTCATATGGTTGTTCTTATAAAGAATTCTTATCATGCAAACCGAAAGAATTCTCAGGTAATTAAGGAGCTATTTCAGCCTTGCGCCGGATGGAAAATACGAAACGTTACAACGTGCCTTGCACATAATGACGTATTTGTCATTTCACTATATAGGGACTATTTTGTACAAAAATATATCTATTCTTACTAATATAGTAAAGAATTTTCACTCTGTGTATCATTCATACAAAAGCCTTCCGTATATTCTTGGAATATGGCATTCAATCCTATTGATTTTTTTAATCTTTTGTGCACGTGGCAATTAAAGAGTTATCAGGGTATTTTTGTAACTGGGTCTGCCTAACGCATTTTAACAACCATATCGATCCTTAATAAATATTTTTACCTATTTCAAAACCCCAAATCTCAATCAATTCAACTTTGGTCTCCAAGCATCCACCACGGTTACTTCCTCTATAGATTGTGAGTCTTTTTTGATCTTATTTCATGTTATTAATTCCATTTATCTCACGATTCCATCTTAAGTTCTCTGATTTTTGCGTGTTTAGATGCTTGATCTAAGCTGGTGGATTGGACGAAGATTAGGGTTACAGATCTACCTTGCTAAAAACACAAAGGACTCTATTGTTCCTTTCAAACCCTGAGAAATATTCTATTACAATCCAAAGCGGATGGAAAATTACATGAATAACCTAAAGGAAAAGCATGGCTATGCCTGATGTTACAAGATGAAGAAAAAATGATTCTTGTCAATTGCATGCCTTATGTTACACATGTGTTTAGAAAGCTGAAGATATAACTGCTAGCACTTACACATTTGCTATAGAAATATCACCAAAAGAATTTCCATAAGATTTACCACATCAATCAGTGGCACATCAAGGGGTAACAGTACCTTCAAGGCCAGATTCACCTCCACCCACTGAAGTACAAGAATTTTCTCAACTTCTCCCTAACCCAAAGATTTTGAGATGGAAAGCAAGGAAAGAGTCTAATGATGTGGAAATCTTCAGAGTAAATGACTTTGTTTCCCAAGTGGATGGGTATGGTGTTCAAAGGCTAAGTTTCAATGACATAAAAGTCATTGATGATCTAGAACTTGAAGACGGTGTCCAAGAATTGAATCTGGAACTTGGCATTAAAGGCGTTATCATCTAAAGGCTTCTTCACATTAGTAAATAAGAGAATAAAAGACAAGCATTAATAAGTGTCATTTTGGCTCAGCAGATCTAGGAAAAGATTATAGGGTTATGTAAGATATGCCGATGATGAAAGCCAAAACCCAAAGAAACCATCTTCCTTGCCTGATTGAACAAGGTTAAAGTACAATTCAAAGTACCAGAAGTTCCCCCTTGAAAGCCTTACTAACAACCAACCAAAACAGACATAACTACTGAGTCAAAGTGCTAGAACACAAAGTGCTAGAAGACAAAGTACAAGGTGTTGAAAAGACAAAGTAATGGTTAAAAAGTAAACAACTAAGTTAACAAGTCAAAACAATTCTCTCCTCTTATAAATGAAGCAATACTCAATGTAAAAACTTAACTCTTACAACTAAATATCCACTGATCACAAAATCTAGAGAGAGAAAAGTATAAGAAGTAAGAGAGAGAGGAAGAGAGAGAAAGAAAGTACACCTGGTGAGAAAGAGTGTAAAGGTACTTTTGATTATGCTAAAATCATTATGAATATTTTAATCATTTGACAATCATCTTCCTAAATCCAGTTATGTATTGGTTGATGTGTTTATTATTACATGTTTTGATTAATTTCTAAATTTGTTTAAACTGTTTTATAAAAAGCACACACTCTCAGATCCAACAGTTTAAAGTAATAATCCGAGTTGAAAAGTTTTGATTTTGTAACATCCTAAAGTATTAAGGCTTACTCCAGTAAAAACCTAACTAAGAACTAAAAGTATTTTCATCATTTCAAATCTTAGTACCCAACATTGTTACTTTTGAGAAACCACGTCTACTGGCCGCGTAATTAACTCATATCATTAAAAACACCATTTTCCTTTTTCTTTTATAATCTAACTAACTTTTTTTTTACAAGTTAACTAAATAAAATTTAAAATGGTGAAAAAAGTTAAATATTCTAAAAGATATGTACGTAACGACGTATTTTTTTATCTATGTTTCGCTTTGTGAAACCGATACGAACTCACATCGTATTTTTTATCTACATTTCACTGTGTTAAACCAAGCCAAACTGGCGCATTTTTTACATCTATGTTTCAATGTGTGAAATCGAGTTGAACAAGCGATGTTTCTTTATCCATGTTTTGTGTTTTGTTATGTGAAAGGTTATATATTGTAAATGATTTCGGTCACATCATTTCATATATTTTTATCTACATTTTCGTTGTGTAAAACCGAGCAAACTTACAATGTATTTTTTACTATGTTTTGTTGTGTGAGAAGTTATAGGTTTTAAAAGATTTTATCTACGTCACGACACATTAAGAAAAGTCTAGTTAAATAAGAAAAGTAAAAAGAAAATTATGTTTTAAATTATAGCAGTTAATTAGGTAATAAGTCCACATGGTTTTTCTAAAATAACAAGATTATGTATTTAGATGTGAAATAACAAAATTAATCTCAGTTCTTAGTTAGAATTTAACCGTTGGTATCCAAACTTGTTACTTTTTAAATAGTACAAGCCACAAATTTCATATATTTACTCTTTGAAAAATGACCCAAATTTATGTTTCACTATAGATTTATAGCCATCAAAATAGGTTCAGCTATTCAATAATAAAAAAATAGATAAACATGGCTATTTAGAAAACAACCGAACCCTAAATCTATTAATTATGAACGGCATCTTCACTACAGAAGGACGAAGGGGCCAACTAGTTGATGTTTATATCCATAAAAAGTCAAAAGAACATTACTTTGTATAGCATAGCATATTAGCATGAATAACTAAAAGGAAAATCACAAGAATAGTCTGACTTTTCTACTTTTCACAAATAGTCATCGAAAGTCTTTCCATGAGCTTCCACACTAAAAACGAGGCGGACATAGCCTTTTTCAAAGCCGTTTAAGTGAACGTGAATCCGAAGTTGAAACGTGTAAAAAGTGGATCGAAGCGGCTATAAGCCATTTTAGCCTTCTTTAGAGAGGCTTAAGCCTTTTTTTTCCACTACGATTTTCAAACGGGTATGGTTGCAAAGAATACTCGGGGAGTAATTGTCCTAGGTAAAGAATACTCAGAGCCTCGACAGCCTAACTTGTAGCGAGTACTCGAGGAGTACTCGGAGCATAGGCGGGACTTTTACAACCATGCAAACGGGTATAACTTTTTTAGACGGTAATTTTTTAATATCGTATGACAAATTTATACCCATTTGAAAATCATGGTTAGAAAGGAACAAGGGTAAGGACGTAAGGTGTCAAGTGACTCCATTGATTTTTGAAATTCATATAAAGTTTATAGTAACAAATTGATTGACCCAATCTTTTTGAAAAGTGATGAGATTGTGTGAAATCATAGACTTAACACATGTTTAAATTACATGGGGCCCTTGTTTTAACACACCTTTTATCTTTTTTGGATTTTTACACCGGTAAACTGCAGTTTACTATTATAATCTAAACTACATGATAACTTTATTGAGAACATGCGAATTTTTAAAGTAAACTTTAGTTTACACTCTCTGCAAACTGCAATTTACTCTCTTTTTTCTGCTAATTTGTTTATTTTTTATGTTTGTTTACTAATTAATTAATTATAATTATTTTACAAATAATAATAAAAATAACAAGAATAAAAATGACCAAACTACTTAATAATCACTGTAAATTTTATATTTTTTTGTAAAAATTTATATTTATTTATGATAATGTTTTTCTATAGAAAAACATAAAATAGTTTTTTAATCAGTAAATATAATGACGCGCTTTAATATTTATTATTTAGATTTACAAACACAACGCGCTTTAATATTTATTATTTAGATTTACAAACACAAAGATAAAAATAATGGTTAAACAACACCATAAACATATCGCTGATTTCTCCATCTATCTGTATCCCGATTTCTCTTTGTTTATTTTTGTCACTGTTTCATTAGCAAGGAAAATATCCAATTGCTAGCACATACAACATATTGAAAACCCAAGAGAGAAAGCGATGTAACCAGTTAGAAGAATATATTCAAATCACAGAGATTCGGTAGCACAGCTTACTGCGTATGTGATTTAGATTGATACTCGATACGTGAATTAAAAGTTATCGTAACAAGAAATTATTTTATTTATTGAATAAATAATAAATAATGATAAATTAATAGTACATAGGAAATAACAAATAATAATATAAGACAATAAATAATTATTATTTGTATTAAATAATGATAAAGTAATAATAAATAAATAAATAAATAAATAATATATACTATTTAATAATAAAGTAGAAATATTAAGCATTAATAAAAAATAATAACATGTATAATTAACTTAAATAATAAAAATAAAAATACAAAAATAATTATACATAAATATGTATATATATATAAATATTTTATTAACAGTTTTATTTATATAGATAATCTGCAGTTTACTATAGTAAACTATATTTTACTTGTTCTAATACATAAACCAATAAGGTGTGATAAACTGCAGTGTAAGTATTTGTAAACTGCATTTTACAGTTGGGCTCTACAAAAATTAGTAAAAAGTTGTAAACTACAATTTAACTTTATATAAACTGCAGTTTAGAGTCAGGTGGTGTAAACTGTCTAAAGAGGTGGTGCATCAAACTAAATTCCTTAAATAAATCATTCTCTCTAGAACACGAGTTTTAAACATCTAATTTAATAAGAGGTTCTCTCTCTCTCTAGGGTAGGTTAGTGTAAAAAGGGTGGTTTTGTGAAAAGTGACTTAAGTCCTTAGATCCTGTAGTTAATGTTTGGGATCAAGAAGGGCTTAAAATGTAAATTATGTTTTATTTTTTGGCTAATTTAGCTAGATTAGTGGTAATAGTCTCTTTTTATATTGTATTGTCTAAATAAAGAATCTGTCAACAACTTTAATGAACATGCAAGTTCCACCCATGTTTTTGAACGCCAATAACTTTTTATACGGAACATTCTTTTTAATTACACCATAATAAAAATCTTTTTTATCTTTAATATGAGTACCATATTTTTATATTTATATAGATAAAAAATTACATATGGCATGATATGAAGCCTACTGGAATGCAGGTTTAAAATACCATACGAAGAACATATACTGGAATACAGGTTTATAACACCATGCGAAGAACATACGAAGAACACATACTGTACTACAAATTTATAACACCATCAATGCAACTCGACTGCGGGTTTAAAACACCATGAATGCAGGTTTAAAACACCAATCGAAGAACACATACTGGACTGCAGGTTTAAAACACCATACATAATGTGCAATGCAATCATTCCAGATGTTAAAACACCATGACTGTATTACGATTTAAGTTGTTGTGTTTTTGGATGACTGTATTACGATTTAAGTTGTTGTGTTTTTGGATGACTGTATTACGATTTAAGTTGTTGTGTTTTTGGAATCTGAATAGTGTTTTATACTTTCTAAATAATCAAAATCATTCTAGATGTTAAAACACTATGACTGTATTAGATTCAAGCTGTGGTGTTTTCTGGAATTCGTATGGTGTTTTATACCTATGAATTAACAAAAATGTTAATACGAATTTTATGGATTAAACAATACTTAATACGAATTTTATAGATATAAACATTGTAAATGCAGATGCTTCTCAATAACTGTAAAGTATAATCACTTGTTTTGATAAAAATTGAGATGGATTCGCCAGTATTTCTTGCTGATAAAATGTTTTTAAAACGCGTTTCAGGTAACTTAATGTGAAGCTAACAGAAGTCAGCTGGAGAGCACTGAAGGCTTAGAAAAGTGTCTACAAAAGTTACCTAAATAAAAATGAATTTATGTTTTCCATAAATTAGGGTTTGTCCCTAAAAATATGTATTGTAATGGAAACATAGGTTTTACCCCATTTGTTTAATATAAAAGTTTGGTGTTTTGAAACTCTGATATTTATTTTCTAACTACGATCCTGATGTCGTAGTTCCGCTGCCAAATTAATAAACACCGGTACCACCAGCTCTGTGTCTCGCAGCCCCCGCTCCCGGGGTGGGGTCGAGGGTTGCGACAGAAGGTGGTATCAGAGCTATGCCACTGGTTTAAGCCATTTAGGTGTTCTTTTGAAATACCTAAATTTTAAACGAATGTGTTAGAAAATATCCGCGACTTTACATGTATATATTATTTTGTATTATTTTACTAACTTCTTTAGTTTATAGAATGAGTGATTAGGGTACTTCTGACGCTTACCGTCACCTACCTCATTCTCTGATGGATGAAGGAACATCCCAGCCAACCACAGACTACACCGCTGATTCCGAAGATGTTTTTGTTTTCAAAGCCAAATCTGTAGGACCTTTTCCCCCTAAAATGAGAAATTGGTTTAGTAGAGCCAAAGTAGAGAAAAGGAAAAGATTGAGACAAGCTCAACAACGAGCCATAGCAGCTAGAACTGAGAGAAACACCCGATACCCAGAAATTAGACCCTTGTGGGAGGAAGAATTGGATAGGCAGCTAGCAAATTTTCACATGTTTGGAAATGCAGAAGGAGAACCTAATTTCAATCAAGTAGCAAATCCAGAACCCCTGTTGCTTCCCTTATTTCCTAACCAACCCATAAACCTAGAGCATAACCAGGTAAATCAATTTCCAATACCAGCCTTTGACCCCAATGAGATACCTAGAATTCCAGCCCCAAACCCTTTAGATCCATGGTGGGCTAATGACTGGGCAATTCAGAACCTACTAGAAAACCTGTAACATCCGTCAAAAACCGGGTTATCCAAACCCGCTTCGTTTATTAAACCGAATAATCAGTTATAAAAATTCGTTGCGTATATATTGTTTATTTTAATATTAAACGATACATAATTAATAAACATTTTAGAACTTAAAAACTATAATTTGTAATAAATAATGAATAAAAAAATATAAGGAGACGCCGGGTTTCGAACCCGGGTCACCCGCCTCCATCACACACACATAAACCGTTCGGCTGCCAAGCCTCATTCGGTTTATTTCAGGATCCATTAATATATGTATACGCATTTCAATTAAGGGAAGTCTCAAAAAGAAAACCGCCCAAAGATTTAGCGGTTACGATTTCAAAAGAAAGTAGAACGCGCATCAGTTACTGAATCATGTTTAATTCGATTTCAGTTATCAGTTATACCCTGAATCTAAGAAAATCAGTATTTCATAACCGAAAACATTTAAGAAAAAATGAATGCAATCGAAAACATTAAAAGATGAAACCGATTACAAATCATTTGATCTGCAAATACTGAAACATCTCGAGCTTTCTGTTCAAACACACTACTGCCGGAATTGCTTGGTAGTCACCAGAAAATCTCACCGGAAAAACCGAAATCATGGTGGATCACATCACCTATAAATACAGGGCTAAACTCCTCAATCCAACCTATTCAATCTCTCAAACTCTCTCTTAAACTCTCGCTAAAACACTCTGTAGTAGTCGCCGCAAGTCGCCGGGATTTATCTGTATTCGCCGGAATTATCTGCTAGTCGCCGGAAAACCGAATCCATTTTATCCCTTCTGCTTACTCTAAAAAGGACATCTAGAGCTCGGACAGAAGTCACCCACACGCACCTCAAATTTCCTGAAGATCCTCTGCCGCCAGTTACACGTCGTCGGAATAACCTGCTGTCATCGGAATCTCGCCGGAGAAACAGGGGATCCCTGTTCGGTATATCTTTCACCTAATCTTTTTCATTTTTATTAATCCCGTGTATAGATTATTTAAAATTTACTAAAGGAATTGATTAATGAATCGAAACAGTCGGGTGGAGAGTTCTGGGTTGTTTTAACGAAGAAGATGAAGTTAAGGTTGTGTATATATTTAATATAAATCAGGTTATAACTCGGGTTAGACACACAGTCCAGCGGTGGACTGTGTGCATTTGAAACATAGAGATACCGAGTTCGAGTCTGTCCTTGTTCCGATTCGTCACAATATTCAAACCCTTTTTATAAAACCCAAATACGGAACTTTTTAGTTAGTATATAAGATTAATAAAAACAAGTATTTTAACCAGGTTAGACACACAGTCCAGCGGTGGACTGTGTGCGATTATAAAGCATACGTCCAGGGTTCGAGTTCTGTTTGTGTTCCGATCCACTGAAATAATATACCCTTTTTATATAAAAGCCAAATCCTGAAACATGTAATAAGTGTATAAGTATAATAAAAACCGGAATAATAACCAGGTTAGACACACAGTCCAGTGGTAGACTGTGTGCAAAAACATTAAGCACGTCGCGGGTTCGAGTCCAGGCTCCCGCACCGGTTCTGGCAATTATCAAGTTTTTAATTAAGGACAAAAATGAATTAATCTAATTTGTATATATATATAATTAAAAACAGAAATATTTTGGGTTAGACACGTAGCTCAGTTGGTAGAGCTGCGTGCACGTATACGAGAGGTCACGAGTTCGAACCTCACTCAGCGCATATAATAAACACGGTCCGACCGGTCAAACGGTCAACGGTCAACTGGTCAAAAAGTCAAAATTTTTATTTCTTTTAATTATTTATTTTATTTAAAAATCAATTAAAAATACTTAAAAATAATACTTTTAAAGTTAGAAAACTTCCTTGAACTCACAAAAATAAACCTAACAATCCCATTAAGAACACTAATTGAAAATATTAATCGCAAATAAAAGTTTATTTATTTATCGAACTATTATGTTATTATTTAGCTTAGTTCCATTGCCGATTAAATCCGAATTCGTGCGCATTCATCATCAATCCAAGAAACGCACCCACTGTGAGTGAATCTCTACAAATTCCCCGTTTTAATCACATCTTGGGGTGTATCATGCTTCTTATTATTTATTACAGTTAAACACTTGTGCATCCATCATATCCATGATCAAATGTGTATTCAATATGTATCAACTGTTTGTGTGTTTAACGTTTAGATTAAATTTATCATTTTCAGTACATACATCATCATAGGCCGCCGTTCCCCATTACCTATGAGCGTGAACCGTTCCCCATTACCTATGAGCGTGAACGAGGCGTTGCCAACATACGATCGGCTCCGTTTGATTGAGCCTTGATCGCACATACATCATCATAGGCCGTCCGTTCCCCGTTACCTATGAGCGGAACGTGACGTTGCCAACATATACATTATCATTCATGTTATATACTCATGCAAGGTGGTTTGTTACTGTTTGTTATTGTATGTTTATTTACGTTTGTCACATATGATTATTGCACAATTTTCCATATTAAATACACCAAGAAATCAATAATAAATGTTTTCTAACAAGGTTCACTCGCCAACTTTTTGTTGACCCAAAAACCATTTTTACACATGATACAGGTGGACAGGATAGGCTCTAAGGGTCTAATAACCTATCCTATATCCCTATAGTCATGACTCTGATACCAATCTGTCACACCCCGACCCGCAGCGGAAAAGGTGACCGGGGCATGATTGGGTTATCATCAAAGCTCATGACATTTATTATACGTTTCATATTCATTAAATACAATTTAATAGGAAATTTACAACTAAATGTTACAACATGTTCTAACTATCAATCTAAGCTTCTTTGTTCTCTTCTAAGGCATTTCCTATGTTTTCCTTGCTTCAACCTGTTCACCTGTATCATGTGTGAAAAGGTTTTGGATCAACATAAAGTTGGCGAGTGAATCCTATGGAAAACATTTGAACAAGTTTATTTAATTGATTATGAAATAAGTGCACAACCAAACATGAGTAAAAATAGATGTAAACTTATTCAACAATCATTAGATATTAAATAAAGTACACATGAACAATAATGGAACATTTAGAGGCACGCGTTGCTCTACTCGTCTCTCACGAGGAACTGATGGGCCTAATGAATGAATTGCATAAACATGATAATATGAATGACACAACTACAAACAATATAAACTCAATGATACACACATGAACAATAATGGATTGGTTTTGAGGCACGCGTTGTTCAACTCATCTCCCACGAGGAACTGATGGGCTTAATGAATGAATTTCATTATAATTTGACAAAATGAAATAAGTAATCACAACAATATAAACAATCTAAGTTTAGGTCACGATATGGTACAGAACAAATTTAAATAAACGAGTTAATTATTTGAGACACATGACACACCCCAAAACGTGTAATTAAAAAGGGGAGTTGTAAGATTCACTCACAGTGGGTGCGTTCGGTTGATGATGTTGAATGCACGCGAAGTGGTTTTAACCACGAGTGAGATTAACCTAGATAAATCGCATTATGGTTTGGTAAGTAAACGGATTTTATTAATCCATTTTAGTAGGATTGTTGGATGTGTTTTTGTGAGTTTAAGGCTATTTTCTAACCTTAAAAATGTTATTTTTAAGTATTTTAATTGATTTTTAATTAAAATAAATAAATAAAAATAATAAAAAATTTGACTTTTTGACCGTTGACTTTGACTTTGACTGAAACAGTGATTGTTGACCGGTTCGAATGCGAGCATAAGTGCGCTGAGTGAGGCTCGAACCCGAGACCTCCCGTACGCGTGCACGCAGCTCTACCAACTGAGCTACGTGTCTAACCCGTCATATATCTGTTTTTAATTATATTTATACATTAATTAGTTTAAACCGAAAATCATTTATTTTTAAAAACGATTTAATTGAATCGGACCGGTGCGCTCCACAGGTCTCGAACCCGGGACCTGTGGGTTGCGTAACACACAGTCCACCGCTGGACTGTGTGTTTAACATGTTATATAGTCCAATTTTTATTATATTTAAATGCAAACTAAGTGTTTTTATTTCTGACTCATTTAAAAAGGTAGATAATTGTCCGGGTCGATGCAGAAGACCGGACTCGAACTCGTGCGCTGTGATTAAACATACACACAGTCCACCACTGGACTGTGTGTCCAACTTGGTTATTATTCCGATTATTAATATACTTAACATATACCAGTGGCGACTCCGGTTCGATTAACAAAACAAAAAGGCATTTTATTAAGGCAGCGTGTGTGGAGCAAGATTCGAACTCGAGACCTTTATGTGTTTAATGTGCACACAGTCCACCGCTGGACTGTGTGTCTAACCCGAGTTATAACTTGATTTTGATTATATTTATATGTTACAGATACATCGTCTTCTTCGTCAGTTTTTAACCAGGAACGATGACGATCTGGTTCGAAGTTTTAATCAGGTTTCTTTAGCGATTTTAGGTTAATTACAGATGAGATATAAGTAAAAAGAAAGGAAATTAGGCGTGAAGTATACCGACTGGCTTCCTCTATTTTCCGGCAGAACTCCGGCGACAGCAATCACTTCCGGCGACGAGTGTCTTGCAGCAGAGAGTCTTCAGAAAGCTTCAAAGTATGTGGGTGACTTCGGTATAAGTTCAGAGGGTTTAGTAAGGCTTAGAAGTTAAGAACTCGGTTTTCCGACGATGAGCAGAAAATATTCCGGCGAGTGAGTTTCCGCCGAGAAAGGGTGCGGTTTTGAGCGAAAAGGTTTGCAGAGGTTCGAGGGGGTATTTATAGGGCAAGTAGTCGATGGATTTGGTCCGATTTCCAGCTTGATTCGTCGGTTTGAATTTCTCCGGCGGTTATAATTTGTGTCGCGGACTCAGACGTCGGTTATAACCGATGCCCTAGTAATAGTTTACGTTATAACTGAAGATGTCGTTAAAAACTCGCGAGATTGCCGGGATTTCCGACGACTGAACTTTGGGCGCCGGTTTTGAATTCGGAAAGTCATGATATGAATTAAATGATCCCAACATTTAACAAATAGCATCCGTGGCGCAGTGGTTCAAGTGTTGTGTGTTAAGTTTGTTGCTGGACCGGTTACTGACCCGGGTTCGAAACCCGGCAGAACCAAACTATTTTTATTTTCTTATTTTTGACAGATTTTCAAAAACTAATTATATAATCCCATATAATAATTGATTATGTATCGTTTAAAATTATTTTAGGCATTTAATTCACAACGAAATTTTTAACTGAATGTTCGGTTAATAAACGGAGCGGGTTTTGTAAAATCCGTTTTTGACGGATGTTACAATGTCGTTCTTACATTTCAATTGACTACTTTTGAGTGTGGAGGTGTAGCACTTGGTGTAAGTGTTACACATAAGGTTGTTGACGCATCGACATTATGTACATTCCTAAATGAATGGGCTGCTATAAACCGAGAAGAAAATGAGTTGAAATTCACAGGGCCCGGTTTTATCACATCCTCGTTGTTTCCTGGTTGTGGTCTTCCTCCCATTCCAACAGCGATTATTACCGATGACGATACATTAAGCAAATATACAAGAAAGAAACTTTCATTCAATGAGAGTGCAATATTCAAAATGAAAGCAAAGGCCATCACGAGTGTACGGTTGTCAAAGGTACAATTGGTATCAGGGATCATTTGTAAGGCTCTCATTGGTGTTGATCGTGTGACACATGGTTACCGAAGAGAGAACGTAGTCGGCCAAATGATAAATCTTAGGGAAAGATTGGCTTCACCAATACCCAAAGATTCTTGTGGGAATCTTTGGGCGATTTTTGGCATGAGACCTACGAATCTTGAAACAACTGAAGAATTGGCAAATCATATACATGATTCTATCAAGAATGTTGTGGATGACTACTCAAAGGTACACCACGATAGCGAAGAAGGCCAAACAATGGTTTTGAAGTCTTTCTTAAAAGCGAAAAACCCTAATCTTGAATCAATGAATTTGATTCCAATAACTAGTTGGTGTAAGTTTCCCTTTTACGAAGTTGACTTTGGTTTCGGAAAGCCCATACAGCTGGTTCCTTGGAATGCGCCTGTAAAAAAAATTGTACTTTTGATGGATGGTCCGGGAGGTAATGGAGTGGAAGCATACATCTCTCTAGAAGTTAAAGATGCCCCTTACTTTGAAGCAGCACTAGATGTCCATGATTTTGATGCCTAAAATCTATTTGTGTTGCATATTTATCATCGTCTTCGTCGAGTTCTTGCTGGATCCTAATGTTGTGATATGTTGTGCTTGTGTGGTTTACGTTTTCTTAGTGTAATAACGAGCATAACGTCACATAGTTTGTTACCTATATATTACAAGTTAAAATAAATCTATTATTATGATACTCATGTTTAGAAATTGAATAGTAAGACATGTCCATTGGCTTAAAGAGAGTATGTTTTTAATAAATAACTAATACATATATAAATGTGGATTTTACTAACTATGTATAAAAATGTGGTTAGAAAATTCAATACAATATGAAATGTGTCCACATTTATGTTAAACGTGTCCATAAAATGAAACGCTTCTGGGTTATGTACACAACGCTTTGAATCTTTGATTCATATGGAAGGCTCGCAACGACTTGGTTTTCAACAAGCTTCGTCCTTCAATTGACATCACGATGGAGAACATTATAGCACAATTATTTCCGCGGGTCAAAAGCAGAACAATACATCATTCGTGAATTGGCAGATTTGAAGGTGTTCTCCTGGGAGCTCTTAGATATACTTAGTTTGTTTTGAATCATTTTGTTATTTTCATTCCATGTATCAATTTAAAATGCCAAAGTGGCAGGTAAACGGACAACAAGCTGCGCCGCAACCCCCTTTTGAATTGCAAAACCGATCCTACTAAAGACGAAACGACCCTTAAAAAGTTGAGAGATTACTATTCACAACCCGTTTAATTTGTATATTTTGTTTCCCTTGTTTTTGTTCCTTTGTGTTTGTGTACTCTTGGCAGACTTGACACATGTTTGATAGACCCCAATCTTTTTTGAAAAGTGATTATATTGTGTGAGTTCACAAACTTGACACATGTTTGAATCAATCATTCGCTCTAGAACACAATTTAAATTTCAAATCTAATAGGAGGCTGTCTAATATATCTAATCACGGTTGTTATAAGATCAATTGAAGCAAGTCTATCATCAAATTCATCAATCAAAACCAAGCTTACAATACATTGCAGTGCTTGCACCATCATGGACCCCATGAATTTTTATTTTTCTTTAGTATGTATGTGATATTATCTTGAGCGATCCCAAATAAGTTTTGACACCGCACCCCATAAAATGCTCGCAACTAATGAGAAAAGAAAGAAGAAGATGAAGTGCGGGGAATTTTCCGGTCAACAACGACATGCTCGCTGCAACCAACTATAAAAGGTAAACCTCATAGAATAGAAACCAAGTTTCCATACTGTTTCAATTAAATCATTCAATTCTCAAACTTATTTTTAACCCAGTTATGTTACTCAAGTTTTAAGAGATATGCTAATCCTAGTTTTTTTTTTTACCTATTTAACATGTTACCATGCTTACTTGGCATTTCAATTTCTTTCTTTTAAATATGTTGACATGAATAATGGATACTAACAATATAACAACTATCTAGAAATTAGAACAAAAGTAATTAAAACCCGAACCTTTCCCACTCCCATCTCATGTTGGAAAATTTGGATAGTGTGAATGAAAATTAATTTCATAAAATTAGTAACGAGACTCTTCAATATATGATTATAAACTCTTGAGTAGAGTTTTTATCATGTCAGTTAATTAGCTTTATTAGAGTTTATGTTTCTAACTTAACGTATAACTTGGTTTCTATTCTATGAAGTTTCCCTTTTATTTATCATCTTCTTCTTCCTTTTCTAGTTGGCTTTGTGCCTAGTTCGAATGAGATGGAAAAATATAAAAAACTACATTATATACTCTTAAAGAGTTCTTAGAGAAGAGGTGATCACTTCAAGACCTATAAATATTTGAAGATCCATATGTTGGGTAACTAAATAGAGTGAGGAACTCTCTACACACTACACCACCTTCGCATCCTTGTTTCTTCCACAAGTTTCAACACTAAAATTTTACCCGATGTAACTTCGGGCGCGTGGCCTTCTCCGGCAGTATAGGCTGCTTTGGTGCGAAATTTGTTTTAAGGGACCCGTGCTGAACACGAATCCTCAGCCACAATGGTCAACAGTTGTTTGTTCTTATTGTAGCAAATTATTGTACAAGAAGACTTGGTTCAAGATCGTTGAAGCCTACGCATCGGATCATACAAGAAGACGTGATTCAAGAGTTCAATGAAGACTAGACAACAGGCCATACAAGAAGACGTCGTTAAAGCTCTTGTTGACGACTTTAGTTTGGATTAATTTATTTACTTATGTTGTATTATAAGTTATTTTCTTTAGTTGACTTTATCTCATACATGTCACACCCCGACCCGCAGCGGAAAAGGTGATCGGGGCATGATTGGGTTATCATCAAAGCTCATGACATTTATTATACGTTTCATATTCATTAATACAATTTAATGGAAATTTACAATCATAATTACATCAATGACCTAAGCATCAGTCTAAGCTTCTTTGTTTTCTTCTAAGGCATTTCCTATGTTTTCCTTGCTTCCTGTTCACCTGTATCATGTGTAAAAGGGTTTTTGGATCAACAAAAAGTTGGCGAGTGAATCCTATGGAAAACATTTGAACAAGTTTATTTAATTGATTATGAAATAAAGTGCACAACCACACATGAGTAAAAATAGATGTAAACTTATTCATAAATCAATTTAATATTAAACAATACACACATGAACAATAATGGATTGATTTTGAGGCACGCGTTGCTCAACTCGTCTACCACGAGGAACTGATGGGCCTAATGAATGAATTGCATAAACATGATAATATGAAAGACATAACTACAAACAATATAAACTCAATAATACATACATGAACAATAATGGATTGGTTTTGAGGCACGCGTTGCTCAACTCGTCTACCACGAGGAGCTGATGGGCTTAATGAATGGATTTCATATAAGTTGACAAAATGAAATACATAATTACAACAATATAAACAATCTAAGTTTAGATCACGATATGGTATGGCACAAGTTTAAATAAACGAGTTAATTATTTTGTAACACATGACACACCCCAAAACGAGTAATTAAAAAGGGGGAGTTGTAAGATTCACTCACAGTGGGTGCGTTCGGTTGATGATGTTGAATGCACGCGAAGTGGTTTTAACCACGAGTGAAATTAACCTAGATAAATAGCATTATGATTCGGTAAGTAAACGGATTTTATTAATCCATTTTAGTAGGATTGTTGGGTGTATTTTTGTGAGTTTAAGGCTATTTTCTAACCTTAAAAATGTTATTTTTAATTATTTTTAATTGATTTTTAATTAAAATAAATAAATAAAATAATAAAAAAATTGATTTTTTTTCTACAGTTGACCGATGACCGTTGACCGTTGACTTTGACTTTGACCGGTTCGTATGCGTGTATATGTGCGCTGAGTGAGGCTCGAACCCGAGACCTCCCGTACGCGTGCACGCGGCTCTACCAACTGAGCTACGTGTCTAACTCAAATTATTTATGTTTTTAATTATATTTATATACTAATTAGATAAATCAGAAAATCCTTTATTTCTTAAAAACGATTTTAATCCGTGACTCGGTGCGCACCACAGGTCTCGAACCCGGGACCTGTGGTTTATGCTAACACACAGTCCACCGCTGGACTGTGTGTCCAACTTGTTAACTTAACTGATTTTTATTATTCTTAAACACAAACTAAGTATTTTCATTTCTGACTTATTTAAAAAGTTTAATAATTATCCGGGCCGGTGCGGTAGCCCGGACTCGAACTCGTGACCTGTATTTAAACATACACACAGTCCACCACTGGACTGTGTGTCTAACTTGGTTATTATTCCGGTTATTAATATACTTAACATATACCAGTGGTGACTCCGGTTCGGTTAACAAAAAAAGGCATTTTTATTAAGGCAGCATGCGTGGGGCAAGATTCGAACTCGAGACGTTAGTGTGTTTATTGTGCACACAGTCCACCGCTGGACTGTGTGTCTAACCCGAGTTATAACTTGATTTTAATTATACTTAAACATTACAGGACTTCGTCTTCTTCGTCGATTTTAACCAGAATCGGAAGTCCGACTGGTTCAATGTTTTAATCGGTTCCTTTAGCGTTTTTTAGTTAATTACAAGTGAGATATGTAAAAAGAAGGGAAGATTTAAGCGTGAGGTATACCGACTGGATTCCTCTGTTTCTCCGGCAGAACTCCGGCGACAGCAACAGACTCCGGCGTCGTGTGTCTTGCAGCAGCGAGTCTTCAGAAAGCTTGAAAAGGATGTGGGTGACTTCGGTATAAGCTCAGAGGGTTCAGTAAGGCTTAGAAGTGGAGGGTTCGGTTTTCCGGCGAGATACAGAAGTTTTCCGGCGAATGGATTTACGTCGGGTAAAGGTGGGGTTTTGAGCGAAAAAGCTTGCAGAGGTTCGAGGGAGTATTTATAAGGCAGGTTATCGATGAACTTGGTCCAATTTCCGACTTGATTCGTCGGTTAGAAAGTCTCCGGCGGTTATAACTTGTGTCGCGAGTTCAGGCGTCGGTTATAAACGATGTAGCGATTAAGTTTTACGTTATAACTGAAGATATCGTAAATTCTTGGCGAGATCGCCGGGATTTCCGACGACTGAAATTTGGGCGCCGGTTTTGAATTCGGAAAGACATGTTATGAATTAAATTATTCTAACATTTAACAAGAAACATCAGTGGCGCAGTGGTTTAAGTGTTAAGTGTTAAGTCTGTTGAACCGTGACCCGGTGACTGACCCGGGTTCGAAACCCGGCAGAAACAATTTGTTTTTATTTTCTTATTTTTAACAGTTTTTCAAAAACTAATTATATATTCCCATATAATAATTAATTATGTATCGTTTAAAATTATTTTGGGCATTAAATTCGCAACGAAATTTTTAACTGATTGTTCGGTTAATAAACGGAGCGGGTTTGGTAAAATCCGTTTTTGACGGATGTTACAGTATCCCCTGCTTTTTAGAAATTTCGTCCCGAAATTTAAATAGTGATATATTTGACTAAAAGAATGATGGTGTTTAGTTTGACAGTTACATGCTTAGAAAAAGTAAAGTTTTAAGTTTTTGTTTGAGGCGGTAACGTTCCTTGTAAGGGTTAAGTACCCTATTACAGGAATCGCTTTTTGTTGCCTACTGTAAAAGTATTGATAAGCAGAATTGATTCGCTAACTATGATATCATGCATAAGAGTTTGGATATGTTTGGAAGGATATGGTTATATCCTAAGGCAAAACTTCTAATACTACAACCTACATGGAACATAAATAAACACAACAGCTAATATTTGAACATAAATAAACACAACAGCTAATATCAGTAAATTATGATTGATTCTATGACTATAGAACATAAATAAACACAACAGCTAATATTTGAACATAAATAAACACAACAGCTAATATCAGTAAGTTATGATTGGTTCTATGACTATAGAACATAAATAAACATAACAGCTAATATTTGAACCCACATTCTGATAGCATATATGTTTGAATGGTGGCAGTTCCTCTCTCGTTTGTTATGATGGAGAGGTTAGTTTATATAGAAATGGATCACAATCCAATTTCTTTAAATAGCAAGATGATATAAATGTAACACAAATTTCAACCAAGGCAATACTAAATCCTACATGGAACTTCTCATAACCGCCTGATAATGCCTCTGATCCTTTGGCAAGAATACTTATATATAGGAAGTACCAGCGGCGTATCCACCATATTCTTGCCAAATTTTCATTGGTTTTATCCACAAGTTATGATTAGTTACCAAGAAACTACTAAATCCTACATAGAACTTCTCATAACCGTCTGACAATGCCTCTGATCCTTTGACAAGAATACTTATATATAGGAAGTACCAGCGGCGTATCCACCATATTCTTGTCAAATTTTCATTAGTTTTATCAGTGAGTTATGATTAGTCCTATGTGACTCTACAACCAATACAACAAACTCATAAATACTGAAAATGAAAAATGTCTGTGCGATCAAGGCTCAATCAAACGGAGCCGATCGTATTGCATGTACTGAAAATGAAAATGTCTGTGCTATCAAGGCTCAATCAAGCGGAGCCGATCGTATTGCATGTACTGAAAATAATAAATTTAATCTAAATAACAATCACACAAACAGCCTATACATTGAACCTCTCATAACCGCCTGATAATGCCTCCGATCATTTGACAAGAATACTTATATATAGGAAGTACCAGCGGCGTATCCACCATATTCTTGTCAAATTTTCATTGGTTTTATCAGTGAATTATGATTAGTCCTATGTGACTCTACAACCAATACAACAAACTCATAAATACTGAAAATGAAAAATGTCTGTGCGATCAAGGCTCAATCAAACGGAGCCGATCGTATTGTATGTACTGAAAATGAAATTGTCTGTGCGATCAAGGCTCAATCAAGCGGAGCCGATCGTATTGCATGTACTGAAAATAATAAACTAAATCTAAACAACAATCACACAAACAGCCTATACATGGAACCTCTCATAACCGCCTGATAATGCCTCCGATCATTTGACAAGAATACTTATATATAGGAAGTACCAGCGGCGTATCCACCATATTCTTGTCAAATTCTCATTGACTTTATCCGCAAGTTATGATTAGTTCTATGCGACTCTACAACAAACACAACAACCACAAGATACTGATAATGAAAATGTCTGTGCGATCAAGGCTCAATCAAACGAAGCCGATCGTATTGCATGTACTGAAAATGAAAATGTCTGTGCGATCAAGGCTCAATCAACGGAGCCGATCGTATGTGGGCACGCCAGGTTCAACCTCATAATAAAATGGGGAACATGCTCAACGCTCATAATGTAATGGGGAGCGGCGGCCTATGAAATTGCATATACTAAAAATAATAAACAATAATTACTCTAACAGTCTACACATGGAACCTCTCATAACCGCCAGATAATGCTTCTGATCCTTTGACAAGAATACTTATATATAGGAAGTACCAGCGGCGTATCCACCATATTCTTGTCAAAGTTTCATTGGCTTTATCCTTAAGTTATGTTTGGTTCTATGTGATAAAGAAAAACATAAAACTAAACGATAGGAGTTGAATCTGGATTTTCGGTGAAGAGGACTAGTTGAGTATCTTCGCTTGGGCCGTCATTATCTTCGACCGGATTGGCGTTGATGTTGAAGACTCTTCCTCTTGCTGGTGGTCTAGCAGTTGGGTTTTCTTGGTTTACTTGGTTAACTGGGTTTGATTGAGCTTGAGTGTTGATGACGTTAACCAATTGAGGGCATGTGTTTCTAAAGTGGGTAGGGTCGCCACAATTGAAACAAGCTCGAACATATGGGAACATGGGGTATTGGGGTTGTTGATAGGTTTGGTTCATGGTTTGAGTAGGGGAAGAGATTTGGTTTTGAAAGGTGCGGCAAACCTTGCTCAAATGACCATAGCGTCCACAGGTTGCACATAGTCGACAAGGTAAGGTAAGGGGATGGTGGTAACAACAGTTGTTGCATCGAGGGTGAGGTCCAAGATATGGTTTCTTATTTGGGTAAGTTGAGTTGGGTGCCACTTGAGTGATTGGGATAGCTTGGATGGGTATGGCGTGTGAAATTGGTTGATTCCGTTAGATAGCAGCGAAAAGTTGCCCGTCTCTTTTTCTCTTAGGATTGGGTTGAGAAGGGGATTCGTTTTGGGTGGAGTCGGAGGTTTCAGTCGATTCTTTATCCTTCTTCTTCTCCTCCTTGAAGTCTTTGTTTCGGATTCGATTCTCGGTGAGCTCTGTTGCTACCTCCATTGCCGCTTCCAAGGTTGCAGGCGTGGTACTTATTACAGGGTCTTGAATCTTTGACGGAAGACCACGAATGTAGTGCTCGATCAAACGGTAAAGGGGAGTGAACATGTTGGGAACCATTTGATGTAACTCGAGGAATCTTTTGTTGTACGTGGTGTGGTCTCCTTCCTTTTGCTTCAACGAATAAAATTCATCTTCTAATTTCTTGATTTCGCTCCTTGGGCAAAATCGTCTGGTAATGATTTCCTTCAATTCATTCCAAGTTAAAGTCATAGCATCTTCAACACCTCGTTTGGCCTTCTCTGTATTCCACCAAGTAAGTGCTATTCCATATAATCGACCGGTAGCATATCGCACTTTGCGATCATCGGGGCAATCGCAATTTAGAAAAGTGTTCTCCATTTCTTCAAACCAATGGAGGAGAGCAGTGACGCCTTCAGTCCCTTTGTATTTCGGAGGGTCGCATGATTTGAAATGCTTGTAGGTGCATTTAGTGGTATTTGGGGGAGAGTTGATAATGTTTTGGTTTTCCTGATTGACAGGATTAGCGGTAAGTGCTTGTTGTACTTGGATTACAATGTTGGGTATTACGGCAGCCATTTGTTGAGCGATTAGGGCAGCCATGCGTTCGCCGGCTTTTCCTGCTCTTGTCTTCCTACGGGCGTGGTTAGAAGACATTTACAAGGAATACATGACAAGAGTATGAGTTGGATGCTTTTGGGATCATGGGTCGCATTCAGGAATGAACATTCATAAAATAATTATAGAAAAATAAATCTACTACATCCATAGGATGTCTTGGGCTTTGCTCGCCATTAGGCCCTACATGCCGCCATACTTCACCTTTGTAATCATGTGGGCCCCCATGAATACCGGTTTTTCATATGGTTCGCATGGGTTTGCCTGGTTGCGTACACTAAAACCCGGAGAAAATCGAGAAATATGTATACAACGTGTGATATTCGGAATGTGTCCAGGTGTAGACACGGTGACACCTCAAAGTGGGTTAGTTCGAACGACGTTTGGTGTGGCATGCTTTGGCCTAATAGGTCCTTCGTACTCTCATCGTTAGTCCCCAGGTAGGCAAACTGGTCCGTTATATTGGATTAATACGAATGCCAACCTAGACAGGACGTTCCGACTACTGGTACTTGTACCCTTCCAGTTACTACATGCCCGTCGCAGAACTTACTTTGATGATATTTGAAAATTGCAACAAAATCTTTGAATAATGAGAGTATGAAAATGAATTGAATATATGAACATTGATATATGTATAATGAATATGTATATAAGCATGTATGTTCGACTGTAAATATAAACAAATATGAAACAAATAAATATCACAAGTTTGTATGTAACCACCTAATCAATTAAAATTTAGGCAGACTATAGTATACGCTCTAAGGGTCTAATAACCTATCCTATATCCCTATAGTCATGGCTCTGATACCAATCTGTCACACCCCGACCCGCAGCGGAAAAGGTGATCGGGGCATGATTGGGTTATCATCAAAGCTCATGACATTTATTATACGTTTCATATTCATTAATACAATTTAATGGAAATTTACAATCATAATTACATCAATGATCTAAGCATCAGTCTAAGCTTCTTTGTTTTCTTCTAAGGCATTTCCTATGTTTTCCTTGCTTCATCCTGTTCACCTGTATCATGTGTAAAAGGGTTTTTGGATCAACAAAAAGTTGGCGAGTGAATCCTATGGAAAACATTTGAACAAGTTTATTTAATTGATTATGAAATAAAGTGCACAACCACACATGAGTAAAAATAGATGTAAACTTATTCATAAATCAATTTAATATTAAACAATACACACATGAACAATAATGGATTGATTTTGAGGCACGCGTTGCTCAACTCGTCTACCACGAGGAACTGATGGGCCTAATGAATGAATTGCATAAACATGATAATATGAAAGACATAACTACAAACAATATAAACTCAATAATACATACATGAACAATAATGGATTGGTTTTGAGGCACGCGTTGCTCAACTCGTCTACCACGAGGAGCTGATGGGCTTAATGAATGGATTTCATATAAGTTGACAAAATGAAATACATAATTACAACAATATAAACAATCTAAGTTTAGATCACGATATGGTATGGCACAAGTTTAAATAAACGAGTTAATTATTTTGTAACACATGACACACCCCAAAACGAGTAATTAAAAAGGGGGAGTTGTAAGATTCACTCACAGTGGGTGCGTTCGGTTGATGATGTTGAATGCACGCGAAGTGGTTTTAACCACGAGTGAAATTAACCTAGATAAATAGCATTATGATTCGGTAAGTAAACGGATTTTATTAATCCATTTTAGTAGGATTGTTGGGTGTATTTTTGTGAGTTTAAGGCTATTTTCTAACCTTAAAAATGTTATTTTTAATTATTTTTAATTGATTTTTAATTAAAATAAATAAATAAAAATAATAAAAAAATTGATTTTTTTTCTACAGTTGACCGATGACCGTTGACCGTTGACTTTGACTTTGACCGGTTCGTATGCGTGTATATGTGCGCTGAGTGAGGCTCGAACCCGAGACCTCCCGTACGCGTGCACGCGGTTCTACCAACTGAGCTACGTGTCTAACTCAAATTATTTATGTTTTTAATTATATTTATATACTAATTAGATAAATCAGAAAATCCTTTATTTCTTAAAAACGATTTTAATCCGTGACTCGGTGCGCACCACAGGTCTCGAACCCGGGACCTGTGGTTTATGCTAACACACAGTCCACCGCTGGACTGTGTGTCCAACTTGTTAACTTAACTGATTTTTATTATTCTTAAACACAAACTAAGTATTTTCATTTCTGACTTATTTAAAAAGTTTAATAATTATCCGGGCCGGTGCGGTAGCCCGGACTCGAACTCGTGACCTGTATTTAAACATACACACAGTCCACCACTGGACTGTGTGTCTAACTTGGTTATTATTCCGGTTATTAATATACTTAACATATACCAGTGGTGACTCCGGTTCGGTTAACAAAAAAGGCATTTTTATTAGGGCAGCATGCGTGGGGCAAGATTCGAACTCGAGACGTTAGTGTGTTTATTGTGCACACAGTCCACCGCTGGACTGTGTGTCTAACCCGAGTTATAACTTGATTTTAATTATACTTAAACATTACAGGACTTCGTCTTCTTCGTCGATTTTAACCAGAATCGGAAGTCCGACTGGTTCAATGTTTTAATCGGTTCCTTTAGCGTTTTTTAGTTAATTACAAGTGAGATATGTAAAAAGAAGGGAAGATTTAAGCGTGAGGTATACCGACTGGATTCCTCTGTTTCTCCGGCAGAACTCCGGCGACAGCAACAGACTCCGGCGTCGTGTGTCTTGCAGCAGCGAGTCTTCAGAAAGCTTGAAAAGGATGTGGGTGACTTCGGTATAAGCTCAGAGGGTTCAGTAAGGCTTAGAAGTGGAGGGTTCGGTTTTCCGGCGAGATACAGAAGTTTTCCGGCGAATGGATTTACGTCGGGTAAAGGTGGGGTTTTGAGCGAAAAAGCTTGCAGAGGTTCGAGGGAGTATTTATAAGGCAGGTTATCGATGAACTTGGTCCAATTTCCGACTTGATTCGTCGGTTAGAAAGTCTCCGGCGGTTATAACTTGTGTCGCGAGTTCAGGCGTCGGTTATAAACGATGTAGCGATTAAGTTTTACGTTATAACTGAAGATATCGTAAATTCTTGGCGAGATCGCCGGGATTTCCGACGACTGAAATTTGGGCGCCGGTTTTGAATTCGGAAAGACATGTTATGAATTAAATTATTCTAACATTTAACAAGAAACATCAGTGGCGCAGTGGTTTAAGTGTTAAGTGTTAAGTCTGTTGAACCGTGACCCGGTGACTGACCCGGGTTCGAAACCCGGCAGAAACAATTTGTTTTTATTTTCTTATTTTTAACAGTTTTTCAAAAACTAATTATATATTCCCATATAATAATTAATTATGTATCGTTTAAAATTATTTTGGGCATTAAATTCGCAACGAAATTTTTAACTGATTGTTCGGTTAATAAACGGAGCGGGTTTGGTAAAATCCGTTTTTGACGGATGTTACAATACATAATAGTGATTGTAAACGAGTAACATTCGTCTTCTTAGTGATGAATCAATTCAACAAAGTGACTTAGATTATGACTTATGTTTATGCCCTTATGAGCCAATAGTAAAGAGTTGGAGATTAAAGGCAAGCAAATTATGCTCCATAATAGTTAGCTATGTGTTATATACAATAACTTGTGAGACTTTCCTATAATATACTAATGTTTTAGGATTGTGAATAAGTCTTATAATTTCATCTAAACTAAGGGATGAATGTTGCAAAGTGATATTGTGATATTCTTAGGGTTGTGAAGAATCAGAATGATGCATTTCTTTTCACAGACTAAAGTATTGTAGTCTAACGCATGCTAGATGAAAAACTTATCCCAAGTAGGTGTAGATGGAAAACTTATTTACCAAAATGGATACTTTGAAAAATATTTACCAAAATGGGTATTTTTTGCAAATTTACTTTTTCTCATTTCTAATTCTATAAAGTAAAATGAATTTCCTTTTATAAATATATATTATTTAACAAGATTTCAGGAAATTTATCTTTTAAGTGGTTTATTTAATAATCTTAGGAACCTTGTCTTTTAGCTTTTTTCAATAATTTTCTTAAATGGAAAAAAACATTAAAAACGTTTTCTTGGTTCACCATTCTATTTAAGTAAGTTTAAAATAATTTACAAATATTATTATAGATATGATTTACTGATAAGTTAATTTCTTTTTTCTCGTATGTAGATTTACCGAATGTTAATTTCTTTTTGCTCATATGTAGATATTCATTCTTTATTGTTTGAAATAATTATTTGTTTTGAAACTATATACCAAAATTTCCTATTTAGGCTTCTTATTAATAAAAACAATGTAGAATTTTATAATTGACACTGAATTATATAGTTAAAATACAACTTGTAATACAAACTAGTGTTTAACCTCCGCGTTGCACGGGACGTGAACCGTAAAACTGTGCTAAGTAGTAAGAATTCTACGAATTTCATTTTGTGCTACACCGGTCATCACAAAAATAATTTGTAAACAATTCACTTGAAAACAAAAGTGCAGCTCTTCAACCAAAGCATTCAATAAATCGACAGGAGCCTTTTATAGGGAATTTTGAGTGATAGGCGCATCATAACGTGATTTGTTATATAGAGTAATTTGTATTCTGTTTTGTAGTAAAAAAATTAGAGGTTCTATATGTCAAAATTAAATAAATTCGGGCTAGAATGAGTTATGCTCGTATCACCCGTAAATATTCGTGTTATGTTCGGGTTCATATGCTTGAAAAGATTTTCAGGTTCGGGTTATGTTTTGGATTGTGTCGGGTTGGACCTGCTAATCCGCACCCCTAATGGAAGATACATGTAACTTTAAAAAAAGTAAAAAACAAAAAAGTTTATAAAATTAACATAATTATAAAAGTTAAAAGAAAATATTTGTGAAAAAACTAAGAAATTTATTAGAATTTTTTCAAAAAGAATGAAGAAACCTTTATAAAACCTTTTTTTAAATCTCATGATTCCATTTTCTAAGTTTACCTTTTTTTCCGTCAAATCTTGTTAATTACTATACTATATTTATAAAAAGAAGTAATTTCTCCAGTAAAATCAGGAGTGAGAAAAGATAACTTTTCAAAAAACCAATTTTGATAAATACTTTTCAAAGTACCCACTTTGGTAAATAAGTTTTTCATCTACACCTACTTGGGAAAAAAGATAACTACCCATTTTGGTAAATACTTTTCAAAGTAGCCACTTTGGTAAATAAGTTTTTCATCTACACCTACTTGGGAAAAAAACGCCTGGTACTTGGTTAATTATGATGCTTGACAGAGACTAATTAATTTCAAATATTCAAATGTGTATGAACACAAAAGAATTTATGTATAGACAAAGTTGAGGGAGAATTTTCATTCGTTATAAGGAAAAGACATGTAACTTATGAAGAAAACTTGTTCTAAAAGCTAATGAGGAGAACTCTTGTCTAGGTTCATTCTAGATGGTAACTTAGAATCATTCTAAGTTATTGACATACTTATGACAATGGCATGTGTTGCTTTGGTTAATTCGGAAGCTTATGTGTGCTAATGCAGAGGTTGATCTTATTTAGTCATAGGTGTGTAATTTTCTTTATAACTGAAGTTACGAAATAATGATCAAATGGCAAGGAAAGTGAGGGAGGAGCCATTCAAGAAACAACCCTCTAGGGGTGTATAGAAATGGTTGTGTGAGAAGTTTTCTCAAAAATGTGTAGAAAAGGGAGAACCTATCATTACCCCGATGGATGTTATCAAATAACACTTTAATGCGGTGGGTTTCTTGCATTTGAATATGAGAATTTTAGTAATAACGATTCTTTTAATCCAATCTATAATTATGAATACATGACTAAGTGGAAAACACAAAGGTCATAATGCATAATGAATATGTGTATGCATTAAACGATTTGTGTATACTTCAAAGACAAATATTAGATTCAGGCTTAGACGTGAGTTTAGAGTCTTAGATGTTGTCAATTGCCAACATTAACTTACGAGTTAAGAACACATTATGACAACTGATCTCAAAAGCAAAATTATTTTTAGTGACTTGAAGAAACTCAAAAGTAAATTTTGGATCCCACAACCTAAGGGTGGATCAGAGATCAAGTTGTGGAATCAGAGTAAAGCCCATGGAAAAAGGATGTGTGAAGGAAACCTAACTTAGTTGATTGGAGATCCCAATATCTAAGTTCAATAGGATACTAATTCATTTGCATTAGGGTGGTCACTTTAGGGGCATGTCATATATGTATAAGCTAGTATATACGATTATATACCCTCTAAAGTATAAAAGGGTGTTCAAATATGTCCTATTCCATTCCTATGACATTTGGTGACAAAGTATCAGGCTAATCATAATATGTGGTAATTTATTTGGGTAAATCACGATGCTTTTTCTTCCACAAGTTTAAACACTAGAATTTTACCAATGTAACCTCGGGCTCGTGGCATTCTCGTGCAGTACAAACTATTTCAGTTGTTGTGCTCTAGGAGACAGACATGTTATCTTAAGTAGAGGTGCAGAGTCTGCTTTAAAGGACCCGTGGTGAACACGAATCCTAAACCACAAACGTCAACACTTGTTTGTTCTTTTAATATAAATTATTATACTATTACAATTTACACAACTTGAATTATAAATAATTTGAAATGAAAAGCTGCATGTGAAGAATCTGCTAATACTACTAAATCTTGAATATTGGCTTATAAATTTTATTAATGATTTCACTTTAATATGATGTTTTGTTTTTTATGCAAAGAATAGTAAAGTTTAACATTTTTAAAATGATCGCAAAATTTTTATAATATGAAGTTTAACGACTTCATTTATTTGTTTTTTTTTCTTTTGGTTGCTAACCGAGTATCTGTATCGTACAAGTACCATAACGAAACAAACAATACTGTGCGGAACTGAATTCCTGTCACATCACGCGAGGGATACCGGTAGTTATTACTTTAAATTATATATTTGTTATTGTTAATAACTAAAACAGATCAAACTCATTCCATTAGTTTATCTCACCGATCAAATGTAAACTCAAAGAGTTATGTAAATATCTTCTACAATAATGCGAAATAACTTAATTTTTTAATTGATCTTAAATTACAACAACAATTAAAAGATAAATTTATTTTTTTAAATTAAGTTAATTTAATTAAAAGTATATATATATTTTAAATTATCGGCAACTATATCTAACAATTTACTATTACGTATTTGTTAAATTATCGATAACTACATTTATCAATTTACTAAAATATTAAGTAATAATATTAAATATTAATAATATTAGATATTAGAGATTAATAATATTATTAACATATTAAAAGAGAAAATGACATGTGACATTAAATGGAATTCCTTATTAAAAATTCAGATTAAATAACCTTAAAATTAAAGGTTTTAATCAAACAAGTTGTTTTCATAACTGACCCGACTACTTAGGTTATGGGGTGTAGTTATGTATTCCCCAAATCCAAATTAGCGCCACATCACTCTCCCTCATACATGGGGTATGGTTCCCCCTTCTATTTTTATTTACTGTATTTTTTTATAAATAATTTTTTTCGTTTAATCTTTTTAATTTATAATAAATACCATAAAAATTCTAAAAAACAACAATAAAAAAAAACACAAATTACATACTAAATACATAAAATAAATTTTGCCTAAACCTACGAACACCACTACTCGTCATCAACAGAATCGACATGACAGTTATTCCGGATATGGTCGATTAAATCTGCGCATAGGTTTCCATGCACATACTTATTGCGTAACGCCCACGTATTCGAGTCTTGTTGCTTCTCGTCAACCGACACAACATTCTCATCAATATCATTTGGATCGTATTGGCATATTGCTCGACCATCGTCTTCAATAATCATGTTATGTAGTATTGTATAAGCATACGTAACGTATCTCAATAATTTTGGTTCCCATGCATGAGCTGGTTGTTGTATTATCTCCCATCGTGACTTTATCCCACCAAGACATCTTTTCTTGTTGCTTCTTGGCACGTTGCAATGTTTTTTTTCTTTTTCATCAGTGGGATCTTGTATAGTTTTAACAATAGTTGTGTAGCTTGGGTATATGCCGTCGGCTAGGTAATACCCGTGCTTGTATCGCACCCCATTAAGCATAAAGAAGAATCAGCGCTCGTACCTCTAATAATGTCGTCAAAAATCTCAGGTCTTGCTAGAATGTTTAAATCATTGTTTAAACCTGCAACCCCATAAAAGGCATGCCAAACCATATATCATGTGAGCAAACGACTTCAAGCATTATTGAGGGATGCCCTTTATCACCACGCATAAATTGACCTCGCCATGCAATAAAGTAATTACGCAATGGCCAATACGTACAATTAATACTTCCTAGCATGCCAGGAAATCTATGTTTTTCTTCATGGAATGCATAAAGATTTTCGATGTCCTTCTTCGTTGGTTTAAGAAAATACACCTTGCTATACATGTTAATGATACCTTTGGAAAATTCATACAAACCCTCCTGACTCATTCTAGCAGACATCCTTAAATATTCATCCCATGAATCACTAGCAGTGCCATACACTAATTGACGAAGTGCAGAAGTGCATTTTTGAAAAGTAGTAAAACCTCCTTTCCCTCTAGCATCGTAGGTAATGTGAAAAAAATAATCATAGTTAGCCAAATCATTGGTAATACGTATGAACATTTGGCGACTCATTCAAAACCGATGCCTAAATTGTTCGTTAGTGTACACACAATTTTCAGCAAAAATAGTCACCCATCAAATGATCATGTACACCTTAAATAAAGTTTGAAAAATAACTTTAATAAATTATATATAACAAATTTATAACACTAGTTAATTTAAAAGATACAAATTGTAATATAACAATATACCATTGCGATCTCTTTTTAACGTAGCGGCCCTTATTTTTCGTTCTAAAGTTCCTTCGTCTTCACCATCTTCTTCCATCTCGACAATAAATTTCGATGTCTCAATCATTGAGCTAAGAAAAAGAAATTTACAGCGTTTTCCTCTTCCGATAAAAAACCCATGACAAATTTTTTTTTATAAATATAGATGAAGGAGAAGAATATATAAACGACGGAGAGTGTGGTGAGTTTTGTGTATAAAAGTGAGGTATATATAGGGTTTAAAATGAAAAAACTGATTTTTTATAATATAGCCGTTATACAACGATCGAAATCATAAAACATTAAACAGTTCTCATTGGGAAGGACCAGGGCGGATTCCCGAGTTCACCAAATAGAGGTCGGGGGGTTTGAAATAGATCTCATCAACGACTACAATTGTGAGATTCGCTACCACCCTGGTAAGGCGAATGTCGTGGCCGACTCTCTTAGTCGAAAAACTCATGTAAAGAGTATATGTTGTTTCCAAATTCTAAACGACTTTCAGGACCGCATTCGTGAGGCACAATACTCATTCTTTAACGAGGATAACTTGTACAATAAGATGAAGTGTGGTGCCAAAAGCCAACTTGTATCCAAATCCAACGAAGTTCTTTACTATCTTGATCGCATTTGGATTTCGAACCGAGACAACGCCCGTGACTTCTTGATGAAGGAAGCACACAAATCCCGATACTCTATTCATCCTGGTGCCGACAAGATGTACCAAGACCTTGGTAAGTCTTATTGGTGGCCCGGTATGAAGAAAGATGTTGCAACCTTCGTTTCGAAATGTCTTACTTGTTCAAAGGTGAAAGCTGAACATCAACGTCCCTCTGGCTTACTCGAACAACCAGAAGTTCCAGTCTGGAAATAGGAGAGTAAAGCTATGGATTTTATCACCAAACTTCCTTAAACTTCATCTGGTCACAATAGCATTTGGGTAATCATTGATCTTTTGACCAAATCGGCTCACTGCCTCCCCATTCGTGAAGATTATCGAGTTGAGAAATTAGCTTGTATCTTTACGAATGAAGTCATTTTTTCGTCATGGTAATCCCCATTGACATCATTTCTAAACGTGATGGTCATTTAACCTCGCGTCTTTGGCAAACGTTTCAAACCGCTCTTGGTAATCAACTCAATCTTAGTACGGTGTTTCATCGTCAATCTGATGGTCAAATCGAGTGTACTATCCAAACTCTCGAGGATATGCTTCGCTCTTGCGTAATCGATTTTGGTGGAAATTGGGATATACACTTACCCTTGATAGAATTCTCGTACAACAATAGTTATCACGCTAGTATCCAAATCCCTTCATTCAAAGCATTTTATGGTCGAAAGTGCCGTTCGCCTATTTGTTGGCACGAGATCAGAGAAGCTCAAATCACCGGTCCCGAGCTCATACAAGAGACGACGGACAAGATCTTGCTGATTCGTGACAACTAGGGCTGTAAACGAACCGAACGAACACGAACATGATCATGTTCGTTCGTTAAGGATATTAACATGTTTACGAACTGTTCACGAACGCATACCGAACGTAAGTTTATGTTCGTATTCGTTCTTTAAGGAAATTCAGTTGTTCACGAACAGTTCATGAACACTAGTCTCGAACACAAACGAACGCAAACAAATAAAAACGGACGAAAACGAAATTTTAACTTGAAAATAAAAATAAAAACATTGTTATTCTTAAACATTGCATATAAGTAGTTAACCAGCAATGAATTAATTAAAACACAAGAAGTTAAATACACCACCAAACAATGAATCATGTTTAACTAACTTAGACATAATTATCACAAAAAATGTCTTAGAATGTCTAAATTTTAGCTAGCTTAAAAAAACAGTGTTTCAAGTTTTCAATATGTTTAGATTAAAGGTTTATTATTTATTATTTTATTAATATAATCAAATGAAGACAACTGAACGTAACCGAACATATTACCGAACGTTCACGAACGCAGTCGAACGAACGAGACATGTGTTCGTGTTCGTTCGCTAAGCTAACCGGACCAAATTTTTTGTTCGTGTTCGTTCGTTAAGCTAATCGAACGAAATTAACGAACTTCCCGCCGAACAGTTCACGAACTGTTCGCTGAACGTTCGGTTCGTTTACAGCCCTAGTGACAACCTACTCAAGGATAGAAGTCGACAAAAGAGCTACGTCGACAAGAGACGCAAACTGTTGGAATTTAGTGTTGGACATTACATACTTCTCAAGGTATCCCCTTGGAAAGGAGTAGTTCGATTTGGTAAGAAGGCAAAATTGCTCCTCGCTTCATAGGTCCTTTCAAGATTCTCGAAGGATTGGCAAGGTAGTGTATCGACTGGATCTACCTCAAGAACTCAACAACGTCCATCCGACTTTTCACGTTTCAAATCTCAAGAAGTGCTTAGCCGAAGAAGGACTTAAAGTCCCACTCGACGATCTTCAAATCAACGAGTCTCTACATTTCGTCGACAAACCACTCCAAATCATGGACCGAGGAACCAAGCAACTAAGGCGCAGTCGAATTCCCGTAGTCAAGGTTTGATGGGAAGGAAAACGTGGCGCTGAATTCACTGGGGAACTCGAAAGTGATACGAAGACTAAGTATCCACATGTGTTCGTTGAGTCTTCCTCTTGAATAAATTTCGGGACGGAATTTCCTAAAGTAGGGGAGACTGTAACGCTCCGCATATTTGTACTTTCCTTATTTAGAAAGTGTACTCATATTTCTATTTTTGGAAACTTATAATCGTATTGCATTCGTATATCTTTTCCGACTTTGTAATCCGAGGCTTTGATTATGATGAAATTCATACTTTATTTATACGCGTTATACATACAATCAATCATTACATACATGGTTTCTTGGAAACCGATACTTGATATACGTGCAAAAAGTCATACATACATTCCCAATACGCAAATTGTACTTTCATACATGTTCTATACTCGAAAACATGCTAAACAATGAAGTTATGGCATAAAATGATAAACTAGTAGAAGTTTAGGGGCTAAAATGTAACAAAACCAAAGTTGTTGGCCAAAGGAGACGTTGTATCACGCGACCCCCCCCCCCATTTAGCTTGGCGTGAAGCCAAGGTCATGAATCTGCATCGAGTTGTTTCCTTGTTGCAGATTGGCCAACTTTCTCCACCCCTCTCCTTCCCCAATCAACACACAACCTTCTTTAACACAAAAACCTACCTCCCCATCATATAAACAAGCCTTCTACACCTCATTTGCACTTTTCCAAACCCTCAAACACTCTCAAATCACTCCATAATCTGCTGGAAATCCAAGTTCAAGGTAGAAAACTCTAAGTGGTAAAGTGAGCATGTTCCTCACTTTCTTCATCTTTTCTTCCACTTGAAAGCTTGGAACACCTCTAGCATTGTTTTCACAAGTTTATCATGGTAAACTAAGGTGGGACATCACCATTTTGAGGTCCAAACTTTCTGTTTTGGAAGAATTTTTATGTAATTCTTTTTGAACTTGTTTATACTTATTCAAGCTTACACCCATCTTGCTTCTAACCAAACCTATGGTTATGGGGTTTGATTAAGGTTGATTCTTATGATTTTAGAGGTGCAGCCACCCTCTAAACTTTTGTTTTGTTAAGGTTTTAGACAACCTACAAGTGTTGAAACCATCCAAGCTCACCATCTTCAATGTGGCGAGACTTGTGTTTTGGTAAATGTGTGAACTGTGGGAGCCTTGGCTTTCCAAACTAGTTCCACTACCTCACTTGCTTGTTTTTGTTGTATTTATCTCAGTAGTTTCCAAGACCTAAATTAAGATAACCCTGCCTCGCCTCCAACATATGCCATGTTGGGTATGACACGCCCGGGTTGTTCTTATTTGGCTACTTACTAAAAGATTAGTTAGTTATAATTCTTGTTATTCATGACCAACCGGGTTATCAACTATGTTGATAACTGTGCTTTGGTGAATTCATACAATGAGGTTTAATGGATGATAATCATCATATCTCCATGCTTGACTTACATGACTTATATGATATTATATGATGGACTTATACTATTGTAACACCCAGTCTTTCACGCGGTCAAAACCAAATATTAAAAAACGAAACTTTACGAATTTTACGACCAAATTTAATCTTTTATACATTACTTAAAATTCGGCCAATTTATACAAAGTTAACCTTTTAAAAACTAGATACAACCAGCTACCATTTAATAAAAGTTATAATCACATGTTTTTGGAACATGTCTAACAACTAGACTTTAACTACATAAACAACCAAAAGTTTTGACCAATTATATAAACTAGTTCGGAAGCACATTGGGGGTGAAAAAGAGTTGTGCGTGTGTTCGTTCCAAGCTTGCGAGTCCGCTTATAGTGCGATTTTACTTACAACATAAACAAAGATTCATTTAAGTAAGAGAAGGATAAATTCCTAACTTTCATTGAACATGACATTCCACCATATTTCTTATTCCCATAAACTTCATAATTATATTCCTTCCATTACATTAGATTTGGCTTACCTCATCTACTCGATTTCATCACTTTAATCCGTTCGGATAATCAATTTATAAATATTTGACCCGCTCACAATGGAATAAATACATGACTATTTCAAACGTTTATATTCTAACTCTTTGACCCGTTCGTACCGGATCATCTACATATTTATTCTAAACATAACATTCTTATTCTTTGATCCGTTCGTACTGGATCGTCTACGTATTCATTCTAAACATAACACTCTTATTCTTTGACTCGTTCGTACCAGATTGCCTACATATTCATTCTAAACATAACATTCTTGTTCGTTGACCCGTTTGTACCAGATCGACTGTATGACCATATTAAACATTTCATTCTAGTCCGTTGACCCGTTCGTACCGGATCAACTGTATGACCATATCAAACATTTCATTCTAGTTCGTTGACCCGTTCATACCTGATCAAGTGTATGACCATGTTAAACATTTCATTCTAGTTCGTTGACCCGTTCGTAGCGGATCAACTATATGACCATATTAAACATTTCATTCTAGTTCGTTGACCTGTTCATAGCGGATCAACTGTATGACCATATTAAACATTTCATTCTAGTTCGATGACCTGTTCGTACTAGATCAACTACTGACCATATTAAATATTTCGTTCTAGTTCGTTGACCCGTTCGTAATGGGTCTATTACATGATCATTCTTTAACGCATTACAAATACCACAATATATATCAATTAACATAACTACAAATAAACTTTAATCGTACAAGTAACTTACCTTGGTCTTGGCCTCCTTGTTGCTTCGTATAGCTCGACCCTTCTTTCTTTATCCCTATACATTATAATTCATAACTCATATTTATTCCACATATATTCTTTTATAAGATAACATAATACTCAACACATATGAATTCACACACTTAAACCATGACCATCATGTAGTATCCAATATCATGTTACAAAATTCTTAACTAAGGCATTTCATAAAACACTTGGTAGGTATACAACTAGATTTTACTTTTCAAGTTGCTTAGTTACTATCATTTAACCATATGAAGTTCACAATGTATAAATTCAAGAATTTCAACACCATATCATTATACTTCCCTGTTTTTTGCATTTAGCATCATGATCATAACTAAAATGGCTCTAGACTCAAGTTCATGACAAGAAACCACTTCCAATATCATGAAGGTTTTCCATTAGAGCACTTAAACACATCAATTACATATAATTAAGCATTCATAAACGTTTCATAATCATGCCTTTATATCTATTTTTATTATCCTACATTAACACCCAAGATTACTCAATTTCTCATTCATTTTTATGACTTCAAAACCCACTAAATCATAAAATTTGACTTACCTCTTGTTGGAAAAGATTAGATGATTAACAATTTAAGTTCATGCATAAGATCCCTAACATCAAATTCCTTTCCAATTTTGCTGAATTGTGTGACTTGATGTTTTTCTCCTTCTTTCTCTCTCTCTAAACACGCACATACACACACATATGCACAAGTCTTTCATTTCACAAATTCTTATTAGCTATATGTACACATTTGGTCCTTCAACTTTCATTATTTATTTAAAGCACCAAACACCTTTCTTTCTTTCTAAAGATAACTTAAAGGTCTTAACCAAGTTATACGTACACTTACCTTGTAATAAATTTTTGTGACAACACACTATTTATTTATTTTGTTCATGAAAATTTAATGTACAGTAAATTATTTTTCATACTACACCACTTAACAATTTTTTTATAGACAAGAAGCATCATATATACACATTTTGGGGTGTTACAACTATATAACATGAAATATATATACTTAGCCGAAATCATGATGCTAACCGACTTATAATTAGATGTTATGAAGTTAGGCTATATTATCTTGATTCTTTATCTCTCGTTTGTGATTCTAATGGGCACATTAGGACCCATGAAAACACATGAAAACTTAGTGTCCAAACGAGTATTTAGACAAGATATATTTTCATGTACATATATACTTTTATTACTATATTCCGAATTCAAACTCTCCATAAACTCCGAATACTCATACACATTCGTTTCCCTATGTAGAGTAACTTTGGTGTTCTAATCTCAATGCTCGTCCAACTCGCGGTCAATCGGAAAGCTTTGCAAAACCGTGAGTGTACATGACCCTTTTACTTTTCGTCACTTTGGATGCAATGCGTAAACATTATCAAACTCACACAGTCACCTACTTTACGCTTACAAACACAAACAAAGAATCCGTCATACACGCTTGATATGTTATACTCGAACTCATTCATGCTAGAATACTTATTTGTTTTATACTTGTCATTAACTTCGTACGAGCTTCCCTTAACATGTATACCGCTATAGGAGTAACGCACCGCCTGTATTCTTGATGTCATGTTAAGTTAAACAAAACGGTCTTATCGTTGCTACGATAAGATTACGCTAGCGTGAATCTTTGGGCTGACAATTATAGTTTCATGCTAGTATCGTTTGTTAGTTCTTAGATAGCGATTATGCCATGTGGATTTGTTTAAACTTTTATACTTATGCTAGTACTCAAACTTGTATGTTTGCCAATACTTTATGTGTTGACATGTATTTTAATACGTATTGCAGGAAATTGATGATGAACGGAATCTAGTAGGATGACTAGAAACCCACCTAGACTTTAGTGTTATTGTTGTAATTTGCTTTTCGTTCGACTCGTTGTATTTTTCTTCAAACGATGTACTTTTGATCTTAGAAATGAAATGAAATCTCGTTTATTTAAATATTGTCACAAGTAGTGTTATAAAGTCTCTTACAATTTATTTCGTTCTGTCCCGATATTTCCACCATCGGTTGGGGTGTGACACCGGAGGTGCTCCCCTACCCACAAGCCTAGTTGGTCTTAAAATACAATAACAAACCAAAATATAATCTAACTATCATAAATAAATTAAGTTAATCTAATGGTTAAACCCTGTGATGTGGTTGGACTGGATTCAGATCTTTTTTTTCTTCTAAAATCGGATTACTTATTCATTTACTAATTTATATTTTGGGAATGTTTTAATACATAGTCTTTTAAAAATAGGAAGTCTTAGGAAGAGTATCAAACGAACTCCGATTGAGCTCATTCTAGCGTTGTTGAAATTGTCTCGTTGAACTGTATGATCTTAGATTTTATGTTTTTAGCTTTTGGATTTTTACCTTGTAGAGTTTAAAATTTTTGTTTAGATATATCATTATATCTTTTTAGTTGGCATTGTATCTTTTTGGTACTGTGTCTTTTTTTTATTTGAGTCATTGTGTCTTTTTGCGATTCATTGTGTCATTAGTCCTCGATGTTGTGTTATATTTTGCGATCTATTGTGTTATATTGACAATCCATTGTGTCTCTATAAGTTAATATTTTATTTATACTAAAAGACAAATTAGTTTTATATTTTATTTTAAGTTAAATTATATATATATATATATATATATATATATATATATATTAAAGCAAAAGTTTGCTTGGACACGTGTCACCTTCAGAAAGCCCTCCCCCCTAATTAAATCCTTTTTCTTAGAGTTTTCATTTTTTTAAATAAGGACGGCCAGATCTTTGATTTAAATTTGAATTCCCGCTTCACATACCCAAAACCCATTCCTGACTTTTCTTTTCTAACACCCGTGAAGATTCTTAACACTTTAAAAAAATGTTACAGTAATGCATCACGGTGGAGACCAGCCCTCCTTCTCTCTGTTTATCTCTTTCTCTGTGTCTTCTGCTTTTTGGGTAGATAGCACATGTCATCGACGAAGTTCAGGTGAACGTGCAAGTCTATTTGTCACTTTGCCTCTGTACTTCATTCAGCTTTGTTGGTGGCTTCTCTGACGAGCTTAACGAAAGGGGGTTTCATCCCTATACATGTTCAAGAAAGCTTTCTAAGCCAGAGTGCACAGGTATACTTTTTTTCCTTTTTCTACTTCAATGCCCTATAAAACCCTAACCCCCATTTCTGTTTGTGGCTGTGTAGAATCTCGAACATTACAATAAGTAACTCAGTGGCATCTCGGAAGATTCCACCAGCGTCATCCATGTTGTGGGTCTGTAACCTCCGCCGTGTACATCGGATCCGGTGCCGGTCTCGGCTCTGAAGCTCTCATGGGTACCGTTAATCGCTTTTCCTCTAAATCTTCATTGTTAATTTTGAACTTGTGATTGCGTATAGTATGCATTTCAGATTTAGTATGTTTTTTTTTAAAAGTCAACTCTTGATAGTATACAACGAAGGCAGTGAACTAGATGCACCTGCTGTTTCAACACTTTGATGATATTCCATACTCTGGGACATATGATGTGGTAGTCGGCGTATTGGGTACAATTGAAGGCACAGGCGTACTCAATAGGTACTTATAAAAAGCTATTATACATATACATGTGTGGGAATCTACATATCAAGAACAATGATTTTTTAATGTTCTATCACACACTAGGCTTATTTCATATTATTATTTTCTTTCAATATATGCTAACTTGGACACACAGGTTACTTGGCTCTGTGTGGAAGAATATGATTTGAAATAGCCTATTCGTTTGCTAAAAGAAAGGATAACTATCATACTCCAAACATGACACCTTACGGATTACTAAGTCATTTGGCCTCTAACAGGCCTATAACTGATAACCAACCGGTAAAGTGGTCTGTTGTACCTGTTTGTATATTTAGGAGAACCAACGAGTAAGCTATGCTAGAATCCAACTGCTATGCTCTAATCCAAAGACAACTGAGTCCAATTCATTTTGTATACTTAGAAGACTAAAGTTACTTTAATAATTCAACTAATAACGAAATATGCAGGCTTCAAGGACTACCGGCTACACAGATCGCCGAAACCGCCGACCTACAAGTCACAATCGAATAACTGAGGTCACCTAATCGCCAAAACAACCATGTCAACATATTGGATTTCTGTTTCACCTAATGATGAATACTTATTATTCGGACGTACATTGTCCAACTGGCGAAATGAATATAGGCTATGGGTTCCCAGGTGGAAAACGAATAGGGAGGTAGCAGAGGCATTGTCAAGTCCGACCACCCCAAAACACTTACTATCAGCCGCTCGACCAGGCGAATGCACTATGCTGGATAACTTCTGATATATCTTACCGTATGTCATCCAAAACGTGTCCTTCATCAAGTATGTTTCTTTTATTTTGATAACATAAGCACAAGTTTTTTTTTATTAGAACTTATCTGATATAAGAAATTAAAACCTTTCCAGAAAAATAATACATTTAACATAAGTAATAACCTTATTTGGAATGATTAGCCCAAGTATACAAATTGTTGAAAAAAATATGGTTCTAAGGAACCAAATATAGCTTAAAAATGATAGATATGCTTGGGTTTTGTGTGCTGTCCTTTAGTAGTTGCTGAACAAATTTGGATAGTAAACATGTCATTGTCAAGTTGTTTGTACGATTTTGTTATTCATCAAGGAGTTAAATATGATTACCAAAACTGTTATTTACCAATAGTTGTAAAGCATTTCGTTAGATATTATTACTAAGATGTTTATTTTTTGTTTCTTTTTGTAGATAGGAAGTCTGGCCTGTGATCTCTTATGCTAGACATATATTGATTCTTAGTAGTGTTTGAAGGATCGTTGGTGGAAGGTAGAGGTGGCAAAATGTATGGGTTGGATTGGGTTGGATGTTGGGTTAAGATGGGTTTGGGTTAGAATGGGTTTGGGTCAAGATGGGTAAAATAAAAAAAAGGTCAGGATGGGTTCGGGTCAAGATTGTCACACCCCGACCCGCAGCGGAATAAGAGTCGGGGCATAATTGGGTTATCACCAAAGCTCATGATGTTTACTAAAATGTTTCATATTTATTAAATTCAAATTACAACTTAAATATCCAAATCAAAATTCATACAATTACAAGGAAATGAAATTATGTAAATAATCCAAAGCTTAAACTGGTTTATTCTTCTAGGCCTTCCTATGTGTTTCTTGCCTCAGTTGGATCACCTGTATCATGTGTAAAACGGGGGATATTTTGGGTCAACAAAAGTTGGCGAGTGAACCTTGATAAAACATTGTTATTAATTTCTTGTTTTTTTTAATATGGAAAATTTGTGCAATAATCACATGTGAGCAAACATATATAAGTAAACAAACAGAAACCACTTTGAATGAGTATATGATATGAATGATGATGAATGTGAGATCAAGGCTCAATCAAACGGAGCCGATCTTATGAGGCACCTGATGTTCAACCCGTCTCCCACGGGGAACTGATGGGCCTAATGATATGCGTGCACTGAAAATGATAAATCCAAACTAAATATAATCCAGACAACAATTGATACACATTTGATCACGGATATGATGGATGCACAAGAGTTTAAATATAATAAAGAATCAAACGACACATGATACACCCCAAAACATGATTAAAACGGGGAATTGGTAGAGATTCACTCACATTAGGAGCGTTCTTTGATGACGTTGGATGCGCACGAATTTTAGGATTTGATCGACGAGGGAAAAACTAACCTAAAATAATAATGAAATGATTCGGTAAATAAATGGATTTTATTTGAGATTAATACTTTTAATTCATAATCTTAATAGGATTTTTAGATTTATTTTTTTGAGTTTAAGGAAATTTTCTAACTTTAAAAATCTTATTTTTAAGTATTTCTAAATAATTTTCCAATTAAATAAATAAATAAAAAGAAATAAAAAAATTTGACTTTTATGACCGTTGACCGTTGACCGGTCGGACTGTGTATTTATATGCGCTGAGTGAGGTTCGAACTCGGGACCTCTCGTATACGTGCACGCAGCTCTACCAACTGAGCTACGTGTCTAACCCGAAATATTCTCTGTTTTAATTATATTTATATACTAATTAATTTTAAACTTATTTGGTTTTTTTATTAAAAATGATTTATATGGCCGAACCGGTTGCAGGGACCCGGAGTCAAACTTCGGTCCTTCGGTTCGAGTGCGCACAGCCCAACCAGTTGGGCTGTGTGTCAAATCTGTTTAACTTATAGATTATATTATTCTTATAAACATTCTGTGACTTGATCTGATTAAGTTTTAAAAATGTTGGTTTTATTTCTGAAAGTCGGTAACGTGTGCGATTCGAACCCGGGACGTGTGTATTGTTTGTGCACACAGTTCACCGCTGGACTGTGTGTCTAACCCGTTCGAATATCCAGTTTTAATTATATTTAAACCTATACTCGACTTCATCTTCTTCTTTTACAAAGACACAGAACAGTGAAGTCCGACTGTTCTGTTTAAATCGATCATCAAGACTTATAATTGGTTGGAATGAAATGGATAAAGAGGATTACGGAATAAAATGTACCGAACAGAATGTTTTCTCAGATTTTCGGCAAGAGTCGTCGGCTCTGATTGGTGACTTCCGGCTGAGTGAATTGATTAACAGTTTTGATCAATGTGTTGTGCAATTAAGTTACTAAACAAGAGATATCAAGAGGGTTTAGATGATTGTACCGATCGACAGTGAGACTTCGGATTTTCAGTGATTTTCCGGTGAGTGTGGGAATTTCCGGCAACGTTGTCTGAGATAGATTCTGGTTGAACGATTTAGGTTAATACATGCCGAATAACGGATTACAAACAAAAGAGTCGAGAATCTTACCGATTTGAAGTAAGTCTCGGTTTTCCGGTGAAAGTCCGGCGAATGCAGAATATCTCCGGCGACGTGCTTTTGAGGAATTGCAACTTCGAACAAGTGTGCGGTTCTGCCGGAAGATTGAGTGGGTTTTTATAGGGAGGAACCGGATGAATTGAGTTTGAATCGGGGTCAAAGTTCGCGTTTGAAGATTCCGTCGGTTATGACTGAAATTGATTGCCGGCAACGGTTATAACCGACGTCGACATCAATTTGTGCGGTTTAGTCAGAAAGGATTTGGCCAAAATCGCGGATTGCCGGATTTTCCGGTGATTGCGAGTTCTGGCGCGCTGATGTCCGGATTAGACTTTCGGGTTTGATTATATATGTTATTTGTTTCCATGTTTAACACAAAAGCAGTGTGTGGCGGAGCGGTGTGTTGTGTGTTTGAGTTTGTGGGTGACCCAGGTTCGAAACCCGGTGTCTCCATATTCTTTTTAATTCATTATTTTTTTGTTATTTAATAATTATGTTTTAAAATTCTAATATATATATTAATTATGTATTGTTTAAAATTAATTTGAGCAATAAATACGCAACGAAAAATTATAACTGAATATTTGATTAATAAACGAAGCGGGTTTGGAAACCTGTTTTTCGACGAATGTTACAGTATCCCCTACTTTTAGAAATTTCGTCCCGAAATTTAAGTAGTAGTGGTAACAGGAAAAAGATGCGGGTATTTCTCGCGCATTGAGTCTTCACGTTCCCAAGTAAACTCAGGTCCTCGTTTTGACTCCCAACGCACCCTGACAATTGGAATACGACTTCGTCTTAAACACTTCTCTCCGAAGTCCATGATTTCTACTGGTTTTTCAATGAAGTGCATAGATTCATCGATCTGAATGTCTTCTAGAGGAATATGGAGGTTTTCATCGGCGAGACACTTCTTCAAGTTTGATACGTGGAATGTGGGATGAATTCTGTTGAGTTCTTCTGGTAGGTCAAGCTTGTATGCTACAGGACCTACTCTTTCGAGTATCTTGAAAGGTCCTACGTAGCGTGGTGCTAGCTTGCCCTTCTAGCCAAAACGAACCACTCCCTTCCACGGTGATACTTTTAAAAGTACTTGATCCCCAATGTCAAACTCCAAGGGCTTTCGTCGTTTGTCTGCATAACTCTTTTGACGACTTTGAGCCGCTAGAAGATTGTTTCGAATTTGAATGACCTTGTCGGTTGTTTCTTGAATTAACTCTGGACCGGTGATTTGTGATTCCCCAATTTCGTGCCAACATACTGGAGATCGGCACTTACGACCATATAAAGCTTCAAAAGGAGCCATGCCGATACTTGAATGATAGCTATTGTTGTACGAAAATTCAACTAATGGTAGATGAGCGTCCCAATTCCCTTTGAAGTCTATGACACATGCTCGAAGCATGTCTTCAAGAGTTTGGATGGTGCGTTCAGATTGTCCATCAGTTTGAGGATGAAAAGCGGTACTGAGGTCTAATCGTGTACCCAAGGCGGTTTGTACGGCTCGCCATGTTCTTGAAGTGAAACAACCATCACGGTCTGAAATGATGCTTAAAGGTACACCACGACGGCTTACGATCTCGCTGATGTAGATACGAGCTAACTTTTCGTTTTTGAAGTCCTCGCGAATCGGTATGAAGTGAGCTGATTTTGTAAGACGATCAATGATTACCCATATGGTGTCATACCCACTGGAGGTGCGAGGTAACCCGGTAATGAAGTCCATGGTTATGTTTTCCCACTTCCATACTGGTATTTCAGGTTGGACTAGAAGTCCTGAAGGTCTTTGATGTTCAGTTTTTACTTTGGAACAGGTAAGGCACTTGGAAACAAAAACAGCGATATCCTTTTTCATGCCCGGCCACTAGTAGGTGTATCGTAGGTCTTGATACATCTTGTCGGCTCCTGGGTGTACAAAGTATCGTGTTTTGTGCGCCTCGTTCATGAGGAAATCACGAAGGTTATCGCGATCAGGAATCCATATGCGATTTAAATAGTATAGAATACCGTCGGATTTGGCTTCGATTTTGGGTTCAGCTCCACATGACAGCTCATCGCGTACGTCATTTTCTGTTACAGAAACATGTTGAGCTGCTCGGATTCGATCTTTGATGTCGGTTATGATTTGCGAACATAGAAGACGAATGGAGTTCGCATAACCTTTTTGACTCAGTGCATCAGCCACCACGTTTGCCTTGCCAGGATGATACCGAATTTCACAGTCGTAGTCGTTAAGAAGTTTGACCCATCTTCGTTGCCTCATATTCAACTCCTTTTGGTTGAAGATATGTTGGAGACTTTTGTGGTCAGTGTATATTTCACACTTGGTACCGTAGAGGTAATGTCTCCATATCTTGAGAGCGAACACAACGGCTCCAAGTTCCAGGTCGTGGGTGGTGTAGTTCTTCTCATGAACCTTGAGTTGCCTAGAAGCATAGGCTATCACTTTTCATCTTTGCATTAATACACAGCCTAGCCCTTGCCCTGATGCATCGCAATATACCACAAAGTCATCGCAACCTTCAGGGAGTGTGAGGATAGGTGCGTCACAAAGTTTTTGCTTTAGAGTTTGGAAGGCCTCTTCTTGTTTAGGTCCCCATATGAAGGGTTTTCCTTTATGAGTCAAAGCCGTGAGTGGTACAGCAATACGGGAAAAATTTGCAATGAAGCGGCGATAGTAACCAGCCAAACCAAGGAATGACCTTACTTCGGTAGGGGTACGTGGCGCTTGCCATTCTTGCACTGCCTTGATTTTTGAAGGATCGACATGTATTCCCTTGTCATTGACAACATGTCCAAGGAATTGTACTTCTCTTAACCAGAATTCGCATTTTGAGAACTTAGCGTAGAGCTTTTCAGTCCTTAAAAGTGTAAGGATGAGTCGAAGGTGTCGCTCATGATCGGATTTAGACTTGGAGTAGATAAGAATATCGTCGATGAAGACTATGACGAAACGGTCGAGGTAGGGTTTGCATACCCTATTCATTAGATCCATGAAGACAGCGGGGGCGTTGGTTAAACCAAATGGCATGACCATGAATTCGTAATGACCATAACGAGTCCGGAAAGCGGTCTTTGGGATATCTTCTTCATGTACTCTGAGTTGATGATAACCAGAACGAAGGTCGATTTTTGAAAAGCAGGTGGCACCTTGAAGTTGGTCTAGGAGGTCATCGATGCGGGGTAGTGGATAGCGATTTTTAACCGTTAGCTTGTTGAGTTCTCTATAATCGATACACATACGAAACGTTCCATCTTTCTTCTTCACAAAAAGAAAAGGGGCACCCCAAGGCGAGTAGCTAGGACGTATGAATCCTTTGTCAGTCAGTTCTTGCAGTTGACTGGCTAGCTCTTGCATTTCGGATGGGGCTAACCTATAAGGAGATTTTGCGACTGGTGTAGCGCCAGGTACAAGATCGATGCGGAATTCGACTTCTCTCACAGGAGGAAGTCCTGAAATATCGTCGGGAAAGACTTGTGGAAATTCTTTCACAACTGGGATATCTTCGAGTTTCCTTTCCTTGTTTCCCTTTTTGACGATGTGAGTTAGGAATGCGACATAGTTCTTGCGGAGATATCTTCGGGCTTGAAGGCAGGACATTAGTTTGAGTCCTTTCGAAGGGGTTTCTCCAAAAATACGTAGAGTCTGACCGTCTGCAAGAGGAATGCGAATGAACTTCTCACGACACACTACTTCAGCGTGATGCTGGCTGAGCCAGTCCATACCGATTATGACATCGAAACTTCCCAACTTCATAGGAATGAGGTCAACTGGAAAGTCGTGATCGTTTAGAGTGAGGGTACAATTTCGTATAATAGAATTTAATGATACGGGTTTTCCGTCAGCAACTTCCACCGTTAGGGATTCCATGAGATTAACACGAGTTTGGTTGAGGATAGGTTCAAATTCTAAGGACACAAAACTCTTATCCGCGCCCGTAACGAATAACATGGATGCATAACTACCATTTATGAGAAACGTACCGTTAACCACGTTGTTGTCGGCCCTAGCTTGGTTGGCGTTGATGTTGAAAGCTCTTCCTCTGGCAGGTGGAGGAGCTTGGTTGGCTTGGTTTACTGGGTTCGCTTGGGCTTGAGCATGGATGATGTTCACCAAGCGTGGACAAGTGTTCCTGAAGTGGTTTGGGTCTCCACAGTTGTAACAAGCTCGCATGGGTTGCATCATGGGGTAGTTGGGTTGGTAGTAGGATTGGGCTATGTGTTGTGCAGGTGGTAGAAGTAAGGGTTGTTGGGCTTGACCCACTATCTGATGGTGGGTTTGGGTTGAGGGTTGATTGCGGTTCGTTCGTTGAAGAGTGCGACAAGTTTGAATGGTGTGACCCGCACGGCCACAGCTGGTGCAATGTTGGCAAAGAGTTTCGGGAAGGGTGATGGTATTGACAACGGTTGCATTTTGGGTGTGGGCCGGTGTATGGCTTTTTAAATGGCGCAGCTGAGGAGCAATTTGGGTGATTGGTGCAGCGGTGATAGGAGGGTTGGTTTGAGTGACGGCAAAATTCTTGCTGTTTCGTTTCCTCTTACCAGCAAACCTTGAGGAGGAGGCTGAGTGGTTTGTAGTTGAGGTCTCTATGGGTGTTTTCTTCTTCTGCATCTTTAAATTGTCGTTTGGATGCGATTCTCAGTGAGTTCGGTAGCTAGTTCCATTGCGGCTTCAAGTGTTGCAGGCGAAGTGCTTAGAACCGAGTCTTGAATTTTCGATGGAAGACCTCGAATGTAGTGTTCAACCAAACGGTACACGGGGGTGAACAGATTAGGGATCATCTGGTTTAGCTCTGATACCAATCTGTCACACCCCGACCCGCAGCGGAATAAGAGTCGGGGCATAATTGGGTTATCACCAAAGCTCATGATGTTTACTAAAATGTTTCATATTTATTAAATTTAAATTACAACTTAAATATCCAAATCAAAATTCATACAATTACAAGGAAATGAAACTATGTAAATAATCCAAAGCTTAAACTGGTTTATTCTTCTAGGCCTTCCTATGTGTTTCTTGCCTCAGCTGGATCACCTGTATCATGTGTAAAACGGGGGATATTTTGGGTCAACAAAAGTTGGCGAGTGAACCTTGATAAAACATTGTTATTAATTTCTTGTTTTATTTAATATGGAAAATTTGTGCAATAATCACATGTGAGCAAACATATATAAGTAAACAAACACAAACCACTTTGAATGAGTATATGATATGAATGATAATGAATGTGAGATCAAGGCTCAATCAAACGGAGCCGATCTTATGAGGCACCTGATGTTTAACCCGTCTCCCACGGGGAACTGATGGACCTAATGATATGCGTGCACTGAAAATGATAAATCCAAACTACATATAATCCACACAACAATTTGATACACATTTGATCACGGATATGATGGATGCACAAGAGTTTAAATATAATAAAGAATCAAACGACACATGATACACCCCAAAACATGATTAAAACGGGAAATTGGTAGAGATTCACTCACATTGGGTGCGTTCTTTGATGACGTTGGATGCGCACGAATTTTAGGATTTGATCGACGAGGGAAAAACAACCTAAAATAATGATGAAATGATTCGGTAAATAAATGGATTTTATTTGAGATTAATACTTTTAATTCATAATCTTAATAGGATTTTTAGATTTATTTTTGTGAGTTTAAGGAAATTTTCTAACTTTAAAAATCTTATTTTTAAGTATTTCTAAATAATTTTCTAATTAAATAAATAAATAAAAAGAAATAAAAAAAATTTGACTTTTATGACCGTTGACCGTTGACCGGTCGGACTGTGTATTTATATGCGCTGAGTGAGGTTCGAACTCGGGACCTCTCGTATACGTGCACGCAGCTCTACCAACTGAGCTACGTGTCTAACCCGAAATATTCTCTGTTTTAATTATATTTATATACTAATTAATTTTAAACTTATTTGGTTTTTTATTAAAAATGATTTATATGGCCGAACCGGTTGCAGGGACCCGGAGTCGAACTCGGGTCCTTCGGTTCGAGTGCGCACAGCCCAACCAGTTGGCTGTGTGTCAAATCTGTTTAACTTATGGATTATATTATTCTTATAAACATTCTGTGACTTGATCTGATTAAGTTTTAAAAATGTTGGTTTTATTTCTGAAAGTCGGTAACGTGTGCGATTCGAACCCGGGACGTGTGTATTGTTTGTGCACACAGTCCACCGCTGGACTGTGTGTCTAACCCGTTCGAATATCCAGTTTTAATTATATTTAAACCTATAATCGACTTCATTTCTTCTTTTACAAAGACACAGAACAGTGAAGTCCGACTGTTCTGTTTAAATCGATCATCAAGACTTATAATTGGTTGGAATGAAATGGATAAAGAGGATTACGGAATAAAATGTACCGAACAGAATGTTTTCTCAGATTTCCGGCAAGAGTCGTCGGCTCTGATTGGTGACTTCCGGCTGAGTGAATTGATTAACAGTTTTGATCAATGTGTTGTGCAATTAAGTTACTAAACAAGAGATATCAAGAGGGTTTAGATGATTGTAACCAGATCGACTCAGTGATTTTCCGGTGAGTGTGGGAATTTCCGGCAACGTTGTCTGAGACAGATTCTGGTTGAACGATTTAGGTTAATACATGCCGAATAACGGATTACAAACAAAAGAGTCGAGAATCTTACCGATTTGAAGTAAGTCTCGGTTTTCCGGTGAAAGTCCGGCGAATGCAGAATATCTCCGTCGACGTGCTTTTGAGGAATTGCAACTTCGAACAAGTGTGCGGTTCTGAGCGAAGATTTCCGGAAGATTGAGTGGGTTTTTATAGGGAGGAACTGGATGAATTGAGTTTGAATCGGGGTCAAAGTTCGCGTTTGAAGATTCCGTCGGTTATGACTGAAATTGATTGCCGCAACGGTTATAACCGACGTCGACATCAATTTGTGCGGTTTAGTCAGAAAGGATTTGGCCAAAATCGCGGATTGCCGATTTTCCGGTGATTGCGAGTTTTGGCGCGCTGATGTCCGGATTTGACTTTCGGGTTTGATTATATATGTTATTTGTTTCCATGTTTAACACAAAAGCAGTGTGTGGCAGAGCGGTGTGTTGTGTGTTTGAGTTTGTGGGTGACCCGGGTTCGAAACCCGGCGTCTCCATATTCTTTTTAATTCATTATTTTTTTGTTATTTAATAATTATGTTTTAAAATTCTAATATATATATTAATTATGTATTGTTTAAAATTAATTTGAGCAATAAATACGTAACGAAAAATTATAACTGGATATTTGATTTATAAACGAAGCGGGTTTGGAAACCCGTTTTTCGACGAATGTTACAAAGATGGGTTGAGAATAACTCAATAATAATAAAAATTGAAAAAAATAATAAAAAATTTTTAAAAATAAAAAAAAAAATTTAATGATTTTAAAAATTAAAAAAAAATAAAAAACTTAAAATTTAAAAAAATATATATATAAAAAGCTAAACTCACCGGCACCTCGTCATACAAGGGAAAAAAATTGTTTAGATGGCTGCTGATGAATTTCTGGCTGTCACAGTTTTCGGTACGCTTCCAATCAAATGCTAAACTGTTTATTATGATGAAGCTGATGGATAGTAACGGCCGGGTTGCTTCATTTTGGGTATACATATGCACAGATTTAAGCTCATCAATAATGCTACATGTTGCATGATCTACTGCACAAACGCTACAGGGGGTTGGCATCCTAGTTCAAAATGAATAAAGCTGGTGCAGGGCTGCTGTTTCGCTGCAATTTGATGCGTGGCGAGCCTGCTGCAGCTGCTGTTCTGGTTACATGTGATTTGTTAAGGCTGCTGTTGTGATTTGTTTTCATTATAACTGTGTGACTTCACATCTTTGGTTATAATGAAAGTTTTTTTGACATTTACTCAATTCTAGATTATTGATCAACTTTTCATTTACTTAGTTTTTTTTTTCATTATAACTGCTGCTGATGAAATAACCCATAAATATTACTAAAGTTCATCCTTAGTACGGTACTGGTATTTGAGGGTAAAAACCAGTACCGTACCGGACCGGTACTGATAGACAAGAACAAAAATTAACTATGCTGAATCTGAGTTAACTCACCGTGTGACGAACGTATTGATACTGAATCGACGATGAAGATGAATTGTAGACTTTTTAATCAAGTGTATGAGACTTGCAAAGATGAATCGACCAAGAATCAATGTGCGTGACTTCCTGAATCAATGTAATTGCAAAGGCGTGTGGAGAAGAAGATCCATCCTGACCCGTTGTTAAACCCAGTTTGACCTACTGGGTTTTTTTATTAACTTTAGAAGGGCCCATCCTGACCCATTGTGTTTAAATAACAGCCCAAATGAGCCCATAATCAGCTCATTGGGTTAAAATTGCCGGGCCTAGTGGAAGGAAAGCGTATGCTCAAGGTATTCTATTCATGCTTACTTGGATAAGATATAGCTTTTTTTAACTATTATTTTTTTTATATAGCGAGGTATGTTAAGTAGTTTAATCGCTAGCATTAGTTGTTTAATTTTGTTTTGTTAAATGTAAACACTACTGCTAGCGATTAAACTACTTAACAAATTCTAAGTGATATTTTCAACTTTAGAGCATATATTAACTCATATTTCTTTTTCTCTGAAGTCGATGACTATTCATCGCGATTACCCATTCCATATAGTATCTTTTACTCTATCAAAGCGGCGGATTTCTAAATTTTCATAGTGTCCTCCCGGAATTCCTTCTAGGGCCTGTTGTTCAATTGGGGGAAATTTTTGAATTAGATCGTGCTACTTTGAAATCTGATGGTGTTCCAAACTGTACAAGCTTCTTCCAAAGCATGCGGCTTTTCAAAGTCAATTTCTTGATTTGTACAGTGTAGTGTAGTGTGTAATGAAACCTGAATGGAAGACGGCCCAAAACTAAGACACATTGTGTAACAACCTGTCCCAAAACTAAGACATATTATATAATAACGTGGCCCATATGTATAATATAGCGTTTAGACATTGAATTGTTGTTTTTAACTTTAATTTATATTGTTAACGAAAAAATTTGTTCTTTCACTTTGTATTTTTTTGAATTTACTTTTTTGAACTATTTTGAAATTGTTGATGGATATTTTATTTATTTATTTTATAGAAAATGGAATAACATTTCACTTCCTGTACGAGTTGAATTCACTTGGTTTGATGTTAGCAAAAACAAAGTAGTACTTATATTACTTGATAAAGATGTAAGTTCATTTATTTATTTATTTGGTTTCTTAAGTTTGATGTTGCCTTTGTTGTAGATGTTGTAGGAAAAATCATTAAGGGGAAAAGAATAAAGCATATCTATACATTTAAGATTCATCTGCAAGATGCTACGCAAGACACATTTTTTTAATCACATTAATGTTTTAAGTAATATATATATATATATATATATATATATATATACACACACGTATCTCGGGTCAAGTTGGTCTATACATCGTCAAGTACGTTGTATGGTTAATACGTATCTCTTATATATTTTTATTTTTAAATGACTTGTAAACATAGATTGTAACACATGTCTACCTTTTCAGCTAATATTTTGAAGGATACGGAGTTCACTACAATTGTTATTGAACCAGACATCCATGAGGCACACTTGCTTAGAAATATGCAACGTTAAATGTTTTGGATTAGTTAGATTTTGGTACTTAATATGTTTCGCTTTTTCATTTGTTTACTTTGTTGTTGGAATTTTAATCATGTTTTCCAATTTAAGTTAAGAATCTTATCAATCATATGTAGAATTAATTTTAAGAATGAATGACATTATATAGCGAATCTTATTCAACTACATGTGCTAACAATATTTATACTAATATTACTTCCAGTTAGAAGTGAGCATGGACACTTTACAATCATGCAAAGGAAAAAAAATTATATGTGGCTATGGACGACAAAGTACTTCTATTGATGATCTTGGTCTTGACATACTTGTGTATGAGATATTAATAAGGCTTCCTGCAAAGTGTGTTGGTCGGTCAAAGAGTGTATGCAAGCAATGGCTATCTATATTTTCGACCCGTCATTTTGATATGATGCATTGTCGGCACATATCTACATCCTATAACCAGAAATTTATAGCAATTGGTTTGCGCTTATGTTCTGTATTCCCCTTTCGTGTGAACAATCGGATCCATTATCAAACACCACAATCTCGCTTCCATGTGAAGCCGCTTGGAATAAAGTAAAGATTCTAACAAGTTTAGATGGATTGTTATGTGTTTGTTTACGTAATACTCGGAAATTGGTTATTTGGAATCCATTAACTCATGCATTTAAAGAGGTGTCCAGCTCAAATAGTCGTGGTTTATACAAACCTAAGTCTGATGCAATTGGAATGTATGTGGATAAGATGGATGATTACATGCTTTTACATATAAAGCGTAGGCGTGGTAAAATGTGGGTTCATGTATATTCAAGTATGTTTGACTCATGGCGCAAAATCACTGTCGCAAATAAACTTCGCTGCTGGCATGGAGAGCCTATATGGTCTAATGGAACTTTTTGCAAAGGTGTATTGTATTTCATGGTTGACTGTCTTATTGAGAATAAGGGTGTTATGTTGTTTGGTTTTGATGTGGAATCAGAGAGATTCAAGTTGAAATCCTTTCCAAGTATTCCACATGTTGACTTTGATGGAAACTTAGTTGTTGTGCATAAAGAGCTTCATATGTTTGTTACTCATGGGTTTCCTAATTGGACGGTTGATCTGTGGAGGATGGAAGGTGAAAGTTGGGTGAAATTGTGGGTTTTCCCTCCCATACAGCCTATTATTTTATCATGCACTATCACACATATTATAAGTACTGGCAGGTTCCTTGTGGTATCAACTGATAGAGTTGTTAATGAAATAGACATGACAATGAAAGGGGAAGACTGTTACTATCCTGTAATTTGGTTTCATTGGTTAGGAGCAGTATACACCGAGACTCTTGCTTCACCAAATATTTAGTTCCATTTACCATGTCCTTTTGTTTTGTTTATTTTAATGTTTGGTTTTTGTTTATTAACATTATAAATATATTTTATCGTTTTTTTATTATGTTCTATGGGTATTTATGTCATGTTAGTGAAATTTACTAGAATCCGACCCGGATGCCGGATGCTTGGTTGATACGAATCAGAATGGTAAACTAAGTAAACGACAAAAAAGTTGTACCGCCGCGAACTCGGGTTATATCGGTTTAAAAAAGTGTACGGGTACCGGTTTATATCGGGCTAAAAGTTAAAATTTTAAGCTTTTAATTTTTATGAGCCTAAAAAGGTGAGTTTTTCTCTTTTAAGCGATCCTGAACATGATTCATTTATCACTCTAATGGATTAACTTGATGAAGATGCCGTATAGTGAACTTTTTGAATTTTTTATAAATTACATATCGAATATCTTTTTTAATATGTAATGATGTATTTTGGATTATTTTTGTAGGTAATATTATATTTTATGGATTTATAGTGTTAATTAGTGAATAAGGTTGAACCGTCTGGTACAACCTAGTTCAACCGGTTGAACCATTTCTATGTCTAAACCGTTATGATATAAAAACCGGTTTTTAAAACATTGCCATTTACTTAGCCATATAACAAACTAACAACCATTGTTTTAAAAACCGGTTTTTTAATCATTCCGGATTAGAGTCAGAAATGATTTAACTGGCTGAACCAGCCGTTTCAACGGTGTTGACTAATTAACACTCTAAATCCATAAAATATAATTTTACGTCATAAAAAAATGCAAAGTTTAAAGTTCTAAACTTTAGCCCGGTATAAACCGGTATAAGACAATGTACCGGGTGTACACCTTCTTTGACGTTTCGTTGGTTTGCGGTACGCTTCGTACCGACCAAGCATCCGGCATCCGGTTTAACCAGTTCAAACAGCCGGATTAGACCGGTTTTTAAAGCATTGCTAACAGCACTTTATCAGTTCCTTTATAAAGTCTTCATATCTGCTCTACATCAATCAACACTAACACATCAATCTGTCAATCTTCATAGCAAATTGCTATCTCATATATAATGTCTTCTTCAGTTTATAATACACCCACTTAACAAATATTAACAACCGAATTAAAGAGAAGAAGGTTCTGCCATTATCGCCATCATTGCTCTGTGATTCCTTCCGATTGTCTCCGCACATCTCTGTTCCGGTAACGTTATTGCTTTGTAGTGTTTATTTACTGAAAACCTCTAATTGATTTATATGTTTTCATGTTTTCTGGCCGATTGTTTGTAACCTAATCGCTGCCGTTCTTCTTTGTTTACTTCAAACTTTTGAATATAATTTTTTTTTATTATTGATTATTTTTTTATTTTTGATGTGTATAAGCACAGGTTAAATGTTCATATACACTAAATATTTCAGTAATAGTTTTGGGATTTCAAATAATCATTAAACCCTAACTTAAAATTGGGGTTTCTTTATACTTCCGTTTGATGATCTTTACTTGAAAGTAGTTAAGTATTATTTTTTAGATTTGAAATCATCATTAAACCCTAAACTTAAACTTGGGGTTTTTTTACACATCTGTTTGATGATGTTTACTTGAAAGTAGTTAAGTATTAATATTGTGATTTCAAATAATCATTAAACCCTAAGCTTAAAATTGGGTTTTTCTTATTTCATCTTTTTTATTACATTTACTTGAAAAGTTATTTGGTGTTGTAATAATTTCATTTAAATCTATATGTGATCTTTGTTATTTATTGAATGTATTGGCCTGTTGCATGTTTTTTCATCTGATATGGTATATGTTAAGGTTATATTTGATGATTGTTTGTTGTTTCAAACATGGTTACTATGTTTATATATTCTGTATTGAATCTGTATTGTTTAAATTTTTTAAATCGTGAATCCATTGGTATGTTTTAAGTTTTTTTATTGGACATGATAAACTTATATTTCAGTATTTTTTGTTGTTTGAAACATGCTTACCCTGTTCTGAAATTCCCTAATTAATGTATTTAGAATTGTAACTCATAATATTTTCTTGACAGTTATGGATCGTGGGTTTTTTATTTATGTAGAGGACGGATCAATTTTGGAGCAGGTAATATGTTTGATTTTTCCAAATTATTTTGTTACCTTGGAAATTACCTGATATGCATTCTTTTTAATATGTTTATTGTTTTGATGATTTTTTTTATTTTAATTGACATATACAGCCCTTACCAAGTTGGTATAATACGTTGACTGGTTTAGATGGTTATCCAATTGGTCCGGTGTTTTTGATTACTGAAGAAGGTGGCATGTTTAGTGTTGTTGTGAAACCGTCTGCAAAAGGTTATTGTCTATCTAATGGTTGGTCAACGGTTGTTAATGTACTTGATATAAAAGATGAAGACTTTATAGTTTTTGAAAATGTGGATGCTCAAACGTTTAGAATAACTCATTTTAAAAGCTATCAAGACATTGTTGTCGGTCTAAAGTTCCATATTGTCATGTTATGCCCTGAAAACAAAAATCTGGAAACCTTTAAACACTGTTGGTTATCATTAAAAAACTTTACAGTTTATATTTATTAACTGTTTTCAATCAAATGCAGTGGTTGCCACGGAATTTCATGGAGCATTATTTCAACGGTGATAATTTGGACGATGATTTCATTATCTAGTTTGACGATAATCATATGTGAACTGTTACTATAAGTACACTTTGGGAAATCAACTATTATGTTGTTGATTTTTCTGAAGTTGCAACTGATCTTTCTTTGGTAGCTGGTGATTTGATTGTGTTTGAGTTGGTTGGCGACCATGTTTTTAGAATCGTACTTTTCCGACGTAACGGTTTGCAGTCTCTTATTCCGGACCTTGCCTTACCTGCTGTCGTTAAGGATGATGATGACGGTTTCATTTGAAACGTGGGTTTTACATTGTTATTTCGGACTTAGCAAAGGGTGAACAGGTGATGTCTTATAACTAACTTCTTTTGGTATTTAACTAACTATTATCATGTTCGAACGTTGCTTTTACATTTTTTATTTGTTTAACTAACTATTATTTTTTTGTTTATACACTTACAGGCGTGGCCTCCGTGGTATAATAAGTTGAACGATTTGAAAGGCTATCCTATCGGACTAGTGGTTTTAACCAATGATCAAGCTGCTGAATGGATTGTTGTTGTGAAGCCGACTACAACCGGATACTGTTTGTCTAATGGTTGGTCAGTAGTCGTTGGTGATCTTAATGTAGAAGAAAAAGACTTCATTGTTTTTCAAGTTGTTGATGCTAACACATTTAAAATTACTCATTTTAAAAGTGACCAGCTATCGGAAGTTAACAATAAGTTTTGTCATGTCATGTTATTTCCGCTGAACAAAAACCTGGTAATATCGTACTTTGTTAATATTGTTACCAACTGTTGTATTTTTTATTTATATAGTTTTCATGTTAATTGCAGTGGTTACCAAGAAGTTTCATGGAGCGTTATTTCAATACCGATACTTTGGACGTTGAATTTACTATTCGTTTTGGGAGTCATAATATGGAGTGTTAAAAGTCGATAGGCTGTGGGGGTCAAACTATTTCATTGTTGATTTCTCACAAATCTCAAATGATCATCATCTCATAGCCGGTGATTTTATTATGTTTGAATTAGTTGCCAATCATCTTTTTAACATTCTACTTTTCCGCCCTCATGGATTCCAGTCTGTTATTCCCGAGGTTGCTTTGTCTGTTACTATTGACGAATAGGAACATAGTGGTGATATGGACCTCATTGAAGATGATCAAGTAGCAAAGGAAGCCGAGCATTTGGATACTGTTGATGTGGTCTTTGAAGCCGAGCATTTGGGCAGTGATCAAGTAGCAAATGAATATGTTTTGGATCATGATGTGGTAAATGTTCTGCCTAATGTCCCAGTTGTTGAAGCCGAAGCTGTTTTGGAACAGGAGCTTTTGGATGATATACCTATTCCACCAATTGTTGCTCAACCTGATGAGTATGAACGCACATGGCGTCTCACCTTTCGTTTTGTAAGTTTCTCATGATCTAACTGTCTTAATGTGTTATTATGGAATGTTTTACATTTTTTTATTAATAATTTAAGTGCCTTCTTTTATCGAACTGTAATGCAGCGGTTCCCGAAGGCTTTTGCCACAAATGTGGATTTGTCTCTCCTTAACGAAATGACTGTTGAAACCGAAGATGGCTTTTCAATGACTTTGGAGATGCGGAAAGAAACTGCACGTGGCAGGATTAGGTATGCGTTAAGAGGATGGGAAAACTTCATGCTGGAAGCAGGCTTGGAGAATGGAGGACAGTTTGTTCTTCGTTATGCTAGGAATCTCAACAGGTTGCTAATTGCTAATGCTGACGTTTAAATAATCTATGTTTTGTGGATAATATTAATAGTAAACACTTATGATCGTACTAATCATGTTTAGAAGTCTTGTGTTTCTGCCATGTCTTTTGTGTGGTACCGTTTTGGAACAGTTATATATATGTAGGTATTGTTTTCTTGGAACCTTTTGACTCTTTTATGTGTTTAGTTGATTGCTTAGTGTTGGTTTTCGAATTACTTATGGGTTTCCTAATTGGATGGTTGATCTGTTGAGGGCAAGGTGAAAGTTGGGTGACATTATGGGTTTTCCCTCCCATACAGCTTGTTATTTTATCATGCAATATACACCGATTCTCATGGTTCACTAAATATTTAGTTCCACTATCTATGCTATTTTTGTTTTTTTCATTTTAATGTTTGGTTATTTGATTCGTAATAACATTATAAATACATTATATCGTTTTCTTTATTATGTTTTATGTGTATGTATGTTATTATGCCATTAAGGTACCTGGCCTACGGACAGGTACTCAACTAGTTTGTAATATCCGTCTTCTCATATAAGCCAATATTGTCTGTTTTTCCTACCATAAATTTATTTATTTCTTTTGGTTGCCTCCAGTGAAACCTTACTATGAGGTTACTTGTCAATGATTAATCCCGCTCATCAACTACACTTAATTTGTTGGATTTAAACTTCGCATCCAAAGGAAACAATTTCATAATTTAATGAGTCAATAACTAAGTTAAGTAGTGTTTGTTTATTGGTTGTTTGTTGTGACCTGAGGGTCTTTCTGGAATCAGCCTCTTTATTATCCACAAGGATAGATGTAAGGTATAGACACATCCAACCTGTTAGGTTGAAGCTTCAAACTACAATAGAAACTTACGAACAAAGGATAACTAATTTACTACTTGAACTCGCGTTCTTTATTCATTGATCAAACCCTAATATATACATACTCTTTTCACGCACACGAATAACCACCTAGCCCATTATCTCCTACAAAATAGTAGAACAATGACCCACTACTTGCTTAAACAAAACTAACGGTGACTATATAAACATTAAAAACATGTGACTAAAACTCTTTGCTCACCTGTTTGACCCGTATCCAATGGCCCGAGCTTGACCTGACTTGACCCATCAAGATTAACCTACACAACCCTCCCAGAACCTACCATTTGTTTTGCCATTTGTGTGATTCACCCGGGTATGATTGTTGTAGTCCGATTAAAGTCAAACGGTGTTTAGTTAAGAATTGGTAGTTATTGGCACCAAATATAGGAACCGTGTTAATTGGTTTGTAACCATTTCATACCCTAAAAATAGTTGTAATATCCCTGCACACTATGTGTTATTAGTGTGTGTATGAAACTCTCTGATCATACAATTTAATTGTGTGTTGTGGGTTAGAAAGAGACAACACGCTTAAATGTACAGACTTCGCTTAGCGACAGTCATTGCACTCAAACGGGTTGGTGATATTTGAGATGAATTAAATCTTATGATCAAGTATCAACATAATATAACAATGTAAGATTTGTCTAGGATATTAATGCAAATGTAGGTAAGGGTTCCTGTAAAAAGGGCATGTTTCATACAAAATGTAAGAACTCTATGTAGGCGTGGTGTTTTAAATTTTCGGTATGATGTTTTATATTCGTTTGGACATAATATTATATAGAAAAACACCAAACATAACAATTTAAAACACAATTAAATATATTCTAGGCGGGGCGGTGCCCTATCCGAGCTTGAAAAAATATGCCCTTTAGGTGTTAACAAAATATATAACATAAACTATTTTTATACAACGATTAAAGTTATAGCAATAAATAATACAAATTAACGTCTAAATTAACAAGACTCAAATCTTAACAAGTTCTAACTAAAAGAAAATAGAATCGCTAATATAATATTGAAACGCTAAAAAAATAAATATATTCGCGATGACAAACTCATACTTGAAAAACAAGAAAGAAAATAGAACCCGCTAAAATATAATATTGAAACGCTTATAAAATAAATAGTTCGCAATGACAACTATATTTGAAAGCAAGACCTTTAAAAAGATGGTAAAGAATTTACATTAAAAATAAATTTATAAAGTTACATACATACTTGTGAAATGTTGGAGGAAACACTAACATTTTACATTGCACGGATATTATCTCGTGAAATGAAAAATTAAATAAAATAAAATATCAAATATTAGGTTTTTATTAATTTTTCATTTCCCCATGACCAGACTTTTGCATTCATCTTCTTCCTTCCTCTCTTTTGTCTTCACAAGTATGCGGTATGCCTAGCCGGGAAAATATGGTTGCCGGAAAAACAGCAGGAATTGTTTCTTTATTATTTTCTTTCAAATTCAAATGCTTAAACAGAAATAATCTAGGGTTCAAGTAAAAGAAAGCTTCTTGTTTAAGCATTCCGATTAGCAGAGCTTGTCGGATGGTCAACGGATAATGTGCCCCTTGGAAAACACGTGCCCTGGCCGGTGGTCCTCCCCGCCCACCTTCAGGGCTCGCCCCTGATTCCAGGCATGAAATCCAAAACATCATACAAAGAAATTAATCGGTGTATTTTAAATTAAATGCCTAGAATACATATAATTGTGTTATAAATTGTTGTGTCTGATCTTTTTCTATGTTATATCATATCTAAAGAATATAAAACACCATACCTAAAATTTAAAACACCATGCCTACATAGACTTATTACACTTTATAGGAAAAATGTCATTTTTACACTAACCTTACCTGATACAAATATAAAGATGTATTAAATAAAAATTATTAAGAGTCCATTTAATTGATAAACGGGACCATATAATTGATATGTTTTAACACGACCTGGTAAGTGGCTCTTCGTGAAGACAATGGAGTAGTTGATGGTTATTTTATCAAATTTCGTACTAAAAGAAGATAAAAAAAAGTATTGACTTAATTCCAAGCAATTATTCATAAAGTTTATAAGGTTATTTTATAACTACACAATTTTAAGAATAAAAGATTAATAAAACATTGTTTTTTTAAAACAATAAAAATGACACATAAACAATGGGTCAAATTTTCGTTGAATTGAGCAACAAAGGGTGCAAAATCCACCCAGGGTGTAGGGCGGATCTAGTGTTTAACTAGGACGCCCGCTAGCACTTGGCGCTCCGGCGGTAGTGTAAAATTAGTGTAAATTTTGGAAAAATTTGACGTTTTTCGATTTCGTTACCGTCTTTTTATAAAACGCTACCGCTACGAACGAATCCTAGATCCACTGCTAGGGTATGCAAAATTGATCCAGTTCGGTTATGAAGGCTTAACTATAACGATGGTTGGTTAACCGTTGATTATGGGCTAGTTTTGATTAAGTTTCATTAATTGTCCATTGTATTGTTATTTTTAGTTGTTTGCTTTGTTTCAACTAAAAATAGGTCGTTTACGATGTTCCAAACTCGGTTATGTAGGTGCGAAACTGAAATAAGTAGGTTCTAAGCTCAATTATGGTGTTCCAATTAAGCTCGGTTATGGACAATATAAAAGTTGAAAATACAGCTATAAAAGCTGGAAATTGACAAACGTGCAAAGTTCGGTTCATTAAAGTCGGTTAACGAAGACACATTAATCGTAACCATCTATAACCGAATGGTCGGTTAATTAAATCACTTAACCATAATCGATGGATTTTGTTGGTTCTGGTTAATTTTGGTTAACGGTTCGTTTTTCGGTACCGTTCTGTTTGTGTCGGGGATCCCTCTGCAAATCATCTGTCGGAAATAGTCGTCGGTAATCTGTTGGCAAGTTTTCGTTAGTGATACTGACATATGAACTGCCTGGTATATTATCTGTAAGCGATCCTCGAAGAACTCCGTCTAAAATGTATACTATTATTCCCTTGGGGGTTATTTTTATTACAATTTATTTTTGAATAAAATATTTCGTACCGTTGGGAGTTACTATTATTACAATTTATTTTTTAACTAAACATGTTTTTCACTAAGTTCTAAGTTTAATTACCTAATATTTAAGAAAAGGAAAGGTTGCAGAAAACCAAGAAAGACTAGACAATAAATGTAGAAAATATAGTGTAGCTAGATGGACTAACTAAAAGCCTAAAACAATATAAATCGAATAACTTATTAGGGGAAGGGGCACCCAAGGGTATTACCCTAGCCCTGACCACGTGCTGCCATATCAATTATACACCAATGTACTATATAGTCTCAAAACACTAGCGGCACCTACTCACAAGTACCCTATAATTATGGGATCCATCGTTTTACTTCACCCACCAATCTCACACACACCATACCCCACTTTAAGTCTAAAAGTCACATTTCCAAACCTCTACCATGTGGCAAAGGTAAAACGGACAAACTACCCTAAATGCCTACCTTAAGGGGTGGCGATCGCAAGTGGAAAATGTAACACTGTCAATTGTCGAAGGTATAGTCAGTACAAATAATCATATATTTTAAGCAATGCTCTAGCATGTTTATGTACATGTAATGTAATATATAACGAAAACGTTGCCACGCTTTGCATATACGCATCCAAAAAACATAATTTACACAATGGAATCAAAACAAAAGTAATCAGGGAGTTCAGATTGTGGAATTTTAGTACATCATGCACCCAATTAAGAAGTTTTAGATGATAATCCGAACAGACAAAGTTTCCTAGAAGTGTATTAGGCTTGTTCTTAGAGCGTTCACAAGGGGAACGATATTTCTCACCATCTTTTAATTTTAAGACGAATGGCAAAAAAAAAAAAATTACTCACATAACCTCCTTATCCAATTCCTCTATCCTTTAAAATGTGATACTACAAGCCCCTAAATTTAGGGCTCTACTTTTCACCTCTAAATTTATTATTTTTTAACTTTTTCATTTAAAATCTTATTATATATATATATATAGGGGAAGGTTCATTTGAGAAAAAAATTTTATTAAGAAGAAAAAGAACAAAAGGGTATAACTGTAAAACATTAAATAGTTTTTTCTCATCTCATTTATTATTATGTTTGAACAATTAATTAGTCATAAAGACTATCATCCTTCACACTAAATGTTTTTGCCTACACACATCAGAAGTTATCCTGTATATTTCGAAATTTATCCTACACATATTGAAATTTATCCTACACAACTCGTAATTTACCCTACACACCCCGTATTTATCCTACACTATAAATGAATTTTTATTTTTATTTTTTGAGAAAAATATATATTTTCAAAATAAATTACAAATTTAATATAGTTAGTTATTAAAGATGAAACTATCAATTAATTATGTATGTAAGTTTACCTATATACCCTTTTAGTTACATTAAATACAAATATTAAATGAAGTATAATGAAACATTCCTATTGGTTGAAATTTCTTCATTTTTCTTCTTACAAAGAATTTCTTTTCATTTGGACCCTCCACTATATATATATGTATGTATGAGTATAAATAGTCTTATACAAATTCAAATATACACTTATAAAAACCAAGACATGTTTGGTTTATAAAAATATTTTTAGATAATGACTCAATTTAAAAAAAAAATTATATCAAAACATAGATAGAAGAATAAACATGACATAATGATGTGTTGAAATTTATAGAATATAATTCAAATTCTTACTAATTTTTATTTATATATAAAAGTAGTAAAGATTGTAATTGCAAGAAAGAGAAATAAAACGGGGAAAGAGATGTATGACGTTTTTTTAAAGTAAGAGTTAAATTTAGAAAAAAAATGATTTTTAGTTAAATTATAGGGTTGGAGATTGGAAGCCTACTCTAAGTACTCTTAAACCCTTGATATACCAATTTGGAAAGTACATATATTTTTGCAGAGCATAATAAGACAAGTAGGTGTACTTAATTAGAGATGAACTTGGTACCAGTACTGAAAATGGCCAAATATGGGTACCACTACTGAAAATGTTCCTTATGATACCGTATTTGAAGGTAAATTTTGGTAAAATACCTGAAACACCAACAAGTGGGTAGTGAATGGTATGGAAAATGGCCAAATATGGGTACCACTACCAAAAATGTTCCGTACGATACCGTATTTGAAGGTAAAGTTCGGTAAAATATTTGAACTGAAACACCAACAAGTGGGTACTGAATCGGTACCGAAAATAATTTGGTACGAGAAATTCGGTAGGTACGATATAAATGCCCATCCCTATATCTGATGATGTGTTGTAAAGCACATTCATTTATCCTATGTATTTATACATTTTTGTATAAGTTAGGTGTCGTTTTTAGTAGTTTTTAGCTTGTATTTTATTAGTTTGTGAAATCGCAGGTTCCGTTGCCTAATAAGAGCAAAAACGGTGAAGAAACGAGCACTCGGGAGCAAACAAGGAATTGCAGGGGCCAAAAGTGGAAATTCTGAAGAAAATATTACTTGGCGCGTCAAGAGCAAGATAGATGTTTGCATCGCAACACGTGAAGATCAAGTAGAGTTTATTTACAAAAGCTTGTCATCGACTATTTTGTCATTATCTGGGATCTACGTCTCTACATCGCGACACGCTAAGGAGAGAAAAGTCGAAAAACCTTAGTTTTTGTTCAAAAAAAACCCAAATTTTCACCCTAGATTGCACTTTTTTCCTTCCTAGACGACTAGTGGACCATTTTTTTGGAGCATATTGCAGCTGGAGAATAGGCTTTGATCAAATGCTGAAAATAAAGTTCGAACCTTTGAAGGATTTGTAATCTGTTAGTTCTTATTTTTGCTTTTATTTCTTTTAGACTTTGAATGTTCATCATGTTTTATACTTTAAACTGCTTTTTGATTGATTTGAACATATTTAGATGCTAAGCTATTAAGCCGCCTAGGTTGTGATGAATTTAGAAGCTCTGTTTTGACTATTGTTTTGACTTTTCGACTATAACGCATTTTGATTTTGAATTAACTTTAGTATGTCGCTAAATATGATCATGCGTGTTGGTTTCCAGTTGTGATTAATGGTTGGTTGATGATTTTGTTGGTCTTGGAATGTAGACATGGAACCCTAGATTCGGTAAATTCATTCTTAGGTCGTTAATATGTTAGGTTTCGGTCTAAATCTTGAGAATAGAAATAATTCAAGTTAACCAATTATTAAATCAGTTAGTTAAAATGGGCATCCAATCCTTACAAGTCGAAAGGTGAGTTAAGATTGCTAGGTTTGTTCTAGGCGTTGTCTTATAGTTTGAACGCTCAATAACTCGAGGTTTGTCTTTTTATTCGTGTTTAGTTCCTCCTAGGTATTCGGTGTATCTTACTGAAGTTAGCTTCACAATTAGAAGTTCATTAACACCGGTGGTGTTACATATTCTAATAGTTGTGGGATTCGATGTCGCTAGGGCGAGTCGGTCCGTCTTAGCACTTCATTATGTGTTCTAATTGTTCTTTATGGCTCGGCTTTTAAAATCTAGAGAGTGAGGGTCCCGCTCCTAGTTAAATAGTTACTAAAGGACTTAGTTGTCACACCCCGACCCGCAGCGGAAAAGGTGATCGGGGCATGATTGGGTTATCATCAAAGCTCATGACATTTATTTTAACGTTTCATATTCATTAAAACAATTTAATGGAAATTTACAATAAATGTTACAACATGTTCTAACTATCAATCTAAGCTTCTTTGTTCTCTTCTAAGGCATTTCCTATGTTTTCCTTGCTTCAACCTGTTCACCTGTATCATGTGTAAAAGGTTTTTGGATCAACAAAAAGTTGGCGAGTGAATCCTATGGAAAACATTTGAACAAGTTTATTTAATTGATTATGAAATGAGTGCACAACCACACATGAGTAAAAATAGATGTAAAATTACTCAACAATCATTAGATATTAAATAAAGCACACATGAACAATACTGGAACGTGTAGAGGCACGCGTTGCTCAACTCGTCTCTCACGAGGAGCTGATGGGCCTAATGAATGAATTGCATAAACACGAAAACATGAAAGACATAACTACAAACAATATAAACTCAATGATACACACATGAACAATAATGGATTGGTTTTGAGGCACGCGTTGTTCAACTCGTCTCCCACGAGGAACTGATGGGCTTAATGAATGAATTTCATATAATTTGACAAAAATGAAATAACTAATCACAACAATATAAACAATCTAAGTTTAGGTCACGATATGGTATGGCACAAATTTAAATAAACGAGTTAGTTATTTGAGACACATGACACACCCCAAAACGTGTAATTAAAAAGGGGAGTTGTAAGATTCACTCACAGTGGGTGCGTTCGGTTGATGATGTTGAATGCACGCGAAGTGGTTTTAACCACGAGTAAAATTAACCTAGATAAATAGCATTATGGTTCGGTAAGTAAACGGATTTTATTAATCCATTTTAGTAGGATTGTTGGGTGTATTTTTGTGAGTTTGAGGCTATTTTCTAACCTTAAAAATGTTATTTTTAAATATTTTTAATTGATTTTTAATTAAAATAAATAAATAAAAATAATAAAAAAAATTGATTTTTTTTGCTACAGTTGACCGTTGACCGTTGACTTTGACTTTGACTTTGACCGGTTCGCTTGTATAATTGTGTGCGCTGGGTGAGGCTCGAACCCGAGACCTCCCGTACGCGTGCACGCAGCTCTACCAACTGAGCTACGTGTCTAACCCGAAATATTTCTGTTTTTAATTATATTTATACATTAATTAGATTTAAACAGAACATCCTTTTTCGAAAAACGATTTTAATCCAAGACTCGGTGCGCTCCACAGGTCTCGAACCCGGGACCTGTGGCTTATGCAAACACACAGTCCACCGCTGGACTGTGTGTCCAACTTGTTAACTAATCTGATTTTTATTATACTTAAATACAAATTAAGTATTTTCATTTCTGTCTTATTTTAAAAAGTTAGATAATTGTCCGAGTCGATGCAGTAGACCGGACTCGAACTCGTGTCCTGTGATTAAACATACACCCAGTCCACCACTGGACTGTGTGTCTAACTTGGTTATTATTCCGATTATTAATATACTTAACATATAACAGCGTGACTCCGGTTCGGTTAACAACAAAAAAAAACGTTTTTATTAAGGCAGCGTGTGTGGAACAAGATTCGAACTCGAGACGTTAGTGTGTTTAATGTGCACACAGTCCACCGCTGGACTGTGTGTCTAACCCGAGTTATTTCTTGATTTAAATTATACTTATATGTTCCGTAACTTCGTCTTCTTCGTTGTGTTATAACCAGAAGTGATGACTGACTGGTTCGAAGTGTTTATTCAGGTTTCTTTAGCGTTTTATGATTAATTACAGATGAGATATAAATAAAAAGAAAGGAAATTAGGCGTGAAATATACCGACTGGCTTCCTCTGTTTTTCCGGCAAAACTCCGGCGACAGCAACAGGCTCCGGCGTCGGGTGTCTTGCAGCAGCGAGTCTCCAGAAAGCTTACAAAGGATGTGGGTGACTTCGGTATAAGCTTAGGGGGTTCAGTAAGGCTCAGAAATTAAGGACTCGGTTTTCCGGCGATGAGCAGAAAAATTCCGACGAGTGAGTTTTTGCCGAGAAAGGGTGCGGTTTTGAGCGAAAATGTTTGCAGAGGTTCGAGGGGTATTTATAAGGCAAATCGTCGATGAATTTGGTCCGATTTTTACTTGATTCGTCGGTTAGAAAAACTCCGGCGGTTATAATTTGTGTCGCGGACTCAGACGTCGGTTATAACTGATGTGGCGTTTAAGTTTTACGTTATAACTGAAGATGTCGTTAAAACTCGCGAGATTGCCAGAATTTCCGACGACTGAACTTTGGGCGCCGGTTTTGAATTCGGAAAGACGCGTTATGAATTAAATGATTCCAACATTTAACAAGTAGCATCGGTGGCGCAGTGGTTCAAGTGTTGTGTGTTAAGTTGTTTGATGAACCGGTTACTGACCCGGGTTCGAAACCCGGCAGAACCAAACTATTTTTATTTTCTTATTTTTTGACAGATTTTCAAAAACTAATTATATATTCTCATATAATAATTAATTATGTATCGTTTAAAATTATTTTGGGCATTTAATTTGCAACGAAATTTTTAACTGATTGTTCAGTTAATAAACGGAGCGGGTTTGGTAAAATCCGTTTTTTTACGGATGTTACAGTATCCCCTGCTTTTTAGAAATTTCGTCCCGAAATTTAAATAGTTATATATTTGACTAAAAGAATGATGGTGTTTAGTTTTGACAGTTACATACTTAGAAAAAGTAAGAGTTTTTAATTTTTTTGTTTGAGGCGGTAGCGTCCCTTGTAAGGGTTAAGTACCCTATTACAGGAATTGCTTTTTGTTGCCTACTGTAAAAGTATTGATAAGCAGAATTGTTTCGCTAACTATGATATCATGCATAAGAGTTTGGATATGTTTGGAAGGGTATGGTTATATCCTAAGGCAAAACTTCTAATACTATAACCTACATGGAACATAAATAAAACATAACAGCTAATATTTGAACATAAATAAACACAACAGCTAATATTTGAATCCACATTCTGATAGCATATATGTTTGGATGGTGACAGTTCCTCTCTCGTTTGTTATGATGGAGAGGTTAGTTTATGTAGAAATGGAACACAATCAAATCTCTTTAAATAGCAAGATGATATAAATGTAACACAAAATTCAACCAAGGCAATACTAAATCCTATATGGAACTTCTCATAACTGCCTGATAATGCCTCTGATCCTTTGGCAAGAATACTTATATATAGGAAGTACCAGCGGCGTATCCACCATATTCTTGCCAAATTTTCATTGGTTTTATCCACAAGTTATGATTAGTTATCAAGGAACTACTAAATCCTACATAGAACTTCTCATAACCATCTAACAATGCCTCTGATCCTTTGACAAGAATACTTATATATAGGAAGTACCAGCGGCGTATCCACCATATTCTTGTCAAATTTTCATTGGTTTTATCAGTGAATTATGATTAGTCCTATATAACTCTACAACCAATACAACAAACATAAAATACTGAAATGAAAAATGTCTGTGCGATCAAGGCTCAATCAAACGGAGCCGATCGTATTGCATGTACTGAAAACGAAATTTGTCTGTGCGCTCAAGGCTCAATCAAACGGAGCCGAGCGTATTGCATGTACTGAAAATGAAATTTGTCTGTGCGCTCAAGGCTCAATCAAACGGAGCCGAGCGTATTGCATGTACTGAAAATGAATAACTTAATCTAAACAACAATCACACAAACAGCCTATGCATGGAACCTCTCATAACCGCCTGATAATGCCTCCGATCATTTGACAAGAATACTTATATATAGGAAGTACCAGCGGCGTATCCACCATATTCTTGTCAAATTCTCATTGACTTTATCCGCAAGTTATGATTAGTTATATGCGACTCTACAACAAACACAACAACCACAAGATACTGATAATGTAAATGTCTGTGCGATCAAGGCTCAATCAAACGGAGCCGATCGTATTGAAAATGAAAATGTCTGTGCACTCAAGGCTCAATCAAACGGAGCCGAGCGTATTGCATGTACTGAAAATGAATAACTTAATCTAAACAACAATCACACAAACAGCCTATGCATGGAACCTCTCATAACCGCCTGATAATGCCTATGATCCTTTGGCAAGAATACTTATATATAGGAAGTACCAGCGGCGTATCCACCATATTCTTGTCAAATTCTCATTGACTTTATCCGCAAGTTATGATTAGTTCTACGCGACTCTACAACAAACACAACAACCACTAGATACTGATAATGAAAATGTCTGTGCGATCAAGGCTCAATCAAACGGAGCCGATCGTATTGCATGTAATGAAATGTAAAATAATGTGCGATCAAGGCTCAATCAAACGGAGCCGATCGTATTGCATGTAATGAAAATGTAAAATGAACTGTGCGATCAAGGCTCAATCAAACGGAGCCGATCGTATGCGGGCACGCCAGGTTCAACCGCATAATAAAATGGGGAACAGTCTCAACGCTCATAAATGGGGAGCAGGCGGCCTCGGAAATTGCATATACTGAAAATAATAAACAATAATTACTCTAACAGTCTACACATGGAACCTCTCATAACCGCCAGATAATGCTTCTGATCTTTTGACAAGAATACTTATATATAGGAAGTACCAGCGGCGTATCCACCGTATTCTCGTCAAAGTTTCATTGGCTTTATCCTTAAGTTATGTTTGGTTCTATGTGATAAAGAAAAACATAAAACTAAACGATATAAGTTGAATCTGGATCTTCGGTGAAGAGGACTAGTTGGGTATCTTCGTTTGGGCCGTCATTATCTTCGACAGGTTTGGCGTTGATATTGAAGACTCTTCCTCTTGCTGGTGGCCTAGCGGTTGGGTTTTCTTGGTTTACTTGGTTAACTGGGTTTGATTGGGCTTGAGTGTTGATGACGTTAACCAATTGAGGCATGTGTTTCTAAAGTGGGTAGGGTCGCCACAATTGAAACAAGCTCGAACATATGGGAACATGGGGTATTGGGGTTGATGATAAGTTTGGGCCATGTTTTGAGTAGGGGAAGAGGTTTGGTTTTGAAAGGTGCGGCAAACCTTTCTCAAATGACCTTAGCGACCACAAGTTGCACATCGTCGACAAGGTAAGGTAAGGGGATGGTGATAAAAACAGTTGTTGCATTGAGGGTGAGGTCCAAGATATGGTTTCTTATTTGGGTAGGTTGAGTTGGGTGCCACTTGAGTGATTGGGATAGCTTGGATTGGTATGGCTTGTAAAATTGGTTGATTACGTTGGGTAGCAGCGAAAAGTTGCCCGTCTCTTTTTCTCTTAGGATTGGGTTGAGAAGGGGATTCGGTTTGGGTGGAGTCGGAGGTTTCAGTCGATTCTTTATCCTTCTTCTTCTCCTCCTTTAAGTCTTTGTTTCGGGTTCGGTTCTCGGTAAGCTCTGTTGCTAGCTCCATTGCTGCTTCCAAAGTTGCAGGCTTGGTACTTATTACAGGGTCTTGAATCTTTGACGGAAGACCACGAATGTAGTGCTCGATCAAACGGTAGAGGGGAGTGAACATGTTGGGAACCATCTGATGTAACTCGAGGAATCTTTTGTTGTATGTGGTGTGGTCTCCTTCCTTTTGCTTCAACGAATAAAATGCATCTTCTAATTTTCTTGATTTCACTCCTTGGGCAAAATCGTCTGGTCATGATTTCCTTCAACTCGTTCCAAGTTAAGGTCATAGCATCTTCCACACCTCGTTTGGCCTTCTCTGTATTCCACCAAGTAAGTGCTATCCCATATAAACGACGGATAGCATATCGCACTTTGCGATCGTCAGGGCAATCGCAATTTAGAAAGGTGTTCTCCATTTCTTCAAACCAATGGAGGAGAGCGGTGACGCCTTCAGTCCCTTTGTATTTTGGAGGGTCGCATGATTTGAAAAGCTTGTAGGTGCATTTAGTGGTATTTGAGGGAGAGTTGATAATGTTTTGGTTTTCTTGATTGACAGGATTAGCGGTGAGTGCTTGTTGTACTTGGATTACAATGTTGGGTATTACGGCAGCCATTTGTTGAGCGATTTGGGATCATGGGTCGCATTAGGAATGAACATTCATAAAATAATTATAGAAAAATAAATCTACTACATCCATAGGATGTCTTGGGCTTTGCTCGCCATTAGGCCCTACATGCCGCCATACTTTACCTGTGTAATCATGTGGGCCCCCATGAATACCGGTTTTTCATATGGTTCGCACGGGTTTTCCTGGTTGCGTACACTAAAACCCGGAGAAAATCGAGAAATATGTATACAACGTGTGATATTCGGAATGTGTCCAGGTGTAGACACGGTGACACCTCAAAGTAGGTTAGTTCGAACGACGTTTGGTGTGGCAATGCTTTGGCCTAATAGGTCCTTCGTACTCTCATCGTTGGTCCCCAGGTAGGCAAACTGGTCCGTTATATTGGATTTATACGAATGCCAACCTAGACAGGACGTCCCGACTACCGGTACTTGTACCCTTCCAGTTACTACATGCCCGTCGCAGAACTTACTTTGATGAGATTTGAAAATTGCAACAAAATCTTTGAATAATGAGAGTATGAAAATGAATTGAATATATGAACATTGATATATGTATAATGAATATGTATATAAGCATGTATGTTTGACTGTAATTATAAACAAATATGAAACAGATAAATATCACAAGTTTGTATGTAACCACCTAATCAATTAAAATTTAGGCAGACTATAGTATAGGCTCTAAGGGTCTAATAACCTATCCTATATCCCTATAGTCATGGCTCTGATACCAATCTGTCACACCCCGACCCGCAGCGGAAAAGGTGATCGGGGCATGATTGGGTTATCATCAAAGCTCATGACATTTATTTTAACGTTTCATATTCATTAAAACAATTTAATGGAAATTTACAATAAATGTTACAACATGTTCTAACTATCAATCTAAGCTTCTTTGTTCTCTTCTAAGGCATTTCCTATGTTTTCCTTGCTTCAACCTGTTCACCTGTATCATGTGTAAAAGGTTTTTGGATCAACAAAAAGTTGGCGAGTGAATCCTATGGAAAACATTTGAACAAGTTTATTTAATTGATTATGAAATGAGTGCACAACCACACATGAGTAAAAATAGATGTAAAATTACTCAACAATCATTAGATATTAAATAAAGCACACATGAACAATACTGGAACGTGTAGAGGCACGCGTTGCTCAACTCGTCTCTCACGAGGAGCTGATGGGCCTAATGAATGAATTGCATAAACACGAAAACATGAAAGACATAACTACAAACAATATAAACTCAATGATACACACATGAACAATAATGGATTGGTTTTGAGGCACGCGTTGTTCAACTCGTCTCCCACGAGGAACTGATGGGCTTAATGAATGAATTTCATATAATTTGACAAAAATGAAATAACTAATCACAACAATATAAACAATCTAAGTTTAGGTCACGATATGGTATGGCACAAATTTAAATAAACGAGTTAGTTATTTGAGACACATGACACACCCCAAAACGTGTAATTAAAAAGGGGAGTTGTAAGATTCACTCACAGTGGGTGCGTTCGGTTGATGATGTTGAATGCACGCGAAGTGGTTTTAACCACGAGTAAAATTAACCTAGATAAATAGCATTATGGTTCGGTAAGTAAACGGATTTTATTAATCCATTTTAGTAGGATTGTTGGGTGTATTTTTGTGAGTTTGAGGCTATTTTCTAACCTTAAAAATGTTATTTTTAAATATTTTTAATTGATTTTTAATTAAAATAAATAAATAAAAATAATAAAAAAAAATTGATTTTTTTTGCTACAGTTGACCGTTGACCGTTGACTTTGACTTTGACTTTGACCGGTTCGCTTGTATAATTGTGTGCGCTGGGTGAGGCTCGAACCCGAGACCTCCCGTACGCGTGCACGCAGCTCTACCAACTGAGCTACGTGTCTAACCCGAAATATTTCTGTTTTTAATTATATTTATACATTAATTAGATTTAAACAGAACATCCTTTTTCGAAAAACGATTTTAATCCAAGACTCGGTGCGCTCCACAGGTCTCGAACCCGGGACCTGTGGCTTATGCAAACACACAGTCCACCGCTGGACTGTGTGTCCAACTTGTTAACTAATCTGATTTTTATTATACTTAAATACAAATTAAGTATTTTCATTTCTGTCTTATTTTAAAAAGTTAGATAATTGTCCGAGTCGATGCAGTAGACCGGACTCGAACTCGTGTCCTGTGATTAAACATACACACAGTCCACCACTGGACTGTGTGTCTAACTTGGTTATTATTCCGATTATTAATATACTTAACATATAACAGCGTGACTCCGGTTCGGTTAACAACAAAAAAAACGTTTTTATTAAGGCAGCGTGTGTGGAACAAGATTCGAACTCGAGACGTTAGTGTGTTTAATGTGCACACAGTCCACCGCTGGACTGTGTGTCTAACCCGAGTTATTTCTTGATTTAAATTATACTTATATGTTCCGTAACTTCGTCTTCTTCGTTGTGTTATAACCAGAAGTGATGACTGACTGGTTCGAAGTGTTTATTCATGTTTCTTTAGCGTTTTATGATTAATTACAGATGAGATATAAATAAAAAGAAAGGAAATTAGGCGTGAAATATACCGACTGGCTTCCTCTGTTTTTCCGGCAAAACTCCGGCGACAGCAACAGGCTCCGGCGTCGGGTGTCTTGCAGCAGCGAGTCTCCAGAAAGCTTACAAAGGATGTGGGTGACTTCGGTATAAGCTTAGGGGGTTCAGTAAGGCTCAGAAATTAAGGACTCGGTTTTCCGGCGATGAGCAGAAAAATTCCGGCGAGTGAGTTTTTGCCGAGAAAGGGTGCGGTTTTGAGCGAAAATGTTTGCAGAGGTTCGAGGGGGTATTTATAAGGCAAATCGTCGATGAATTTGGTCCGATTTTCGACTTGATTCGTCGGTTAGAAAAACTCGGCGGTTATAATTTGTGTCGCGGACTCAGACGTCGGTTATAACTGATGTGGCGTTTAAGTTTTACGTTATAACTGAAGATGTCGTTAAAACTCGCGAGATTGCCGGGATTTCCGACGACTGAACTTTGGGCGCCGGTTTTGAATTCGGAAAGACGCGTTATGAATTAAATGATTCCAACATTTAACAAGTAGCATCGGTGGCGCAGTGGTTCAAGTGTTGTGTGTTAAGTTGTTTGATGAACCGGTTACTGACCCGGGTTCGAAACCCGGCAGAACCAAACTATTTTTATTTTCTTATTTTTGACAGATTTTCAAAAACTAATTATATATTCCCATATAATAATTAATTATGTATCGTTTAAAATTATTTTGGGCATTTAATTTGCAACGAAATTTTTAACTGATTGTTCGGTTAATAAACGGAGCGGGTTTGGTAAAATCCGTTTTTTGACGGATGTTACATTAGTCATCTCTAATGGGAGGTTGGTGGAGTTAGAAATCTGATCTTTAGTCGATTGTCAAGTCATAGCTCATTAATTGTTCTTAGGGATTCATTGTCTTGGTGGTTTCTCCTTCTGATTGATTAAAAACTTGTATTCCAGTTGTTTGGTTGTCTAGCTTGTTAGTTCTCATTATCTTTGAATTAGGTTAATTAGTTAATAAAAGATCCACTTCATAAACCAATTAAATTTTAGACTAGTAATTTCATAGAGGTTAAGAAATAAGTTTACTAGATATAGTCCCTAGGTTTGATGCCCGACCTTACATTTTGTACCATTACATAACCGGTATACTTGCCCTTAATGTGTGGTTAAATTGTGAGTCCTACTTTTAAAACTTAAATAATAAATAAACACATGTTTCACACACATTACCTAATAATCAATCCATAATCTTGCAATCTTTTGTTTATAGTAATCAATATCCAACCCGCTTCTAAAGTGTTTAATCATCCATTCTTTAGGAAACTTATTAATTATTTTACATTGTGTGAATTAAACCTTTAAAAATATATAGATTACCCATAAATTTATTTGTCCTTATTTTGTTCTAATTAACCCGTCTTGCCTCACGTATAATTTCGAAAATTGTTGGGCTATATTAATAAACTGTTATGCTATCTTGATAAACGTATAAAAAGATTAAATTCTTGATCAACTAATAAGGTTTAAATATGAAAAACATTTAAATTTATACTTGGGTTTATATTTGATTATTCTCCATAGTAAACTTAAATTGTGTTTCAAAGATATCATAATTTATATTATAATACTTAATAATGCGTAGTTTTTTTCAATTTTCTTTGATAATTTAATTAAAAAAATATCATTATCATTATAAATATAATATAAAAAATTCACAAAAAAATATATATTTTTCTATAAGGTTTAATTCAAAAATATCATTATAATTATCATTTAAATTAAACATATATTTTAATTAAGGGCGGATTTTTGATAGAAAGTTTTGTAGATCTAATCTAACAGAAAAATATGAAAAATATTGGTCATCTTAAAGATATATTCAAATAAGGGTTGATATTAAGGTATGGATCATAAAATTAGTATTGATGTCATTATATGATATTAACCCGATTTAAATAATAAATAAATTGTTTTGATTAAAAATGATTTTTTTTAGAAATGATAAGATATTGAAACGTGTCATTATTTGAAATCGTTAATTAGAATTGTTAGCTTTTAAAAAATCTAAGGTTTGAAATCGCTCTTCAATATCTTCGAAGATATATCCATTGTCCAATCATATATGTATACATAGTATTAAAGGATTAACATGAATCTTTGTCATAATATTGTTACCCTTTATATCCATTGTCCAATCATATATGTACACATAGTAATAAAGTATTAACACAGTAATAAAGTATTAACATAGATCTCTGTCATAATATTGTTACCATTTTTTATTAGATAATCATCCCCCAAGTATATTAACATATGCACAATAAAGTCGACAAACGTGGGATTTTTTTAGCATGCATTACTTGAAAAACTAATAAATAAAACAAATTCTTACGTTATAAAACTAATAAATAAAACAAATTTTTATGTTATATAGAGAACCCTTATTACTTTATGTTCTTATCAACTTGCGAACACTACAGGTGTAAAACAATAATGGCAATGAAAGCTCAAAAACAATCAAGCAAATTCATAAAACCTTCAGTTCCAACCCCTTCAAACCTTAAACACTACAAGATCGGCTTCATCGATGAACTTGCTCCGTTCATAGATGTAGCAATTGTTCTTTTTTTTCACCAAAAATACCAATCACAAGTCAAAGTTTGTTGATCAACTAGAAAAATCCCTAGAAAGGACATTGACACGATCATACCCTCTCGCCGGTAGATTTGTTGAAGAAAGTCAAACTGTTGACTGTAACGACGAAGGTGTTGAGTTCATACAAGCCAAATTTAACATCAAAGTTGAAGATATTCTTGGGCTTGAGGTAAATGCTATGTCGGTTGAAGAATTTATTCCATTGAAAACAAAACCTCATGACAGTGTTCTTACAATTCAATTGACCACCTTTGAGTGTGGAGGTGTGGCACTTGGTATAAGTGCTACACATAAGGTTGTTGATGCGTCGACACTATGCACATTCCTAAACGAATGGGCTGCCATGAACCGAGAAGAAAATAGGACCAAACTCACGACGCCTGGTTTCATGTCATCCTCGTTGTTTCCTGCTCGTGGTTTTCGTCCCTTTTTATTACCACTTATTAACGATGAAGACTTGTTAAGCAAGTATACATGGAAGAAACTTTCATTCACTGAGAGTAATATATCCAACATGAAAGCAAAGGCTATCACGAATTCAGGATTGTCGAAGGTACAATTGGTATCCGCAATCATATGGAAGGCTCTCATTGGTGTTGATCGTGCGACACATGGTTATCTAAGAGAGTCTATGCTCTCCCAGGGGATAAATCTAAGGGAAAAAATGGCTTCTCCAATACCCAAGTATTCTTGTGGGAATCTTTGGGGACTTTGTTCCACCACTGTTAAAACAAATGAAGAACTGGAAAATCTTTTAAATTACTCTGTCATGAAAACTATAAATGACTACTCAAAGGTACCCCACGATAGCGAACAAGGGCAAATGATTGTTTTGAATTCTATCTTAAATATGATCAACACTCCTGTGTCGACGAATGTGATTATATCAACTAGCTGGTGTAAGTTCCCTTTTTATGAAGCTAACTTTGGTTTCGGTAAGCCCATTTGGGCGGTTCCTTGGATGACACCTATGAAAAATGCAATGCTTTTAATCGACAATGCGAAAGGTAATGGAGTGGATGCATACATCTTTCTAGAAGTTAAAGACGTCCCTTATTTCGAAGAAGGTCTAGATGTCAATGTTTTTTAATGCTTAGAATCAAATTTGTATTGCGTACTTATCATTAGTTTCTGGTCTAGCTTATCGCTTCAGGTCTTAATGTTCTTGTTTGTTGTCATATGTTTTGATGTACTTGTTTGTTGTCATGTATTTTGATGTACTTATTTCTGTACTTTCTGTTTCTTGTTTAATATCTAGATGTCATTATTTTTTAATGCTTAGAATCAATTTGTATTGCGTACTTATCATCGGGTTTCTGGTTGAGTTATCGCTTCGGGTCTTGATGTTCTAGTTTGTTGTCATATGTTTTGATACTTGTTTGTTGTAGTGTATTTTGATGTACTTATTTCTATAGTTTCTGCTTCTTGTTTAATATCGAGATTAGTATGCCGTGAATTTAATTAATTACCAAATGGACCGATTAGATGACACGTTAAATAAAATTATTAGTATGATAAATATATTTAAAAATCACAACATGTATGAGGTAATCAAGTTATTAGTACTCCAACACAAATCTTTGTCTTATAAGAATACATGTGAAGATTATGAGTCTAAGGCATGCTTTAAGAAATTACTACTACATGAAACGTGTCGAGTATAATACATAAAGACTGACATAACTAAAGATGTTATAGCATTTGAATCGAATATATAGCTATTATTCGTACTTCAACATATGAAAGGTCTTCTATAACCTTTTAGCACTCTTTCACCATCCTCCCAAGTCCCAATTAGTTTTGATAACCTTAATACACAAAAAAAGCATGTATGATACCATTGCCGGTGAGCAAATAACAACCATAGTAATAGTAGTAGTAAATCGGTAATCACAAAACTAGAACAAAGTAATTCCTATCATATGAATGCCCATCAAAGTAAAGGTAAGGGCTGTTTGGCAACTTCTGAATGTTTAAGTGTTGAACTAGTAAGAGGTCTGAACAATTAAGTGTTGAACCAGTAAGATGTCTGAACCATTAAGAGCCAGTATAATGTTTAACCGTTCAAAGGCAAATGTACTGACCAATTCAGATTAGAGATCTTAACCATTCAGACTCTGTATAAAACTTAACCATTCAGAAGCAAATGTCTAAACCATTCAGACATCTACTCACGAAAACAAACAGTCTGAACCATTAAGTGCTGAACCAGTAAGAGGTCTAACCATTATGAGCCTCATTAAGAGGTAAACAAACAACCCCTAAGTTAACAATAGAGTAAAATGCCAAAATGGTCCATGAATTTTGGTGAGTTTTGCCGCTTTAGTCCAAAACTTAAACCTTTTAAATCTAGGGAATGTTGTTTCAATTTTGTTGCCATTTTAATCCAAAAACAAAATTTGGTCAGCTTTTTTTAGTTAACATCCATTTTTTTGTCTTTTTCTTCAATTTTAATGAAGAGTAAAATGGTCAGATTTTTTTAATTTATTATAATAAAACGTTAAAAGAACATTTTTCCCTTCGTTAAAAAGGAGAAAAAAGAAAAAAAAACTGGATGTTAACTGAAAAATCTAACCATATTTTTGATGAAAATGACAACATGAAACCACAGAGACCCACAGATTCAAAATGTTTGAATTTTAAATTAAAATGGCAAAAGTGACCAAACCCCAGGGACCATTCTGACAGTTTACTGTTAACAATATTAGTTATCAATATATAAACCTTTGTAGAATTTGGGCTTGGGTCAATATCAAAATATAATTTGGACTAGATCTGGTTTAGTATTATTAACTATTATTTTTTTATATTTCAAGTTAAATCTTTTCGCGCTTAGCTTGCCGGGGAGTGTTAGACGAGAATGCTATTGTGTAGTTTAGAGACTAAATTTGTAATATGATAGTATTAGTATTACATCAATCTAATACAACAAACATTTGGTGCATTGACTTATATATATTGGCTTATTTTGAAGAAGCACTAGATGTCAACGTTTCACATGTTTTGTTTGTATGCTTTCTATTTTCTTCGTTAACATCGTTAACATGAGTGTAACATGACATTAACCCCTATATAAAAATGTTTTGTGAGGGTTTTTTACTATTAATTTTTTTACAAAACTTGACCCCTTAACTTTCGTTCTTTACTAATCATACCTTAAAAAATTTACAAGATAACTCCTTCCTTTTTGTTGATTTTACTATTTAAACCTTGACTTTCCAATATTTTTTTTGTTTTTATCTTTTCAATTCTTTTTTTATGTTGGGTTTTTTATCGTTTCAATTTGGTTATTCTATTTTTATGATAATGTTTAAGTTTTCGGTCTAATTCTCTTGTTAACATGCTATGTGCGTGTGTGGTTCAACATTTTTAAATCTATTTTTTTTCTTTTCATGACCCGTCACAACACGTGGGTCCTACATCGACATAGTTATTATTTTGTATGTATTACGTGTTGGTCTAATATTGCAAGTTAACAGGCGCTTTATTACGATAATGTTTTATGTTTCGGTCTAAATTTTGTGAGTTAACATGCTACACTTTTATGTGGCTCAACGCTTTTACTTTTTTGGGTTATTGGATTTTAATAATACTAAGTTTCACCTGTTGGCCGATAATAATCCTAACTTTAAAAATTCCCTCCAACAATCTCAACTTGTAAAAGGTTGGCCTCCATTGATCCTTTTCAAACATATAAGAATTTGGCATACTCAATATATTCGAGTGCACCTCAAACTCCTTAATTAATTTAAGTGTACATATGATAGAAAAGGACAATGGGGGCCAAACTTTTACAAGTTGGGATTATTGGAGGGAATTTTTAAAGTTGGGATTATTATCGGCCAACAGGTGAAACTTAGGATTATTAAAATTCAATATTCCTACATTTTTGTGATTTTAATGATCCCGTAGCAATGTTTGAGTCCTAAGTCGACTCAATTATTCTTTTCTATGCTTTACGTTTTGATCTAATTTTTACGAGTTAACACGCCGCAATGCACGTGCGTGATTCAATGTTTAATACGTCTACTTTTGTGGGGTTTAACTGTCTTGCCGCAAAACGCGGGTCCTAAATACTAGTTGTATCCACTACTAGAAAACTGATATTATTCCCACGTCAATTTCTGTGAGAAATCCGTGGGTAACTGCAGTTACCCACGGATTTCCCACGAAAACGAGCTGTAGGAATTTTACTCGTGGGTAATCCTCTTATGACGCATTTCCTACGAATTTTCCTACTCCTTTCCCACACAAATGTTTCGTTGGAATTCTCCTACTTATTTCTCACGGAATTAATTTTCTTAACTTTCCAACGCATTTCTCACGGAATATTTTTTTTTAATTTTGTGTTTAAATCAAATATATTTATATTTATTTGTTATATTTTAATTTTCTTACACAATTCTTATGATTTTTTTTTCTTCCTACACAACTCTATAAAAATGTATTCGTTTTCCCTACATAATTCCTACGAAAATATTTTTTTCCTACACAATTCCAACTGAATGTATTCATTTTTCCTACGTACTTCCTACAAAATTAGATTTTTTCCTACACAATTCTAACGGAATATATTCTTTTTCCTACGCATACAAAATGTTTTTTTCTTCCTACACAATTCCAACGGAATGTATTCGTTTTCCCTACACAATTCCCACAAAATTAGTTTTTTCCTACACAATTCTAACAGAATGTATTATTTTTTCTTACGCATTTTTCCCCCGAAACTATCTTTTATTTCTACACAATTCCAACGGAATGTTAGAAACCTGTTTAGTCTTTTTCCTACGCATTTCTTACGTATACATTTAAAAAAATAATAGAAATAACAAAAAATATCTGTTTTTTCCTGCTGAAAATGCATATTGATAGATATGATTAAGAACATAAATTTAGTTAAAAGAAATAACATAAATTCGGAGCACATTTAAATTACAAAATCATCCATTGTTAAACATAAAAATCCGGAATAAATAACAAAAATTCCGAGCTTGTTTCAATCACAAAACCACCACCGTTAAACATAAAGATTCGGAATAATTAAAAAACTACTACTAATGACTAACGGGAGGCTGAAATGTTTTCATAAAGTCTTCAAACTGTTTTTGCCTCTTTTCTTCATTTTCTTTCATTTCTTTTTCCATCTGTTGCACTCTTTGCTCCAACTCTTGTCTAGCATCCCTTTCATTTGCAAGTTCATTTTCCATTTAAACTCGGACTTTTTCAACCTAAATGGTTTAAAGGGTCAATAATCTAAGTTTTTGTTTTCTACTAATTAATTCTATAAATTATAGAATTGCAATACTTTAATGAGAAGTAAACAATACCTCCTCTTGCGACCTTATGGCATCAAAATATAACTTAGATTCGGTAGATGTAGACAATTTTCCAGTTATCACGAAACTAGGATCTGAAGATCCTACCCCGAACATCCGACCCTTGGTACCTCCTGCCACTCTCACCTACACATCAAGATCATCCGGATGTTGGTTGAGATCTGACCCATGCAACTTGATCATATCACTTCTGTACCTTAACTACAATTTATGGAAACAATTTATAAGTTGTTGTACTAAAAGTTAATATCTTAGTGTTCTAATTATTCAAAAACGATAAAGATAACTTACATATATTTCTCTTGATATTTAGAAATAAACTCAAATCCCTAAAGGCTATTAATGTCCAGCTCTCCGGCCCAATACTTCTTTTTGCTTTCCTTTTTGAGATGGGTATCAAAATAAACTTCAATCCACTTTACTTTTCGACCATATTTTCTTTCCTAAAAAGCAGTTTCATAATACATTTGAGTACAAACAATTATATTTTTCGAACAACGTTTTTACTAATTTATAAAATTATCATTAGCTTACCAAACGGATGCGATGCTCGTCAAACCCTAGGGATCCACCAGTATGTCGGGATATACCTTCACCACTACCCTTGTTCATGCGGTTTTTTCTACCGCTCTCTGACTTTTTTTTGCCATTTTTTAGTGTTCCACCCCTGAAAACAAAAAAAATATATATGTTTAAGGCTAGACTATGTCCCAAGTACAATATAAACCACACATATATAGAGCAATAGAATATATATAAATACAATAGTAATAATATTACTCCCATACCTTACACAGTTGCTTCCATACTACCTTAGATACCGAAGCTAGTGGATATTTATAAATTATGTCGAATCTATGATTGTTTCCTATTATAACATGTCCAGCTTCTTTAGCTTTGTCTTTAGATTTTTCTCTCAAGTCCCTCATGGTGTCTCTATACCGATTCTGAACGACGTTACGGAATGCATCATATATGTTTTTTTTACTATCCGGGTCCCAACAGTAAATGGTCTGTACAAAAATAAAGTAAAGTGCTCAATTAGTATATTCTTAGTGACATGATCCTTTTACTAAATGGGTCGTGTCCATAGGTTGGTGTGTCCAACACGACCTCTACTGAAAAATTTAATACAAACCCGAACCCGAGAAATATGTGAGGTGTATGAACCCGAACACGGCTCTAAAAAGTGTGGACGAACCACTTCACCCGCAATTTTAATGTTTCAAAAATATTCAGCAACTAAAATCTACCAAATTAATAGCAATAATTTAATTATTACTGTACGTTATACATACGACCATAAACCAGTAAACTGTTGGGTTAAAACTATTAAAACAGTTAAACTTGTATACTGATAAAACTACTTAAAACTGGTAAAATGTTAAAATTGTTGTTAAACCGGTGTGTCGTAACGCCGTCGACACAACGGCAGCGACAGCGCTGGCTGCACGCAACAGCAACGTTGGTTTAAACATTCATAATAATCGGCATTAAATAAGGACTGAAATTCTAAATATGCATTACCGAATGTAAAACCAAACCGAAGACCGGTTTCACGGTTTCAAACCGAACCGTGAACATCCTACTGATAGCATCAGCGAACACCCCTACTGAGAACATCAGCGTCAGCTGCACGCACCAGCAAAAGCTGCTGTTTTATCACAAATAGTCGTCGTTACCCGACCCAAGTCTATAAAAACAAAGCAGAAGCTGATGTATGCGCTATACATGCTGATGTAACATATAATATATTTGTCATCCGCATATGCAAATGGTGTTAGAGCTCAAGTTTCAGAAGGAATACTTGAAGTCTCCTTTTCTATAATTAATTTAATCTTTACTCTGATAAGATATAAAAGATAATTAAAAATAAATCTTACCCCAAAACGAACAAACATATTAGCCAATACATCCTTCGGGAGCATCCGGAATGTGGATCAAGTTCCATCAAAATGCTCCAGTAGTATATCAGTGATTTTGCTATGAACTTCATAACTGGCAAACCTACAATATTGAAATTATCAAATGATTTATCAGTATACTTATAACATGAATAAACAACACAAATGAAAATTTTAAAAGTAGAAACATACGTCTCCCCAATACGTTCAATATATTTCTTCCCTGAGTTGTTACGAGGCATATCTATATTGCCCGAGTTGTTGCAAGATGGACGCATCGCGTCACCCTCACCACTATTATCCTCTATGTCATTGTATTCACCATCAGTGTTGTCGCTCTCGTCTAAACCCCTGAAAGCGTAATATTGAAATTATTATATAATTTAACAGTATACTTGTAACATGAATAAATAACACAAATGAAAATTTTGAAAGTAAAAACATACATGTTCTCAGTATGTTCAATATATTTCTTCCCAGAGGTGGTTACGAGGCATATCTCTATTGCACGAGTCGTTCCAAGATGGGCGCATTGCTTCACCCTCGCCACTATTATCCTCAATGTCATTGTATGCACCATCATCGTCATCACTCTCATCTAAACCCCCAGAAACGTATCTCCCAGAAGCAGCAACATCACTACTAATAGGACTGCCATCTAATACCCCACCATGACGAACAGCGTGTCTCCCTGAAGTATGTTTGGAAGCAGCAACACTACTAATAGGGCTCTCATGGGATGCCTCACCACGATTCTCAGCTTGTTTTCGTTTCCCTAAAGTTATAATTTGACGGTTACGTCCTCCACGGAGTCTCCCTGACATATATTTTGGTGGACGATTAACATCACCACTACCAGCACCATTTTTATGTGATCCCCTACCACGTTGATTACCATCTTTCCTAGGTAAAGGGACATGTCCGCGAGTAGCACGACGCGTATCACGCACATCAGACATAATGTATACACCCTGCATTTATTAGAACAAGAACGCACATCAGATATAATGTATACACCTAATAAAATAATTAATTTATTTCTTTCATTATGCAAGAATGGAAAGAACTGATAACAAATAAACCAGAAAAATATAGATAGATATATATCTAATAAACATATAATAAATTACCACAAATTTATTAAAAAAAACATCCAGATTCAAACATAATGTATACACCCTGAAATGTTATTGATAAAATAATTCATTTTTTTCTTTCATCATGCAAGAATAGAAAGCTGATAACAAAACATATAAACCAGAAAATTATAGATAGATATATAATCTAATAAACATATAATAAATTGCAACAAATTTATTAAAAAAAACATCCAGATTCTTAATAAACTAAAGCGTACAACAGCAAATAATGTTCCTAAAAATGGTCTTCGTCTTCATCTGAAGAGTGATCAGACAAAACCATTTCATCATCATCATCATCATCATCAGATGTCTCCTCTTCCTCTTCAAACTCTTCTTCTTCTAATTGTTCGACTTCAAATGCTTCATCCACCCCACCGTTCATTTGCTCTGTTGTGTTGGTATTTGTAACTAGATGCACACATTCACTTCTAGTCACTTCATTAGGCAGCTCAAACCGTTCATCAATCTGAAGGAACCCATGTGCTTCCGTGTTCGCATCGGTTGCAACTTCATCTTCAGATGAGGCGACTTCATATATATGTCGTGCTCTTGTTTTGACTACTGCCCATAAATCTTTTGTATCACTTTTCATGGCAGGGTATGATGTGTAAAACACTTGTTCAGCCTGTGATGCCAAGACAAACACGTCGTCACCTTGAAGTTTGAACTTGGGTTTGACATCAACTAACTTGTTTTTGTTAACTATTACACCACGTTTAGGATCAAACCATGTGCATTCAAACACTACCACAATTTGAGGTTCGTTGCCATTATACTTGATCTCTAAATATCGTCTATTAACCCGTAGTAGTCAGACTCTTCACCTTTATACACCTCACCTCTCACGCATACACCATAGTTATTGGTTACAAGTCCCTTACCATACTTTTGTGTGTGAAACTTAAAACCATTTACAAAGTACCCATTATGAGATTGAGCGTACATCGATGGTTTACTTGCTAGAATTTCCAAATGTCGAGTGCTTCCATCAGATAAGCCCTTGCGTACCTACATTGATGAACACATCATCGTGTTGGTTAATGATGCTCTAATACCAATCATTATGATTTAATTAGCTTTATACTTACGCGCTTTTTGAACCAATCAGCAAAGTGGTTATCTCTTAGAAACGAACTCTGCTCACCTGGATATAGGTGTGGCGCCTCTTCATCAAACTCGATGACGTAAGGGGTGACTTCTGCACAATTTAGAAGAACATAGGTGTGCACCTTTTTAAATTCTTCAACGCTCATACTTCTTCGTTTTCCACCTTTTCATATAATCTTCTCTTTGGAACTGTAAACACACTTAGTTGAGAGTCTCTACTCAAAGAGTTCGGATGTTGCGGTGCAAAATTCCGCGGCTCTCGATTATGGCGTGTCTCAATAGACGGGTCAAAAGTACATAGAACAATAAGTGGCAATTCCACTCATTAGGTGTTCCCTCACAATTGAACCCTCAACCCTTGATTTGTTTCTAATTCTTCTTTTAATCAAACCAAGCTTCCTATATTTAGAAATCATAAAAAACGTGTTAGGAACGTTGAATGAAATTTCAAAAAATGTTTGCTCTATAAAATTGCGAATAGTGTGATTACCTCTCATATTGATCATCCATCTGTATTGCACCGGACCACCAAGAAGGGCTTCATTAGCTGGATGTATGACCATGTGTTCCATGGAATCAAAGAAACTAGGAGGAAATATTTTTTCCAACTTGCATATGGTTGTAACAATAGTGCGCCTCATCTCAAGCAAGTCATTTACATGTAAGGTTTTTGAGCATAAGACCCGAAAAAACATGTACAACTCTGTTAGAGCATCATATATATCTTTTGAAACAAAACCTCTTATAGCAAGCGGAAGCAATCGCTGCATAAACACGTGAGAGTCGTGGCTTTTGAAAGGATAAAAACCATTTTCTTTAGTGTTTACACAACTTCATATGTTACATGCATACCCGTCTGGGAATTTAATATTTTTCAACCACACACAGACCTTGTTAACGTCACTTTTTTGTAGAGTGTATGCTCCCCGAAGTTTGGTCATCTTCCCATTGCTATCACGAATAGGGTTTAAAAGAGGTCGATTACAAAGAAGCTCAATGTCTTGCCTTGCATTCATATTGTCTTTGGATTTTTGGGCATCCATAATTGTGTTAAACAGATTGTCAAATACATTTTTCTCCATATGCATCACATCAAGGTTGTGTCGAATCAACAACTTACTCCGGAAGATCCCAAAAGATACTTCTCTTTACCCAATTATGTGTCACCCCGAAACCATCTATTTTGTTGTTTTCTTTATGGTGTCGGTTGCATGGGTAAACAGTGGGGAAGTCTTTGATAGTTTAAAGGACTAATACTATAGTTTGACCCGACCTATTTTGATCGACCCACTTTTTGCCTCCCGTAGGCGAAAATTCCTGAATTCGCCATTGGGTCAGAATGGAGCTACTCGCGGCGGAAGAAGGCAGGTTCCGACCCAAAGTTGGTTTTTCAACGATCACAAAAAACCGTGGTAGGCTGCGGTAGCAGGTGGCTACAGTCTCGATCATGGAAGTGATTGTCTTGGATCGATAAATTCAATGGCCCGACTCAAAGTTCAAACGTCCTAATTATCTTAACACGGTTCAAATTTCAAATTTAAAAACCGATCTCGCTTATACGTCTTGTCTTTTGTATGTTGAGAGGCTGAAAGTTATTGTAATTAAAATAATATAACTTAATTTATTAACATCATCTATTAAGTACTAGACATGCATATTTATTAGATTTTAAATAATAATTAATACATTTTAAAACTTTATATATGATAATATCAAGTAAAATAATATTACTTTTTTTAAATTCCGTAAATCACATATTAAAAAATCGTGAAACTCTCGTATCATTCTTGAATGCAAAGTTGTTGGTCAACCATTCATAACCCAACTCTTTAGTATATCGTTCTCGGTAGTTATTAATATCGTTTTGGTGGTACCATGCACCGGTAAGGATTGAGGTGTGTTACGGGCCCGTCGCAAGGCACGGGTCCTCATTACTAGTTTATTATAATATGTAAAAAAAAAAGAAATAATACGAGTGATTGATACGTTTATGTATATATTGTAATCTCTTTTTTCATCATGTGACCCATATTTGTAAATGAGTCTTACAAGTTGACGAGTCAACCTGAACCCGACCCGTTTTTTAAATGAGTCGCGTTAGCCGACCCATACCTGTTTTTTCGTGTATGGTTCGGGCGGTTCGAGTCAAGAATTGTCCCCCTGTCATTAAGGCCTATGGCATATTCAGACACATATGATCTTCTATTGTCCATTGTGATCCATTAAGGCTCAATATGGTCCCTAATTCATATGATCTACTCGTCCTAATTGTGATCCATTAAGGCCTAATATGGTCTATTAAGACATAAATGATCTACTATTCCCCATGGTGAACCATTAAGGCCCAATATGGTCCATTAAGATATTTATCATCTACTATTCCCCATTGTGATCCATTGAGGCCAAATATAACTCATTAAGACATATATGATCTACTATTGTCCATTAAGTCATATATAATCTACTCGTCCCCATTGCGATTCACTAAGATTCAATATGGTCCATCAACACATGTATGAACTACTATCGTCCATAGTGGATGTTTGATCTACTATTGTTCATTGTAATCCGTTACGATCCAATATGGTCCTTAAGACATATGTGATCTACTATTGGCCATTGTGATCCATTAAGGCCCAACATGGTCCATTAAGATCTAATATGGTCCATTAAGACATATATTCACCTACTATTTAGAGATGGGCATAAAAACCAGTTCCGAACCCGAACCGGTAGAACCGAACTGGAACCAGTTCCAGTTCCTACCCGACATTAAGTAGAACCGGTTCCGGGTTCAAAATACCCGTTGGTTCCAACCCGGTTCCACAATTTTACCATTTGAATCGGGTAGTAACGTCCACCGTACGGTTCCTACCCGTACCCGGTTCCTACGTGGAACCGGTTCCTGACCGTTATAATATTACCGTTGGAACCGGGTTATAGCCGTTAAAAATGTTACCGTTGGAACCGGTTATAGCCGTTAAAATGTTACCGTTGGAACCGGTTCCTGACCGTTGGAACCGATTCTATATATATTGTTTAGCACACAATTTCTCATATCTATTCTTCTTGTTACATTTCTTTCTTGTTCTTTTTCACATTCTAATCAACAAATGGCCTCAAAGAGTTCCAAAAACGCAAATTTCCCAATCCTTTAACAATGTTCCTCAAGATCAATCGGTTCCATATGTGGTTGGAACATTGTCTCATAATCGCAGTAAGGAAGTTTGGAGCAATTGGGAGTTGGTCGAGATGAGTGACGGCTCGCAAAAATCTCAATGTAAACATTGTGGATCGTTATTAGCCAAGGAATCAAACTCAACGTTAACGAAGCATATTAATAAGTATTGCAAAGCTTTAAAGGAAATGACATCCGTCAAGTTCCACTATCCAAGATGGTACCATTTTTCGTTATGAGCAAAAATTAGCTCGCGATCGGATGGCGAAGTTGGTGATACAAAAAGCGTTGCCGTTTGGACACTTCGACGACCCCGATCTTACAAATCTTATTCGGGAGACGCTACAACCTCGCTATAAATATGTAAGTCGTCGCACTTTAAAACGTCTTTGTTTAAGTTTATGGGAAATATGCAAAAAAAGATTTAATTGTTTTTTTTAAGAATTTAAAAACTAGTGTAAACCTAACTAGTGATGTGTGGTCGGCTCCACATGGTTTACCGGAATCGTACATATGTGTCACCGCTCATTGGGTTGATCCCGATACATGGCAAATGATGAAGCGTACGATTGCGTTTGACGAGTTTTCTTCTCCTCATACGGGAGAAAATATTATAAAATTATAAATGGCACAATAATTAAATATGGTTTAGAAGATAATTTTTTTCAATATCCTTTGATAACGCTTCAAACAACACAACGGCGATTGAAAAATTAAAGTTGAAGTACAAACCAATACTTGATGGTGTTTTTTTTCACACACGATGTGTTGCACATATTATTAACTTAGTAGTGCAAACCGGTTTAAAAGATCATTTTTATCGGATTTTATTATAGCATTTAGAGCTATGCTCCAAGATGTTTTCAAAAGTGGAAAAGAAAGATATCAAGAATATAAAAAACTTTGTAAAGATGTCAACCAAAAAATTATTGGACCGAATTGGGATATACCGACTCGTTGGAATTCAACTTGTCATATGTTTGAAATGGCTATAAAGCAAATGGGCACTTTAAAACCTTTTCATACACTTTAGTGATGAGTACCTTGTCGTCCCCTTTCCGACACGGCTTGGGAAAATATTAATAACCTAAGTACTTTTTTACAAGTTTTTAAAACTAAACGACTTTGATTTCCGGTGTTTATTATCCTACTAGTTCTAAAGTTGTGGACCAATTGTATTTGATAACAACTAATTTTAAAAAGTTTGAAAATTCTAGTGACATGTTAAGGAATATGACGAGACCAATGATTCAAAAATTTTAAAAATATTTTTTAGAATTACCACCCGTTTTTCTATGTGCCGCTGCTTTAAATCCAGCTTTAAACGTACCGGGTGTTGAAGCTTTAATTGATGAAATTTATGACAAGTTGGATATGCATGAGGAGGATCCAACTTTAAAAGCAAAAACAAAAAAAATATTCAATGAGGTATGGCCAAACTTTATGATCATTATTTAAAAAGATATGGTGAAAAAAATCATACAAATTTGTTTGAGTCTCGGTCCACGGCCTCTAACGATGAAACAAGCGGGATCCACTTATAACCATGTTGAATGTCGTTAGAGACGAGACCGCTAGACAACAAAGGGGTAGTGAACCAACAAGTGAACTTGGGAGATATAAAAAAAATCAGTATTCGCTTACTATGACCACCGAGGAGTATAGGAAATTTGATGTTTTGGCATGGTGGAAATCGAAAGAATCCGAATACCCGATTTAGCCACCATGGCTCGTGATATACTAACAGTCCAAGCTTCCACGGTAGCTTCGGAAAGTGTGTTTTCTCTTAGTGGCAGGGTTTTGGGTCAATTAGAAGAACAAGACTAACTCCGGAATCGCTAGAGATGGCAATATGCTTAAAGGACCATTTGGATGCCGTTGATCTGTTCAACATAAAACTAGTCTAGAAGATGAAGTTGAGTTAGAGCATAAAATTGTTGACGAAGAGGAGGACAAGAAGTGAACTAACGATCGGACGACGATTGTCGAGGACCGCCCCTAAGAGAAACTTGTCGGAAAGTGTTGCAGCCGCTACCTAAGAAACCGTCGAGAATATTTTTTGACCGTAGAACCGGTTTGAGTAATTTTTTATTTTTTTTTTTGTAACCGGTTAATTTTTTTTATTATTGTAACGATAATTTGTTTTTTAATTTTAACAGATTATGTTACTATTTTATTATCAATGTAACTAATAATAAAATCAACTAACAAACACAATAGAAAGAACATTACATAAACTTTATTAAACACCCCAACGATAACATTTATCAGGAACCGGTAAGTAGGAAGGGGTTTATATACAAAAAAACGATTTTTAATCAGGAACCGGACCGGTTAACTACTTTATTCAGGAACCGGTTCTGAACAGTAAAAGTCAGTTTTTACTGTCAGGAACCGGTTCTAACACTATCAGGAACCGGTTCCGCACCATACCCGGTTCCATAATACCCATACCCGGTTCTACACGGTTCCATATTCTTGGGTGTGAACCCGGGTAGGAACCGGACCCGGTTCCACACCATACCCGTTCCAATGACATCCAAGCAGAACCGGTTCCGGGTTGGAACCGGTTCCGGGTAATAATAAAACCCGATTATGCCCATCTCTACTACTATTCCCGTTGTGATCCATTAAGGATCAATATAGCTCATTAAGGCCTTTATTATGTAACATTCGATGTTGAAGGGTTCTATCACGTTGCATTGAGTGATATTATGTCGTAACAATCAATTACAAGTCTACATGCTCTAATAGACCATGTTAAGTCTTGATGTTCTTAATGGACACTAACAAGTCATACGACCCTAATAGACAGGTATTAAAGGGTCATATCATGTTGTATTGAGTGATAATAATATTATACGTTTACATTCGGTATTGAAGTGTTATACACATTTTCTACCAAAGTATTAAATTCATTATTTTCCTAAGAATTTTTGACGAATTGTTAAAATCAACCGACATGTATTTCTTAGGAATTGAATCGGTATTTTCCTACACATTTCTGACGGATATTAATTAAAAACAATTTGTAGGAAATCTGTTAGTACTTTCCTACATATTTCCTACAGATATTAATTAAAAACAATTCCGTAGGAAATCTGTCGGCATTTTCCTACATTCTACGGATATTAATTAAAAACAATTCCGTAGGAAATCTGTTGATATTTTCCCACACAGTTCCTACGGACAGTAATAAATGAATTCAAAAATAACATATATTTTTATAAATAAGAAAACTTTATATTTTAATATCATTAGTTTTATTTATTATAAATATTTTTTTGATAAATTGAAATCCTACGCATTTCCTACTAATTTCGTTTAAATTCCGTGGGAAATTTCCTACACTTTTCTTACGCATACCAATTCCTACAAATTTCCAACAAATGGTTAAAACGAAAACGAATTCCGTCGGAAATGCGTGGGAAATGTCCAACACTTTTCCTATGCATAACAATTTGTGGCTTTTGTCGCTTTTTTTCACAAAACTAAGACCTTTTCTTGTCCGTAGGAATTTTGATGAGAAAAGTGTCAAACTTTTTGTTTGTAGAAAATGCGTAGGAAATTTTGATAGGAATAATAGCAGTTCTAGTAGTGATCTTACAAGCTAAAATATAAGTTGTACCTTACTAGCTAAAATAAATCTGTTATTTAGAAATTCCATTGAAATACATATGCACTGACATAAAAAGAGTGAAATATTTATGTTCTAAAAAAATTATCTAAGAATTGAGTGATTAAGAGTCTATAAGATTCGTTTCAAGAAATTAGTATAAAACTTCTTAAATTTCCAAATTATATTTGAAAAATCAGTTAGAAAACTATGTACTACAAATTACAAAACTTTGTAAATTTCCAAATTAAGTTTAAAAAATTAGGTTAGATGATTAAGTACAACACGAAGCGTGTCTACATTTGATTTGTAACATGTACTAGTTGTTTAATGTTTGATTATGATATGATGTATGCGTAAGGACTAATATATGAGATTATGAGTCTTAACACCCCGAAGAAAGTAATATAGATAAGGTTTCCCAATGTTAAATTTTCGAATAACAGTTAAAAAAAGTTGGTTAAAAAAATTATGGAACTATTGAAGAAATTACTAAAAAAAAAGTTGGTTAAAAAAATTATGGAACTATTGAAGAAATTACTTCAAAATGAAACGTCTTTCCAGTTGTACTAAAGTTCTCAAATCATATTTATAAAATTTTGTTCACATGCTGTACCGGATTTAAATATTTCTTGTTGGGTTTTGAGTTTTATCCATAACTTGACATAATTTTTGATCATCATCATACTCGGTAAATCTCACCAATTGCAAAGCTAAGGTAAGGTTTGAGTAGAGGTGTACAAAAAAACTGATCGCAACTGAAACCGAAAAAAACCGAAACCGTTTTTTTTAAACCGGTTTTTTGTAACCGGTTTGACCGGTTATTAATCGGTTGCATAATTTGGTTGCCGGTTAGGTTTAGAAACCGGTTACAAAAAAACCGGTTGTAAAACTGGTTAAAGGTAAAACCGGAAAAAAAAACTGGTTATTACAAAAACCGATTATGATAAAAAAACCGGTTAACCGGTTACGTTTATTTAAAAACCGGTAACGGATATTAAAAAACCGGTTAAAACCGGTTATTTGTGCCCAGATCAGAAAAACGGTCATATGACCGTTAGGACCTCAAAGTAGCCGTTTTTTTGTTTTTTGGGGCCTAAAATGCAGCTCCAAAGTAGTATAAAAGGGTGGTGGGTGTTTTGGTTCAATCACACCATTCTCTAATCTCCTAAATCTCTTAAAAACGCTCACTTACGCTCACTTTCTTGTTCGGTAACTCTTACAAAAAGCATGGCAAGTCTAGTGCTCATGATTCGGTCAATGTTGGCGAGTCTACAACCGATACGGTTGTTCGTGTACTTCCAACGAAGCGCAACCCCAAAGTTTGGTCACATTTCGATTTGTGCGAGATGACGAACGGGACGAAAAAAAGCACGTTGTCATCATTGTAATGGTTTTTACGCCGTAGGGGCAAACACCACCTTGAGACAACACGTTGAAAAACCATTTTGTAAGTCGTTGAAACAACAACACACTGGTGGTCAAGCTTCAACGGGGAGTGGAGGCACTAGCTTGTTCGCGTACAATTTGGATGTGACTAGAGTGGAAATGGCGAAGTTTGTAATCCAAGAAAGTTTGCCGTTCAACCATTTCGACAACCAACGCTACACAAAGATGGTTCAAAGAACTCTCCAACCACGATATACCCATGTAAGTCGTGCTACTCTTAGGAGAGATTGTTTAAGATTGTGGAAAAATGCTAAACAAGAATTAATCTCTTATTTTGAGAAATTAGAAACCGGTGTTAACTTGACTAGCAACGTTTGGTCCGCATCGCACGGTTCACCCGACTCGTATATTTGTGTCACCGCCCATTGGATTGAACCGGCGACGTGGCAAATGATGAAACGCACGATTTTGTTTAAACTATTTGATTACCCCCACACCGGTGAATCTATATATAAAGCAATCGACAATTGCATTAAAACGTACAAATTGGAAAACAAGATTTTTTCAATAGCTTTTGATAACGCCTCAAACAATACGCTTTCGGTAACGCATTTAAGATTATAGTATAATCCAATTTGTGAGGGTATTTTTTTCCATAGTCGATGTGTCGCACACATCATAAATTTAGCCGTTTAAGATGGCTTGAAGGTTATTGAAACTCAAAAAGAAGCTTTCAAAAAAATGTTACGTCATATATATGGTCACACGCATAGACATTCAAAATATATTAAAATGTGTAAGGAAACGGGTCGATTATGCTTAGGACCCAATTGGGGCGTCACTCATCGATGGAACTCGACTTGCACCATGTTTGAAAATGCAATTTTGCAAAAGGAAAGTTTAATATCATTTCATAACCTTTTGTCGAGTCGTGGAAAGGTTTCGTCTTACCACCAATCGAATTGGGGTCTTATTGAAATGGTTACACAATTGCTTTAAGTTTTCAAAACGTCAACAAAGACTTTATCGGGAGTTTACTATCCAACTAGTTTATTGGTACTTCACAATTTGTTTAAAATGTGTAGGAAATTAAACGAGTTGTCGAGGAGGGGTAGACCATATTGTGATATGGTAGCTACGATGAAGAAAAACTAAGAAAATATTTTAAAGAACTACCCGCGGTTTTCACTTGTGCCGCAGCTTTAAACCCTTGCTTTAATATTTTTGGAACCGGGTCTTTGTTTTTAAAAATTACAAACGAGTTGGATTTAAACACCGATGACGAACCAAACTTTGGCGAAGCCGCAAAAATTCATTTTAACGAACAACTTTCAAAATGTTTGACGTTTATGTAACAAAATATGGTCAAACCTCGTCACACATTCACGATTCAATGAGAAATGCCGCTTTCGGCGAAGGTTCATCAAGTATCGAGGATGAAGATTTGTATGTTTATAACAATTTGTTAGATGAGTCGAGTCAAATGCAACGTGGCAACCAAAGGCGGTTGAGATGTCGATTTGCTTGAAAGATTACTTGGATGCGGCGGAAAGATGTCAACACATACTCTCACTCGAGGGAGAATTAGATTACGAAGGCGAAGTGTACGAGGACGAGTTTGTAGCCGAACTAACAACCCCAATGACCGAGGAAGAAGCCGAACTAGATGAATTCCTACGCAATAGTTCAAGTTCGGGTTCGGGCGAAGAAGATTAAACGAGGCTCATCAAGCTTGATATATTAATTAGTCCAACTAAAAAAAATATTAGTGGACGTTCTTGCGGATTAATATTTTAACTTTATGTATTTCGTTTGTAACGAACAACTTCGTATTTTCATTGTTATGTAAGCGTTTGTTCCAAAACTTAATCGTATTATTTTATTTTAACCTTTATATATTGTAATTCTTATGATTTTAAACAAAAAAAACAACATTTTGGCCTTAAAAAGGTGGTAAACAGCAAAAACAACATGTTTTAAACATTCTGCACAAGTTTCTGCAGAACCGGTTATTTTACCGGTTTTTTCCGACCGGTTAATAAACCGGTTTTTAAAACCGGTTATACAATCAATTAAAAAAACCGGTTATTACAGTATCCGATTACTAACCGGTTGTAACCGGTTATAACCAGTGACAGTTTTCAAGTACAAAAACCGGTTTTTAATCAGAACCGGTTATTGAACAACCGGTTTTCAGAATAAAAAAAAACCGTTCGGTTTTTAACCGAAACCGGTTTTCCAAAAAAACCGTTTTGTACACCTCTAGGTTTGAGGAGGGTAAGATGTAGACAGTCTTACATCTACCCTAGGAATAGAGATGCTGCTTCCAGTGAGACCTCCGGCTCGATAGTAGTTTTGTGTCAAGCCTTGGACATAAGGCACGTTATACTCAACAATTAAGACAAATGCCGATTAGTGCATGTACTCCCTTGTCTTTCGGTTGTCAACGCCACCACATGATGCATGATTAACCATCCCCTCTTTTAATGTTATTTTCACGAAATTAGTAAAATAATGTTAAAAAATTGTTGATGGAAGCAGTGGTACAACTTGCATGATTAACCATCCCCCTCTTTTAACGTTAAAAAACTTGACATAGCTTTGGTAAGATGAAACAGGTTGTAATTGTTAGAAATATGATGAAACTGTTGATGGAAGCAGTGGTACAACTTTACTACTACTGAGGTATCAGTAGTTTAGTGCAATATGTCATTGATCTCAAGAAAAAAAAAGGCTAAAGACTCAAAATCATGCTACAACAGATTTGTGCATCAACTGATTCATTAGTTGTTTTATCTACTGATATTGCTATGTTTAACACGTTACGGGTTGAGTTGAGTCTTGTACGCTATATATAGTGAGAGTCTTTTCCATAATTCGGCGTGTGTTAGTGTGTGAGTCTTCCATGGATTTTTGAGTTGTATTGCCCATGGATTGTTCATCCATGGGTGTTGAATTAAGCATATGATGACGTTATTATCTTCTATATCTTCTTTGTCATTCATTAGATTTACATTCTCTTATCTATGTTTATTCTTATTGTTCATACCATACACATCTACACTTTGATGGTTCCTATCAAATTGATTTACAAACAAGAAAAATCAGATCATAACAATTGGTATCAGAACGGATTATGAATTAGGGGCTGTTTGGCAACTTCTGAATGGTTAAGTGTTGAACCAGTAAGAGGTCTGAACCAGTAAGATGTCTGAACCATTAAGAGCTAGTATAATGTTTAACCGTTCAGAGGCAAATGTCTGACCTATTTAGATTAGAGGTCTTAACCATTCAGACTCTGTATAAAACTTAACCATTCAGAGGCAAATGTCTGAACCATTCAGACATCTACTCACGAAACATACAGTCTGAACCATTAAGTGTTGAACCAGTAAAAGAGGTCTGAACCATTAAGAGCCTCATTAAGAGGTAAACAAACAGCCTCAATTTAACCATTATTGATTCTAGCTTTGCTAACAAGCTGGCTTGAAATCATTTGGAGATGTAAAATACTATATTATTATGTTGTGCTTATGGAGAAATAAATTGGTTTTAAAGAATAATGGTATCCTTATTTTCTTGATTCCAAGATTATCAGTTTTGCTCAAAATCCACCGTATGCAACTTTGGGCATCATTAGTTTTGTTCCACTTTAAGTTTATAAATGGTGAAATCTACATCTAGTGTATGTTCTGTTATTCACGAATAAAACTCGACATTGAATCCAGGACGACAAGAACCCTTTCAAAGAAAAAGTCTTAGCTTAACAGTAGCTCTTTGCTCATATCTAGCCTCATGTACGTTGTCATTCTCATATTGGATCCTTTCTATACAAACGGTTTGTTATATAATTGAAAATTGTTTGAAATATGGAAGTTGTTCAGGCTTCATATGGTTTTTGGGATCTATCTTAGGGGATATTTGTTTAGCTCTTAACGAAGCTCTTAATGGTTCAGACCTCTTACTTACTGGTTCAGCACTTAATGGTTCAGACTGTTTGTTTCGCGAGCAGATGTCTAAATGATTAAGACATTGGCTTCTGAATGGTTAAGCCTTATACTGAGTCTAATGGTTAAGACCTGTTATCTGAAATGGTTAAGCATTAGACTAGCTCTTAATGGTTCAGAAGGGTTCAAACACTTAATGGTTCAGTTCTCTTACTTGTTTAGCACTTACCCATTCAGAAGTTGCCAAACAGCCCCTTAATTTTTTATTGGGTATGGTCTAAACATACTAGAAGACTAGCCTTTAGGTCCCTTCCTAAACATACTACATGATGTTGTATTAAGGTTGTTCAATAAATTGCTTGAGGAACATAAACCACTCAAACTGGTGACCGTTATTTTATGAAGCAAATTTCTACTGATTTGATTGTATCAGGTGGTTATAAAGGCGATAAAGATTCGAGTTTTAATCAGGAAGCTAGTTCAGAATTGTATATGGGCCATTAACAAATTGATTATGTGTATGCTTGTGGCTACTTCTTTGTGTTTTACTAGGAGTATGAAGATTTTTTTAGTGCTTCGCTTGACGCCCAGAGAGCGTCTAGTGAGGGATGCATTGAGTTGAAGGCAAATGAAGTGGCAGATGCAAATTACATTGTGTCCTTATGGGCTGAAACAACAGTTTTATCAGTTCCAAAAATGTTGTTGATGAAGCTATCATACAACTGAAGTTTAAAACCAGAAATAAAGCGGTTACAACTGATCTTAGATATGTTCATCACGTGGAACTAAGGTCATGTTTGGGATTCCATTTAGAACCTCTTTATTAACTTATTAACGTTTTCAAAAGTCATTTATAAGAAGAAAAGGTCATTTTAAAAAGTTAATAAGTTAATAAGGAAGTTCTAAATGGAATCCCAAACATGGCCTAATTGGAAAACCTGCAATTGTACCACTTATCACATGAAATTTTGTTTCTTGATGGAGTTTTGCCTATTAAAAATACTTGGGTACCATAACCAGAGAAGACTTCCTGATTGGCTATTGGCATTTACCCAATTATGATCAACATGGGAGTTACAACTATTTAAAGATTAATAAGCTACGTTGTTACTTCTTTATGTATTAAAAAACGGTAGTTTACATAAAGTTAAACTTGGGATCATTGGGTAAATTAAACTTTTCGACCTTTATATCCACAGCAAATTGCAATGAATGCCCTTTAACTTTAATAATTACAGTCAGAGTCCTTTTTTTGTTAAAAGCATCACACCGTAAGTCCTTTAGCACCAATCTGATTAATGTAAAATGTTAAATCATATCATGTACACCTCATGTGAGAGGGCATTTATGTCATTTTACCCCTTCTCTATCTTAACTCTCTCTCTCTCTAACCAACCACCATATCCAACCACCCATTTCTTCCTCAACCAGTCCAAAAATGAGTTCGAGCGATGTAACCACCACCATCGTCCACCAAATCCGACCACTACAAAAACCAAAAAACCCCCACCAAAAAATCTCCTTTCACCAAATCCATGTCCCACACAACCATGCCATTAACCTTCCTGTAATTTTCCACTAGGGTTTTCTCACCCCTTCATGTAAAACTGTTTTGATCACCAAAGTATACTTCAACATCTCTTTCTCTATTTTCACTATACTTGACCAAACACTGGGATCTCCTTCTCTCGCAGATCTGCAAATTTGTATATCTGGGTTCTCATCATCCCCATCAACCATCACCTCTCCTCCACAACCTACGATTTTGCAGATCTGGTTACTCGTGGCTGAAAGAAAAGAAAGACGTTGAATTAAAAAGGTGTTGGATCTACTTACATATCATTCTCTTATTGGTTTGCTAATTTTACAAATCAACAAAGACAATGTCTATGTTTTTAAAAAGTCTTGATAACATGATTATTTTCATGATTTTCCCTAATTCGAATCGAAAAGCTTTCTTATAAATGTACAAGGCTTGTTCTTAAACCCTTGATACACTAATTCGTCATAAGTGTACAAGGCTTGTTCTTAAACCCTTGATATACCAATTTGGAAAGTATACTTAATATGGTCATAATGTACAAGGCTTGTTCTTAAACCCTTGATACACTAATTCGTCATAAGTGTACAAGGCTTGTTCTTAAACCCTTGATACACTAATTCGTCATAAGTGTACAAGGCTTGTTCTTAAACCCTTGATATACCAATTTGGAAAGTATACTTAATATGTGTTAAAACGTTCTTAGCGTTTTTTAGCTAAGTTTTGAAATCACTCTTCAATATGTTCGAAGATATATCCAATGTCCTATCATACATGTACACATGGTAATAAAGTATTAACATGTATCATAATATTGTTACATAATAAAACCGCACTACTTATTTTGTCAAACAATCATACCGTAAAAACAACATGACCATAACTTCATTCCAGATACGACGCCTGCCTATTATTGATGAATTTATGTATAACAAAATCGACAGACATGGGATTTTTTTAGTATGCATTACTTTAAAAACTAATAAATAAAACAAATTCTTACATTATAAAAAGAACCCTTATTACTTTGTGTTCTTATCAAATTGCAAACACAATACGTGTAAAACAATAATTGCAATGAAAGCTCAAAAACAACCAACCAAATTCATAAAACCATCGGTTCCAACCCCTTCAAACCATAAACACTATAAGATCGGCTTCATCGATGAACTTGCTCCGTTCATGGATGTGGCAATCGTTCTTTTTTTCACCAAAAATACCAATCACGACTCAAAGTTTGGTGATCAACTAGAAAAATCCCTAGAAAAAACCTTGACACAATTATACCCTCTCGCCGGTAGATTTGTTGAAGAAAGTCAAACCATTGACTGTAACGATGAAGGTGTTGAGTTCATACAAGCCGAAGTTAACACCAAACTTGAAGCGATTCTTGGGCTTGAGGTAAATGCTAGGTCGATTCAAGAACTTCTACCATTGAAAACACTACCTCATGACAATGTTCTTACTATTCAATTGACCACCTTTGAGTGTGGAGGTGTGGCACTTGGTGTAAGTGCTACACATAAGGATGTTGATGCATCGACGCTATGCACATTTGTAAATGAATGGGCTACCATGAACCGCGAAGAAAATGATACAAATTCACAACGCCAGGTTTCATGTCATCCTCATTGTTTCCTACTCGTTGTGTTCGTCCCCTTTTACTACCAATTATTACCGACGAAGACTTGTTAAGCAAATACACATGGAAGAAACTTTCATTCACTGAGAGTGATATATCCAACATGAAAGCAAAGGCTATCACAAATGCACGGATATCGAAGGTACAGTTAATATCCGCGATCATATGGAAAGCTCTCGTTGGTGTTGATCGTGCGACACATGGTTATCTAAGAGAGTCTATACTCTTACAGGCGATAAATCTAAGGGAAAAAATGGCTTCTCCAGTACCCAAATATTCTTGTGGGAATCTTTGGGGATTTTGTTCCACGATTCTTAAAACAAACAAAGAATTGGAAAATCTTTTGAGTTACTCCGTCAAGAAAACTATAGACGAATACTCAAAGGTACACTATGATAGCGAACAAGGGCAAATGATTATTTTTAATTCCATTTTAAATATAACCAACACTCCTTTGTCAACAAACATGATTCTATCATCTAGCTGGTCTAAGTTCCCTTTTTATGAAGCTGACTTTGGTTTTGGAAGGCCCGTTTGGGCGGTTCCTTGGTTAACGCCTTTGAAAAATGTAATACTTATGATCGATAATGAGAAAGGTAATGGAGTGGAAGCCAACATCTTTCTAGAAGTTAAAGACGTCCCTTATTTTGAAGAAGGCCTAGATGTCAATGCTTTTTAGTGCTTGAAGAAGTTTGTATTGCATACTTATCATCGGTCTCTGGTCGAGTTATTGCCTCAAGTCTTAATGTTTTTTGTTTGTTGTCATGTGTTTTGATGTATTTATTTGTATACTTTCTGTTTCTTGTTTAATATCGAGATTAGCATGATGTTTATTTAATAAAATTACCAATGGACCGATCAGACTACACATTAAATAAATTACTAGTATGATAATTATATCAAAAATTCATAAGTTGTATTAGAGGTAATCAAGACACATATACCAGCTATTAGTACTCCAGAAGTTTTTTGGCCATCGTACAATGGAGTTAAGAAGCAAAAGGGTTTGTTTCCTAGTGGGATTGGGAGGCCGGTGTCGGGTGTCAAACTCCTCGGGGGCGCTGTTAGTCGCGATGCGGGTTTCATCAGTAGGTTGGCCGTGAAAAGGGTATCTTGTGCAGTGGATCTGATGAGCTACCTTCCACATCTGCGGGACCCTCAATGCGAGCTTCTCTTGCTGCGCTCTTGCATGGGTGTTGCTAAGTTGTTGTTTGGCCTCAGAACGTGCCAACCCACATTTGTTGGGGAGGCTGTTTCGGTTTTTGACAAAGGCCTTCGGAGAGCTATCGAGGATATCGTGGTTTGCGGGGGTCCGTTTTTTGGGGATCTTCAATGGAGGCTTGCATCCCTCCCGACCCGTTTTGGGGGTTTGGGTTTATGTTCGGCTGAGGATGTATCCACGTATGCTTTTGTGGCCTCGAGGGCGCAATCTTGGAGTTTATAGGACCACATTCTTCGAGACTGTGGTATTGTTGGGTTAGATTCTGATTATGTGTGCGCGTTGGATTGCATGCACATGTCCCTTCCGGATTTTGATCTTGGTGGTTTCTCTAATAAGGACACCCCCCCCCCTAAAGCACAGAATGCTTTGGCGAGTGCCCTATTTAGTAGAACTGTCCAGTGTTTGGGAGAGAAGTTTAGTCTATCCCCTCGTCAGAAAGCTGTGTTTGATTGTCTCCGGGCACCTCATTCTCAGGATTTTCTGACAGTTATCCCCATTGAAGGACTAGGCCAACACATGTCAGCAGTGGAATACCGGGCAATTCTTAAGTACCGGCTAATGATGTCACATCCCGACCCGCAGCGGAATAAAAGTCGGGGCATAATTGGGTTATCACCAAAGCTCATGATATTTACTAAGATGTTTCATATTTATTAAATTCAAATTACAAACTTAAATATCCAAAAACAAAATTCATACAATTACAAAGGAAAATAAAACTATAAATTTATTCCAAATCATGAACTTGTTTATTCTTCTAGGCCATCCTAAGTGTTTCCTGTCTCGGCTGGATCACCTGTATCATGTGTAAAACGGGGGAGATTTTGGGTCAACAAAAGTTGGCGAGTGAACCTTGATAAAACATTGTGGACTAATTTCTTGTTTTATTTATTAAAGAAAAGTCATGCATTAATCACATGTGAGCAAACATATATATATAAATAATCACAAACCACTTTGGAGGAGTATATGACATGAATGATGATGTATTTGAGATCAAGGCTCAATCAAACGGAGCCGATCTAATGAGGCTCCTGATACTCAACCCGTATCCCACGGGGAACTGATGGGCCTAATGAAATGCGTGCACTAAAATGATAAAATTCAATCTACATATAATTCACACAACAATTGATACACATTTGATCACGGATATGATGTATGCACAAGTGTTTAAATAAAATAAAAGAATAGTACGACACATGATACGTGATTAAAACGGGGAATTGGTAGAGATTCACTCACAGTTGATGCGTTTCTTGATGAGATGAATGCTCACGAATATTATGATTCAACCGACGAGGGAAAACTAACCTAAATAATAACGACATGATTCGATTAAATAAATAAATTTTATTTGAGATTATTATTTTTAATTAGTGTTCTTTAATGAGATTTTTAGATTTATTTTTGTGAGTTTAATGCAAATTTTTAACTTTAAAAACCTTATTTTTAAGTATTTTTAAATAATTTTTCAATTAAATTAAATGAATAAAAAGGAAACAAAAATGAAAAATTTGGGTTGACTTGTCAGGTCTGACCGGTCGGACAGTTTGTTATTCAGGCAGCGTGTGAGGTTCGAACTCGGGACCTCTCGTATACGTGCACGCAGCTCTACCAACTGAGCTACGTGTCTAACCCGAAATATTCTCTGTTTTAATTATATATATATATACTAACTAATCTTTAACCTTATTTAGTTTTTATTAAAAATGATTTAATATGGCCGAACCGGTTACAAAAACCCGGAATCGAACTCGGGACCTTCGGTTCGAGTGCACACAGCCCAACCAGTTGGGCTGTGTGTCTAATCTGTTTAACTACTGGATTATATTCCTCTTATATCTATTCTGTGAATTGATCTGAATAGGTTTTAAAAATGTTGGTTTTATTTCAGAAAGTCGGAAGCATGCGTGATTCGAACCCGGGACGTGTGTTTTATATTTGCACACAGTCCACCCCTGGACTGTGTGTCTAACCCGGTTAAATACCCGATTTTAATTACATTTATATACAATTTAGTCTTCGTCTTCTTCACTAAGAAAACACAGAACAGTGAACCCGACTGTTTTGCTTAATCGACCAACAAACTTATACTCGATTGAAATGGAATAGGAAAATAAAGATTAAGGAATATAATATACCAAAACAGAGAGTTTTCTTCAGATTTCCGGCAAGTTTCGTCGACCCTGATTTGCGATTTCCGGCTGAATGAACTGATTCAACAGTTTTGATTATTGATTTGAGCAATTAGATTATCAATCAAGAGATAGCCAGAATGTTTAGACAATTATACCGTCTGAAGAACAAATGCGGTTTTCTGATCAGTGATTCCGGCGAATGTGAAGATCTCCGGCGACGAGCTTTGGAAGGAATAAAGCTTCGGAAAGAGAGTGCGGTTCTGGGCGAAATGTTTACCAGGAGTTTGAGTGGGTATTTATAAGGGGAACATGCTGATTGGGTTCGAATTAAGGGTCAAGATTCGCGGTCAATGATTTCCAACGGTTTTGACTGAAATTGAGTGACAGGCAACGGTTATAACTGATGTCGAAATCAGTTTATGCGTTTCAGTCAAGGGAAATGGCAACATTTGCGGAGTTTCGGTTTTTTCGGCGATTGCGAGTTCTGGGCGCGCTGATTAACAGGTTTTGACTTTCCCTGTTTTACTATAAGTGTTATTTGTTTCAGTATTTAACACAAATGAAGTGTGTGGCGGAGTGGTGTGGTGTGTGTGTGTGTGTTTGCGGGAGACCCGGGTTCGAGACCCGGCGACTCTATTTTATTTTTTATTTACTTATTATTATTATTATTTATTAATTATGGTTTTTAAATTCTAAAATGTTTATTAATTATGTATTATTTAAAATAATCTGAACAATAAATACGCAACGAACTTATAACTGAATACTTGATTATTAAACGAAGCGGGTTTTGAAACCCGTTTTTCGACGAATGTTACAAATGACCCCTCTGTTTCCGGTTGATGAGCCCTGCCCAGTTTGTCGCAAGGCTTGTTTAGATACTTTCGGCGAACATGCGGTCCATTGTAAGGAGTTACCTGGTTTTAAAAACCGACATGATTTGGTAAGGGATATTCTCTATGATGTTCTAAAGCGGGCAAGGATTTCGGCGAAAAAGGAGGCTCCGGTGAACTTTCTGACGGATCCGCTCGACGGGAGGTCTACTCTTCGGCCAGCTGATATTTTTGTGTTTGGGTGGGCTCGGGGAAAACACGCTTGTGTGGACCTTACAGGAGTGTCCCCTCTTGTTGGACTCGGGGATAATGGGTTTGTTGCTGGCCAGGCTGCGTTAAAGGCGGAATCAGGCAAGGTCGCTAAACACGAGAAGACATGTTTAGAGAATCAACACGTGTTTATCCCATTCACTTTTGATACATTTGGGTCCCTAGCCCCAGAGGCTGTGGAATTTCTAAACAGGATCAACAGGTTGTGAATAGTAATCTTTTAACCTTTAAGGGCCGTTTCGTCTTTAGTAGGATTGGTTTTGCAATTCAAAAGGGGGTTGCGGCGCAGCTTGTTGCCCGTTTACCTGCCACTTGTTTGTAATTTGTTACTTTGGTATATAGGTTATTAAAAATATAATAATCGAACTTTGGGATAAATGATTTTATTTTCTTCACATCTTTGTACAAACATTTTTTTTTCTAAATTAATGTTTCTCTTTCTTTTAGATGCTTTGACAATTCTTTTTTTCTTTTCTTTTGGAGTATAAATTTCTATAACATTCCCTACCATTTCAACTACTCTAACTTTCAAACATTCGATTTTTTTTTCTAAATGGATATCCTGAATTCACCCTCTTTATCATCGGAAGATGTTGTAACGCTTATTTTTTGATTAATTCGCCAAGGGAGCCGTTAATGGCGAAGATCTTTTCCGTGATGACTCTGAATAGGCAAATGGTTACTCCAAAAGATGGCTAACGACGTGGAACGTCAGATGTCGTGGTTCACATTGACGACAAAAAAATGAAAAATGTCAAAGAGCCTTTGGTTGATATCAATTCACGTTACTAGTCAAAAAAATTTTTTCCTATGGGTTCACTATTTTTAGATGCTCCAATTTCATTGTCTTTCAAATCATATTTATAAAAATTTGACATAGATTTTCTTGTTGGGTTTGGAGTTTTATCCAAAACATGACATAGATTTGGTAAGATGAAACAGGTTGTAATTGTTAGAAATATGATGAAACTGTTGATGTAAGCAGCAGTACAGCTTTACTACCACCGAGGTATCAGTAGTTTAGTGCAATATGCCATTGATCTCTAAACGAAATTAAAAAAAAAAAGACTAAGGACTCAAGATCTTGCTACAACTGATTGGTTTTTCATTAGTTGTTGTATCTACTGATATTACTATGTTTAACACTTTAAGGGGTTGAGTTGAGTCTTGTACAATATATATATATATATGGTAGGATCCTAAGAGAAGTTCACCCTATTTGAGAAACTTGAGAAGCATTTGGACCAAACATTTCCCTAAGCTTTTTGTAATATACACATATGTATGCTTCTCAAGTTTCTCAAATAGGGTGAACTTCTCTTAGGATCCCTACCATATTATTATACAATATAATATATTATACATATATATATATATATAATACATATTATATATATATATAGGTTGAATTATTATAAAAAAGATGCTTTTTGTGAGAAGGATAAGAAATGATCTAAACATTAGATCTTTAATCTAATGGTTGAGATCTTGATGGCAATCTTGTAAATAGTGTAACAACTAAAATAATTAATTTTATAATTAATGGTATAAAGGTAAATTTAACTTTTTTTTAAATATAGAAAGTCACATGCAATCCACATGCAAGTTCACCCCTCTTTTTTAAAAGTCAATAACTTTTTACACGTAACACTTTTTTTAACATTACACCATAATAACAAGTGTGTTTTATCTTTAATATGAGTACCATATTATTATACTTATGTAGAAAAAAAATTACGTTTCGATTGAATGTTTTAGTCCATAGTGTTTTTTCTACGTTCGTACAATGGTGTTTTAATTGTATCGTGATTCAATGTGTTGTGTTAAAGTAAAACACCATGACGTAAATAAGACACCACAGCATTGCAAATAATGAATTATGATTCAAGTCGTCGTGTTTTAACATCTAGAGTATGTAACATTGTATTGTGATACAGTCATTGTGCTTTAACATCTGGAATAGTGATAGAATCATTTAAATGTTTAAAACACCACGAATGTATTACGATTCAATTCATGGTGTTTCTGGAATCTGTATGGTGTTTTATACCCGCAAAAATAACAAAAATCATTACAGATGTTAGAACACCATGGCTGTATTACGATTCAAGTTGTAGGTGTTTTGTGGAATTCGTATGGTGTTTTATACGAACTGATGATGAATTCCTAAAATAACGAATTCTCTAAAAAAACTACTTAAAAACGGTTACAAAGATTTTATCTATAATTAGGATTATTAGTAAAATTACCATTATAGCCTTAAACTAATAAAATGGATCAGGACATGTGTCATCACCAGTGTCTTTCTTACACTTCTCACACTTTTAGTCTTTTTTACGGGATCCTCTAGAGTATTCTCCATCATTTGGGGTGTGTTAGTAACTTAGTATGTTCCGTGGATTCTTGAGTTGTAATACTCTTGGATTGTTCATCCATGGGTGTTAAATTTAAAAAAAAATTATGATGACATATTGTTTTCGTATATATTTTCTGTACTTTATTAGATTTGCATTCTCTTATCTATGTTTATTCTTATTGTACATTACCACACACATCTATACTTCGATGTCCATGGCATTATAGCCCAGTGGCATCTTAGGAGTGGGATAAGGCTTAGGAACCATTAGGTCCTGGGTTCTCTTCCCATAAGAGGGGTTTTCCTAGATTTTGTTGGGTTTCCTCCTGAATTGATGTTTAGACATTATAGCCAATGGAGATGGATGGATATGAACGGGTGGTTTCGCTGGTGTAACGATGATACTCCAGTGGTCCATAGTGATCCAAATTTGTCATTAAAAAAAATCTATACATTGATTGTTCATATCAAATTGATTTACAAACAAGAAAAATCAGATCATAACAAGTGGTATCAGAGCGGGCTTGAATCAGACAATTTTAACCATTGATTGATTCTAGTTTTGCGCGCTAACAACATGTTTTGAAATCAATTGTAGATGTAAAATACAATGTTACTATGTTGTGCTTATGGAGAAATGAATTTGGTTTTTAAAAAATAATGGAATCCTTCTCTATTGATTCCCCATTATCATATTTGCTCAAAATTCATCGTGATGCAACTTTCGGCATCATTCAGTTTAGTTTCGTTTATATATGTGAAATCTACCATCTAGTGTATGTTCTATTATTCACGAATAAAAGTTTATGTTGACTCTAGGAACCCTTTCAAAGAGAATTTGTATGGCCAAAATATCTAGTCTCATTTACCTTGTCATTCTCATATTGGATTTGTTCTATAAAAAGGATTTGTAATATAATTGAAAATTGTTTGAAATATGGAAGTTATTCGGACTTAAGATGGTTCTAGTCTCATTCAGGCCGACAACGGTGGAGGGTGTACTTTGATTTTGATCATAACCCAAGTATTTTTATCTAGACTCGTTTACACTTGGGTCCTCACCTAAATGTTTTTGTTTTGTCATATATGAGTCAAACACTAAAAAGTCAAACTGGACAGAATTATACAAACACTAGATTTTCATTAGAATACTAAACAATTGCAAAGTCAAACAATACACAATTAAATTCAAACATTACAACATCAAATGATCTTATTTCCGGTGACAATCATCAACACATGACCAAATCCGAATCAGAATCATGCTCCCCTTCATATGGATTGTGGTACCAATCCTCCACCTCTTCGGGTTGAATGTTGTAATCCCATGTCGTTTTCAACACTTCAGGGTCATAGTCTTTTTCAGGATCTTCAAAATATTCTTCAGGTACCCTTTCTTCCTCTAAATAAGGTAGCATTTGATCAGTGTCATCAATCATCCTGAAAGTATACATAACTATCAACTTCCACAACCTCTTTTCCTAATTCATCAACCTGCACAGTCTCTTTTTCTACAACTTCAACTTCTTCTTTTTCATCCACCTCCACTTCATCATGCTTACAATATGGCTACCAAAACAAAATTAACACAAACAATAATAAGAGGCAGATGAAGATAACATGTTACACTAATAATCTGATCCATTACAGGTTTTCCATATTAACTTCCAAACAGAAATACAGATAACATTAGCCTACTTTTTTTAACGACAAATTTCTTTAATTTTATGTCGTCTGTGGGACTTGAACCCAAGACATCTCCCTCTCTCACCTAGGTGCTTAAAAGCTTTGAATGGATCAAGTAATACAAAACAAACAATAACCAACTAGTCCCTAACAACATCTTCTATTTCATCGGCCAATTCTTCTTTGTCGTTGATACTCTTTAACAAAGTAGTGATTACCTCATCACATCTTTGACAAGGAAATGTATTAGCCCATCGAAGAAATCCACAATTCCCCTTTTGCATTGTAAATTATGCATCTTATATCCGACATGTGCAAAATGATCATCATAAACCTATATCACTAACCTGTGCAGTTTATAACATACAGTTTTCACTGTCAGCCTGTACAACACTTCAACCTAAAATAAACCTGTATACTGCTACAATTAACACATCAACAGTTTAACAATGACTGCACCTAATATTAACCCTTCGATTGACAATGCACCTTTAATTAGCATACTTTAAATATACCAGCAACTATAAAACACATGAAGTATGTACAAATTTTAAAAAAAAAAAAAAATACAACAATTACACAACATAAGAAAATTCGATTAGGGTTAGCCTTAGTTTGTAGTGTATTGCAGCACCACAAGAACATATGATATAAGAAGGTTTGGACCTTTTCGAGATAGATTTTGATTTGGCAGATCTTAAAGATGAAGAACGACACATTTTGTAGAGGAAAAAGAGAGATCGTTGTTCTAAATTGAACCAATTAGGGGGGAAATTGGGGTTTTAATAAAGCCACATGGGTATAAAGGTAATTTAACACCATTCTAACCGTGCCTTGGTTTGAAAGATGACAAAGGGTTGAAGATTGATGCTTAGGAAACGTCGGGGGTGTTAAAATGACGAATTTCATAATACGGGTGCAAAGTGTCAGTTAACGTATACCACATGGACGCAAACTACAATTTACTCTGATTTATATAATTCCGAGTATACCTTTGCAATGCGTTTAATTCTATCTACGTCTCAATATAATTTTAACATGAAATCGGGTTGTAAGTAGTAATTTGCAAGTAATCAAAGTACAAACGTACATGTTATCAAAACTACTTAACATTTTTTTATTAAGTGATGCAGTTTACCCTTTACCTTATTCTAAGAGTACAATGAATAGAGTATAAATTTTATTAAAAACGAAGATGTATTCGCAATAGTGTATTTTTTTGTGTCGTAATGTACAACGAGTGCTGGTATCTGTACCGTGATGAACCAAAGTGATATTGTCCCAACAAAATCAGTACCACGTCAATTCTGACTGAACAACATCCATACCCGTGTCAGTCTATCAAAAGAGTTACTGATATACGTTTTATGGATTTCAATCGATATAAAACATGTGTGGACATCTTTTTTGGTAGGAATAATGGATTTTAACAATCCAAACTATTAGTCGTTGGTCGGCAATGGTCTCAACTTCAAAATAACAAGTGACGATCCCAACTTTTCACATATTGTAAACTAATGGACCTTTACTAACAGAACCTTAATTTATTTTTGCACCTTATTCTTTCCGGTTTAGTAAAGTCCATTGGTTTACAATATATGAAAAGATGGGATCACCACTAGTTAATATTTAAGTTAGGACCGTTGCCGGCCAACACCTAATAGTTATAATTAGTAAAATCCATTATTCCTTTTTGGTATATTACTGTTTTTCAGTTTTCTCTTTCGGTCACTATAATGAGTGTCGGTTTCATATCAATACAAAATTAACCGAGTCGATATCGACCAAATTAGATTTTACCTGGTTAGTTTTTTGGATTTTTTAAAAATTTCCTTTTCTAATCTCTTTTGTTTTCTTTTGATCCCAAACATACCCATGTCACATAAACAAACACGTGTTGATGTCTTTTTTTTTCTTTCAATTGCTATACCGAATGATTGTACTGTAATGAACCAAACCAATTCTAACATTGCGGAGCGCAAAAGAATCCATCTAGTTATGATTCAATTTTGCCCTACACATATTACAATGCATAAAATAAATGATGGTGTACACGTTATTTTTTGATATTATCAAATGTTTTTATGAAGGTACCCTTTTGTAACATAAGTAATTGAAAGGTTAAAAAAGGAGTTAGACTTGGCCTTAGGGGACCCGGGGCACTCCCCAAGTAGGCTCCCGCGGGTTCGAATCAGCATCAGAACACTGTCGTCATCTTTGCGAGTATGGCTAGTGGGTTCTGGAAGCTCGTATGGTTAATCGTGTGAGAGTTGTTGTTTCGATGCAATGTTTGACCATTCAAACGGTCATATGACAGTTATTCATTTAAAAATGTTTATTTCTTTTGTTTACCTTTAAATAACCATCTATTGTCATTGAAACCATTTACACTCATCAATCTCTTTCTCACGCAACCATTTCATTAATCTCTTTCTCAATGGCTAACCGAATGCTTGGGTATTTATTTACCATCCAATGATTACGAAGACGATTTTTAAACTAATAGTAGCTTCCTTTATTTCTAGAGAAGCTAGAGGAAGTCAAAGCGAGAGACACAGTAACGTCGTCGGCCGTTTCAAAAAATAATCGTCAAACGTGATCGCGTACAAGGTAATGAAAATATTATAAACTATTAGTTTGTTGATGTTGAAAGTATGATAATGAAACATTTCGTTACCGTTTTCGTATGTCGAAACTATTCGTAAAAATTGTTGGTGACATTGAAGCACAATATCCTTGGTTTCAAGAGGGATTAGATGGGTGATACAAAAAAGAGTTCTACGACGATACAAAAAGTTACATCCGCCATTAAACAACTCGCGACTGGTAACACCCCTACGAAAACGACGAGTATTTACAAATGGCCGAAAGGACTTCGCGAGAGTCCCCACAATTGGATGATAGACCGCAACTGGCTACCACCACATTGGATGATAGGCCGCAATGGCATAAAAGCATGAATATTCGGGACAAGTAACAATGTCACAAGTAAATGTGAATTGAGGTTAATACCGAGTATTAGATTAGTTTAAAAAGGTTTTACCGGTAAAGATCACATGTGACATGTGGTATTTGGCAATACCTGCCCAATTACTCAAACAAGTTTATCCACATCACAACACGAAATAATATTATAGTAAATAAAGATTAAAAATATAATATATTATATATTAAAGTCGTTAAAAACTTGAATTATCCAATTTATAGAATTATCACAAGTGTACTGGCCGACTACAGTATCGACCTACTATGGGGGTGTTTGGCCTAGCTTTTATTTTTTGGCTTATGCTTGTATTTTAAAGTAGCTTATAGCTTATTTTCTATGATTTGATAAATTCTTTTTAACGTTTGAATTAGATTATATTTTATTTTCTATCATTACACCCTTATTTGTCTAATAAGCTAAAAAACCATCTTCAAGTAAGCTTATTTAAATTAGCTTATATAAGCTAATAAGCATAAGCTTAAAAAGCTAAACCAAACACCAAATTAAGCTTATTTTGTAAAAAAAAAAAAAAAACTTAAAAAGCTATAAGTTTTGTTAAAAAAGCTATGGGCTGGCCGCTCTCTAAACAAAATAGTGTAATTTTTAAGTAAAAATCTCAATTGTCTTCTTAAAAGTTTGGTTAAAAGCCCCAATTCGTCTATAAAATAAATCCTGATCCACAGAATATTTATATTATTTGAGATATCGTATCAGGCACAACTTTGTAAACAAATATAAAAAAAACACTCAAATAATATCCCTCTTCTTCTTGTTGTAATGCAAATCAACTTATTTAATCACAATTAATTTTGTAATAATCATGAGGATGAGGTAGGTACAAGTGTCTACTTCAAATCAGTTCTAAATCTCATGGTAGTTGACGAATCTGCGATTCGTGATTGGCATCCATAAATACAATCAAGATTCTTATGTGCACACCAACTGTTCGATGAAATGCCAACAAGAATGAAAAATCTCGTCACAGTGTTGTTGTTGCTGGCTACTAAAGCCTTTCTTTGTCGTGCTTCATCGTACTTTTACTCTCCTCTTATACGCAGCGATCTTGGCCGCAATCCTACTGATGAACAGCCACTATCAAAGATCGCTATTCACAAAGCTTTTGTTGATCTTCATGAATCAGCATCTGTTAAGGCTGAACCTCTTCTTCTTGGGTTGAAGGTAATTCTGTTATGTTTGTGGTTGTTGGATTACTAAGTTAAAGAGTTATAGTTTAACCAACTGTTTACACAACAAAAATTCAAAATTTGTTGTTACTAAGTTCAATCAGGCAATCAATTTTAGTGTCTATAATTTGGGCAGAACTAAACAAACACCACTGACACACTGTCTAGACACTGCTGACGTGTCATACTGGCTTAATGATAGAGCGAAAAGTGATCGGTATTGGTTTTGGTACGGTACCGATTACCGAAAATACTGAAATTGAAAATGAGTAAAAACATAAACCGAAGAATATTGTAGCGGTTATGGTGGTATGGTAACCAGTTTGGTATTGATGGTGCAAAAATACCGAAATTGACTAGCACAGTAGTACCGAAACCATCATCATACTTGGTAGATCCCATCAATAGCAAAAGCTAAGGTAGGGTCTGAGGAGGGTAAGATGTAGACAGCCTTACCTCTACCCCGTAGGAATAGAGAGACTGCTTTCGGTGAGACCCCCGGCTCGATAGTAGTTTTGCATCAAGCCTTGGACATAAGGCAAATAACACTTAGCAATCAGGACAAAGGTTGATTAGTGCATGTACTCCCTTGTCTTTCAGCTATCAACGCCGCCACATGATGCATGATTAATTGCCCCCCGCTTTTAACGTTATTTTCACGAAATTAGTAAAATCACGTTAAAATTAGTGCACTTTCACTTTTGCCCCCCCCCCCCCCCCCGAGGGCCCACGTATACACAGTAGTACCGAAACAGAAAACCTTAAAAATGAATATGGGTATTGTTACCGATGTTGTTTGGTCAATATCGGTTAGTATGATACTGGTATCGGTAAAATACGCTCATCGTTAGTATGATAGTCATGACTCATACGGGTCGTATGATTGGGCGAAAATGGAAATATGAGTCGTGCGAGGGCCAAATTATAGGGCCCATAGGATTTGGTTGACTAACAAAAAAATGACTGATGTAACCATAACAAAGTTATGCGGCCCGTATGACCTTTTCTCTTATCATACGGCCCGTATGATGTGAGAGGTTCTGGTGCGCAGACTTGATTTGACATCATACTGCCCATATGATGTACATGCAAAATGGTGTGTACACTATTTGGGGGTGGTGTTTGTACAGCAGGACCCTAAGTTTTGGACTAACTTATGCGAGTTGTCGGATTTTGTAATTAATTGGCATGTAATATGATATGATATGATGATAGGGCGAGGATACCGCATGGGTCAATGTGGAGCTCAAGTACCCACAACCATCTGAGAATGACTGGGTTGGAGTTTTTTCACCTGCAAAGTTCAAGTAATATTCATATTTTAAATATTTATTTGCATTATCATGTTACCAGATGGGGTGATGTTTTATCTACTAAATCCTTTTATTCAAAAAGTTAAATTTTTCTTACTGTGATAACATATTTTTTGTAATCATATTCGATACCCAATAATTTGTGGAATATTGGAGTAAAACGGATTTGGGTCAACCCGATTCATTCGACCCACACAAAAATGCAATATTTTGACCCGCTCACTCCCTAATCCGCCACCTATACTTGCAACATCTTTGTCTGTTCTTAACTTTTTTTTGCTCAACTGCGTAAATATGGCAGTGCATCAGATTGCTACTTTGAATCAGGCAAATCGCACGAGGCTCCATGCATATGCACGGCCCCGATTAAGGTATGCATGATAAAATATAACTCAGAGTTTTGAAAATTAACGAAGTTTGTTTGTTTTTATTTTTTTAATGTGGGTTATTCTAACCAGAACTATATATGGAAAACTTATAATACAGTACATGTTTGCAAACCAATCCAGTTCCAAATCCAATTATATAACAACAGGAAAAGCTACGTTAAGTTTCCAGTTAATTAATCAGCGTGCAGATTTCGCCTTTGCATTATTTTCTGGCGGGTTGGAAAATGTGAGTGAACTACTTCTTTCCACCCTGTTTGCCATTTATGTTTTTTTTTACATAATTTCAAAGTTTTTCATGCTACTACTATATCCGTTTGACTAATTATTATTTTTATTTTTTGGATTACAGCCCACATTGGTGGCTGTTTCAAATCCTATATCATTTGCAAACCCGAAGGCTCCTGTTTATCCACGCCTTGCACACGGAAAGGCTTGGGATGAGGTATTTTTCTGTATATCTTTTTTTATTTTCTTCTTCATGCGCTAAGGCAGGCTGGGACCAGGTTAAAACAAATCATTTTAGTATGAATCTAAACAGAACTAGTATTTAGGACCCGCGCTCTACCGCTGGAATGTTAAACCGAACAAAAAGTAGACGTAAAAACGTTGAACCACGCACGCGCGTTGTGGCGTGTTAACTCGCAAAAATTAAACCGAAACGTAAAACATAGAAAAGAATAACTAAGTCAGCTTAGGTCCCGCGAGTTGCGACGGGGCAGTTAAACCACACAAAAAAGTAGACGTAAAAATGTTGAACTACACATGCCCGTTGCAGCGTATTAACTCGCAAAGTTAGACCGAAACGTAAAACGACAATTTTGTAAACGATGAAAATGGGCCGGTTAAACAGCACAAAAAATTGACGAACCACACACGCACGCTGCAGCGTCTTAACTTGCAAAATATAGATCGAAACGTAAAACGACAGTTTTGTAAACGATGAAAAGTATAGGGAACCAAAGCTGAAAGTTGAGAAGTGTTGGGGTAAAAAATGAGATATGTTTGTGACAAATATGTAAAAGATAAAAAGATAAGAGGTTAAAAGTAAAAGAAAATTGAATGTGTGGAGTGACTTGCAATATTTTATTCAATTGACCAAAAGAAAAACACACAACCAAATGCAGACGGTACAACCAAATTATGCCCAAAAGAATTAAACAGTAGCTTTGTGAGGGTGAGAAATTTGGTAAATAATATATAGGTAATATGTCGGGTTGATCCGAAAATACATTTTTGTTTCTTTTAAGAAAACGTCCTTCAAAGGATTTCCAAAACAATAATAATTTAATCTTTGAATAAAGTAATTCAGGAGGTTGTTTGCAGTTAGATACACTTTGAGCAACCTTCTACCTGTTTGACCGATTTCTCCATGAACATATCTTTTGTTCGACTCTTTTGAGATTAAATAGAACACAGATCAATCCATTCATGATGCCAACTCTTGGTGTTTGTTTCAGATGACAGTTACATGGACAAGTGGCTACAACATCGATGAAGCAGTTCCTTTTGTTGAGTGGGGTCAGACAGGCCTTAGCCCAAAGCAATCGCCAGCTGGAACATTGACATTTACACGTGGCAGCATGTGTGGTATAGCAATTCTAAATCTTTATAATGTTATAATACTTGTGCTTACTTGGCATTTGTAATGATTACGTAATTGCGCTGCAGGCCCCCCTGCACATACTGTTGGATGGCGTGATCCTGGTTTTATACACACTAGTTTCTTAAAGGAATTGTGGCCAAACACTATGTATGTGTTCATATTTAGGATCCTTTACATGGATATTTTTTAACCCGTTTACATGGAAACGGGTTACATTTTATCTCTAACGTGTTAAACTTAAATACTTCAAGTGAAGCGGATCAAGCGGGTTGAAACTTGAAAGTCGTTCAAAGTGTCATTTGACTGTTTTCAACCTCTTAAATCGATTCATTCAAGCAAATTAAATATAGTTTTCATAATCACTTTAGTATATCGATCATTTATTATATAGTACACGGATGGTCCCTATGGTTAACCAAAATTTTGGATTTGATCCCTAGCTTTTCAAAAGTACGCGAATGGTCTCTGTGGTTTGTACTTTATAATGCATTTGGTCCCCAGCTAATAAATCTAAAGGTTTTAGCAGGTTTAAGTTAGAGACTAAATGTGTTACAAAGTGCATATCACAGGGACCATCCATGTACTTTTGGAAAAAGTCGGGGACTAAATGCATTACAAAGTGCAAACCACATGGACCATCTTGAAAAGCTAGGGACCAAATCCAAAATTTTAGTCAACCACAAGGACCATCCGTGTACTTTACTCTAATGAATATTACACATTTTGATCCCTTACCGACCCCGCTGGTTTTGCCGCCTGTAGAGATATGAGAAGAGTGAATGCTAAATTTCTAGTTGTATTACTCATATGTGGCTGCAAAAAACTATTTTGCAGGTACAATTATAGGATGGGCCATATGCTATTAAACGGAACAATTATATGGAGTAAAACGTATTCATTCAAATCATCCCCATTTCCGGGACAGAGTTCGTTGCAACGTGTTATTATTTTTGGAGACATGGGGAAGGTATCATTAGCTGAAAATTTATTGTTTTTTTAAACTTGCTTCTTGATTAGGCCTCCAAACGAATTGAACGTTCAGCGAACAGTTCTTGAACCGTTCAGCGGGAGGTTTGTCTGTGTTCGTTTGTTCAATAAATGAATGAACTCGAACACAACAATTCCGTTCGTTTAGTTAAATGAATGAACATGAACAGAGGCCGCGTTCGTTCATTATGTTCGTGAACGTCGGTAACATGTTCGTTTATGTTTGATAGTCTTAACAAACGAACACAAACAGAAAATCTCATTCGATATGTGTTCATGAACAGTTCGTGAACACATATATATCCTTAACAAACGAACACGAACATGGTCTTGTTCGTGTTGTTCGGTTCGTTTGCAGCCCTATTCTTGATGGTTTAATGTAGTTATCAAAATTTCTCACTAAATAAAACTTGAAAACTCCTTTTCAGGCTGAACGTGATGGTTCAAATGAGTATGCTTGTTATCAGCCAGGATCGCTAATTACAACCGATCAGTTAATTAGTGATCTTGATAATTATGATATTGTTTTCCATATAGGAGATATGCCATATGCAAATGGATATCTCTCACAGTGGGACCAATTTACCGCACAAGTCGAACCGATTGCATCTGTAAAACCTTACATGGTTGCAAGGTTTGGATTCTTTTATCTGCTATGAGGTGTGCCAAAATGAGCGGGTCAGGCGGTTTGGGTAACGATTAGCTTATGTTACTTATAGGATTGGCCCGTTGGGTTTTTTATGCACTAAGTATACACTTTAGGGATGTACCCATTTCACCATAAGAATCATAAAAAAAAAAAAGCAAAATCATCCATTTGTAAGGGGTTTATTTTGTTTCTAGTAAAATGCCATTTTCGTCCCTGAGGTTTGGCCAGTTTTGCGACTTTCGTCATGGGTATTTCCGTCTTTTTTGTTAACTTAAAGGGCAATTATTTTTCACTTTATGTACAAGCATTTAGCATAATGTACAAGTACTCAAAAGACTGAATTACCCTTTAAGATAACAAAAGAGACGAAAATACCCCTGACTTAACTGAGAAAATGGATGGAGTTAACGAGCAGGATGAAAATGGCAAAGATTTCAAACCTTTTGGATCCAAATGCGAAAAAACAAACCGTTGAACGAAAGTCGCAAAACTGGCCAAGCCTCAGGGACGACAATGGCATTTTACTCTTTTGTTTCTTTTACAAAAAAAATATGGTGTATCAGATATATGATTATAGAGATGATAATATATTAATAGAGGCCATTTAATACATAACCTATTTTAAGTTATGAGAACCGCATAAACACTTGTACCTATTGCTTTAATCCTTTAACGGCATAAGATCTACTCTATTTCTCTCCGCCACTATATTTGGCAAGTACTACATACAAGTGCTTATGTGGTTCTCTACTGTACTGAGCACACCCCTTGTTTTATGTTTAACCGTTTAAAATGTTGGGAGATGAAACATAGCCCGAATTCACCTATTAGTAAGTAAATCGGTCATAATTGTCACTCATATATATAATTCAATCTGAATTCCTTGATCTCTATTGATGAAGAAGGGAACAATATATAATACAAGAGACCCTAACTAATTCTCTGGAAATCAGGGATAAAATACAAAACGGATATACACAATAAATACATAAAATACAAAACGGATATTCATCCGCTAATACGCCCCCGCAGTCGTAGCAGTAGGTCTTCCGATGCATAGACTGGACCGAAATCGTTGAAACAATTGGCGTGGAAGACCCTTGGTGAATATGTCAGCGTATTGATAGTCTGCAGGAACATGAAGAACTTTGACAGAACCCATACGAACCTTTTCGCGAACAAAATGTATGTCAATCTCGATATGCTTGGATCGTTGATGTTGGACCGGATTCTGAGATAAGTAGACAGCAGAGATATTGTCACAGTAGACAACTGTGGCCCGGGTAATGGGAAGATGGAGTTCGAGAAGTAGGTTTCTGAGCCATGTTGTTTCTGCAACGGTGTTGGCCACACCTCTGTATTCAGCCTCGGCATTGGAACGTGAGATAATCGCTTGACGTTTTGATGACCAAGAAACCAGATTATCACCGAGGAAGACACAGTAGCCTGAAGTAGACCTTCGTGAATCAGGGCAGCCTCCCCAATCCGTATCAGAATAGGCTGTGATATGAGCTGATTTGGATAGTAAAATAGAGATTCCATAGTCTAGTGTACCCTTGAGGTATCGAAGGAGCCGTTTCATGAACTGGAAATGAGGATCTCGAGGGGAGTGCATAAATAAACATATTTGTTGCACTGCATATGACATATCAGGCCGTGTGAAGGTTAAATACTGCAGTGCACCAGCAAGGCTACGATATAAGGCACCATCTGAGAAGGGTTCTCCAGCAGTTGCACTTAGTTTAGAATTGGTGTCAGTAGGTGTGGCACATGGTTTACAATTTTCCATTTTAGCACGAGCTAAGATCTCTGCTGCATATGTGGCCTGAGATAAGAACAGGCCACCATTTCGTCAGGTTACCGCAATCCCGAGAAAGTGATGTAGTGGTCCGAGATCAGACATGGCAAATTCCCTGGAAAGAGTGGCAATGAAGTGCTGCAGAAGTGTCTGATTGGAGGCTGTCAAGATGATGTCGTCTACATAGAGAAGTAAATATGCCATTTGATCACCCTATTTGTAGACGAACAAAGAAGTATCACTCGTGGTAGACCGAAAACCACACTTTTGAATATAGGAAGCAAATCTGAGGTACCACGCACGTGGAGCTTGTTTTAGCCCATATAAAGACTTTTGAAGTCGACAAACATGCGTTGGATTTTTACTGTCAACAAACCCAGGTGGCTGAAACATGTAAACAGTTTCATTAAGGTCCCCGTGTAGGAAAGCGTTCTTGACATCCAGTTGATGAATGGGCCAAGAACGTGAAGTTGCTAAGCCGAGGACGGTACGAATCGTAGTGGGCTTAACCACTGGGCTGAATGTCTCGTCACAATCAACACCCACCTGTTGAGATTTGCCATTTACAACCAAACGCGCTTTGTAGCGCTGTAATGTACCATTGGCATGATATTTGTGGCGAAATAGCCACATACATCTGATAATATGAGCATCTGCAGGTCTTGGCACAAGCTCCCATGTATTATTAGCTATTAATGCCTGGTATTCGTCGGTCATAGCCGAGTGCCAGTTCTGGTCGGTCAAGGCCTGGGTGTGGGATTTGGGTAGTGGGGAAATGTTGTGCTCGGAGGTGACTAAGAGGGTGGGATCTGTTGAGGGTAGGGAACCAGTTTTAGACCGGGTCTGCATAGGGTGGGTAGAGGGTGGCTGAGGCAGGTTAGATTGTGAAGGAGCTAGGGTGCTAGGTGCATGTTCTGGGAAGAAAACAGGTCTGGATGCATTAGAATCAGACCTGTTTATGCGGCTGTAAGTGTGGGTAAGGGGTGGGGAATGTGGCTGTGAGACCGTGGGGGTGGGGGTGGGTGTGGAAGCATGGGGTGGAAAAAAAATGGGTCTGGATGTTGCTGGGTCAGACCTGTTTAGTCGGCTGTAGGTGTGGGTTATGGGTGGGGAAGATGGTTGGGAAGTAGTAGTGGTTTCGGTTGTGGGAGGAGAGGAGGTGAAATGAAACGGGGTACTCATGGGTGAGGGTTCCGAATCAGGGTGGTATGAGGTGTAGGTGGGGTAGAGAAAGGAAATGTGGATTCGTCAAAGGTGACGTGACGGGATAAATAGACACGTCCAGTTGAGGGGTCTAAGCATCGGTATCCACGATAATTCATAGGATATCGAGAAAGATGCACGGAGTGGAACGGCGGGCTAGTTTGTGGGGTCGAGTGGCATTGTGATTTGGAAACCAAGCACACCCGAAGGTGCGAAGGTGAGTGTAGGTGGGATGCCGGTGATAGAGTTTGTATGTGGGGGTTAAAAAGTTATGGAGTTTGGTAGGAAGAATGTTATGTAAATAGACGGCAGTGTGAAGTGCTTCAACCCAGAAATTTGAAGGTAGGGAAGCATGGGTAAGGAGGGACATAATGATGTCATTAATTCGTCGGATCATACGTTCCGCCTTACCATTTTGTTGTGAAGTTTGGGGACAAGAAAACCGAAATTGAAGGCCGTGAGTGAGAGCGAATGATTGAAATTTGGAATTATCAAACTCACCACCCATGTCACACTAAAAACTTTTGATATATTTATTAAATTGGGTTTGGACAAGGCGGTGAAATTGAGTAAATTTGGTGAAGGCTTCGGATTTATATTTGAGTGGATAAGCCCAAACAAATTGGGTATGGTCGTCAATGAGGACCATGTAATATTTGTAACATGTTTTGCTAGGTATAGGTGAAGTCCACAAGTCACAATGTATAATGTAAAAAGGTTGGAAAGTAACGGAATCAGAATCATGAAATGGTAAACGCTTATGTTTAGCGATTTGACAAGAGTTGCAAAAGAAATTGTTCTTAGATTTATTACAAGAAATTAATTTACGAGAAACTAAGAAATCCATAATAAAATTGCCAGGATAGCCAAGGCGATCATGCCAAACATTAGAGAGCGAAGAAGTAAGCAAAGCGGAAGCAGGTTTGTTGGTTGTGGTGTTGAAGGAGTACAGTGGGCCGGTACTATTGTGGCGGCTCAGGAGCGTTCCATTCTTGTAGTCCTTCACAGAAAAGCCAAAAGGGTCAAAAGACATGGAAACCATATTGTCAGTAGTGAATTTACGAACTGAAACAAGGTTTTTGATAATATTTGGGGTGTAAAGGACATTTTTAAGGGTGTAGGGTCGGACCCGTGAATTGGGTGAGTTAATGGTTGTATGACCGGACCCGTGAATTGGCACACGGTTACCATTACCAACATACACAAAATTAATAGTAGTAGTACAAGGAGTGTGAATATTACCTGGTTCGTGTGTCAAATGATCAGAGGCACCAGTGTCAGCAACCCAATTTTCATCTCCCGAGTCCAGTGCCATCGCCTGGAAAGCTGCCCCTAATTCTGATGGTTCCAGTGGGTTTACATCTGCCAAGTGGGGCTGAGCAGGTGGAGTGGACCAGGGCTGTTGCTGTCGTGAACTTGGGCCAGTGGCCTGTTGAGGCTGACCAAGAACAATCGGCCAAGATGGGCCTGCCCAACTGGGCTGAGTTGGGTAGGGACATGGTGGGGCCGCAGCCCACCATGGTGGCCAGTAGGGGATGGACCTGGGCTCCAGATATTGGGTCGGACCAATTGATAATGGGCCGAAGACTGGGAAGAACCACGAGGCTGGTTGCGGTTAGAGGGCTGCTGATTTCCACGACCTGTGCGATGTTGCTGTTGACCCAAAGACTGCTGAGGCCTTTGATATTGACGTCTTGGCTGCTGTCGGTTGTTGCGATAATGAGGGGGGTCCCGGCGGGCCGTAGGTGGCTCGCGAGACACTTGGGCAACAACAGCCGGGTTGGAGGCAATAGAGTCCCGTGCTTGTTGGCGACGCAGATCTGAGTCGAGCATGTCGCAGGCATCTTCCCATGAGTGAAGGGTGTTATTGATGATAGAGGCTTGAACATCGAATTCCGGTGGTAAGCCGCGAACCAGCTGCAGGACAAGGCGTTCTTCTGTGACTGGCTGTTCAACAGCTTTCGGTTGGTCAGCCAGATACTTGAGACGCTGACAGTAGTCTTGGAGGCTGGGCATGGAGCGCAAGGTAAGATTGACAAACTCTGTTTCAAGGGCTGCTGCACGGGCGCCCTTGTTGTTCAGAAAAATTTTCCGAATCCGGGTCCATGCGCCATAAGCTGTTGTTTCCTCATCAAGAATACGTGCCAGTAGGTCATCTGAAAGTGTCCCATAGATCCACTGAAGCACAAGAGAGTCAATTTTGGCCCAGTTGGCGTAGTCCGGATCTGTTTTGGCAGGCGGTTCAGTGCCATCAATGTGGTGTAACACCTCGTAACCGCGTGCATGCAGGGTGAACAGCTTGACCCATGATGCATAGGTGACTTTGGAACCATCCAAAACACGAACTTTGTGCTGGATGCTAGTCACCGAATAAGCAGGGTGAAGGCTGTCAGTGTTCTTGGAGGATTCTGGTTTGTCTGTCATCGAGATGAACAAAAGAAGGAAAAAGAAAAAAATCGGCTGCAGGGTCCGTGGACAGGGGCTGCTGCGATTTGGTTTTAGGTCAGAGCAGTAGGCTCTAATACCATATAATTCAATCTGAATTCCTTGATCTCTATTGATGAAGAAGGGAACAATATATAATACAAGAGACCCTAACTAATTCCCTGGAAATCAGGGATAAAATACAAAACGGATATACACAATAAATACATAAAATACAAAACGGATATTCATCCGCTAATAATATATACTACCATCGTACATATTTAGTTAATAAATCAATAATTCAGTTAAATGGTAGTTTACTTTAGTTTGTATTTTGCAGTGGAAATCATGAACGTTCTTGGCCCAATTCCGGAGGTTTTTATGCTACTAAAGATTCAGGTGGGGAGTGTGGTGTGCCTGCTGAGACCATGTACTATGTTCCCGCAGAGAATAGAGCTAAATTCTGGTAATTGAAGTTTTCTTAATTGATTTTATGCTATACATAAACTTAGAGGAAACATCAAATATCGGTGGCAAAATTGAATGAAACAATTTACATTATGTAATGTCACAAAGTAACCTTTTTTGGTTAGTCAACTATTTTTATTGAGTAAAATGCCATTTTCGTCCCCGAGGTTTGGTCAGTTTTGCGACTTTCGTTCAAAGGTTTGTTTTTTCGCATCTGGATCCAAAAGGTTCAAAATCTTGTCATTCTTGTCCGACTCTTTAACTCCATCCATTTTTTCTCCGTTAAGTCAGAGGTGTTTTCGTCTTTTTGTTTACTTAAAGGACAATTCGCCTTTTTCACTTTATGTATAAGTATTCGAAATACCCTTGCTAAATAAGAAGGCGAATATAGCCCTGACCTAACGGAGAAAAATGGATGGAGTTAACGAGCCGGATGAAAATGGCAAGATTTCAAACCTTTTGGATCCAGATACAGAAAATAAACCTTTTGACAAAAGTCGCAAAACAGGCCAAACCTCAGGGACAAAAATGGCATTTTACTCATTTTGATTTTTACCTATTTGACCCGTGAGAGATAAAGTATTATCATTTGAATCTACCCATTCGTAAGTAAACTGGTTAAAAATTGTGAACTCTAATACTATATAATGTTAACAGGTACTCAACAGATTATGGGATGTTTCACTTTTGCATAGCGGATTCGGAGCATGATTGGAGAGAGGGCTCGGAACAGTATAGATGGATTGAAAAGTGTCTTGCATCAGTTGACAGAAAGAAACAGCCGTGGCTCATATTCTCCGCTCATCGCGTGCTTGGATATTCGTCGAACAGTTGGTATGCAATGGAAGGTTCGTTTGAAGAGCCCATGGGAAGAGAGCATTTGCAGAAGTTATGGCAGAAATATAAGGTTGATATTGCATTTTATGGACATGTTCATAATTATGAAAGAACCTGCCCTATATACCAGGTATTATTCCCTTATTTTATTTTATTTATTTATTATTACTACTACTACTATTGTTTTTATATACACAAAATATTGTCCATTACCTAGTAAATTGACAATCACTAGGTGGGTCGGTCGGGGGGAGGGGGTGTAACCAGGGGTCAAAACAGGTCAGTTTGTGTACGAGTTGAAATGGGTCAAATTGTACTAGTTTTTTTAATATAGTAAAGTGCACAGATGGTCTTTGTGGTTTACCAGAATTTTGGATTTGGTCTCTAGCTTTCCAAATATAGGGATAGTCCTTGTGGTTTGCACTTTGTAACACATATAGTCCCTAGCCAATAAATCTAAAGGTTTCAGGTTGGTTTAAAAAAGCGCGCCTGAGGCGCGCCTAGGCGCGAGGCGCAACAAGGCGCAGGTCATGGGGCTTTACCACTCAGCGCCTTGTGTTTTTCCAGGAAGCGACCAAAAAGCGCATTTTTTGGGGGCTTTTTTGGCCTGAAAAGCGCGCCCGATGGACCTGAGGCTATACACAGCAAAAAAATGTTTTTTTTTAGTACAAATAAGCGTTTTCTAACAGCCCGGGTTTTTGGAGCTGCATTCGTGTCCGCAGGACGTGCGGGCAAGCACGAGTTCAACCAAATTCCAGCTCCGAAACTCAATTGTTAGCACCCCCATGTGCGCGCGGGTAGGACTTGTGGTAAAACATGTCATAAAGTTACAATTGTTTGATAAATGTTTTACCTTATAAACAACCATTCCCTTTGTTCCCACAACTATGTGGACAAGGTATAAAAGCCTTATTTATAACTATATTTTGGTTAAAGGAAGCTAAAAACCTATAGGATATGTATGGGATATATAAAAAAATTATATAAAGACCTTGCGCCTCGGGTACGAAAAGCCCACCGCTTTTGCGCTTTGCGCTTCGCGCCTCAATTTTAGACCTCGTCGCTTTTGTGCGCCTCTCGCTTTTTTAAACCAAGGGTTTTTAGCATGTCCAAGTTAGGGACTAAATGCGTTACAAAGTGTAAACCACAGGGGCCATCCATGTACTTTTGGAAAAAAAGTTGGGGACCAAATGCGTTACAAAGTGCAAACCACATGGACCACCCGTGTGCTTTTGAAAAGCTAGGGACCAGATCCAAACTTTTTGGTAAAACACGGGGACCATCCGTGTACGTTATTCTTTTTAATATACGTATTCACACACATGTATATCTGGTTAGTTAGATCCTTGATAGTATAAGTGGCAATTACAACATTTGCTTATAAACAAGTCGATTTTGGTTATATCATGCCATACTAGCCAAGTGTGTAAATAAAATAAAAAAAAATATTAGCTAAAAATGAAACGGGTTACAAGTTGTCCCATGTATATTTCGCATACGACCTCATAAATTGCTTTATTCTAAATTTCGATTATTATAGCATTATATCTTTTTTCTAATCATTGTGTTAACACATTAATTAAAATATAATTGAAGTATGTTAGTTTGTTCATGTTATGTTATTAACGAGTCAAATGGGTAAAATTTTAAAAATAGCTAAAAATGAAACGGGTCAAATAGATTGTACCGGTCAAAACCTACCACACGTTAATTTGTTGATTCATCATTATGGTGACGGTGCAGAACCAATGTGTAAACCCGGAAAGATACAGTTATTCTGGAACCGTAAATGGAACAATTCACGTTGTTGTTGGTGGAGGCGGAAGTCATCTATCAGATTTTACTGAGATCGATACGGTTTGGAGTTTGTATAAAGATCATGATTGGGGGTTTGTCAAACTAACCGCGTTTAACCATTCTTCACTTCTTTTTGAGTACAAAAAGAGTAGAGACGGGCTTGTTTACGATAATTTCACCATCTCTCGAGACTATAGAGACGTGTTGGCATGTGTACATGACGGGTGTGAACCTACCACATTGGCATCATAAACCAATAAGGAACGTAGATGTATTATAGTGAAGGTTTGCCTCTTATCTTGTGAGTTGTAACTTAAAGCTTATTGTTAGGTGAATGTTGTGTTAGACGCTTTCTTGCTTTCGACATTTTTCTACGACCCGTCAAAATCAAGTCTTATTTCCGACCATTCACGAAAGCCTGAAGACTCTTCAGCCAAAGATTGAATGGGTGTATGTATTCACACAACAAACCAATTATACTTTGATGAAATGAGGGACTTGAAAGAAGTATTATGTTTAGTCTTTGATAACACTATGGTAGTTGGTTACTAAAGTGGAAAATAAGGTTAGTAGGATACAAACAACAACCATACCCATAAATCCCACAGATAGCAAAACTACATATAGGATTTGGGGAGGGTGGGATGTAGAAACACCCTGCCTCTATCCTTAGGGATAAAGAGGCTGCTTCCAGAGAGACCCTCAGCTCCAAAACAAACAATATACCAACACACCAAGGATATGTTTTCTTACTTTTTATGGTTATCGATTTTTTCATGTTTTTATGTTATATAGAACCCTGTCTCCGCTGCTGCCCCTGCCCCGCTCACCCTTATGTTATATTGAATTTTTCATATTTTTATGTTAGATGTGTTGTAGGAAGTATTATGTTTCTTTAGGTGGTTTAAAGAATTAGAGTGGTTATTGGTGTTTTATGGGAAAATGAGTGTTTCTAGCTAGTACGCTTGTGGGGAGCGTACTTGCCGCTTGTGTGAGTATAGCATGCTTTAAAGATGGTGTTTTGTTTAAATTAGTTTTTATTTTCATGAGCTAACAACTTGTTGCCGGTAGGGTATCGATGTTCGCTTTTATGTTTTTGACAAGCCAAACTGATAATGACCAAATTCCCGCGACGTTGCGTGGGGAAAAACGACAACACTCCCATTGCAAACATAAGTGTTAAAACATGGTTTTGTTTAAAAAAAATACGACAATTTTGTTTTTTATTTTTTTTAAACTAAATCTCCTTTAAATGATCTGTTGGCCAATCATATTTTGCTGCAATTTGTCGTTTGCGGGCTATAGCGATTTTGCCACATATTCTTCATCATCGTTTTCATAATGAAGTGGGGGTTCTCGATCCACGTTTTCACGAGGGGACCAATGAGGTGGGCTCCTATAAATTCAAACGGCTCGAGGTTATTAAGAGCTTTTTTAGAGAAATCAAGCCGAACGGGTGGAACCATAGGTTGTGAAAAAAACATAGGTTGTTGACCATATAATAATTAGGTTGGTGGTGTTGCGTTGGAATAAGTTGTGTGGGTTGATGTCGTCTATAAACGTTGCCCCCTCGATTCGAACCGCCACCTTGTTTGCTTGAAACGGAACCTCGGGATTTTTTGCTTGAACCGCCATCAATGCTTTTTATGAATCCATGGCAAAAATAAGAGTGAATTGAAGTGGAATGGGTATGATTTAAAACGAGAGTGAAATTGCAATATATAAAGGTTTAAAAATTGATTTTATAAAAAAAAATCCCAAACGACTATATTTGTGACCGTTCAACGGTGACATCTTACCAATGCTGAACGGCAAACAATATCCACAGTCATCAAGCCGCACACCAACCCACATGGGTGGTGGTGGTGTGTTGTGGCGCAGCAACCAAGCCGCAACCTCGAAGCCGCAAGGTGCCCAGCCCTGCCTTAGTAATGTGTTAGATAAATAGGGGGCGTAGAAAAAAAAAGAAGGCAGGTACATACAATGTAATCATAATAAAAAGGACAAAAAGAGTTTATTCAACACAATTCACAGATCTAGATGCATCTGTGCTATGTTAAGTCAGGGGAGGACCTAGGGGCTTGGAAATCTAGATAACGGCCTAGGGCTTCTAAAAAATAAGGCCTTCAGTTTTTAAAAAAATAAATCTTTATATAGCATGTGAATTATTGTATTAGGCCCAACTGAACAAAGTATATACCATATATGTTGCACGGCTCAACTAAGAACTAGTTTTAAAATAAAAGAGGCCCAATTCCAAATCCAAGCAACATGTGTGGACATCTTTTTTGGTAGGAATAATGGATTTTAACAATCCAAACTATTAGACGTTGGTCGGCAATGGACTCAACTTCAAAATAACAAGTGACCATCCCAACTTTTCACATATTGTAAACTAATAGACCTTTACTAACAGAACCTTAATTTATTTTTGCACCTTATCCTTTCCGATTTAGTAAAGGTCCATTGGTTTACAATATATGAAAAGATGGGACCACCATTAGTTAATTTTTAAGTTAGGACCGTTGCCGGCCAATACCTAATAGTTATAATTAGTAAAATCCATTATTCCTTTTTGGTATATTACGGTTTTTCAGGTTTTCTCTTTCGGTCACTATAATTAGTGTCGGTCTCATATCAATACAAAAATTAACCGAGTCAATATCGACCAAATTAGATTTTACTTGGTTAGTTTTTTGGATTTTTTAAAAATTTCCTTTTCTAATCTCTTTTGTTTTCTTTTGATCCCAAACATACCCATGTCACATAAACAAACACGTGTTGATGTCTTTTTTTTTCTTTCAATTGCTATACCGAATGATTGTACTATAATAAACCAAACCAATTCTAACATTGCGGAGCGCAAAAGAATCCATCTAGTTATGATTCAATTTTGCCCAACACATATTACAATGCATAAAATAAATGATGGTGTACACGTTATTTTTTGATATTATCAAATGTTTTTATGAAGGTACCCTTTTGTAACATAAGTAATTGAAAGGTTAAAAAAGGAGTTAGACTTGGCCTTAGGGCGGGGCACTCCCCAAGTAGGCTCACGCGGGTTCGAATCAGCGTCAGAACACTGTCGTCATCTTTGCGAGTATGGCTAGTGGGTTCTGGAAGCTCGTAATGCAATGTTTGACCATTCAAACGGTCATATGACCGTTATTCATTTAAAAAATGTTTATTTCTTTTGTTTACCCTTAAATAACCATCTCATTGTCATTGAAACCATTTACACTCATCAATCTCTTTCTCACGCAACCATTTTCATTAATCATTTTCTCAATGGTTAACCGAATGCTTGGGTATTTATTTACCATCCAATGATTATGAAGACGATTTTTCAACTAATAGTAGCTTCCTTTATTTCGTAGAGAAGCTAGAGGAAGTCAAAGCGAGAGACACAGTAACGTCGTCGGCCGTTTCAAAAAATAATCGTCAAACGTGATCAGGTAATGAAAATATTATAAACTATTAGTTTGTTGATGTTGAAAGTATGATAATGAAACATTTCGTTACCGTTTTCGTATGTCGAAACGATTATTCGTAAAATTTGTTGGTGATATTTGTAACATTTGTCAAAAACGGGTTTATCCAAACCCGCTCCGTTTGTAATCGAATATCAAGTTATAAATGTTTCGTTGCGTATTTATGTCCATTTTAATTTTTAATGATGCATAATTAATAAACAAACTGAATATAAAAGTTATAATTGATAAAAAGTAAAAATAAAATAATTAAAAAGAAAATTAGGCTGCCGGGACTCGAACCCGGGTCAGCCGGGTTTAAGCTCAAAGACTTATCACACACACATATAACCACTCCGCCACTTGTTGTTTTCTGTAAATTCTAGGAAACAATTAAATTTTATGGTCAATCATAAAGCGATCTGGTTACGCTAACTGTAACCGAAATCGGTCACCAAACGTCCAAAAACGTTTGAATGTTCGCGGTTTACTGAGTTTAACCGATACACCGACACCTCCAATCAATTTAGCTTTGAATGGACTTGAATTCATGTGGGATCGGTTTTAATAACTGAAAAGTCTGCAATTCCTGAATTACTTCAATCATTGTCCCCTCTCGCGACTCAAACACATTCTGCAAACCTTCAATTGCATTTTCGCACAACTTTCAGTTCGCCGGAGAAGCTATTTGAACTCGCCGACTTTCGCCGGAAAACCGTGTTTTCCACCAAATCAGTAAGTCCCTCAATTCTTTCATTGGCTATCAGTTGTTAAGCTGTTGCTAACTCAAACCCTTCAATCGGAATCAATTTCAGACGTCGATATCGGATAGTTCATTCTCGCCGGAAAACTTCTGAAAATTCCTAACTTCCGCTGTAAAACGGTATAGTCATTCAAACCTTCTGATAACTCTTGTTTAGTACTTCAATTCCACAATTACCTAATCAAAACTGTTAATTTGTCCGCTCAGTCGAAGTTCATAAAAAACAGAGCCGACGCCTTGCCGGAATTCTGAGATAAATCATTCCTCCGGTATGTTTACTTCCAACACCGTCTCTGCCATTTCACTTTAGTCTTATGAATGTTTGTCAATCAAATTAAACAAGAAACAATAGAGTAATCGTAGGCTGTAATTCGGTAACGAAGAAGACGAAGTTAGTTTGATTATAAGTTTAATATAATTTGGATATTATCTCGGGTTAGACACACAGTCCAGCGGTGGACTGTGTGCACATACATATCATACGCCGCGAGTTCGAGCCTTGACACACGTATGCTCTGTAATAAAAATGTTTTATTTTTCGAACTAAACCGGATCCTTTTCGCAATTAGATGTTAAGTATAATAAAAATCTGTATATTAACCAAGTTAGACACACAGTCTAGCGGTGGACTGTGTGTAACGATAAATCACATGTCCCGGGTTCATGACTTGTTGACGGCACCGGTTCGATGATTTAAAACACTTTTTGAAAATAAAGGAATTTTGAATAAACTGAATTAGTATATAAATATAATTAAAAACAGAATTATTTCGGGTTAGACACGTAGCTCAGTTGGTATGTAACATCCGTAAAAAACGGATTTACCAAACCCGCTCCGTTTATCAACCGAACAGTCAGTTAAAATTTTCGTTGCGATTTAAATGCCCAAAATAATTTTAAAACGATACGTAATCAATTATTATGCGGGGATATATATTTAGTTTTTGAAAAACTGATAAAAATCGCAAAATAAAAAATGATTTGCTTCTGCCGGGTTTCGAACTCGGGTCTATAACCGGCTCAACAACACTTAGCACTCAGCTGACCAACCACTCCGCCACTTTGATTTCTGTTAATAAAAAGGAAACAATTAATTCAAATATTCAAGTTAGCAAGTTAAATTCAATCAATTTCCGCCCAATTAGCAGTCCGTCGGAAATCCCGACGACTTCGCCGTTTAATTACATTTCCGCTCATAATAACCGAAGACTTAACTCCCTCGACGGTTATAACTGACGTCTGAACCCGCGACATCAGCCATAACCGCCGGAGAACGGCTGACTTCGAATTTAGACCGAATTCAGACCCCATTCATCTCAATACTACCCTATAAATACACCCACAACTCGCCAGAAACCTTTCACACTCAAATCGCACCTTTTCTCGGCGAAAAATCACTCGCCGGAAATATTTGATACATCGCCGGAAAAACCGTATTATTAGTCTCCGAGCTTTACTGAAACCCCTAAACTTTTACCGAAGTCACCCACAACCTTTGTAACCTTTCGGAAGACTCTCTGCTGCAAGACACTCGTCGCCGGAAAAAGATTGCTGTCGCCGGAGTTCTGCCAGAAAACAGAGGAGAACCAGTCGGTACTTTTCACGCCTAACTCCTTTCCTTTTTACTTTTATCTCGACTGTAATTGATCATAAACGCTAAAGGAACTTGAATCAACATTTCGAACCAGTCAGTCGCCACTTCCGGTTAAAACCAGTGAAGAAGACGACGTTTCAGTAATGGTTAAGTATAATTAAAATCAAGTTATTTACCGGGTTAGACACACAGTCCAGCGTGGACTGTGTGCACTTTTAACGCTAAGGTCGCGAGTTCGAGTATTGTGTGAATAAATTTACATCTACATTTACTCATATGTGGTATGCACATTATTTATAATCAATTGGATAAACTTGTTCAAATGTTTTTCCATAGGATTCACTCGCCAACATTATGTTGATCCAAAAACCTTTTTACACATGATACAGGTGAACAGGTTGAAGCAAGGAAAACATAGGATATGCCTTAGAAGAGAACCAAGAAGCTTAGACTGATAGTTAGATCATGTTGTATCATTTATTGTAAATTTCCATTAAATTGTATTAATGAATATGAAACATATAATAAATGTCATGAGCTTTGATGATAACCCAATTATGCCCCGATCACCTTTTCCGCTGCGGGTCGGGGTGTGACAGATTGGTATCAGAGCCATGACTATAGGGATATAGGATAGGTTATTAGACCCTTAGAGCCTATACTATAGTCTGCCTAAATTTTAATTGATTAGGTGGTTACATACAAACTTGTGATATTTATTTGTTTCATATTACAGTCAAACATACATGCTTATATACATATTCGTTATACATATATCAATGTTCATATATTCAATTCATTTTCATACTCTCATTATTCAAGGATTTTGTTGCAATTTTCAAATCCCATCAAAGTAAGTTCTGCGACGGGCATGTAGTAACCGGAAGGGTACAAGTACCGGTAGTCGGGACGTCCTGTCTAGGTTGGCATTCGTATAAATCCAAAATAACGGACCAGTTTGCCTACCTGGGGACTAACGATGAGAGTACGACGGACCTATTAGGCCAAAGCATGCCACACCAAACGTCGTTCGAACTAACCTCACTTTGAGATGTCACCGTGTCCATGCCGGGGCACATTCCGAATATCATACGTTACATATTTCTCGATTTTCTCCGGGTTTTAGTGTACGTAACCAGGCTAACACATGCGAACCATATGAAAAACCCGGTAATCATGGGGGCCCACGTGATTACGAAGGTGAAGTATGGCGGCATGCAAGGCCCAAATACGAGCAAAGCCCAAGACATCCTATGGATGTAGTAGATTTATTTTTCTATATTTATTTTATGAACGTTCATTCCCAAACACGACCCACGATCCCAAAGGCATCCAACTCATACTCTTGACATGTATTCCTTGTAGATGTCTTCTAACCTCGCTCGTAGGAAGATGAGAGCAGGAAAAGCCCGTGAACGCATGGCTACCCAAATCGCTCAGCAAATGGCGACCGTAATACCAAACATCGTAGTTCAAGTTCAACAAGCCCTTACCGCTAATTCCGTTAACCCAACCCAACAAGAAGATCAAAACACTGTCAACCTTTCAGTCACTAAATGCACCTACAAACATTTCAAATCCTGCGATCCTCCAAAATATGAAGGTACTGAAGGTGTCACCGCTCTCCTCCATTGGTTCGAAGAAATGGAGAACACTTTTCTAAATTGCGATTGCCCCGATGATCGCAAAGTGCGTTATGCCACCGGTCGTTTACTTGGAACAGCACTCACATGGTGGAATACAGAGAAGACCAAACGAGGTGTTGAAGAAACTATGACCTTGACTTGGGAAGAATTGAAGGGAATCATGACAAGACGGTTTTGCCCAAGAAGTGAAATCAAGAAATTGGAGGATGAGTTCCATGCTTTGAAACAAAAGGAAGGCGACCACACCACATACAACAAGAGATTCCTTGAGTTAAATCAAATGGTTCCCAATTTGTTTACTCCCCTCTACCGTTTGATCGAGCACTACATTCGTGGTCTTCCATCAAAGATTCAAGACTCTGTAATAAGCACCTCGCCTGCAACTTTGGAAGCAGCAATGGAGCTAGCAACCGCACTCACCGAGAACCGAATCCGGAACAAAGATCTCAAAGAGGAGAAGAAGAAGGATAAAGCATCAACCGAAACCTCAAACTCCACACGAACCGAATCCTTTACACCACCTACTTCTAAGAGAAAACGTGATGGGCAAATCTTCGCGTCACCCAACGTAACCAACCAGCTTCACAAGTTGTACCTCCTCAAACTATCCCAAACGCTCAAATAGCACCCAACTCAACTTACCCAAACAAGAAACCTTACATTGGACCTCACCCTCAATGCAACACCTGTTTCTATCACCATCCATCTACTTTACCCTGTCGACTATGTGCAAATTGTGGACGCTACGGTCATTTGAGCAAAGTTTGCCGCAACCGCTCAAAACCAAACCTCAACCCCTACTCAACCCATGATCCAAACATATCAACAACCTCAATACCCCATGTACCCATATGTTCGAGCTTGTTTCAATTGTGGCGACCCTACCCTACCCATTTTAGAAACACGTGCCCTCGATTGGTTAACATCATAAACGCCCAAGCTCAAGCAAACCCAGTTAACCAAGCAAACCAAGCAAACCCAGCTCCACCGCCAGCAAGAGGAAGAGTTTATAACATCAACGCCAATCCTGTTGAAGATGTTAACGGACCAAACCAACCACTTAACTAGCCTTCTCTCACCAAGAATCAAGATTCAACTCCAATCACTTAGTTTTTATGTTTTCTTTATGTTATCTCAATTTTCACGTATCTCAATTGGAATTTTATCCAAGAATTTTAATGCAAATTACTAGTTCAGTTTGTTTTATACTCATTGATTTAATATTCATATCATCATACTTCACGACATATCTCAGTTTCATCATTTAAAGAAGTTGAGTTGTGTCTCATTTCTACATAGACTAACCTCTCCATCATATTAAACGAGAAAGGTTTTGTCAAACACGGATACTATCAGAATTAAGACTCAAGCGCTGGTTGTTGTGGTTGTTTATGTTGTAGAGTCGCATAGAACTAATCATAACTTGCGGATAAAGTCAATGAGAATTTGACAAGAATATGGTGGATACGCCGCTGGTACTTCCTATATATAAGTATTCTTGTCAAATGATCGGAGGCATTATCAGGCGGTTATGAGAGGTTCCATGCATAGGTTGTTTGTGTGATTAAGTTATTCATTTTCAGTACATGCAATAAGCTCGGCTCCGTTTGATTGAGCCTTGAGCACATAGACAATTTCATTTTTCAGTACATTCAATACGTTCGGCTCCGTTTGATTGAGCCTTGAGCGCACAGACATTTCAATTTCAGTACATACAATACGATCGGCTCTGTTTGATTGAGCCTTGATCGCACAGATATATATCATTTCAGTATTTTTTTTATGTTTGTCGTATTGGTTGTAGAGTTATAGGACTAATCATAATTCACTGATAAAACCGATGAAAATTTGACAAGAATATGGTGGATACGCCGCTGGTACTTCCTATATATAAGTATTCTTGCCAAAGGATCAGAGGCGTTATCAGGCGGTTATGAGAAGTTCCATGTAGGATTTAGTATTGCCTTGGTTGAAATTTGTGTTACATCTCACTATTTAAAGAAATTGGAATGTGATCCATTTCTACATAGACTAACCTTTCCATCATAACAAACGAGAGAGGAACTGTCACCATTCAAACATATATACTATCAGAATGTGGATTCAATTATTAGTTGTTGTGTTTTTGTGTAGATTGTAGTATTAGAAGTTTTGCCTTAGGATATAACCATACTTTTTCCAAACATATACACGATATCATTTTAGCGAATCATTCCTGCTTAACAATACTTATACAGTAGGCAACAAAAAGCGATTCCTGTATTAGGATACTTAACCTTTACAAGGAACGTTACCGCCTCAAACAAAAACCCAAACCCTTATTTCTTCTAAGTATGTAACTGTCAAACTAAACACCATCATTCTTTTAGTCAATTATATCCCTATTTAAATTTCGGGACGAAATTTCTAAAAAGCAGGGATACTGTAACATCCGTCAAAAACGGATTCACCAAACCCGCTCCGTTTATCAACCGAACAGTCAGTTAAAATTTTCGTTGCGATTTAAATGCCCAAAATAATTTTAAACGATACGTAATCAATTATTATGCGGGGATATATATTTAGTTTTTGAAAAACTGATAAAAATCGCAAAATAAAAAAATGATTTGCTTCTGCCGGGTTTCGAACTCGGGTCTATAACCGGCTCAACAACACTTAGCACTCAGCTGACCAACCACTCCGCCACTTTGATTTCTGTTAATAAAAAGGAAACAATTAATTCAAATATTCAAGTTAGCAAGTTAAATTCAATCAATTTCCGCCCAATTAGCAGTCGTCGGAAATCCCGACGACTTCGCCGTTTAATTACATTTCCGTTCATAATAACCGAAGACTTAACTCCCTCGACGGATATAACCGACGTCTGAACCCGCGACATCAGCCATAACCGCCGGAGAACGGCTGACTTCGAATTTAGACCGAATTCAGACCCCATTCATCTCAATACTACCCTATAAATACACCCACAACTCGCCAGAAACCTTTCACACTCAAATCGCACCTTTTCTCGGCGAAAAATCACTCGCCGGAAATATTTGATACATCGCCGGAAAACCGTATTATTAGTCTCCGAGCTTTACTGAAACCCCTAAACTTTACCGAAGTCACCCACAACCTTTGTAACCTTTCGGAAGACTCTCTGCTGCAAGACACTCGTCGCCGGAAAAAGATTGCTGTCGCCGGAGTTCTGCCGGAAAACAGAGGAGAACCAGTCGGTACTTTTCACGCCTAACTCCTTTCCTTTTTACTTTTATCTCGACTGTAATTGATCATAAAACGCTAAAGGAACTTGAATCAACATTTCGAACCAGTCAGTCGCCACTATCCGGTTAAAACCAGTGAAGAAGACGACGTTTCAGTAATGGTTAAGTATAATTAAAATCAAGTTATTTACCGGGTTAGACACACAGTCCAGCGGTGGACTGTGTGCACTTTTAACGCTAAGGTCGCGAGTTCGAGTATTGTCCCTCACACGCTGCCTTGAGAAAAATTCCTTTTTTTTCAGCAAACTGAACCGGGTTGATTTAAGTATATGTTAAGTATATTGATAACCGAGTTTATAACCAAGTGAGACACACAGTCCAGCGGTGGAATGTGTGTCCGCTAACCCACAGGTCCCGGGTTCGAGACCTGTGGAGCGCACCGGTTTTGTGATTTAATTCGTTTTTAAAATAAAAGGATTTCTGTTTAACTCTAATTAATATATATATATAATTAAAATCGGATATATGACGGGTTAGACACGTAGCTCAGTTGGTAGAGCTGCGTGCACGCGTACGGGAGGTCTCGGGTTCGAGCCTCACCCAGCGCACAATAATATGCCTTCCGAACCGGTCAACGTCAGTCAAAGTCAATCGTCAAAGTCAACTGTAGCAAAAATAAAATATTTTTTTATTATTTTTATTTAATTATTTTAATTAAAAATCAATTATAAATACTTAAAAATAACATTTTTAAGGTTAGAAAATAGCCTCAAACTCACAAAAATACACCCAACAATCCTACTAAAATAGATTAATAAAATCCGTTTACTTACCAAACCATAATGCGATTTATCTAGGTTAATTTCACTCGTGGTTAACACCATTTCGCGTGCATTCAACCTCATCAACCGAACGCACCCATGTGAGTGAATTCTTACAAAACTCCCCTTTTTATTCATGTTTTGGGGTGTATCATGTGTCGCTTAAACTAATTCTCTTATGCAAATTCGTGCTATACCATTTTATGAACTAAATTAGAATGTAACTATTATTGGTTGTGATGTATTACATATTGTCAAAGTTGTATGCAAATTATTTAGGCCCATCAGTTCCTCGTGGGAGACGAGAACAACGCGTGCCTTAAAACTCATTCATTAGGCCCATCAGTTCCTCGTGGGAGACGAGAACAACGCGTGCCTTAAAACTCATTCATTAGGCCCATCAGTTCGTAAGAACAACGCGCGCCTCAAAACTCATACATTAGGCCCATCAGTTCGTAAGAACAACGCGTGCCTCAAAACTCATTCATTAGGTCCATCAGTTCCTCGTGGAGACGAGTCGAACAACGCGTGCCTCAAAACAATCATTTGGTGTTTGAGTGTTCAATATTCAATATTATGTGTTGTGTGAATAAATTTACATCTACATTTACTCATATGTGGTATGCACATTATTTATAATCAATTGGATAAACTTGTTCAAATGTTTTTCCATAGGATTCACTCGCCAACATTATGTTGATCCAAAAACCTTTTTACACATGATACAGGTGAACAGGTTGAAGCAAGGAAAACATAGGATATGCCTTAGAAGAGAACCAAGAAGCTTAGACTGATAGTTAGATCATGTTGTATCATTTATTGTAAATTTCCATTAAATTGTATTAATGAATATGAAACATATAATAAATGTCATGAGCTTTGATGATAACCCAATTATGCCCCGATCACCTTTTCCGCTGCGGGTCGGGGTGTGACATGGTAGAGCTGTGTGCACGCGTACGGGAGGTCTCGGGTTCGAGTCCTGCCCGGCGCATACATACACACAATAAAACCGGTCAAACAGTCAACGCTTATGGTCAAACGGTCAACGGTCAACGCAAAAGTCAACATATTTTTATATTTTTATTTATTTAGTTTAATTTAAAAATCAATTAAAAATACTTAAAAATAATGTTTTTAAAGATAGGAAATAGCCTTAAACTCACAAAAATATATCTAAAAATCCTATTAAAATTATTAATAAAATCCACTCATTTACTATAATTTCCGTTATTATTTAGGTTAGTTAATCCTCGTTGTTCAATTCTTCCAACTCGTGCGCATCTCAATATCTCCAACCGAACGCACCCAATGTGAGTGAATCTCTACAAAATTCCCCGTTTTAATCACGTTTTTGAGGTGTATCATGTGTCTTACCATTTATTATATTTAAATCATTGTGCATACATCATATCATGAACAAATGTGTATTCAGCTTGTTTCAACTGTTGTGTGGTTATTGTTTAGATTTAATTTATTATTTTCAGTACATGCAATTTCATAGGCCGCCGCTCCCCATTACATTATGAGCGTTGAGCAGTTCCCCATTACATTATGAGCGTGAACCTGGCGTTGCCAACATACGATCGGCTCCGTTTGATTGAGCTTTGATCGCACAGACATTCATCATAGGCCGTCCGTTCCCCATTACATTATGAGCGTGAACGTGACGTTGCCAACATATACAGTTTCATTCATGTTATATATTCATGCAAGTTCATTTGTTATTGTATGTTATTGTTTGTGGTTGTTATTGCTATTGTTTGATTATTTACATTTGCTCACATATGACTATTACACAGTTTTTCCTTGATAAAATACAAGAAATCAACAATAAATGTTTATCTAACAAGGTTCACTCGCCAACTTATGTTGACCCCAAAAACCCCCATTTTTACACATGATACAGGTGAACCAGCTGCAGCAAGAAACACATAGGATTGGCTTAGAAGAATAAACTGGTTTAGAGCTTGGATTGTTTAGTTGGTTAATTTTCTTTGTATTGTATGGACATGTTTGGATTATTGAGAATGTAATTTTGACTTTAATAAATATGAAACATATTAGTAAATATCATGAGCTTTAGTGATAACCCAATTATGCCCCGACTCTTATTCCGCTGCGGGTCGGGGTGTGACAATATTGAAGCACAATATCCTTGGTTTCAAGAGGGATTAAATGGGTGATACAAAAAAGAGTTCTACGACGATACAAAAAGTTACATCCGCCATTAAACAACTCGCGACCGGTAACACTCCCTACGAGAACGACGAGTATTTACAAATGGCCGAAAGGATTTCGCGAGAGTCCCCACAATTGGATGATAGACCGCAACTGGCTACCACCACATTGGATGGTAGGCCGCGATGGCAAAAAAGCATGAATATCCAGGACAAGTAACAATGTTCCGAACAAGTAACAAGATGTGAATTGAGGTTAATACGAGTATTATATTAGTTTAAAAAGGTTTTACCAGTAAAGATCACATGTGACATGTGGTATTTGGCAATACCTGCCCAATTACTCAAACAAGTTTATCCACATCACAACACGAAATAATATTATAGTAAATAAAGATTAAAAATATAATATATTATATATTAAAGTCGTTAAAAACTTGAATTATCCAATTTATAGAATTATCACAAGTGTACTGGCCGACCTACAGTATCGACCTACTATGGGGGTGTTTGGCCTAGCTTTTATTTTTTGGCTTATGCTTGTATTTTAAAGTAGCTTATAGCTTATTTTCTATGATTTGATAAATTCTTTTTAAACGTTTGAATTAGATTATATTTTATTTTCTATCATTACACCCTTATTTGTCTAATAAGCTAAAAAACCCTCTTCAAGTAAGCTTATTTAAATTAGCTTATATAAGCTAATAAGCATAAGCTTAAAAAGCTAAACCAAACACCAAATTAAGCTTATTTTGTAAAAAAAAAAAAAAACTTAAAAAGCTATAAGTTTTGTTAAAAAAGCTATGGGCTGGCCGCTCTCTAAACAAAATAGTGTAATTTTTAAGTAAAAATCTCAATTGTCTTCTTAAAAGTTTGGTTAAAAGCCCCAATTTCGTCTATAAAATAAATCCTGATCCACAGAATATTTATATTATTTGAGATATCGTATCAGGCACAACTTTGTAAACAATATAAAAAAAACACTCAAATAATATCCCTCTTCTTCTTGTTGTAATGCAAATCAACTTATTTAATCACAATTAATTTTGTAATAATCATGAGGATGAGGTAGGTACAAGTGTCTACTTCAAATCAGTTCTAAATCTCATGGTAGTTGACGAATCTGCGATTCGTGATTGGCATCCATAAATACAATCAAGATTCTTATGTGCACACCAACTGTTCGATGAAATGCCAACAAGAATGAAAAATCTCGTCACAGTGTTGTTGTTGCTGGCTACTAAAGCCTTTCTTTGTCGTGCTTCATCGTACTTTTACTCTCCTCTTATACGCAGCGATCTTGGCCGCAATCCTACTGATGAACAGCCACTATCAAAGATCGCTATTCACAAAGCTTTTGTTGATCTTCATGAATCAGCATCTGTTAAGGCTGAACCTCTTCTTCTTGGGTTGAAGGTAATTCTGTTATGTTTGTGGTTGTTGGATTACTAAGTTAAAGAGTTATAGTTTAACCAACTGTTTACACAACAAAAATTCAAAATTTGTTGTTACTAAGTTCAATCAGGCAATCAATTTTAGTGTCTATAATTTGGGCAGAACTAAACAAACACCACTGACACACTGTCTAGACACTGCTGACGTGTCATACTGGCTTAATGATAGAGCGAAAAGTGATCGGTATTGGTTTTGGTACGGTACCGATTACCGAAAATACTGAAATTGAAAATGAGTAAAAACATAAACTGAAGAATATTGTAGCGGTTATGGTGGTATGGTAACCAGTTTGGTATTGATGGTGCAAAAATACCGAAATTGACTAGCACAGTAGTACCGAAACCATCATCATACTTGGTAGATCCCATCAATAGCAAAAGCTAAGGTAGGGTATGAGGAGGGTAAGATGTAGACAGCCTTACCTCTACCCCGTAGGAATAGAGAGACTGCTTTCGGTGAGACCCCCGGCTCGATAGTAGTTTTGCATCAAGCCTTGGACATAAGGCAAATAAAACTTAGCAATCGGGACAAAGGTTGATTTGTGCATGTACTCCCTTGTCTTTCAGCTATCAACGCCGCCACATGATGCATGATTAACTGCCCCCCGCTTTTAACGTTATTTTCACGAATAGTAAAATCACGTTAAAATTAGTGCACTTTCACTTTTGCCCCCCCCCCCCCCCCCCCCCCCGAGGGCCCACGTATACACAGTAGTACCGAAACAGAAAACCTTAAAAATGAATATGGGTATTGTTACCGATGTTGTTTGGTCAATATTGGTTCAGTATGATACTGGTATCGGTAAAATACGCTCATCGTTAGTATGATAGTCATGACTCATACGGGTCGTATGATTGGGCGAAAATGGAAATATGAGTCGTGCGAGGGCCAAATTATAGGGCCCATAGGATTTGGTTGACTAACAAAAAAATGACTGATGTAACCATAACAAAGTTATGCGGCCCGTATGACCTTTTCTCTTATCATACGGCCCGTATGATGTGAGAGGTTCTGGTGCGCAGACTTGATTTGACATCATACTGCCCATATGATGTGACATGCAAAATGGTGTTACACTATTTGGGGGTGGTGTTTGTACAGCAGGACCCTAAGTTTTGGACTAACTTATGCGAGTTGTCGGATTTTGTAATTAACTGGCATGTAATATGATATGATATGATGATAGGGCGAGGATACCGCATGGGTCAATGTGGAGCTCAAGTACCCACAACCATCTGAGAATGACTGGGTTGGAGTTTTTTCACCTGCAAAGTTCAAGTAATATTCATATTTTAAATATTTATTTGCATTATCATGTTACCAGATGGGGTGATGTTTTATCTACTAAATCCTTTTATTCAAAAAGTTAAATTTTTCTTACTGTGATAACATATTTTTTGTAATCATATTCGATACCCAAATTATTTGTGGAATATTGGAGTAAAACGGATTTGGGTCAACCCGATTAATTCGACCCACACAAAAATGCACTATTTTGACCCGCTCACTCCCTAATTCGCCACCTATACTTGCAACATCTTTGTCTGTTCTTAACTTTTTTTTGCTCAACTGCGTAAATATGGCAGCGCATCAGATTGCTACTTTGAATCAGGCAAATCGCACGAGGCTCCATGCATATGCACGGCCCCGATTAAGGTATGCATGATAAAATATAACTCAGAGTTTTGAAAATTAACGAAGTTTGTTTGTTTTTATTTTTTTAATGTGGGTTATTCTAACCAGAACTATATATGGAAAACTTATAATACAGTACATGTTTGCAAACCAATCCAGTTCCAAATCCAATTATATAACAACAGGAAAAGCTACGTTAAGTTTCCAGTTAATTAATCAGCGTGCAGATTTCGCCTTTGCATTATTTTCTGGCGGGTTGGAAAATGTGAGTGAACTACTTCTTTCCACCCTGTTTGCCATTTATGTTTTTTTTTACATAATTTCAAAGTTTTTCATGCTACTACTATATCCGTTTGACTAATTATTATTTTTATTTTTTGGATTACAGCCCACATTGGTGGCTGTTTCAAATCCTATATCATTTGCAAACCCGAAGGCTCCTGTTTATCCACGCCTTGCACACGGAAAGGCTTGGGATGAGGTATTTTTCTGTATATCTTTTTTTATTTTCTTCTTCATGCGCTAAGGCAGGTTGGGACCAGGTTAAAACAAATCATTTTAGTATGAATCTAAACAGAACTAGTATTTAGGACCCGCGCTCTACCGCTGGAACGTTAAACCGAACAAAAAGTAGACGTAAAAACGTTGAACCACGCACGCGCGTTGTGGCGTGTTAACTCGCAAAAATTAAACCGAAACGTAAAACATAGAAAAGAATAACTAAGTCAGCTTAGGTCCGCGAGTTGCGACGGGGCAGTTAAACCACACAAAAAAGTAGACGTAAAAATGTTGAACTACACATGCCCGTTGCAGCGTATTAACTCGCAAAGTTAGACCGAAACGTAAAACGACAATTTTGTAAACGATGAAAATGGGCCGGTTAAACAGCACAAAAAATTGACGAACCACACACGCACGCTGCAGCGTCTTAACTTGCAAAATATAGATCGAAACGTAAAACGACAGTTTTGTAAACGATGAAAAGTATAGGGAACCAAAGCTGAAAGTTGAGAAGTGTTGGGGTAAAAAATGAGATATGTTTGTGACAAATATGTAAAAGATAAAAAGATAAGAGGTTAAAAGTAAAAGAAAATTGAATGTGTGGAGTGACTTGCAATATTTTATTCAATTGACCAAAAGAAAAACACACAACCAAATGCAGACGGTACAAGCAAATTATGCCCAAAAGAATTAAACAGTAGCTTTGTGAGGGTGAGAAATTTGGTAAATAATATATAGGTAATATGTCGGGTTGATCCGAAAATACATTTTTGTTTCTTTTAAGAAAACGTCCTTCAAAGGATTTCCAAAACAATAATAATCTAATCTTTGAATAAAGTAATTCAGGAGGTTGTTTGCAATTAGATACACTTTGAGCAACCTTCTACCTGTTTGACCGATTTCTCCATGAACATATCTTTTGTTCGACTCTTTTGAGATTAAATAGAACACAGATCAATCCATTCATGATACCAACTCTTGGTGTTTGTTGCAGATGACAGTTACATGGACAAGTGGCTACAACATCGATGAAGCAGTTCCTTTTGTTGAGTGGGGTCAGACGGGCCTTAGCCCAAAGCAATCGCCAGCTGGAACATTGACATTTACACGTGGCAGCATGTGTGGTATAGCAATTCTAAATCTTTATAATGTTATAATACTTGTGCTTACTTGGCATTTGTAATGATTACGTAATTGCGCTGCAGGCCCCCCTGCACATACTGTTGGATGGCGTGATCCTGGTTTTATACACACTAGTTTCTTAAAGGAATTGTGGCCAAACACTATGTATGTGTTCATATTTAGGATCCTTTACATGGATATTTTTTAACCCGTTTACATGGAAACGGGTTACATTTTATCTCTAACGTGTTAAACTTAAATACTTCAAGTGAAGCGGATCAAGCGGGTTGAAACTTGAAAGTCGTTCAAAGTGTCATTTGACTGTTTTCAACCTCTTAAATCGATTCATTCAAGCAAATTAAATATAGTTTTCATAATCACTTTAGTATATCGATCATTTATTATATAGTACACGGATGGTCCCTATGGTTAACCAAAATTTTGGATTTGATCCCTAGCTTTTCAAAAGTACACGAATGGTCTCTGTGGTTTGTACTTTATAATGCATTTGGTCCCCAGCTAATAAATCTAAAGGTTTTAGCAGGTTTAAGTTAGAGACTAAATGTGTTACAAAGTGCATATCACAGGGACCATCCATGTACTTTTGGAAAAAGTCGGGGACTAAATGCATTACAAAGTGCAAACCACATGGACCATCTTGAAAAGCTAGGGACCAAATCCAAAATTTTAGTCAACCACAAGGACCATCCGTGTACTTTACTCTAATGAATATTACACATTTTGATCCCTTGCCGACCCCGCTGGTTTTGCCGCCTGTAGAGATATGAGAAGAGTGAATGCTAAATTTCTAGTTGTATTACTCATATGTGGCTGCAAAAAACTATTTTGCAGGTACAATTATAGGATGGGCCATATGCTATTAAACGGAACAATTATATGGAGTAAAACGTATTCATTCAAATCATCTCCATTTCCGGGACAGAGTTCGTTGCAACGTGTTATTATTTTTGGAGACATGGGGAAGGTATCATTAGCTGAAAATTTATTGTTTTTTTAAACTTGCTTCTTGATTAGGCCTCCAAACGAATTGAACGTTCAGCGAACAGTTCTTGAACCGTTCAGCGGGAGGTTCGTCTGTGTTCGTTTGTTCAATAAATGAATGAACTCGAACACAACAATTCCGTTCGTTTAGTTAAATGAATGAACATGAACAGAGGCCGCGTTCGTTCATTATGTTCGTGAACGTTCGGTAACATGTTCGTTTATGTTTGATAGTCTTAACAAACGAACACAAACAGAAAATCTCATTCGATATGTGTTCATGAACAGTTCGTGAACACATATATATCCTTAACAAACGAACACGAACATGGTCTTGTTCGTGTTGTTCGGTTCGTTTGCAGCCCTATTCTTGATGGTTTAATGTAGTTATCAAAATTTCTCACTAAATAAAACTTGAAAACTCCTTTTCAGGCTGAACGTGATGGTTCAAATGAGTATGCTTGTTATCAGCCAGGATCACTAATTACTACCGATCAGTTAATTAGTGATCTTGATAATTATGATATTGTTTTCCATATAGGAGATATGCCATATGCAAATGGATATCTCTCACAGTGGGACCAATTTACCGCACAAGTCGAACCGATTGCATCTGTAAAACCTTACATGGTTGCAAGGTTTGGATTCTTTTATCTACTATGAGATGTGCCAAAATGAGCGGGTCAGGCGGTTTGGGTAACGGTTAGCTTATGTTACTTATAGGATTGGCCCGTTGGGTTTTTTATGCACTAAGTATACACTTTAGGGATGTACCCATTTCACCGTAAGAATCATAAAAAAAAAAGCAAAATCATCCATTTGTAAGGGGTTTATTTTGTTTCGAGTAAAATGCCATTTTCGTCCCTGAGGTTTGGCCAGTTTTGCGACTTTCGTCATGGGTATTTCCGTCTTTTTTGTTAACTTAAAGGGCAATTCGGTCTTTTTCACTTTATGTACAAGCATTTAGCATAATGTACAAGTACTCAAAAGACTGAATTACCCTTTAAGATAACAAAAGAGACGAAAATACCCCTGACTTAACTGAGAAAATGGATGGAGTTAACGAGCAGGATGAAAATGGCAAAGATTTCAAACCTTTTGGATCCAAATGCGAAAAAACAAACCGTTGAACGAAAGTCGCAAAACTGGCCAAGCCTCAGGGACGACAATGGCATTTTACTCTTTTGTTTCTTTTACAAAAAAAATATGGTGTATCAGATATATGATTATAGAGATGATAATATATTAATAGAGGCCATTTAATACATAACCTATTTTAAGTTATGAGAACCGCATAAACACTTGTACCTATTGCTTTAATCCTTTAACGGTGACACATAAGATCTACTCTATTTCTCTCCGCCACTACATTTGGCAAGTACTACATACAAGTGCTTATGTGGTTCTCTACTTACTGAGCACACCCCTTGTTTTATGTTTAACCGTTTAAAATGTTGGGAGATGAAACCTAGCCCGAATTCACCTATTAGTAAGTAAATCGGTCATAATTGTCACTCATATATACTACCATCGTACATATTTAGTTAATAAATCAATAATTCAGTTAAATGGTAGTTTACTTTAGTTTGTATTTTGCAGTGGAAATCATGAACGTTCTTGGCCCAATTCCGGAGGTTTTTATGCTACTAAAGATTCAGGTGGGGAGTGTGGTGTGCCTGCTGAGACCATGTACTATGTTCCCGCAGAGAATAGAGCTAAATTCTGGTAATTGACGTTTTCTTAATTGATTTTATGCTATACATAAACTTAGAGGAAACATCAAATATCGGTGGCAAAATTGAATGAAACAATTTACATTATGTAATGTCACAAAGTAACCTTTTTTGGTTAGTCAACTATTTTTATTGAGTAAAATGCCATTTTCGTCCCGAGGTTTGGTCAGTTTTGCGACTTTCGTTCAAAGGTTTGTTTTTTCGCATCTGGATCCAAAAGGTTCAAAATCTTGTCATTCTTGTCCGACTCTTTAACTCCATCCATTTTTCTCCGTTAAGTCAGAGGTTGTTTTCGTCTTTTTGTTTACTTAAAGGACAATTCGCGTTTTTCACTTTATGTATAAGTATTCGAAATACCCTTGCTAAATAAGAAGCGAATATAGACCTGATCTAACGGAAGAAAAATGGATGGAGTTAACGAGCCGGATGAAAATGGCAAGATTTCAAACCTTTTGGATCCAGATACATGAAAATAAACCTTTGGACAAAAGTCGCAAAACAGGCCAAACTATGGACAAAAATGGCATTTTACTGTTTTGATTTTTACCTATTTGACCGTGAGAGATAAAGTATTATCATTTGAATCTACCCATTCGTAAGTAAACTGGTTAAAACATTGTGAACTCTAATACTATATAATGTTAACAGGTACTCAACAGATTATGGGATGTTTCACTTTTGCATAGCGGATTCGGAGCATGATTGGAGAGAGGGCTCGGAACAGTATAGATGGATTGAAAAGTGTCTTGCATCAGTTGACAGAAAGAAACAGCCGTGGCTCATATTCTCCGCTCATCGCGTGCTTGGATATTCGTCGAACAGTTGGTATGCAATGGAAGGTTCATTTGAAGAGCCCATGGGAAGAGAGCATTTGCAGAAGTTATGGCAGAAATATAAGGTTGATATTGCATTTTATGGACATGTTCATAATTATGAAAGAACCTGCCCTATATACCAGGTATTATTCCCTTATTTTATTTTATTTATTTATTACTACTACTACTACTATTGTTTTTATATACACAAAATATTGTCCATTACCTAGTAAATTGACAATCACTAGGTGGGTCGGTCGGGGGGAGGGGGTGTAACCAGGGGTCAAAACAGGTCAGTTTGTGTACGAGTTGAAATGGGTCAAATTGTACTAGTTTTTTTTAATATAGTAAAGTGCACAGATGGTCTTTGTGGTTTACCAGAATTTTGGATTTGGTCCCTAGCTTTCCAAATATAGGGATAGTCCTTGTGGTTTGCACTTTGTAACACATATAGTCCCTAGCCAATAAATCTAAAGGTTTCAGGTTGGTTTAAAAAAGCGCGCCTGAGGCGCGCCTAGGCGCGAGGCGCAACAAGGCGCAGGTCATGGGGCTTTACCACTCAGCGCCTTGTGTTTTTCCAGGAAGCGACCAAAACAGCGCATTTTTTGGGGGCTTTTTTGGCCTGAAAAGCGCGCCCGATGGACCTGAGGCTATACACAGCAAAAAAATGTTTTTTTTAGTAAAAATAAGCGTTTTCTAACAGCCCGGGTTTTTTGGAGCTGCATTCGTGTCCGCAGGACGTGCGGGCAAGCACGAGTTCAACCAAATTCCAGCTCCGAAACTCAATTGTTAGCACCCCCATGTGCGCGCGGGTAGGACTTGTGGTAAAACATGTCATAAAGTTACAATTGTTTGATAAATGTTTTACCTTATAAACAACCATTCCCTTTGTTCCCACAACTATGTGGACAAGGTATAAAAGCCTTATTTATAACTATATTTTGGTTAAAGGAAGCTAAAAACCTATAGGATATGTATGGGATATATAAAAAAATTATATAAAGACCTTGCGCCTCGGGTACGAAAAGCCCACCGCTTTTGCGCTTTGCGCTTCGCGCCTCAATTTTAGACCTCGTCGCTTTTGTGCGCCTCTCGCTTTTTTAAACCAAGGGTTTCAGCATGTCCAAGTTAGGGACTAAATGCGTTACAAAGTGTAAACCACAGGGGCCATCCATGTACTTTTGGAAAAAAAGTTGGGGACCAAATGCGTTACAAAGTGCAAACCACATGGACCACCGTGTGCTTTTGAAAAGCTAGGGACCAGATCCAAACTTTTTGGTAAAACACGGGGACCATCCGTGTACGTTATTCTTTTTAATATACGTATTCACACACATGTATATCTGGTTAGTTAGATCCTTGATAGTATAAGTGGCAATTACAACATTTGCTTATAAACAAGTCGATTTTGGTTATATCATGCCATACTAGCCAAGTGTGTAAATAAAATAAAATAAAAATATTAGCTAAAAATGAAACGGGTTACAAGTTGTCCCATGTATATTTCGCATACGACCTCATAAATTGCTTTATTCTAAATTTCGATTATTATAGCATTATATCTTTTTTCTAATCATTGTGTTAACACATTAATTAAAATATAATTGAAGTATGTTAGTTTGTTCATGTTATGTTATTAACGAGTCAAATGGGTAAAATTTTAAAAATAGCTAAAAATGAAACGGGTCAAATAGATTGTACCGGTCAAAACCTACCACACGTTAATTTGTTGATTCATCATTATGGTGACGGTGCAGAACCAATGTGTAAACCCGGAAAGATACAGTTATTCTGGAACCGTAAATGGAACAATCCACGTTGTTGTTGGTGGAGGCGGAAGTCATCTATCAGATTTTACTGAGATCGATACGGTTTGGAGTTTGTATAAAGATCATGATTGGGGGTTTGTCAAACTAACCGCGTTTAACCATTCTTCACTTCTTTTTGAGTACAAAAAGAGTAGAGACGGGCTTGTTTACGATAATTTCACCATCTCTCGAGACTATAGAGACGTGTTGGCATGTGTACATGACGGGTGTGAACCTACCACATTGGCATCATAAACCAATAAGGAACGTAGATGTATTATAGTGAAGGTTTGCCTCTTATCTTGTGAGTTGTAACTTAAAGCTTATTGTTAGGTGAATGTTGTGTTAGACGCTTTCTTGCTTTCGACATTTTTCTACGACCCGTCAAAATCAAGTCTTATTTCCGACCATTCACGAAAGCCTGAAGACTCTTCAGCCAAAGATTGAATGGGTGTATGTATTCACACAACAAACCAATTATACTTTGATGAAATGAGGGACTTGAAAGAAGTATTATGTTTAGTCTTTGATAACACTATGGTAGTTGGTTACTAAAGTGGAAAATAAGGTTAGTAGGATACAAACAACAACCATACCCATAAATCCCACAGATAGCAAAACTACATATAGGATTTGGGGAGGGTGGGATGTAGAAACACCTTGCCTCTATCCTTAGGGATAAAGAGGCTGCTTCCAGAGAGACCCTCAGCTCCAAAACAAACAATATACCAACACACCAAGGATATGTTTTCTTACTTTTTATGGTTATCGATTTTTTCATGTTTTTATGTTATATAGAACCCTGTCTCCGCTGCTGCCCCTGACCCGCTCACCCTTATGTTATATTGAATTTTTCATATTTTTATGTTAGATGTGTTGTAGGAAGTATTATGTTTCTTTAGGTGGTTTAAAGAATTAGAGTGGTTATTGGTGTTTTATGGGAAAATGAGTGTTTCTAGCTAGTACGCTTGTGGGGGGCGTACTTGCCGCTTGTGTGAGTATAGCATGCTTTAAAGATGGTGTTTTGTTTAAATTAGTTTTTATTTTCATGAGCTAACAACTTGTTGCCGGTAGGGTATCGATGTCGCTTTTATGTTTTTGACAAGCCAAACTGATAATGACCAAATTCCCGCGACGTTGCGTGGGGAAAAACGACAACACTCCCATTGCAAACATAAGTGTTAAAACCTGGTTTTGTTTAAAAAAAATACGACAATTTTGTTTTTTATTTTTTTTAAACTAAATCTCCTTTAAATGATCTGTTGGCCAATCATATTTTGCTGCAATTTGTCGTTTGCGGGCTATAGCGATTTTGCCACATATTCTTCATCATCGTTTTCATAATGAAGTGGGGGTTCTCGATCCACATTTTCACGAGGGGACCAATGAGGTGGGCTCCTATACAATTCAAACGGCTCGAGGTTATTGAGAGCTTTTTTAGAGAAATCAAGCCGAATGGGTGGAACCATAGGTTGTGAAAAAAAACTTAGGTTGTTGACCATATAATAATTAGGTTGGTGGTGTTGCGTTGGAATAAGTTGTGTGGGTTGATGTGGTCTATAAACGTTGCCCCCTCGATTCGAACCGCCACCTTGTTTGCTTGAACCGGCACCTCGGGATTTTTTGCTTGAACCGCCATCAATGCTTTTTATGATTCCATGGCAAAAATAAGAGTGAATTGAAGTGGAATGGGTATGATTTAAAACGAGAGTGAAATTGCAATATATAAAGGTTTAAAAATTGATTTTATAAAAAAATCCCAAACGACTATATTTGTGACCGTTCAACGGTGACATCTTATCAATGCTGAACGGCAAACGGTACCCACAGTCATCAAGCCGCACACCAACCCACATGGGTGGTGGTGGTGTTGTAGCGCAGCAACCTCGAAGCCGCAAGGTGCCCAGCCCTGCCTTAGTAATGTGTTAGATAAATAGGGGGCGTAGAAAAAAAAAAGGCAGGTACATACAATGTAACCATAATAAAAAAGACAAAAAGAGTTTACTCAACACAATTCACAGATCTAGATGCATCTGTGCTATGTTAAGTCAGGGGAGGACCTAGGGGCTTGGAAATCTAGATAACGGCCTAGGGCCTCTAAAAAATAAGGCCTTCAGTTTAAAAAAAAAATAAATCTTTATATAGCATGTGTATTGTTGTATTAGGCCCAACTGAACAAGTATATACCATATATGTTGCACGCTCAACTAAGAACTAGTTTTAAAATAAAAGAGGCCCAATTCCAAATCTAAGCAATATGGAATTCATATTTAATTTAGGCCGCCATCGTAATTCTCGCTTATTGTAACGTCGCACATGCTCATTCCGCTCAATGGTATCGCTGATTGAGGAGAAATTAGAGGGGGAATTAGGGGAATTTAGTGGTGTCGCAAGGATAATCCAAGTTGATTAACGGCTATTTTTACAGTAATCTCTATATATTGGGACTTACTCGATCATTGTTTGCCCTAAATTCCTAATTGATACTATGAATCTTTGAATTTTGATATTATGTGTACACGATTGAGACTTGGAAGGCAGAGCGAAACCCATGTTTTCTTTATACCAATTCAAAAGGTCCAACTTTTTTAGTTTACATAGGGCCTCTAAAACCGTTTTACGAGAGCTATATATTAAGGTATCTCCAAAAGTTAGCACAACTAATTTTTATTAAAGATTGTGATGCATTTGAATTTATCCCAGCTTGTTTTGTTTGCCATTATAGTTTGTGACATAAAGAAAATTTATGTTTTTTTTTCCAACATTATTTCCCCAACTTTTCATGTTGGTCCACAAGAAAAAAAATTATTGAACCAATAATCAGATTACAAATTTTCAAAAATGTAATCATATATTAGCTAATATTAAATCAAAATAATTGATAATCAATATGAGAAAAATATCAACATTTCTCAGAGTAGCAATTTGTAAACTAAGATTTTTTATCAATTAAAATGAGAAACAAACATGATAGTTCTGACAGGGCCCTAAGCCTTTACTTAGAGCACCCACAATGTAATGCTTTTTTGCTTGTCTGTTCTACCGTATCAAGTTCATTGACTAAAATTACTGTTCGACCACATTGTGAGAGTTGTCCAGATCGATTTAAATCCGGACTGCTAGACCTCTCACAGACTTATTTGTGGGCCCCCACTCACATACATACATAAATAATATATACATATAAATAAATAATTTTTAATGGGGTTTGTGGAGTTTGTACATTGTGGGAAAAGTGGGGGTTTTCGAGGGAAATTTGTTAATTTGATATTATGCCGAGGTGACAATTTATAGAGGTTTGTACATTATGAGTGCTCTTATTTCTTAAAACAAATGTGTCAGCCCTTCCTTTATGTTCAGTTGGAGAAATGTATCTTCAAATTTGATGTTAACTTTGGCTTGTGTGAACCTTAACGCATTCTACATTACGGTCAACGTCATTGACTTTCGCTAACATATCTACTGTTCTTACACGTACTCGTGAGTCGTACTTCTAATGAACTATAGATTTTAAGAACTATATGACATGTTATTTAAAATTAATATTAAAAAATACTTATTTAACATGTGTAATACACAGATCTATAATCTAATAATTAGATATATAATAATACTTATTGACAGTATATATTGTTATAAGTTATAAATATTATTATATTTCAATAAATAATACTTTCATTTAGTTTCATGACACTAAATTACTGTCCTTATTCCAACAAAGTCTCCAAACTCACAAAGTCCCATCATCTTTGCAACTTGTGACTAACACAAATAAACAATTGCAATACATGATCCGAGTCATAGATATGTAACTTTGTATTTGAGGCTTTTGACAAGTTTTAAATGGTAAAGTGCTGAAAGAGCAAAGGTCTGAACCATTAAGTGTTGAATCAGTAAGAGGTCTGAACCACTAAGAGCCAATATAATGTTTAATCATTCAGAGGCAAATGTCTGACCAATTCAGATTGGAGGTCTTAACCATTCAGATTTAGTATAATGCTTAACCATTCAGGGGCAAATGTCTGAACCATTCAGACATTTGCTCACGAAACAAACAGCCTGAAACATTAAGTGCTGAACCAGTAAGATATCTGAACCATTAGAGCCTCATTAAAAGGTAAACAAACAGCCCCTTACGTATTTTTAGTTCACCATGTGTATGATAAATGAGATTTAAGATTACATACTCTTTTGACATATCAATAATGCGACGTACACGTTATCTACAAATGAACAAGAACAACGCTAGAATCCTACACAGAAAGAGGTGGCGACCTATGATTAACGCTTAGGGCATGTGTTGTGGGCGTGAAATGCAGCCACGTATGTCGGGAGCTAGGCGGCGCACACACCACTAGAAACTTGTGCGATCGAGGGCATGGGCGAGAGTGTGGCTTGGCATGAAGGGATGGAGGAAGTACGTTGGTTGGTGGTTGAACTATGGCTGCAAGGGGGCTATTCGAAGAAGGTGATAGTTACTCATGTGGCGTCTACGTGACACTCACTTATTTTGACTAAACACTGTAATGGTTTATTATCCAATATAAAATTAATAGTAAACTGCCAAAATGGTCCCTTAGGTTTGGTCACTTTTACCACTTTAGTCCAAAACTCAAATATTTTGAATCTTGTCTCTGTGGTTTCAATTTTGTTGCCATTTTAATAAAAAACAAAATCTGGTTTGATTTTTCAGTTAAAATCCAGTTTTTTTTTCCTCTATTTTAATGAAGGTCAGATTTTTTTAATTTGTTATAATAAAACATTAAAAGACCATTTTGTCATTCATTAAAAGAGAGGAAAAAGAAAAAAAAACTGGATGTTAACTGAAAAATCTAAGCAGATTTTGATTTTGGATGAAAATGACAACAAAATTAAAACCCAGAGACTCAGATTCAAAAAGTTTAAGTTTTGAACTAAACTGGTAAAAGTGACCAAATCTCGTATACCAATTTTAACAGTTTACTCTAAAATTAAAATAGATTAAAAACAAATTAGAAAAAAGGATGAATGTGATTGGTTGAAAACTTAGGCCCACATACTCTACCCCTCCCATCTCCTTGCCCTCCCTAGGCCTGTAAACGAACCGAACGAACACGTACATAGGCATGTTTGTGTTCGTTCATTTAACTTTAACCGAACACGAACATGAACATATAATCGAACACATTTTTTAGTTCGTGTTCGTTCATTAAGAAAGCGGGCATTTTCGTGTTCGTTTATATTCGTTCGTTTAAAGCCTAAATGAACGGTTCACGAACATAAACAATTTTTTTTAACTGAATATATGTGAATAAACATAAATTAACATGATTGAACAAACAGGTCTAATATATTACAGCTGATCCAAAAACACATCTAAAATAGGGTTCATAGATATACTAATTAGTTATATTTATATACGTAGTTAGAAACTTAATATTATAATATATAACTATTCATGTATTTACTAAAATTTAAACGATCATAAGTGAACGAACATAAACGAATGTTCACAAACATAAATGAACGAACAAAAGGTGTGTTCATGTTCGTTCATTTAATTAAACAAACAAATTTTTTTATTCGTGTTCGTTCATTTATTAAATAAACGAACATAAATGAACTTCCCTCGAAACAAGTTCATAAACGTTCGGTTCGTTTGAAGGCGTACCACGCTCATGTAGTGTAGTGTTTCACACCCGAAAAGAATCCACGTAGGTGTGGCGTCATACCAGGTGTAAGGAAACATGATCTAAAAGTTTAAATGTCACAAAGAATGAGAATTCGAAAATTTATGTATGATAATTAAATAGATATATAAAGGTTTTTATTACGTCTCTGTTCTAGTTTTCCAATGGTCATCACCATATGTATGTCATAACACAACACTCATTTAGTGATTTTTCACTTCATCCCTGTAGTTTTCGTAGTTTACGTTTTACACCATAAACTTCAATAAATTATAAAACGGCCCTTAACTTTAATAAACTTTTCTTTCGACTTTTTTTTTAAGTTTTGTCTTTCGGTTGTTATACCAGGTCCCTTTTTTGTCATTTGGTTATCTTTCACTTTCACCCCTGTCGTTTACTCATTTTACTTATTACACCCTAAACTTTATTAAAGTTATCAAACAGCCTCTAAACTTCAATAAACATTTCTTTCGCCTTTATTTTAATGCTTTTCTCTTTCAATTGTTATACCGGGTTCATGATACCGTAATGAACCGAACCGATGTCGACTCAACTCCCGCTGCAACGCGTGAGTATATTCACTAGTTATAATTAAAACATGTACCTTTCAAGAAAAAATGTTTACTCGGATAATTCAAAACATCAAGAAGAGTCGTATGTGTTTTTCTACAAAGTAGTCTAACCCAAAATAGACTAAAAACTTTGTTTATATACTCCACAAACCAACATATCCTTTTTTTTTAAATGACACAACGTTTGATGAATCAATGTATCAGTTGGCGGGTAATTCGGTGTTTGAACAAATAATTTTTCGGAGTGCCACCGCTAACCCACATTGCTCGTTAAAGCCAAAAGTCTTGGGGTATACTTTAACTATTCTCAACTCCACATAGGTACAACATCACCAACAATTCCTCATTTTAGGAAATGGTTTAATCATGTTAACTTAACCTAACATTATTTTTTTAGTGGTTTTATTTTTTTAGTGGTTTATGGTTTAAAAAGGAAATAAAAACTAATTCAAGCTCTTAACACCTTTTAACATGAGAAGGGAATGGTGTGCAATGCCGGTTAACTGTCACGTCACCTTTAACACCCTAGATGTTAGAATACACCTTAAGGTCTAAGTTTAAAACGAGCATGACACCTTCTAAGTTCTAACCCATAATAAATCTTATTCGAATTTATTTTTGTATTAAGTAAATGTTAAGTATTGAAGGAAACTAAAATCACCTAAATAATTTAAAATGGTTATTGCAACTAAAAGTCATAATAATCAACATGAATTCTAATCAAACACCTTTTAGTTTGAAACAATATTTTACCTATTTTGACAACATAGTATGCATTATATTTATAATCATGTTTACATCAAATCAAAACACCATTAATTAATATCACATTTAGCCCATTTCGCATTAGAAATCCAACTAGCGGGATATCCATGCATTACGATCAGATTTTGATCAGTATCGATTCGGTTTATTACGGTACCGATGCTTGCTAGAGTAACTGAAAGAGAGAAACCAGAAAAATAATGTGGTGATATGCCCAAAAGGATATGTTTTACATTGGTCGAATCTATAAAAATGAATAACGTTAGTTGTTCCGATAATACCAGTACCGATACCGATATTGTTCCGTCGAAATCAGTTCAGTTCGTCATGGTACCGGTACGTTACCAGCACACATATAACATACAACACCAAAAAGTATTCTATGTTGAACACAACTCCGTTTTCAACAAAATTTGTGTTGGATTGTCGAGAAAATAAATTTAACGAAAACTGTGTATTTAGTTTTGTTTTTTAACTAACGAATGGAAGTTACCAAAAAAATATCAAATTAGTTGAAAAATAATTAGGTTAAATGTGTATATTATATCACTGTATAAGAGGTAACATTGAAAATTAAAATCAAAATTCAATAAAAGAGCCATTCACTTGGTTTTTAATAAGTACTTGTGTTAATACGGTATTGGTACGTCATGGACACGTGTATACCAATCAAAATAGAAAACCAAAAAAATAAAGTCGTGATATGTGAAAAAGATATCGGCACATATTTACATCAGTTAAAAACTATAATAACAAATGATACTACCGATTACTATCATTATAAGTAATTGACTCTTACATTATCGGTATGATATCAACACGAGGTATACCAGTCAAAACCAAACATCACATTGGTTTCAAACGAGCGTGTACTTTACATCTTTTAACCCATAACTACTCCTATTTGAATTTCATTTATGTATTAAGTAAATTTTAATTATTGACAGAAACTACTTGAATAAATTAAAATGATTATTGCAACTAAAAGTCAAAATAATCAAAATTATATCAAAATAATCAAAATTATATCAAATCAAACACCTTTTAGTTTGAAACAACATTTTACCTATTTTGACGACATAATTATAATCATGTTTACATCAAATCAAAACACCTTCTAATTAATACCACATTTAACCCATTTCGCATTTGAAATCCAGCTAGCAGGATATCCCGTGAGTTACGATAGGATTTTGGTCGATATCGAAACCTGTTTATTATGGTACAATACATGGTAGAGCGACCGAAAGAAAGAAACGTAAAAGATAATGTCGTGAGATGCCCAAAAGGATATCGACACGTTATTTTACATCGATCGAAAACCATACAAACGAATATAGGTACTTGTTCTGATAATACGATACTGATACTGATATCGACATTTTCGGTCAAAATCGGTTTGGTTCATCAAGTACATGCAGGTTACCAAGACTCGAATAGCATACAATACAAAAAAAATTCTATTTCAAACATAACTCCATTTTCAACAAAAATTGTACCAGACTATCAAGGAAACAAATTTAAAGAAAACTACTTATTTAGTTCTTCTTATTAATAGACAGACAAACGCAAGTTACCAAAGAAAAATTAAATTAGTTGAAAACTAATTAGGTTAAATACTTAAATGTATATATTATTTTACAGTATAAGGGATAAACTGAAAATTAAAACCGAAATCAGATAAAAGAACCATTCACTTAATTTTTAATAAGTAATATTTTAAGGTATCGGTACGACATCGATACCTGTCATACCAATAAAAAACCGAAAAAATAGAGTCCTGATATGTGCAACAAGACATCGGCACATGTTTTACATCGATCAAAAACCAACATAACAAATGTTAGTACTGATTCCCATCATTGTTAGTGATTGGCTTATTATGGTATCTTTATGGCATCGACACGCGGTATATATATACCAATCAAAACAGAAAACTAAAAAATAAAATCGTAATATGCTTAAAAGGATATCGACATGTATTTATATCGATTGAAAAATTATAAAAACAAATATTAGTAACAGTTTTGATAGTACCGAAATACCGTTACCGATGTTGTTCGATCAGAGTCGATCTTGTACCATTGGGAAATAAACAAAATATTGGTAAAAAAAATAAGATAGTTGAATTACTTTTGCGTATGTTCTTTTTAATAGTTTTTAAACTATGAAAATATATATTTTGGCAAACATTTAAAAAATTGATTAATAAAACTAGGAATTAGGCCAGCGTGCTGCGGTGCGGGTACATCGCAAACATCGAATTGATTAATCCAATTGTTATGTAATACGTCAACCATATGAAAATGCGTGTTTTGGATTAATAAGTAAAGTAAATCAAATGTATACCGTATAAAAGAAACGAAATTGAAACCGGGTTGGTTCCAAAGATGAATTTATACCATATACGTCAAAAATGTGAATTTATATCGACATGTACCTAAAAATAAGCACGTGAGAAAATCATATTTTTATTTATGTCAAAACGTAAACCAACTGAAAATGTACATAAAAATAAGCATGCAACGTCTTATATTTGACATGACTCATTTTCGGAAAACTTTAAGTCGAAATGTGAATTTATACAGTTTACGTCGAACGCCGAAATGTGAATTTATATTGTTGAAGTCGAAACGTGAATTTATATAGAAATGTCCATAAGAGTAAGCACATGAGGAAATGGTTTTTTAAAGTTAGAGAAAAAGAAAGTAAGGTGTCCGTACGTTGTCACGGGATAACTTTATATTTCGTGTTTAAGGGCATGTTTGCATTCGTTAAGTGCGTTGGCACGATGACATTAACGTGTTTAAGTGCACAGAAGAAACATATAAAGATACCATACAATTAAACTAAATGTATAAAGTTGTGACGAATCAACTACCCCGATCGAATTTATACTTAAACGCAAAAGTGAAAAATTAAAAACCTCAAGAAGTAGATGTCTAGGTATCAAAATGTAAATGTCACAATATAAGAGGCCAAAAAGAAAATTTGTTATATAATAGAGGGGGTCAAGAAGGAAATTATCACACTCTGGCCGTAGCGGAAGCGCAAGTGTGTGACTATGAGGTAATCATTGCATCCAATCATATGAACTAAAATTAATTAACAATGATTGCCATGTCATAAACCAAATACAGCCAACATTACAAGTTCAAAAGTAGTTCACATAGTTGATATCCAAAAACATCGTTTAAGTTGCATTACACCACAAAATCTGGTAAGTTATCATCATGAAATAAGTCAAGGTTTTTACTCCTATATACCCATACAAGGTTGGGATATAAGAGGCAAACCCTCCAAAAGTGACAACCGTTGTCATGTCTTCCCAAAATTCCCGGAATATATTATCTTTCATGCCTGATTTCCTGAAATACATGTAATTTGAAAAATCAACAAAAGTTGAGCGAGTTCATGTAGTTATTGTTTTTGCATAAAGTGTCATAGTTGAAAACCATTATTGAAATCCAAGTATGTTATTTTCATCAATCATGGGTTAAGGATCAATCAGTGGGCAGCGAGCCCCCGATATTATGTGCCATGAGTATATAACCAACCCGAGACAACTTTGACATTTATGGGCCACAAAAGCACCCTAGAGTATACCAACCAGGAATGGAGCATGTCTCAAGCTCAATGGATCTACACCTTTTGCACCTTGGTCACTATGTGATTAATGGTTATTATTGTTTCTTTGTCATTTTCATCTATCCTACTTACGCACATCGATCATTGTCATTTTCTAAACCCGTAGCTAACATATGATTATCATAAACATGTATTTCCCCCGAGTGTTATAAAACTGAAAACGTTTAAAAGAAAAGGGGGACATGAACTCACAGGTTTGCGTTTTGCTAGTCGTACGATAGTAACTCGAGTTTCCGTACACGTGTATAACCTACATGTGTATTGAATTCATTAGACCCTTAGGTCTTGGTAGACCTCGTACAAGTTGTTCATCTTGAAATCTGTTATGTATTCATTTATCTTCTTTGAACAACTTTATTGTTTTTATAGTGTTGGTAGTTCATGTGTTTGATTCCGATTTTTATATATATTTTACAAATATATATATTTTGTCAAGTATTAATTCGTGTGTGAACGGGCCTCACCCTTCACATGTCCTCGTGCCTCGCACGCGTTTCATTGGGCCTAGCCATATCATTGGGCCTAGCCCATGTCATCATGTCTTTGGGCCTAGCCCATGTTATCTTGTCATTGGCTTAGCCATGTTATCTTGTATTGGGCTTAGCCCATGTTATCTTGTCATTGGGCCTAGCCCATGTTATCTTGTCATCATGTTGTATGCTCTTGATAATTATAAGTGTTAAAAGTATTTTTATTTTCAAACTTATACCGACGTTATTGTATTTGTACGATATTCTTTGTGAGAGTATACTGTATCATTTGGTATTTATATCGTATTTATACGTATTTGCATACTTGTACAATACTCGTACTCTCTTGATTTCCACCACGTGTATCCATGTGTGTATATATACTTAGAAAAATTTCCACATAACCCAGATGAGTTACCTGGTCATCTAGGTTATCGGTTGAATTTTTGAGACATAACTCAGATGAGTTACCTGGCTGTCTAGGTTATCAGTTAACTTTTGTGACATAACCCAGATGAGTTACCTGGTCGTCTAGGTTATCAGTTAACTATTGAGACATAACCCAGATGAGTTACTGGCTGTCTAGGTTATCAGTTAACTTTTGGGACATAACCCAGATGAGTTACTGGTCGTCTGGTTATCAGTTAACCTTTGTGACATAACCCAGATGAGTTACCTGGTCGTCTGGGTTATCAGTTAACCTTTCTTCAACATTTCATGAGCTTCCATACATGTATTTTTTTAATACTTGTGAAGTAACAAAGCTTTATGTTCATCATTTCATGGACTCTTTTACATAAACTTGGTTTTACATATATTTTCATACTTTAAAGCCTCTAAAAATTCCATAACTTTCAAGATTATAAAAACACCATGATTTTTATGGACAACTTTAATAGCCATTCTTACATAACTTGTTTTATATAAAAATCATCTTTACTAGCTTTCAAGATCCAAGTTTCAAGTCTCATCATGTATCATACTTTTTAAGACAATATCAAAACTACATATGTTCGAAGCTCATGAACTTGAAGATGATGATCTTACATGATTTAAACATATACTTATTTAAATCATTTTTTGAGCTTATTATAGTAAGATTATCATCCATGTAAAATACTATAACAAATAAACATCAAGAACACAATATATATCTCACTTTTTATCTTGTTATTTTTGTTATGTTTTAGAATTTTTGTGTAAGACCCTTACTCGATTTATTGAGTCTTTATAATAAAAATTAGCATTTAAATATATGAATGCAATTACGCGTCCGTAAAATTTTTCAAGTTTATCAAAATCTTCATAAAATTAGAACATTATACATAATATTGTTGGTTAAATTCGTGAATGAATCATCATAATACGAAGCCTGAACTTCGGTTGTGTTTGGTTCGTCCATTACGCTTGATCATCATCCGGAAGGTCCTAGCATTCACCTATACACCAATAACAACTGAAGTGTTAATTATATTGTGCTTAAACATGGATTTGTAACCCAAAAATATCAAACAAACAAACAAAACTTTTGAGGAGAACTCCCACTGTAAGCTACGGTCGGATCACCGTAGCTTACCATGGCCTTCGATCTTTTTGGCAGAAAACGCCAACCGTAACCTATGGTTGACGACCATAGGTTACGGTTTGATGCTCCAGGATTTTTCCTTTTTGCCGTTTTTTGTTATGAAAACTTCTGTAACTTTCTCATTTCTCATCCGTTTTACGACCCGTTTCTTCCTACGTGATCGTAATTTGATTCTCACCATATGGAGTTAACATTCAAAATCCGAACTAACAAAATTCTAAATTTTTAAGCACTCGGCTTTATATTCAATTTCAACATATTTGACCCGTTCATGTTTTAAATCACAACTTGTTTCTAAATAATCATAAAGCACACACCAACATATTTAACTCAAAATATTTAGCTCGGGTTCATAACTTTTATGAATTATGCGGCCAATACCCAAGCTATGCGCATAATTCGTTTTCACCCGTTTAGAGAATTTAAACATTTAAGTTTAAAACTCGCTCTTTCTTTTCACACATCCTTTTTCCACATTAAGATATCTATTTATCTTCCACCACGACTATATTTGTGGTGGATTTTAATACAATGAAATATTTAGTCCGAACTCTACCATTCGGTTAATTTTTTACGGAAAAGACTGAATTTGAGGTGTTTATAAACTGTTTATACTTTTCAAAGGCTTACATGATCATAATACATGTTCCTAAATAACCTTTAAGGGTTGTTTGCCCGATTTATCAATCGATGGTGTTTGGGTCAACTTTAGTCCCTTCTTTTACGACGAAAGACTTTCAATAACATATTTGACCAAAATCGCACATTTAACTATAATCTTATTTACGCGTACCTGGCTCGGGTCAAAGTATTGACAGGTTTTAATACCTGGCCTAATAATTTGCTAACTCGTAGCAACGCAAATTCCATAAGCCGTTTTACCCTGTGAGCATTAGACTCGACAAGCGCTTATTAGTCGTTATTTGTCAAATGGTGTTAACATTACCATTTGACCCATTCGGTCTAACGACCAAACATTTTGCACTTATATTTTGAATGGTATTTATTTAACATTTCTTTATTTAACCCATTTCGGATTTCTCACCATATGGTTATATCTCTTAAATCCGTTTCTTACGTGTTTAACCCAACATGGCTTGTGCCATATGGTATCGTTTAAACTTTAACTTTTACTCGTCTACACGTGACTAAATCACTGTTTTATCCTTAATATTCTTTTAGGCTTACCTTATAAAGTAGCCATTCAAAAACTCATTTTATATATGTCATCACATGACCAAATTACCATTTCGACCATTTTACCATTAAACATGGCTTTTCATCTTTAGATATGTTCCAACTCGTATCATTTCGTGTCAGAACCGTTTTTCTAATATAACCTTTGTTGTATTTATAACTTATAAATAAATACATATCCTACAAAAATGGTGTAAGCTTTACTTACCTTGCATCCAAATTACATTTTTCCTTCATACTTGATTCGTTTGACCCTTTTTCCTTCCCAAGCCTCCACCTAGCTTGTCAAGCGTCAAACTATCATCATAATTCGTAAGATGGTTAGATTAGTCATTATCGATCACGACCATTCCACCTTACGGATTTTATGTCGAATTTATCGTTCGATCTTATCATTGATCAGTTTGACTTTTAAAAAGTCAATTGACTTATAAATATACACGAATGCACAAATTGGTTCATCGAACGCACTTAGGCATTTCATTCGAATACTTAATGAAATCAATTTTACATACTAACTTGTAAATAATATGATTTCAAGCATCAATAACATGATTTTTTATTTTAACATCAATTCCCTTATATCATACAAAAATCCATTCAATGGAAAGTATGAACATATACCCGAATTCATAGATTAATCAAACACCTTCTTATTACTATCATGCATGATGATTCTAATCATGTTTATATCATCAATTTCATCATATTATTAAAACCTACTTCATAATCTACTTGTTAATTACCTACAAGTAATCATACCTCAAATATACACCTAATTTCATCTTTGGATCATATTTCAACAACCAATTTGCAAGTATTCTACTATTCTCAAATCATGACTTTCACCGATCTAGGTTTTTGAACATACCTTACGATCCCCTAGTCTAGGTGATCGATAATTCGTGTTCATGCATTGATTTGAGGCTAGAATTGACCTTCAATTTGGTGGATTAAGCTTGAAGAAGGGTTTTGCCCTTGTTCTTCCTCTGAGGATCGACCACACACACACACACACACTTCGTGTGTTGTGTTTTAAAACACAAGTTTCCCTTTTGACATCCTAGGTCCCTCAAGTTTAGTTTTTGCTTAATCCCCCATATAACACTTACTAGAAATTAACCATTATTATAACTAGGTTAATTATTCCTAGTTATTTTGTTTTACGGGTTCACTTTTACCATTAACGGTATTTTACCCGTTCTTTAATATTAGCATCGTTTGATTACCAAACCCATTTTCGGGGTGTTACATTTTGGGTGGTTTCTTTCAAGATGTTCAAAATGAAGTTTAGTTGTACATTTGCATACTACATAGTATAAGGACTTCAAATCTTAAACAAGGGAACTTACAACTAGCATTAGGCTAGGGTAGATTCAAGAACAAGACGATGATGATTAAGAAAATAGAGCTTCTATGGATGCACACAAGCATCCCTTCAAGTCTTCAGGTATGGACTAGCTTGAGTGATCTTCAAATGGATGAACAAGGCTGGTAATGGAGATTTATGGTTGAAGGAATGTGAGATTAATATGTGTGTGGGTGATCCGTGAGTTTCAAGAGAGCGGGAGAAGAGTTGGCGTTGAACTTTGATGGTGGAAGTATGATGAGAAAAGATATGGAGTGGTTTATAAGATCTTCATTCACCAATTGTTCAAGCAAGTGTCATACACACCCATACTTCCCTTAGATTTTCAACACAAGTCAAGGTGGAAGGGGCCCACCTTGACCGTTTCCTAAAAGGGAAGGGGTACATGTATGGGTTGGTTAATATTTTATATAAATTGTAACATGTTGAATTATTACAATGTAGATATTTCGGAGGTTTAGGTAGTTAAGTTTAATTAGTGTAAGGGTGGTGTAATTAGGGTATTAATGAGGTCTTAAGGTGTTAAATGATGTTAACTTGTTCAATGGACTAGTAGAAATTGTATTTTGATAGATTAAACGGCTTCCGTTTAGGCGTCGGCTCGATAACGGTACTTCTAACTTCTACCGCCGAACGTCTTCCGTAAGTTGTCATTCCGCAACCAAAAGTGTTACGAAGTGATTTTGGATTCCAAAATAAGCTTAACTAGTTCGCCAGATCATTCATTAGGTTGTTATGGTGGCGAAAATATTATTCACTAGCTTGTCGGATAAAACGGACGAGTTAAAATTGTTATATTTTTAGCCGAACGAACTATTTTGTGATTAGAGCGTTATACCGGAAAGTTGTGTAATATTATAAGACTTCTCCAACATTAGTGTTTTCATATATAACTGGACTCAGTTATGTCATTCGTAATTCTTAATCCATTGTTCTGTTCGGTTCAGCGGTTTAATGGCATGAATAATGCAACCGTGAATAGTGCGTCCGACATTCTCAACCAACACTTTTAGGACATAGTTTCGGTTGTTCCGTGATGTAATGGAAACCAATATATGTTATAGCACATTTTACTTGTCCTAATACTTGTTAACTGCCGTACGACTCAGTTACGTAATTAATTATGACTAAATGCATGAGGTTATAAAATAAAATAGGTGATTAGATTGTACGGAATTACCGGTTATTTGCCATTTGTCATAGAAATAGCACCGACATTCTATTTTAAGTTATACTAGCAATTAGACTCGCACGCGTTGCGGCGCGGTGTATTGGAAACATCAAATGGATTAGTCCAAGCGTTATGTGATGCATTAACCATATGAAATTTCAAAATTAATGAGGTATAAAAATAGAGTAATAATACGAGTAAAACGTAAAGTTTAAAACTTGACGGAGTGGTGCTGGTAAAATGGAGTAATAGTGCCAGGAGTAAAAACGCAAAGTTTAAAACTTGAGGGGGGTAGTGGCGTTAAAAATGAAGTAATAGTGCAAGGGCGTAAAAAGATAAGTAATAAGGCAAGGAGTGAAATCAATGTTTAATATTGAGGGGTTGTGGCGTTAAAAATCGAGTAACAGTACAAGGGGTAAAAACGCAAAGTTTAAAAGTTAAAGGAATGTGTCGTAATTCAAACTTGTGGGTTAAAATGATAAAATTCAAAGGTTGAGGGGGTGTAAAATGAAGTATTGGTACACGGTTAAAATGCAAATTAAGTTTAATAAATCATGGTTTAGGGTTTAAATTGTAGTTTAAATGTTGCAGGAGTAAATAAGTACTATTACAAGGGTTAAATTTTTTTTAAAAATGAAGGGACTTAGGGGGTAATGTACATCGACGACTTTTTGTTTTAAGGTTATTTCCTACTTTAGGGTTTAAAATGTTGGTTTAAAGTGAAGGAAGTAAATATAAAGTACTATTACAAGGGTTAAAATTATTTTTTTTATAAAATGAAGGGATTTAGGTGGTAAGTGTACCATCCGATTCTCTGTTTTAAGAGTTATAGATAATAATGTTGTAGGGAATTTTTAATTAAAGATAGTTTTAATATATTAAAATGTTAAAATTTAAGTATGTTCATTTCCGAATGTATTTTACTTTAATTTTCACTCTCTCTATCGTTTTATAAGGATCTAAGGGTGCATTTTTAATAAGGTTAGGGCTTGTAATACGAGTCATAGTAAAACCGGGAACACGTGTATGCATCAGGCTCCAAGGTCGTTTAAAAAAATCGAACTCGAGCCGAAACCAGCCGCCGCTCGTTTTTCTTAACGAGCTGGAAAGTTGGTATCGTGGCTCGACTCGTCAAAAGCTCAAGCCAACTCATGGCTCGTCGAGCTGGCTCGTTTGTTAAAAAAAATATTACATTTTATTTTTTATTTTTTTACGCATAATGATGTACATAAAACCAAATGACAATAAATAAAACATTATTTAGGATAACAAAATAGTAAATTTTGGCAAACTATAAATAAAACGAACAAGAAAAAATTCTATGTTACTTGTCTTAATATATATATTTTTAAATCAATATTACTAATTAAAACTATAGCTTAACAATCTATTTCTTTCAATAAAAAAATAACCATAATACAAATTAAACAATATTCTTAAATATACACGCGCGCACACACACATATAATTTGGGGTTTAATTTAAACGAGCCAAACGAGCAAGCCACAAATCGAACCTACCTTGGCTCGGGCTCGGCTCGTTTACAAATCGAGCCGAGCCGAGCCAGCTCGTTTAAAACCGAGTTGACTTCGAATCAAGTTTTTTTCGAGCGAGGCTCGAGCCACGGGCTTGTTGAACGGCCCTAGGTGAGGAGAAATTGTTTTTTACCCAATCATATGTTGTCATGTTATCTCCCCTCTAACTCCCCTCTCATTCAAAAACATAAGGGGTGCACCCTTCATTGTAAGTGGGAGGAAACTATGTTTTTTCTTTTTTTATAAACTATTAATTAATTAATAAATGAAACATAATTTTAACAAATTAAAGTACAATAAAGAAACTAAAATTACTAAAAAAACATTACATTAAATAAAACTAACTAAAATTACATTAACTAAAAAATAAAATAAAACATTACGTAAAATTAAACCTACTAAAAAAATAAAAACATAAAATATTTAGAAACTACATGGCCAATTATATATTTTGGCGATCTCCCGTTTTCGTGCTAGTGTGATTTCCAACATCTCCGGTGGAACATTGTCGTGCAGCCTATTAAACGTCTCGATATCCTTATCAAACCTTATTGATCTCAACGTCTCTCGATGTTCATCCGCCAACTCCTTAAATTTTTCCTCTCGTTTCTTTTTAATGTCCACTAATTCTAGTTTCATAAATTTGTATTCTTGGAGCTTGTCGGGCAATCCAATCAACCTTTCGCTCGATGTTGCAGGTGCTTTATCTTTCTTTTTTGCCTTCTTGGAGAGGGGTCTAAATTTATGTCGGGTATCTCACTAGTAAATTCGGTATTCGGTGTACCCGCTTGGTAGTTACCCGAATCCGATGACTTTCTTTTTTGCCCCGAACTACCACTCTCCTCCTCACCCAATAATGGTACATTGGACCATTTCTCATGCTTTCTAACCACCTCCCACACCTCAATACGAGGAAAGCCACCCAAATGTTTTTTTTGGGTAGTCTTTTAAACGCTTGTGTCATAACATGAGCATCGTCACTGTCACACCCCGACCCGCAGCGGAAAAGGTGATCGGGGCATGATTGGGTTATCATCAAAGCTCATGACATTTATTATGCGTTTCATATTTATTAAATACAATTTAATGGAAATTTACAATAAATATTACAACATGTTCTAACTATCAATCTAAGCTTCTTTGTTCTCTTCTAAGGCATATCCTATGTTTTCCTTGCTTCAACCTGTTCACCTGTATCATGTGTAAAAGGGTTTTTGGATCAACATAATGTTGGCGAGTGAATCCTATGGAAAACATTTGAACAAGTTTATTTAAATTGATTATGAAATATGTGCACAACCAAACATGAGTAAAAATAGATGTAAACTTATTCAATAATCATAAGATATTAAATAAAACACACATGAACAATAATGGAACATTTAGAGGCACGCGATGCTCAACTCGTCTCTCACGAGGAACTGAGGGGCCTAATGAATGAATTGCATAAACATGATAATATGAATGACACAACTACAAACAATATAAACTCAATGATACACACATGAACAATAATGAATTTGATTTGAGGCACGCGTTGTTCAACTCGTCTCCCACGAGGAACTGATGGGCTTAATGAATGAGTTTCGTATAATTCGACAAAAGGAAATAAGTAATCACAACAATATAAACAATCTAAGTTTAGATCATGATGTGGTATGGCACAAGTTTAAATAAACAAGTTAATTATTTTTATGACACATGACACACCCCAAAACGTGTAATTTAAAAGGGGGAGTTGTAAGATTCACTCACAGTGGGTGCGTTCCGTTGATGATGTTGAATGCACGCGAAGTGGTTTTAACCACGAGTGAGATTAACCTAGATAAATCGCATTATGGTTTGGTAAGTAAACGGATTTTATTAATCTATTTTAGTAGGATTGTTGGGTGTATTTTTGTGAGTTTAAGGCTATTTTCTAACCTTAAAAATGTTATTTTTAAGTATTTTTAATTGATTTTTAATTAAAATAATTAAATAAAAATAATAAAAAATTTTGACTTTTTCTGACCGTTGACTTTGACTTTGACCGTTGACCGGTTCGAGTGCGAATATAAGTGCGCTGGGTGAGGCTCGAACCCGAGACCTCCCGTACGCGTGCACGCACCTCTACCAACTGAGCTACGTGTCTAACCCGTCATATATCCGTTTTTAATTATATTTATATATTAATTAATTTAAACAGAAAATCCTTTTATTTAAAAACGATTTAATTTGAATCGGACGGTGCGCTCCACAGGTCTCGAACCCGGGACCTGTGGGTTATGATAACACACAGTCCACCGCTGGACTGTGTGTACAACTTGTTAACTTAACTGATTTTTATTATACTTAAACACAAATTAATTATTTTCATTTCTCACTTATTTAAAAAGCTTAATAATTGTCCGGGTCGATGCAGAAGACCGGACTCGAACTCGTGCACTTTGATTAAACATACAAACAGTCCACCACTGGACTGTGTGTCTAACTTGGTTATTTTTTCCGATTATTAATATACTTAACATATATATAAAATGAATCCGGTTCAGTTAACAATAAAAGAACATTTTTATTTACGCAGCGTGTGTGGAACAGGATTCGAACTCGAGACCTTTGTGTGTTTAATGTGCACACAGTCCACCGCTGGACTGTGTGTCTAACCCGAGTTATTTCTTGATTTAAATTATACTTATATACTACCGTAACATCGTCTTCTTCGTTGAGTTTTAACCAGAGATGATGTCTGACTGGTTCGAGTTTTTATTCAGGTTTCGTTAGCGTTTTAGGTTAATTACCGATGAGATAAAAGTAAAAAGAAAGGAAAATTAGGCGTGAGGTATACCGACTAGCTTTCCTCTGTTTTCCGGCAGAACTCCGGCGACAGCAATAGGTTCCGGCGTCGGGTGTCTTGCAGCAGCGAGTCTCCGAAAAGCTTACAAAGGGTGTGGGTATCTCCGGTATAAGCTCAGGGGTTCAGTAAGGTTCAGAAATGAAGAAACCGGTTTTCCAGCGACGAACAGAATAATTCCGGCGAGTGAGTTTTCGCCGAGAAAAGGTGCGGTTTTGAGCGAAAAGGTTTGCAGAGGTTCGAGGGGGTATTTATAGGGCAAGTCGTCGATGTATTTGGTCCGATTTCCAACTGGATTCATTGGTTATAAAAACTCCGGCGGTTATAACTTTGGTCGGGGACCCAGACGTCGGTTATAACCGATGTCTTAGTAAATGTTTACGTTATAACGGAAGATGTCTTAAAACTAGCGAGATTGCCGGGATTTCCGACGACTGAACTTTTGGGCGCCGGTTTTGAATTTGTAAAGTCATGATATCAATTAAATGATCTTAATGGTTAACAAAAGACATCAGTGGCGCAGTGGTTTGTGTGTTGAGTGTTAAGTTGTTTGTTGACCGGTACTGACCTGGGTTTGAAACCCGGCAGAACCAAAATATTTTTTTTTTGCGATTTTTAACAGTTTTTCAAAAACAACTTATATAATCCCGCATAATAATTGATTATGTATCGTTTAAAATTATTTTGGGCATTTAATTCGCAACGAAATTTTTAACTGATTGTTCGGTTAATAAACGGAGCGGGTTTGGTAAAATCCGTTTTTGACGGATGTTACAGTATCCCCTGCTTTTTAGAAATTTCGTCCCGAAATTTAAATAGTGATATATTTGACTAAAAGAATGATGGTGTTTAGTTTTGACAGTTACATGCTTAGAAGAAGTAAGGGTTTAAGTTTTTTTTGTTTGAGGCGGTAACGTTCCTTGTAAAGGTTAAGTACCCTATTACAGGAATCGCCTTTTGTTGCCTACTATATAAGTATTGATAAGCAGAAATGATTCGCTAAAAATGATATCATGCATAAGAGTTTGGATACGTTTGGAAAAGTATGGTTATATCCTAAGGCAAAACTTCTAACACTACAACCTACATGGAACATAAATAAAACACAACAGCTGATATTTGAACATAAATAAACACAACAGCTAATATTTGAACATAAATAAACACAACAGCAAATATTTGAATCCACATTCTGATAGCATATATGTTTGAATGGTGGGAGTTCCTCTCTCGTTTGTTATGATGGAGAGGTTAGTTTATGTAAAAATGGAACACAATCCAATCTCTTTAAATAGCAAGATGATATAAATGTAACACACAATTCCAACCAAGGCAATACTAAATCCTACATGGAACTTCTCATAACCGCCTGATAATGCCTCTGATCCTTTGGCAAGAATACTTATATATAGGAAGTACCAGCGGCGTATCCACCATATTCTTGCCAAATTTTCATTAGTTTTATCCACAAGTTATGATTAGTTACCAAGAAACTAATAAATCCTACATAGAACTTCTCATAACCATCCGACAATGCCTCTGATCCTTTGACAAGAATACTTATATATAGGAAGTACCAGCGGCGTATCCACCATATTCTTGTCAAATTTTCATTGGTTTTATCAGTGAATTATGATTAGTCCTATAACTCTACAACCAATACAACAAACATAAAATACTGAAATGAAATATATCTGTGCGATCAAGGCTCAATCAAACGGAGCCGATCGTATTGTATGTACTGAAAATGAAATTGTCTGTGTGCTCAAGGCTCAATCAAACGGAGCCGAGCGTATTGCATGTACTGAAAATGAATAACTTAATCTAAACAACTATCACACAAACATCCTATGCATGGAACCTCTCATAACCGCCTGATAATGCCTCCGATCATTTGACAAGAATACTTATATATAGGAAGTACCAGCGGCGTATCCACCATATTCTTGTCAAATTTTCATTGACTTTATCCGCAAGTTATGATTAGTGCTATGCGACTCTACAACAAACACAACAACCATAAGATACTGATAATGAAATTGTCTGTGCGCTCAAGGCTCAATCAAACGGAGCCGAACGTATTGCATGTACTTTAAATGAAATTGTCTTTGCGCTCAAGGCTCAATCAAACGGAGCCGAACGTATTGCATGTACTGAAAATGAACAACTTAATCTAAACAACAATCACACAAACAGCCTATGCATGGAACCTCTCATAACCGCCTGATAATGCCCCCGATCATTTGACAAGAATACTTATGTATAGGAAGTACCAGCGGCGTATCCACCATATTCTTGTCAAATTTTCATTGACTTTATCCGCAAGTTATGATTAGTGCTATGCGACTCTACAACAAACACAACAACCATAAGATACTGATAATGAAATTGTCTGTGCGCTCAAGGCTCAATCAAACGGAGCCGAACGTATTGCATGTACTGAAAATGAAATTGTCTGTGCGCTCAAGGTTCAATCAAACGGAGCCGAACGTATTGCATGTACTGAAAATGAACAACTTAATCTAAACAACAATCACACAAACAGCCTATGCATGGAACCTCTCATAACCGCCTGATAATGCCCCCGATCATTTGACAAGAATACTTATATATAGGAAGTACCAGCGGCGTATCCACCATATTCTTGTCAAATTTTCATTGACTTTATCCGCAAGTTATGGTTAGTTCTATGCGACTCTACTACAAACACCACAACCACAAGATACTGATAATGAAAATGTCTGTGCGCTCAAGGCTCAATCAAACGGAGCCGAACGTATTGCATGTACTGAAAATGAAATTTTCTGTGCGCTCAAGGCTCAATCAAACGGAGCCGAGCGTATTGCATGTAATGAAAATGTAAAATAAACTGATCGATCAAGGCTCAATCAAACGGAGCCGATCGTGCGGGCACGCCACAGTTCAACCGCATAATAAAATGGGGAACAAGCTCAAAACCTCATAAAGGGGGAGCTGCGGCCTCGGCAAATGCATATACTGAAAACAATAAACAATAATTACTCTAATAGTCTACACATGGAACCTCTCATAACCGCCAGATAATGCTTCTGATCCTTTGACAAGAATACTTATATATAGGAAGTACCAGCGGCGTATCCACCGTATTCTCGTCAAAGTTTCATTGGCTTTATCCTTAAGTTATGTTTGGTTCTATGTGATAAAGAAAAACATAAAACTAAACGATAGGAGTTGAATCTGGATCTTCGGCGAAGAGGACTAGTTGGGTATCTTCGTTTGGGCCGTCATTATCTTCGACAGGATTGGCGTTGATATTGAAGACTCTTCCTCTTGTTGGTGGCCTAGTGGTTGGGTTTCCTTGGTTTACTTGGTTAACTGGGTTTGATTGGGCTTGAGTGTTGATAACGTTAACCAATTGAGGGCATGTGTTTCTAAAATGGGTAGGGTCGCCACAATTGAAACAAGCTCGAGCATATGGGAACATGGGGTATTGGGGTTGTTGATAGGTTTGGTTTATGGTTTGAGTAGGGGAAAAGGTTTGGTTTTGAAAGATACGACAAACCTTGCTCAAATGACCATAGCGTCCACAAGTTGCACATAGACGACAAGGTAGGGTATGGGGATGGTGATAAAAACAGTGGTTGCATCGAGGGTGAGGTCCAAGATATGGTTTCTTATTTGGGTAAGTTGAGTTGGGTGCCACTTGGTTGATTGGGATAGCTTGGATGGGTATGGCGTGTAAAATTGGTTGATTTCGTTGGGTAGCAGCGAAAAGTTGCCCGTCTCTTCTTCTCTTAGGATTGGGTTGAGAAGGGGATTCGGTTTGGGTGGAGTCGGAGGTTTCAGTCGATTCTTTATCCTTCTTCTTCTCCTCCTTGAAGTCTTTGTTTCGGATTCGGTTCTCGGTGAGCTCTGTTGCTAACTCCATTGCTGCTTCCAAAGTTGCAGGCTTGGTACTTATTACAGGGTCTTGGATCTTTGACGGAAGGCTACGAATGTAGTGCTCGATCAAACGGTAGAGGGGAGTGAACATGTTGGGAACCATTTGATGTAACTCGACGAATCTTTTATTGTAGGTGGTGTGGTCTCCTTCCTTTTGCTTCAACGAATAAAATTCATCTTCTAATTTCTTGATTTCACTCCTTGGGCAAAATCGTCTGGTCATGATTTCCTTCAATTCGTTCCAAGTTAAGGTCATAGCATCGTCGACGCCTCGTTTGGCCTTCTCTGTATTCCACCAAGTAAGTGCTATCCCATATAATCGACCGGTAGCATATCGCACTTTGCGATCGTCAGGGCAATCGCAATTTAGAAAAGTGTTCTCCATTTCTTCAAACCAATGGAGGAGAGCGGTGACACCTTCAGTCCCTTTGTATTTTGGAGGGTCGCATGATTTGAAGTGCTTGTAGGTGCATTTAGCGGTATTTGAGGGAGAGTTAATAATGTTTTGGTTTTCTTGATTGACAGGATTAGCGGTGAGTGCTTGTTGAACTTGGATTACAATGTTGGGTATTACGACAGCCATTTGTTGAGCGATTTGGGTTCATGGGTCGCATTAGGAATGAACATTCATAAAATAATCATAGAAAAATAAATCTACTACATCCATAGGATGTCTTGGGTTTTGCTCGCCATTAGGCCCTACATGCCGCCATACTTTACCTGTGTAATCATGTGGGCCCCCATGAATACCGGTTTTTCATTTGGTTCGCACGAGTTTGCCAGGTTGCGTACACAAAAACCCGGAGAAAATCGAGAAATATGTATACAACGTGTGATATTCGGAATGTGTCCAGGTGTAGACACGGTGACACCTCAAAGTGGGGTTAGTTCGAACGACGTTTGGTGTGGCATGCTTTGGCCTAATAGGTCCTTCGTACTCTCATCGTTGGTCCCCAGGTAGGCAAACTGGTCCGTTATATTGGATTTATACGAATGCCAACCTAGACAGGACGTTCCGACTACCGGTACTTGTACCCTTCCAGTTACTACATGCCCGTCGCAGAACTTACTTTGATGAGATTTGAAAATTGCAACAAAATCTTTGGATAATGAGAGTATGAAAATAAATTGAATACATGAACATCGATATATGTATAATGAATATGTGTATAAGCATGATATGAAACAAATAAATATCACAAGTTTGTATGTAACCACCTAATCAATTAAAATTTAGGAAGACTATAGTATAGGCTCTAAGGGTCTAATAACCTATCCTATATCCCTATAGTCATGGCTCTGATACCAATCTGTCACACCCCGACCCGCAGCGGAAAAGGTGATCGGGGCATGATTAGGTTATCATCAAAGCTCATGACATTTATTATGCGTTTCATATTTATTAAATACAATTTAATGGAAATTTACAATAAATATTACAACATGTTCTAACTATCAATCTAAGCTTCTTTGTTCTCTTCTAAGGCATATCCTATGTTTTCCTTGCTTCAACCTGTTCACCTGTATCATGTGTAAAAGGGTTTTTGGATCAACATAATGTTGGCGAGTGAATCCTATGGAAAACATTTGAACAAGTTTATTTAAATTGATTATGAAATATGTGCACAACCAAACATGAGTAAAAATAGATGTAAACTTATTCAACAATCATAAGATATTAAATAAAACACACATGAACAATAATGGAACATTTAGAGGCACGCGATGCTCAACTCGTCTCTCACGAGGAACTGAGGGGCCTAATGAATGAATTGCATAAACATGATAATATGAATGACACAACTACAAACAATATAAACTCAATGATACACACATGAACAATAATGAATTTGATTTGAGGCACGCGTTGTTCAACTCGTCTCCCACGAGGAACTGATGGGCTTAATGAATGAGTTTCGTATAATTCGACAAAAGGAAATAAGTAATCACAACAATATAAACAATCTAAGTTTAGATCATGATGTGGTATGGCACAAGTTTAAATAAACAAGTTAATTATTTTTATGACACATGACACACCCCAAAACGTGTAATTTAAAAGGGGGAGTTGTAAGATTCACTCACAGTGGGTGCGTTCCGTTGATGATGTTGAATGCACGCGAAGTGGTTTTAACCACGAGTGAGATTAACCTAGATAAATCGCATTATGGTTTGGTAAGTAAACGGATTTTATTAATCTATTTTAGTAGGATTGTTGGGTGTATTTTTGTGAGTTTAAGGCTATTTTCTAACCTTAAAAATGTTATTTTTAAGTATTTTTAATTGATTTTTAATTAAAATAATTAAATAAAAATAATAAAAAATTTTGACTTTTTCTGACCGTTGACTTTGACTTTGACCGTTGACTGACCGTTGACCGGTTCGAGTGCGAATATAAGTGCGCTGGGTGAGGCTCGAACCCGAGACCTCCCGTACGCGTGCACGCACCTCTACCAACTGAGCTACGTGTCTAACCCGTCATATATCCGTTTTTAATTATATTTATATATTAATTAATTTAAACAGAAAATCCTTTTATTTAAAAACGATTTAATTTGAATCGGACGGTGCGCTCCACAGGTCTCGAACCCGGGACCTGTGGGTTATGATAACACACAGTCCACCGCTGGACTGTGTGTACAACTTGTTAACTTAACTGATTTTTATTATACTTAAACACAAATTAATTATTTTCATTTCTCACTTATTTAAAAAGCTTAATAATTGTCCGGGTCGATGCAGAAGACCGGACTCGAACTCGTGCACTTTGATTAAACATACACACAGTCCACCACTGGACTGTGTGTCTAACTTGGTTATTTTTCCGATTATTAATATACTTAACATATATATAAAATGAATCCGGTTCAGTTAACAAAAAAAGAACATTTTTATTTACGCAGCGTGTGTGGAACAGGATTCGAACTCGAGACCTTTGTGTGTTTAATGTGCACACAGTCCACCGCTGGACTGTGTGTCTAACCCGAGTTATTTCTTGATTTAAATTATACTTATATACTACCGTAACATCGTCTTCTTCGTTGAGTTTTAACCAGAGATGATGTCTGACTGGTTCGAGTTTTTATTCAGGTTTCTTTAGTGTTTTAGGTTAATTACTGATGAGATAAAAGTAAAAAGAAAGGAAAATTAGGCGTGAGGTATACCGACTAGCTTTCCTCTGTTTTCCGGCAGAACTCCGGCGACAGCAATAGGTTCCGGCGTCGGGTGTCTTGCAGCAGCGAGTCTCCGGAAAGCTTACAAAGGGTGTGGGTATCTCCGGTATAAGCTCAGGGGGTTCAGTAAGGTTCAGAAATGAAGAAACCGGTTTTCCAGCGACGAACAGAATAATTCCGGCGAGTGAGTTTTCGCCGAGAAAAGGTGCGGTTTTGAGCGAAAAGGTTTGCAGAGGTTCGAGGGGGTATTTATAGGGCAAGTCGTCGATGTATTTGGTCCGATTTCCAACTGGATTCATTGGTTATAAAAACTCCGGCGGTTATAACTTTGGTCGGGGACCCAGACGTCGGTTATAACCGATGTCTTAGTAAATGTTTACGTTATAACGGAAGATGTCGTTAAAACTCGCGAGATTGCCGGGATTTCCGACGACTGAACTTTTGGGTGCCGGTTTTGAATTTGTAAAATCATGATATCAATTAAATGATCTTAATGGTTAACAAAAGACATCAGTGGCGCAATGGTTTGTGTGTTGAGTGTTAAGTTGTTTGTTGACCGGTACTGACCCGGGTTCGAAACCCGGCAGAACCAAAATATTTTTATTTTGCGATTTTTAACAGTTTTTCAAAAACAACTTATATAATCCCGCATAATAATTGATTATGTATCGTTTAAAATTATTTTGGGCATTTAATTCGCAACGAAATTTTTAACTGACTGTTCGGTTAATAAACGGAGCGGGTTTGGTAAAATCCGTTTTTGACGGATGTTACAGTCACTCCCGCTAGGACGTAAACGATCCTATCATAAAAATACAAAATAATTTAAGGTAAAAAACAACAATATATAAAGGTAAAAAATTCAAAAATATAAATTATACTGCTTGATGCCAAAATCCGTTGAATAAGTTCAACTTCGATTGCATAGCTTTCCGTTTTGGACGGACTTAATGGACGCTCTAGTGTGCTTCCTCCAACGGTTTTATTGTAATGTGCTAGAACTTTTTTCCAAAAACCATCTGATTTTGGTATTTCCTTTTCTCTTGTCTTCACTACGATGAATGTATGCCATCGCTAACGCCTCTTCTTGTTTCTTCGTCCACCTTTGCAGATCGTCTTACCCCCATTTCCTTTCTGTTCATCTTCGGCTACTTCTTCGACTTCGAATTCAACTTCTTCCTCTACTTCATTTTCGTCTTCGTCTTCGTCTAAGTCTTGAGTCTCGATTACATATTCTTCATCTTCCTCATCATTGTATATTGGAAGCACGTATTCAACATTTTCTCTAGGAGATTGAGTCGGTGTACTAAATCGTGGAGCAAACAGGTCAAAAGTGTTTTGGGCATCAATAGGATAATCGTACATACCCGGTGCAACAATCGTGGGACCTTGTGGTAAAGAAAAAAAATTGTGGTGGATAGTTGGGTTGGGGTTTGGTGTTGTAAAAACCCGGTTGTTGAAAAAATTGTGGTGGATAGTTATGTTGGTACACACTCGATCCGCCTCGTCTACTTTGTGAGCCGCGTCCCCTCGCCTTCGAACCGGAAGCCAAAACTTTTTTCTTGCCACCGCTCTTGTTTTATCTATCCATAGTATTCTTTGATTAAATTTGAATGGGTTGTGTGAATTGGGTGTAAAAATAGTGTGAAAAAGATGGTTTTATAAAGGTATTTAATTCAATTTTTTTATAAATTAACGGCATTATAGCCGTTCATATGCTCCAACGTTCATTTTCTTGTCCAACGATCACAACATTGAATCGATGAATGTCCCCCGAAATCACCCCACCCCACTCGGTGAAAAAGATTGACGGCGGTGTGCCCCCCACGGCAAACCAACACCCCGCATACGCGCCCCTTACACCCTAATAACATTAAATCATAATAATTCTATTTCTCTTTCGTATTAAATGATAATATTAAATCATAACTTTTTCGCTTCGCTCTCATATTAAGTCATTATTTTTATGTTTGTCTTATTATTTTAAAAAAAAAATCTTAGCTAGTTTCTTTATTGTTTTTCACTTAACTGATAAATATATAATATTTCATTAATTCCCCTCTGTAATATATCGGTTTCTAACCTAATTCGGTAATATATATGAACTATAACTTTATTAATTGCAATATTATTTATTTGTAAGATACAATATTAAATGATTGTTAACCACATGTAAGAAATCAAACTGGTGAATTATTGTCCCTAGCATTTGTAAGATACAGTATTAAATGATTGTTAACCACCTATAATATTGTAAGATACAATATTATTTATTTGTACCTAAGCTTGTTACAAAATAAAATTTAATACCTTAGATTGTTACTTTAAATTATTAGTACCTGACTTTGTTATTTTGCATAAACCACAGGGACTAATGGTGTAATTACATAAAATACACCGCCAATGGGATGGTGGTCCATTGACAAATGCAAAACCTTTAAAACACCTAGGTTTGGAAGGGAAGAGATCCAACAGAGGATTAAAAGAAATTAGTCGTTCAAATCCAAGAGGGAAGAGAGAGGTTTTGGTACGGATATCTCATCCTTGTCTACAACTTGAATGTTCTCTTTCACTTTCAAGACCCAAAAGACAACAAACTCTTTATCATATTTGCAACAACTTGTGGATGAGCTTGATCCAACGGGCAGGACCCTGTTTTGGAATTAGATAGTGAATGATAAACGTGTGTAAATCAAAGTGTCGTAAATTTTTCGAGATCATTTGTTATGTTGTTTGAATTATTTTTTTTAATATATAAAAGTACCATCATTTTGAAAAACACGAATATATAAAAGTTTTGTCTGATGTATGTAACTATGGGTTTACCTGAGCGCTGCAGCAGGGATATTGTACATGTACGTTTCCAATATGAGCCGGAAAGGAATATTGAAACGTAGACGAAAAAACATGTTGCATAGGTACATTCAAAATGTGAGAAGACATTGTGTTGTGAAATTAATGAGTGTTAAGATACATCGCATGTTGAAGAGGGGGAAGGGTTAATGTAGCTGGGAATCTGTAACACTCAAAATTTATGTCGAGATGGAGATAGTATTGACACAGTCGTTAAAGAACTACATGTCATGGTCCAAGGTGGAGGAAACGTCCATAAAAATCATGGGTGGTTACTATAGGGCTATTCGACCTCCCATTGTGAGCAAAGGAGGTGTCGGAGCGCTAGTCGTAGCTATCAACATCTCGTCAACATGAAGAGGTCCATCCATTATTCCGACTTCATACATGACAAGATTTATGTGCATTTTGATGATATATCTAATTATCTACCCTAAGAGCTCAACAAAACTGATAATTGATAGAAAATATGAAATCAAAGGTGACAGTCAAGAAATGAAATAACTCATCAACTAAAATTATCTACCCTAAGAGCCCGAGGGCGAGTTCCTTTTAAGTGGAGGAGAATGATAAGGGACCAATTACTCAATTTTGGAGTTTTATATGGACCGATGCGAATGCAAAAAATTGGTGAAAAACGAACCATAACTCACAAAATCATCATAAAAAACCTTTTTAATAATTTGATTTTTATTTTATATTGTTGGTTTTACAACTATGTCTCTAGTTAATGTGTCACTTAATTTGACCGAATATTATGTGTAGGATGGTAGACTAACCTATAAATAAAATTTCATTTGTAATGTTTGAGAAAACTTTTGATATATAATAATAGTATTTCTCTAATTAGTCGGGTTTTTTCTAGACGTTTGCTATAACGTACATCATTTTATCAATTTTGTTTCGCATCACTTGCACACATCGCGTTGACATCGATTGTTACCGAATGTGACTTCCATCCAGATCATATCGTTAGAAGATTCGCTAATTAGTGACTAGCATGCAAACAAGTTAGGTCTCGTTGTAATTAATGTAAATTTGATGATTACATGAACTCACAGACCCCTCCCATTACTTGGAAATTAGAATTGACGAGTGGGATTAACCCGCACTTTGTGACTGCATTCGATTGGTACCGGTTTGGTTAGTTAAAAGAAAGGTTGGAGTCTCAGCTGATGACTACGTCCAACAGAAAGATCCCTCTTTGCTAAGATAGAAGTTATTTATTCAAGCTAGAAATTTAAAAGTTGCAATGCTCAAATGTGAACATCAAGCTTTAGACTACTACAACATTGGCAAGTAAACTTTGGTGTGGTCCAATAATCTCGAACACATCTAAACAAAGTTCACACATCATGCTAAATAGGTTATTAGAGTCGTACAAAAGCTTGTTTACTCCGTCAACCCCCCCCCCCCCCCCCCAACCCAACCCAACACACACACATGAACTATGCGGCGTGGTGCTAGAATGCGAGCTCTGGTTAGTATTACTCAAATATAATTTTTGTATTGTTCTTAGAGTGTGTTATGTAAGACTTTGGTTTTTTTTTCGCTACCACAACTCTAGTTCTTCATGTTGTTACATGCAGCGGCGAAGCTTGCCCTCGAAAACCGGGAGGGGGGGGGGGGGGCGAAAACATATATACCCAAAAATTTCTATAGAACTGGGGGGGGGGGAACGTATATACCAAAAAATTTCGATACGAAAACTACATATATAACACTACTGCGCGAAAAATTCGGGGGGTGGCCGCCACCTCCGGCCCCACTTATCCTGCACCCCTGGTTACATGATCATGAAGAGTTGGGATTAACTTCAAATTTATGTGGTTATGTGTGTGTTTTTTTTCCTTTGTGTATTCTACAATGATCTATCTGCTCGTTTAGTGTGCCACCAAATTCATTGTCTCCATTGCATCCACTCACCGTTGTTCATAAATATGCAACTTCTGTGCAAGTACACTGGACCTAACTATGTGGCCAACATTAGATTTTGTGACCGTTCCCATGTCACTAGCGTGTCTGCTAAGTTTTCCAAAGCACATAGTGTGCTTTCCTGAATTCACACACACATCAACTTACACACCTTCACGCATATTTACATACGGAGATACACACACACACACAATATATATATATATATGTATATATATATATATGTATGTAAGTATATAGAGAAAAAACCCTTTTAACTAAGAAAACTTAGAAACCTCAAAGCTCCCGAAATTTTTTATTTTGAAAAAAATCACAAATGTAATATACATTTTTTAAGGGTTTTGAGCAAAAAAAAATCAAAAAAGCGCCAAGTGGATATTTAAAAAAAATAAACAAGTTTTCAGCAACGGGACTGTAACATATGTTACACATGAATTTAACATATGTTACACAAAAACTTGTTTATTTTTTTTTTAAATCTGGTCGGCGCTTTTTTTATTTTTTTTTGCTCAAAACCCTTAAAACATGTATATTACATGTGTAATTTTTTTCAAAATAAAATATTTTTTGGGAGCTTTGAGTTTCCTATGTTTTCTCACCACAAGTGGATTTCTATATATCTTAGGTTTTCTCACCACAAGTGGGTTTTCTATATATTTTTTCCATAATATGTATATATATAATATATAAGTGTAAAATACAATCAGGGGCGGACCTACCCACACCCGCGGGTATGCGGCCGCACCCCTTGAAAAAATAATTTTTAGTGTTAATTTTCTGATAAAATCTTGACCGCACCCCTTGGAAAATTTCAATCGCCCTCATTAGAAAAAAAATCATATTTTTAATTTATAAAAAAATTGTAATAAACACTGATTTTTTTATAAAAATATAACCTGAACATTGATTTTTATAAAAATATAACATTGTTTATAAGTTTGTAACCCACTCATTAACCCAAGCCCACTTAACCCAACCCAACCAACAAAATTTGAACTATCTAAAATAACCCAACCATGGCATTATAACCTTGTGGCATCTTGGGGTGTGATAAATGATAAAGCTTAGGGTCATTAGGTCCTGGATTCAATTCCCACATGGGAGGCTTTCCCCGATTTATTGGGTTTCCCCTGAATTTGTGTATATGCATTATTGCCTAGTGGAGATAGATATGATCAGGTGGTTCCGCTGGTGGCGTGATGATAATTCAGTGGTCAGTTGTGATCCAAATTTACCGTTCAAAAAAATAAAATAAAATAAAATAACCTATCCCAAACCGCCCCTTCCTATTATGTTTCTCCCGCTCTCTCTCTCTCTCTCTCGTGACCTTGACTACCTATGCGATCCTCATCCCCAGCGACGCAATAGCCAACAACAACCATCCAACTCCAGTTTCTCACCGAAAATCGCAAATATCCGACCACCAAACCTACCTACTAGAATCTAAACAATACAAGGTACCTTCATTTTTAATGTTATATTGGTGTTTGTTGTTTATTAGAAAAAATAGAGTTCTAGAGATGATAAAAAAATATTTAAAATTTTATGTATTTTGATGTTTATTGGTTGTTCTAAACTTTAGTATGGTGATTTTATTGTTTATATGAGTTTTTGGTTGTTACAACTTACAAAGTAATCAACAATTAGTAGGGCTTGGAAAGTAAAAATGAAAATTATAAAGCGATAAACTTATGGAGTGATTCGTATGTTTAGTATTTTAGTGTTGTTTTATGAACTTATGGATCGATTTATATGTTTGGATAGATTTATAAATTGAAAAGTAACACTAAATGATATTTTGGATAAATTTCAAAAAATGAAAATTTGTGGGCGACATTTTAATTATGTTTGTAACGACGTTTGACGTGTTTTTGATGGTTATATAAATTTTAGCTTGATGTTCTTTTGTTTTACATGACCCGACTCGAACCGAAACGACCGGACCCGACCGATCCGACCCGATATGAACCGAATTTTTTTATATACCTAGGGGTCTATAAATCTTTAAAAGTATTCGCACCCCCATGAAAAAATTAATGGGTCCGCCACTGAATACATTATTGCTTAACGTAAGAGCGTACGCTATGAAATTATGCACGTTGCAAAATTCAAAACCCATTTGTTATACTTATGTAATGAAACATGTTATAATTATGTAATGAAGCATATTATGGTTTTCAACATGCTTGATTATGTTTTTCAACATGCGTGATTAAGGTTTTTCAAGATGCGTGATTAAGGTTTTGAGTTTTACAACGTGCGTAATTTCACAGCGTACGCTCGTACGTTAAGGAATATTGTATATTAACCGGGCCCCCTCTCTCTATGTATATAAGTCTACTCACTAGGGAACACTTGGAAAATCAGCAAAGAGGAAAAAAAATTCAGTTCATAATTTTTATGTTTAAGCATTTTTATATTAGAGCATTTTCAAATATAGTTTGCTAAGAAAGCTAAAAAGAATTAAAACAAATAATTGTTTCCTTTGAGCTGATATTAAAAGTCATATATGCTATTTCAGCTTTTGTCTAGACGGTAGAAACTTTTGACTCTCAAGGAGAAAATCGGAATTTAATTTCTTGCATGAGGTAAAGTTAGAAATCGCTAATACGATTTGTACAACCAGAAATATAACCGTATAAGTAACGTAACCTTAGCCATTCAATAAAAAAGGAAAAATTACCAAAGTAGCCATTGCATGCGTTGCCATGGCTTCCAACCTCTTTCGGTAAAGTGAACTAATCAGTCCTTTACAAAAAGGGTCATTTCCGCCTTTTTTGTCTCCACACGGAGAGGATCCGTGTTAGGATCATAAGGCGAATCTACTTGTCGCCCGGAGACCGACGTCCTCTACGGGATCAGGGCTTCGGTCTCGTTGAAAGCCCTCTCCACTCTTCCAATGCGTCCACCAATTAGAACTGGACACTTGTCTGACTTTCTCAAAACATGTGCAATTGAACAATTTGGCTCTGACACACACTTACATAATACTGTACCGCCTTTTCTCAAACACCTTCTCTCTCACACACACACTTGATCATCTTCTACATCTCTCCTTCATATCCACCACCAGAAACTTAACTCTGCAGATCAAGTTTCAAGAGAAGAAACGGACTGTTCAAGAAGGCAAACGAGCTCATAGTTTTGAGATTTGTCCCTGTCAATGAAACCGTACATAATATCTTCATTCAACACACACCAGATTCCAATTACATCAATCAAACGACACCGTTCGGCAGCCATGACGGAGAAATCCACCGAACACTTATTTCCGACGTCATCCTACCGGTGCCGGTACCACCTCCGATCAACATAATCAACTTCAAAAACTACACATCAACAACAGTTGGAGTAATCACGAAATAACCGAAGAAGAAGAAAATGACGACGTTCGCTACAGAACAAAGAGATTAATGTCGTCAATAACCGAAGGATATGACGAAGGTTACAGTAACAGTAGTGAGTTGTTTGGTTACGACGGTGATCGAAATGTTAACGACGTCGTTTACGTGGTGACGTACGTAATATCTTCATTCAAACTTCATTCAACACACACCTGATTGTTCAATTGCACATGTTTGTTTGGTTATGACGGTGTGTTGAATGAAGATACTATGTAAGTGTGTGTGTCAGAGCAAAGTGTTCAATTCCACATGTTTTGAGAAGTTTGGAACTCATGAGTTTGGCACAGAATTTGAGTTGGAACTCATCTGATGCGTCGCTACAGTAAGTAAAAAAGTCAGACATGTGTCAAGTTCTAATTGGTGAACGCATCGGAAGAGTGAAGAGGACTTCCAACATGCATAGAATAACTACTTTGATAATTGACAAAGTCTTAGCTAGTTTGTTAATTTTCCCATAAAAAAACACGTATCTCATGGAACAGATAAGGCGTGAGACAAAATCCAATCATAAGGGGTTGGTTTGACAAAGACAACACTTTATGAAGTTTGACTTTTGTGGTCGGCTAAATCCTCCTTTTTTTTATTTTCTTTGAGCGCCGAAATCGTGACGACATCAATTAAAAAACGGGTATTGTTCGGCTGGTTATAGGCCAAAACGACAAGATCCTTCATGTCGGCATCCCTCAAATAAAACAAATTCGTATAAACCAAAATAACTACTAGAATTCCTTATGCGTTCTCGTATTGGTAATGCAAATATACAAAAGAAAATAAATTTTCGTTTTGCTTTCTGTTTTTAACACTTTTAACTCTTTTAAGTTTTATCTTAATTATTTAAAAATAGCCATTTTATTTCGTGAAGTTTCATTTTATTACCAGTTTGCTCCTCTACTCTAACTTAGTTAAAAAATTTAGTTAAAAGAAAAGGTATTTCAGTAAATTAACATGTAATTAAAAGGCTATTTAGTAATTTATATATAATGATTTAGTAATTTATTAAGAATTCAAAATTCATTTTTGTTTTTTGTCTTCATATGTAGTCTTGATTTTGTATAACAAAGATAATTATATGCATAGCCCTTTAAATCCTTAAACACCAAACACATCCATGAACATCAACCACCTCCATCCACACCAGCCGCCACCACCAGCCACAATCACCAACAACCACCACCAGCCGCCACCAACTACCACAATCACCAACACCAACCCACAAGCCCGTCACCAACCACCACCACCACCACTAACCTCACCAAACAACTACCACTAACCACCTTCACCGTCACCAACACCAACACCAACAAAATCGGAATTGAGCATACACTAGCCCCTTTTTTATCAGATCTGAGAAGACCCAATAGTGTATTAACTTGGACGGCGAGATCTGAAACCTCCGGCCATGAGATTTGCAACTTCGGCCGGCAGCGGCGGCGGTGCGGGTTGTGATGGTGATGGAGATGATAGTGGCAGGTGGTGGTTGAGGGTGGTGATAGAGAAGGTAGAGAGAGAGAGACGGGTGAGAGAGTGTGTGGACTGGGCGGGGGTGGTCGCTGATGGTGGTGATGGTGATGATGGCGGCGGTTGGTTGTTGTGATGGTGCCCGCAGGTGGTGGTTGTGGTGGTGGCCATGGATTTCTTTTGAAGCTTCAACAAGATGCAGGTTATGTTTTGTTTTGTTTGAGTCTTCAACAAGATGGCAGGTTATGAAAAGTTAGGGTTATAAAATGAAGGGTATAAAATATATTGGAAGGAAAAGATTGAAATGCCCCTCATGTGAGGGGCAAGTGACTAATATTTAACGACTAAAACGGATGCCGTTTGGGACGGGGAGCAAATTGGTGAAATGTTAGTAACATCAAGGAGTAAAATGGCTATTTTTAAACGATTGGGGTAAAACCGTTAAAGTGGTCAAACCACACGGAGCAAAACGAAAGTTTACTCAAAGAAAAATATATAAATGTTTTGTATCGAAACAAATGGCATGACATGAATACCAATGCTGGTAACGATGATGTGCAGTTGATATTGATTGTACTCGATATAGTATGGTATGCTACAGTATTAGTATAACACCAGTAGTTGTATGATACGGTATGGTACAGTATTAGTGTAACACTGATAGTGGTACGATATGGTACAATACAAGTATTCGGTATAACTTATGTTTAAAAAAAACTATTTTGAACACAAGAAAGTTAAACTTACGTAGCTATGCATTTGGATTTTTATTTAAAAGTGAACCAACACAAGTTATTAGAGAAAAATCAAACGAAACGGTTAAATAAATTATTATTATTCAAAATAAAATTCTAAATGAATTATTCAAAGTAAAATTCTAAATGACATGGGCAAGATAGCCTTTTCGTTTTGGAATCATGGATTTTGATAATCCTAACTATTAGATGTTAGTCAGCAACGGTCACAACTTCAAAAAATAACCAGTGAAGGTCTCACATTTTCACATATTGTAAACCAATGGACTTTTACTAAACCTAAAAGGATAAAGGGACAAAAAAAGAATTAAGGTTCTATTAGTTAATGTCAATTGGTTACAATATGTGGAACGACTATTGGTTATTTTTTAAGTTAGGACCGTTGTCGGCCAACAACGAATAGTTAGAATTATTAAAATCCATTATTCCTTTCTTTTTTATGGTAGTATACTACTTAAATATAGAAAAGGTCGATTTTAATATTTCAAACAATTGTTCATTGTCCGATAATAGATTAAACGATTATTATAATTCATATTTATGGTGTAGCTAATGATACTATCAACTTTCATTATTAGTGGTGAAGCTTGAGATTTTTCGACCGGTGGAAAGTCAACGGACCTAAAAGTTTCTATAAAACTAGCGGGTCGAAAACTATATACCCAAAAATTTCTATACGAAAACTACACACTCTCCACTACTGAGCGAAAAGTTCGAAGGATCGACCGTCCCCTCCCGCCACTTAAAAGCTTCGCCCATGATCATTATCCTCAAGGGCAATGAGAAAATAATTTTGTTTGCCCATAACAAACTATTGACTAATTATATCTCGACAAAAATATTGTAAATTGTTTCTAAATGACATATATGAAAGATGCATACATAGTTACATTTTGTGTTAAGAGTGTGATTGCTATTTGTAACGAAACTAAAAGTTAAAAGTATTATTGGTTATATTTTTATTAAGGATTATTATACTTTAGTATCAAAATATTAAGTAAACATAACCTAACGTAGTTTATGTTATAGTTGACCGTCCACTTCCCATCATATTTTCATACCTAACAATTTACCTTGTAATTGTTCAAAAATTATTATTAGGTTGTTCAGAATATCTATGATGGTTAGTTTTCTCATTTACTTATTTGTAACATCTTTATGCAAGAATTCTATTGGAAATACTCATTTCACGTCATATGCCTGTCCCTCTTGCCTAATTTTAGTCTAAATAATTGTAATTCTATGGAAGCTCCAATATAAGTTTTAAAGTATAAATTAACGATCTTAAACGGGTTATGTTTGTAAGTTCATGAGTCGAAGTTGAACACAACACGAGCACAAAAATTGAGTGAGGCACGTTAACCTGAACACTACGTTTATACTCACAGATTGACCTGTATATGATCCCTTTAACCTAAAGTTATTATTTTTTTAATTCTTTACATATTAATACATTAAGGTTACAAAATTACAATAAAAAATACATGAGAAAAAATAAATTATAAGGTTATGTGGTGTGATCATGACCTAAATGACCACCAGTACCACCCTTCATGTTAGCGCTATGTCACCCCACTCTCATCCACCAACCTAATTCACCACCCTATATGGCAGTAGCCCTAGCCCAAAAAGTCAGGGGTGTCTAATTTTTTTTTAGATCAGGGGTATCATTTGTATAAAAAAAATAAAAATTTACACTAGGTAAACGGAGTTGAAGGCTTATTTTTACACTATGGAGACGAAGTTAAGAGGTAGTCTGGGCAACCCCTCCTCATACACTGGCTCCACCCTTGCTATATGACGTGGTTATGACCCAAACCACCATAACCACCCTCCACTTTATAGTTTTTAATTTTTTTTTTGGTCCAAACCAAAACATCAAAATCATCAAATATTGGCTCGTGGTGCCATGGATTAAACCACACCAACCACGGGGGTTCAACAAGAAGAGCAGTGTACCACGAGAACTATGTTGAGTATGTTCCTAGTGACAATTTATGAACCAATCCATCACCCCATAGCCTAATTAACACAATTAACAAGATAGATTTCTGAATCATGATACTATAATTAAACTAAAAATCTGTATTTTTTCTCTCTTTTAGTTAAATAATATATTTTTATACTTTTATCATTATTTTCTCTCTTTTCTCCACTCACAACCACTTACAAAAAATATTAAAAATTAATAAGATTAAATAGAGTTTCAGTAAATATAGTAAATAAAGATAAACAACAACATTTTCTATTTCTCCGCTTAACTATTTTTTTAATGATGTTAATGCTAAAAGTCATGGCTTTGAAATCTGTAATAGAACCTGGTTGTTTGAATACAATACAAACTGACAAAAAAGATTCCGGTTCTTTATTTTAGAGTCATCCTATTTGGACACCCAAATTTCTTATTTTGACACCTTTTCATGCGGGTCGCATAGGCCCATGCGCCCCCGCATGGGGTTAGGGTTTCCCGACAAAGGCAGCAGACTGACATGTCTGCGTGGAAACACGCGAACCTCGTATCCATGCGCCCCGCAGAGGCCCATGCGGGTCGCATAGGACCACTCAATGCGCCCCGCGATGGCCTCTACGGGGCGCATGGACCCTGCAGAAAGGCTATAAGACCATACATTATCGTTGGTTGTCGTATGAGATTTCCAATTCCATAATAAACCTTTCAAATCACAATCACGTATATTTACAGTATGTCGTGGTTTTTCGGAATATTCGGTGAGGATTCTAACGATAGTGTTGTTCCAGTCTCATACGAGACCGCCATTTCTGATTCTTACGAATCTTTGTTTCAGCTCAACCATTACGAGGAAGTTGTCAACCGCGTCCCTTCTCATGTCGACATTCCGCCACTTCCAGACCCGAACTACTCACCACACAGTTATTCCGGAGGTTATTCTGGATACAACTACGGAGGTGATAATTCGTATGCAAAGGGTAATTTTCATCACGAATATGAAGAGGAAGAAATCAAAATGGAAGATGAGGAGGAAAAAATACATCCTATCATAGTTTTCTATGCAACTAATCAGGGTTTTGCCTCCCGTGAAGAGATGGAGGATTGGGTAGATAGGAGGGCTCGTAATCACGGCTGCATGGTTAAGTGTGGAAGATCGAAGAAAAAACATGGTGAATTCGTGAGGGTGTGGATACATTGTATCCTTAGTGGTGATCGTAAGAGTGTAGCCACTGTTCGAAAAATCGATAGCAAAAAAACTCGTTGCCCTTTTGAACTGATAGGGTTCTATGATGAAATGCTTAACGTTTGGCGGCTACAGGTTAAGAACGAGTCACACAACCACTATCCTCTTGAAACTTTAGAGGGGCACGCGTATGCTAGAAGACTTTCTGAGTAGGAATACAGATTAGTGGAGCAGCTGGCCGAGCAAGACATTCCCACACGTAACATCTGGGCAACATTAAGGAATCAGAACCCTAATAATAAGAGCATTTCAAAACGTTTCACTTATGAAACTCGGAGGATCCATCCACAAACAATCTTGAAGATATTTTCTTTGTCCATGAGCATTCCGACCAAATGTGGCGTGCATTCCCGCATGTCTCATTATTGATACTACCTACAATACCAACCTCTACAATCTTCCATTCATTCAGGTTGTTGGTATGACTTCTACAAACATGTCATTTTCAGTCGCACATGCTTTCGTATCTAAAGAGAACTGTGAAACGTATGTGTGGGTTTTAGAACAGATCAGGTCAATGTTGCAAGAGGGTATGGAGCCCCGGGTCATTGTAACAGACAGAGAACTAGCGTTGATCAGGTCAACAATCGCAACACGTTGGTTAAACTAGCGGGTTTTGTCGACCGGAAAGTTACGAAACAACGTATGTTAACTTTGATGAGTTTTGAAGAAAGTAACAGAAAAGTCATGAACCATCACAAAAAAATGTCCAATGTTCAAATTCCTGCTTAAAAAGGTTTCCATTTTTGCTCTTGAAAAAATATACACAGAGCTAGAAGAACGGACGACATCAGTTATGCGAACATATGGTCGTACATGTGGTTGCCAACTTTTCACGAGTTGCGGTTTGCCATGTGCTTGTCGAACATTTTATACATGTGAAGTTGGAAGGACAGTATCCGATGCCTACTCCGAACTTTTTATGGGCCGGGATTCATCAAAATGCCGCTTCGGGCTGGTTGACAACGTACGACAACCGACTAGATATGTATCGTAGTCGACTAAACCCTGAAATAGATCTTAACGCTATCGATATACCCGAGTCCTCACATGAGACCTCACATGAACATTTGTAGATTTATTATGAACATTTACACTTATCAATTTTTAATGTAAATTAACAATCTAATTTTTAAAAAAAAAAAAACAACCAATGCGCCCGCAGAGGCCTATGCGCGGCGCATAGGATAGAGAAACACAAAAGCACACGGATCGCTGACGTGGCTCGGCCATGCGCCCCGCAGAGGCCCAAGAGCATCGCATGGGTTTGATACCCATGCACCCCGCAGATGCCTATACGGGTCGCGTAGTGTTCAAATAGAAAAAGTGGGTGTCCCAATAGACGGAGCCTTATTTTATCGGTCAGATTTTCTTTATGATCAATGAAGTCCGTGTTTACCTAGAAACTAACTAGATTTTCAAAGGGTATATGTTAAATACATTAAATAAAAATATATAAATATTAGCCCTTGTCTAGATTTATGAGCCTACTCAAGTTTGATAAATGAAGCTTGGACACAAACTTCCATATTTATCAAGCTTATCTTTTGGCTCTAACTCAGGTTAAAGCCCGTTTAAGCTAGATACAATTTGAGGTTTCAGTGAGTCAATCTCTAGTAGCTCATGAACGAACTGACTTGTTAACACCCCTAGTTTTTTAACAACACAAATAAAACCTGTTTCTTTACCTATTAACTGAGTTCTATTTCACAGAAACGGGACCTGTTTCTTATATATTTAAGAGGACACGAACCTGTATTTTGTAGTGTTAAGATAATGACATACGAAATCAATTGTCTATGGCTACGAGAACACATAAAACCCGTTCTGAATGTCATGTTTTATCAATAACACGTACAAAAATACAAACTCACGCAAAATCAACTGTGTATGGCCAACAAATAAAAATTATCCCCGATTTTAAAACTCATTTAATTTTTTTTTGGAACGACGTCTTTCTTGTATTAGGCTACCACACTCCCCAAATTGGAGAGTCTCGTTACCTCACTCCGGCCAGACTATGTTGTCTTAACCAGGCCTACGCTGGCTTCAGAGTTTGACTTGGGCATTCCCCCGAGAAACTATATCGCCGGCTGTCACTTGACAGTGGTTGTGCCACCACAAGAGCAAAGCTCACGGTGAGATAAAAACATGGGTGAGCTCAAGATAGAGCATAACATCTCTGTACAGAGGCTAGGCTCTATGTATCGTTGCCTTGTCGATTTGGTAAATCATATGCTTTAAAAAAGAAAATTCTTAAATTCAGTTCAAAACAAAATGACTGATTTAGGATTTTGATATAAATTAAAGTAGGAGTGTATTTTTCCTTAAAAAAAGTTATGTATAAATAAATGAATCGGATTTGAAGGAGTGAAGGGCATTGGTAATGGGTAGAGGTCGGCTGGTTTATTTTTTACTTTAATTATTAATTAGAAAAAATGAAGTTCTGATTTTCTGTTACAGCTGGAAAAGGGAAACGTGTAGCTCTAGAATAAATAAACATGCTATATATGAACAAATCCTTAATATATTATTATATTCATCTCTTGTTCGTGTCTGTGGTCGGCTCGGAATAAGGCGTGTTTTTGGATTGTGATGTCAAGGTATTTAGCTTGTTTAGCGAAGTTCGGTCTTTAGGTTTCTTGTGGTTCAAGCATAGACAGTATCCGATGCCTACTCCGAACTTTTTATGGGCCGGGATTCATCAAAATCCCGCTTCGGGCTGGTTGACAACGTACGACAACCGACTAGATATGTATCGTAGTCGACTAAACCCTAAAATAGATCTTAACGCTATCGATATACCCGAGTCCTCACATGAGACCTCACATGAACATTTGTAGATTTATTATTAACATTTACACTTATCAATTTTTAATGTAAATTAACAATCTAATTTTTAAATAAAAAATAAAAAAAAAACAACCAATGCGCCCCGCAGAGGCCTATGCGCGGCGCATGGGATAAAGAAACACAAAAGCACACGGATCGCTGACGTGGCTCGGCCATGCGCCCCATAGAGGCCCAAGAGCATCGCATGGGATTGATACCCATGCACCCCGCAGATGCCTATACGGGTCGCGTAGTGTTAAAATAGAAAAAGTGGGTGTCCCAATAGACGGAGCCTTATTTTATCGGTCAGATTTTCTTTATGATGAATGAAGTCCGGTTGTTTACCTGGAAACTAACTAGATTCTACTTTTTCTTTCTTTATTATTTATTTTTTTTCAAGGGGTATATATTAAATACATTAAATAAAAATATATAAATATTAGCCTTGTCTAGATTTATAAGCCTACTCAAGTTTGATAAATGAAGCTTGGACACAAACTTCCATATTTATCAAGCTTATCTTTTGGCTCTAACTGAGGTTAAAGCCCGTTTAAGCTAGATACAATTTGAGGTTTCAGTGAGTCAATCTCTAGTAGCTCATGAACGAACTGACTTGTTAACACCCCTAGCTTTTTAACAGCACAAATAAAACCTGTTTCTTTACCTATTAACTGAGTTCTATTTCACAGAAACAGGACCTGTTTCTTATATATTTAAGAGGACACGAACCTGTATTTTGTAGTGTTAAGATAATGACATACGAAATCAATTGTCTATGGTTACGAGAACACATAAAACCCGTTCTGAATGTCATGTTTTATCAATAACACGTACAAAAATACAAACTCACGCAAAATCAACTGTGTATGGCCAACAAATAAAAATTATCCCCGATTTTAAAACTCATTTAATTTTTTTTTGGAACGACGTCTTTCTTGTATTAGGCTACCACACTCCCCAAATTGGAGAGTCTCGTTACCTCACTCCGGCCAGACTATGTTGTCTTAACCAGGCCCACGCTGGCTTCAGAGTTTGACTTGGGCATTCCCCCGAGAAACTATATCGCCGGCTGTCACTTGACAGTGGTTGTGCCACCACAAGAGCAAAGCTCACGATGAGATAAAAACATGGGTGAGCTCAAGATAGAGCATAACATCTCTGTACAGAGGCTAGGCTCTATGTATCGTTGCCTTGTCGATTTGGTAAATCATATGCTTTAAAAAAGAAAATTCTTAAATTCAATTCAAAACAAAATGACTGATTTAGGATTTTGATATAAATTAAAGTAGGAGTGTATTTTTCCTTAAAAAAAGTTATGTATAAATAAATGAATCGGATTTGAAGGAGTGAAGGGCATTGGTAATGGGTAGAGGTCGGCTGGTTTATTTTTTACTTCAATTATTAATTAGAAAAAATGAAGTTCTGATTTTCTGTTACAGCTGGAAAAGGGAAACGTGTAGCTCTAGAATAAATAAACATGCTATATATGAACAAATCCTTAATATATTATTATATTCATCTCTTGTTCGTGTCTGTGGTCGGCTCGGAATAAGGCCGTGTTTTTGGATTGTGATGTCAAGGTATTAGCTTGTTTAGCGAAGTTCGGTCTTTAGGTTTCTTGTGGTTCAAGCATAGATCTAAGTGTAGTTCTATTTCTTGGTCGGATTGATGTAAATTTGTAAATATGTAAGGTGTGTTTGTGTTTGCCCCCCCCCCCCCCTCCCCCCCGTCTTCGGGTGTGGATCGTTTCTAATGAAGTTAGCTTTTCAAAAAAAAAAAAAACTCGAGAAGAATGTCAATAACTCATCTAATCTAAATACTAATAAAAGACTACAGTTAATGCCACATGGTAATTTCTCCTTCAACCTCACAATTATAATTATATTTTTATTTAAAAATATTTTATTATCCTTATCCTTATTATTATTAAATCTCTCAATTTTATCTACATTAATAGTTTAAATTATTAATATTATTATTTGTAACATACTTTATCTAATAATGTAAACCCATAAAAGATTAGTATAAATAAAATCATTTAATAAGATATATCCGTATTCACCTTATTATTTTTCACCAAAAACGAAGATTACCTTGATACAAGGAGCTTCTATATATTTGAAACTCTTTTATTGATCCATCTATAAATTAATTAATAAAAAATGTTAGAAAAAATAATTAATTATTAAAAGTTAATTTATTAGGGTCATTAATGTTAAAAAAGGGTAATTTTTAACTAATATTTGGAATCATTTACTAACTAATTTTTTTTATTATTATTGATTAGGATTTGATATAATTTGCATGGGTCTAATCTAGTTACTTTTATATAATTATTAAAATTCTATTTAACTTATTGATTTAATTTAATTTAAGATCAATCACATACATAAATGATTTCTTATTATTGTAGAAGATATTTACATAGCTCTTTGAGTTTGCATTTGATCAATGAGATAAATGAATGTTATGGGGTTTAGTATTTTTCATTATTAGCAATAACAAATACATAATTTAAAGTTATAAATAGTGGAATCCCTCGTATAATGCAATAGGAATTCAGCTTCTATTGGTATAAGTTTGATTTGTTACGATATCGGCAATCGGTATAACAACCTAAAGAAAAAACCAATGATTTAAAATCGTTAAACCTTAGAGTATAAAAATCTTGTGATATTTTTTTCTATTCCGTGCACAAAAAACAAAACATGATATTAAAGTGAAACTCTTTAATGAAATATGTGCTCTTGCTAATATTTAAAACTTAGGCGTACTATTTAATGAAATATGTGCTCTTGCTAATATTTAAAATTTAGACGTACTAGCAGATTCATCAAGTGTAGCTTTCGATTTCAATTATTCATAATTCAAGTTGTGTAAATTGTAAGTTTTAACTTATGTATTTATTGACAAATAACAATAATTATCTATGATATATTAATATATTAAATTGTATTAATTTATTTTATTTTTCTTTAACATTTAAAGAAGTTGACATTTTTCTGATTATGGATGGTATTAAGCATTTTTATGGTATTTATCATCTTTTACTTATGTGAGATATTTTTCTTTAGTTAACCCGTGTAATACACAGGGTACATAACTTAGTATAATAATATATTAAAACTCATTATCCTAGATCACCTCATAGCTTGAACACTTCACGTGAACGATTTTGCTTGTATGGATTATCTTATTCTAAAAGATTTTTTTACATACGTTAGAGCATGTGATGAGACAATCCGTACTTTCAAGTTCACACTGTTAATTTTCTCACTGTTAAATCTTCATGATTTATAGAACATTTGTTCATGCATTATGTCATACATGTATGGTTGCAAAATTCGCTAGGCGCTCTCTAGTCGGTCGACCATGGAGTTGAGAGTACTCGGCCTAGGTGGAGAGTACTCGGACATGTTAAATTATAAAGAAATTATTTTCGGAAATTAAGTATATGTCAAATAACATAAATTTACTAATATTTATAACAAAATACGTGAAAATTATATTAATTCTATAATATGACAGGTATAGAAATTATGTTTCATTATTTTTTTAAGTCAAACACGGCCCGAGTTGACCTACTAGATCCGATTTTTTCTGAGGTTGATCACGTTTGATCGATTCCGAGTAATTAGGCGGAGTTGAAGAAGTTGCCTCGGCAGCTGACCTTGTAGCGACTATTCGGGGAGTACTCGGCCTTGGAAACCTTGTTTTACAACCATACATACATGTAAATTATAACATACGAAACTAATACAAACTGATGGGACTAGTCTTGGACATGCATCAAAGTTAATTGGTTAACTTTATATACAAGTTTCAAGGTTTAGAAACTTGGGGGGACTAAATATATGAAATAACAAACTAGGAAAATTGTAACTTTCTATGTAAGTTTGTGATTTAGAAACTTGAGGGACTAAAGGTGTATTTATATATGAAAAAAAAAAAACAAAACAATCAATCCATCAATTCACTTCACTGGTTATCTTGGGAGTTGTTTCTACCTTATCTGGTATGGCAAGTGGGGATTATAAGAATTCTGATGATTCATATCAGTTTTGATGATTCAGTTACAGATTTCTGATGATTCAAGTTATCAGATTTCCGACGATTTGTTCTGATCAAATATGATGTTAATCATCAGATTGGTCATAATCTTCTTATCCATTCTTCTTTGTGACTATATGATCTTTCCTTGATGCCGACTTTCTCTTTTCTTATCCTTTGTCAAATTTCTTCCTTAGCTTTGACTGGTTAACTCTTTCATCATCAATTCCGATCAGTACAATCAAAGTTTCAATCATTTTTCTTCAACACTTACATATATAAGAAAAATATCCTAATACAAACATCGGTGTGCAACCTTCCACCGAGTACACGCTAATGCGTAACCTACCTGTACGTATCTGCCGATGCGTAACCCTTCAACACGCACCGGCCGATATTCAACTTATCAATACGCAAACGTCGATATCCGTCTTTTCAACTCAACCATGCATGGGTAATCCTCAACGAGACCGCACCCGCAAACTACCATCCGTGATGAAAAGACAAACACTCATCTAATCAAGAATTCCACCCGCTTACAAATGCACGCAGAAACAACACTTGATTATGGGGACTTCAAGGGATATGGTCACATATGCTACACAGGCCGGAACCGAGCCCTCGCATGCGTGGGACCATACCCACACTTAACAATAAAGACGTTAAGCTGATCTCCAGTGTTCCACTGCGGACTATCCCCGCAGATGCGAGACTAAACCAACACAGAGGAGACAACCGTACAAGTCGTAGTGGCCTGAAGCCGATCAGCGTCCATCACTCCCTGTACAAAAGGACATCCCACGATACACAACCGTGCAGGAGACAAAGGTACACCTAAAAGCGATGGCCAGCCAATCACGTGACACCAGTTCATCCTCCTCAATCCCCACTAACGGTTGAGGGCAGACGAGACAACAAGTACATCTGGGAAGTGACGTGTAGCTAATCACGATGCGCGATCGTACTCCCACCTTTGTGCATGCTATTTGTCATGTCAGAGGGGACCAAATGGATATTACTTGAACGCGACGTTCTTGGCCCATCAGCCGACTAGTTCATATCTTTCTCCAACCCTTCGGCTATAAATACAACCTCCTCCAAAGGTTTAAGAATCCGATTTCTCACTTTCTCACTCTAAATACACACTTGCTTCCTTTCTAGCTTGAAAGAACAATTACTTATTCTCATGCCGGAGCCTGTTAAGAGAGAAACCCCCTTCTCCTTTTAACGAGTAACGGTGTTTTATTTACAAGTCATCCAGGAAGGTTTCTAGCTTTCGTTGATCAAGAAGAGGATTAGAAGATAAGTCTTAGTCTTATCATCCGCGAATTTAAACAGGTGTTTCTTCAGTGATATCAATGCATATAATTATTGACATAATCATCTTCGATGGTTAACAAACTACACATAGGTAGTTGGTGTTAAAGATGAATGGTGGTTAACAAACTACGTGTAGGTAGTTGGTGACTACTTTGAATTATTACTTTTTAAAGTAGCTATTAACCATAGTCTTAAATGTTATGATTAATATTATTTTATAATCTAAGATATTTTTGATGATAACTATATATTTTTTATGCCAATATGCAGAATTTGTATATAGCTACACATAGAAAACTATATTGAAAAAGTAAATAAACAATACTAGGAAAATAACTAAAATGTCATATTACTATATATTTTCTATACTATACAAAACTAAGATGGGGGAATAGTGTCAGACACTGCTGCATCCTCTGTATATTTAGAATTGTTTTGCCCTCCAGTTTAGAATTACGTTTTTGACCCCTGCTCAAAATAAAATTACGCTTTTATCCCCAGCTAAAAATTACGATTTTGCCGTCGATTCATAATTATGATTTGGCTCTCATATCAAAATTACATTTTCGCCCCAGTTCAAAAGAAAAATATGTTTTTGCACCCAGCTTAAAATTATGATTTTACCATCTCCTCAAAAATAGATTTTCCCCGTTTAAAATATTATGATTTCGCCCGGCACTGTTCCCCCATTGGACCAAACAGTTTATTATTTTTTATACACTTTAAAATTACGGTTTTGCCCGCAGTTTAAAATTACGTTTTTGCCCCTTGCTCAAAATAAAATTATGCTTTTGTCCTCAGCTAAAAATTACGATTTTGCCTTCGATTCAAAATTACGACTTGGCCCTCAGCTCAAAAATTACGTTTTCGCCCCAATCCAAAAGAAAAATATGTTTTTACCCCCCAGTTTAAAATTACGATTTTGCCATCTCTTCAAAAATAGATTTTCCCCGTTTAGAAACTTATGATTTCGCCATCAGTTCAAAATTACGTTTTCGCCCCTGTTCAAAATAAAATTACGCTTTTGGCTCTAACTCAAAATTACAATTTTGCCCTCGGTTCAAAATAAAATTATGGTTTTTCCTCCAGCCTTACGATTGTGCCTTTAGTTCAAATTTCTGTTATTGTAATACCCCAAGTTCAAAATTACGAATTTGCCCCTGCGAAAATTTTCAATTTTGCCCCTGGTTCCAATTTACAGTATTGCCATCACTTTAGCTTTTGGCAAATTATGATTTTACCACAGTCAAAAAATAAAATTTTACCTTACTTAAAAATAACAGTATTGCCATTGTTTTAGTTTTTTTTGCAAAACTATAAAAATGTTTTATTTTAATTGGTTGACTCGATTTAATTGTTTTTCGTGTCAAGAAGCTGCCTAATACTCGCTTATTATTCGGCCATCGCCCGCAACGCGGGACGGGGCATCAACTATATACATATGAATCTTAAGTGACTATGAATAGTGAATTATACTTTTTAAAGTTTTTTAAACTTTTAATAATATTTATATATTATCTAATTTATTTTTTAGTAATAAATAGTAATTTATAATTTTTAAGTATTTGTTTTTTATTATTTATTAATCGTATTTTATTTATTATTCAATATGATATTTTAGTAATAAGTTGATTTTGTTAACTTTAAAAAAAATATACTTCTACGTCTAAGTTTATTTTTTATTTTTAAATTTCGGAGGCATTGGATCGGTATTGATAAGGTTCGTTACAATAGTGGTATAATAACAACTTGCATTTGTTAACTTAAAAAAAATCTAAATCCGTGTCTATGTTGTTTATTTTTTTAACAAGATTGGTTCAGATTGTCACGGTACATGTACCAATATTCATTTATCATCACATATATGGAGTTGTATAAATCAATTCTTTTCAAAATCGGAAACCATAAAATGAATACAGGTATTGATGTATATGGTCGGTAAGAATATGGTGTTAGTTTATTGAAAGAAAACATTGTATAAACAAAATCGGTACTGAACCAATGTTGTTCGTTTGGTTTCGGTCTGGTTTACTGCGGTAGCGATACGATATTCATTTTCAAACAAGAAACATACCAGTACTGACGTTGTTCGGTTAACACGGTATGGTAGCAATACGGCGTCAGTTTATCGAAAGCAAAAACAATAAAAATAAATATAGGTACTGATACACAAGTTGTTCAGTCGGTTTTAGTTAGGTTTGGTACGATAGTGGCACAATATTCATTTACAATAAAATTTATATCGCAATGTTGACAAAAGTAAACATAGAATGCAAAATAACCGAACCAATATCAACTAAACAACATCATATTCAATTTTATTATTTTCGATCTATGCAAGGTTTTCTCTTTTGATTACTATAGCGAGTGTCGGTACTGTAACGAAATGAAAAAAACGACCGAATTACCGCCGCGAAATGTGGAGGAAAACTCACTAGTTTATATGTTTTGACACGATGCCAAATTTTCAATCAGCCTTAACTACAGGTAAATGAAAACCCAATAAACAAAATAGAATAACAAAAAATCGAACTGTAAGGGGGTAGGGACGCTCCACTAGTGATGGAATTCCATCACTCACAACATCCAATCAAGTTCCGTCACGTCATCGATCTTTATTCCATCACTAGTGATGAATTTTAGTGGAAATGTCCATTACTCACCACAACCAACAATTTCCCTCACAACCCAACAAATCTTCACGCGTGATAGTGGCCACGCGTTGCGAAGTCGACGCATTATGAATGAAGGCGTGGCGGTGTTCCACGCTAATCTACGCGTGATGGATCAATCAGCACGTTGCGCCCCGGGGGGCCTAATAGCGAACCAACTAAAAAGTAAAAACCGATGGTTCAGTCATGACTTTTATAAACGAATTGTACGTTTCTATTTTATGTGTACATAGAAATATTCAAGATCATCGAAGAAAATCATCCATGTAAATGATATGTGTATTTCTTATTTTGTATATATAACATTATCTGTTAAAAAAATACAGTTTATCATAAACAGTATATTACTTTCTTCCTTCTGTTGCTTTATAATTAACAAGCTTGCTAAGAGATAGTTTTCATGTTTTATTGAAAATTACACCTTTGAAAACTTTTTTTTAACTTGTTCAGGTTCCATGATTTTCATATTGTAACATCTATAAGTATTAAAACTAATTGTTGTTAATTCTTCTGTTAAATTAGTGTAAAATAACTAAAATACCCTTATATAATTTATGTTAGTATTCAAGCTGTTATTTTCCTAAAAACCATAAGGATTTTCTATGTAATTAACTCTCAAAAATATAAAAACTCCATTATATTGCTAAAAAGATATTATAAAATATGCTACATCAAAATATTTAATGATCATATTCTGAAATTAATATACATACAATTATCAAACTATGAAGAAAAACATCATAGTGGGGACAACTGTTTAGTCTTTCTATATATTAATTTTTATGACTAATTTCAAAAAATATATTTGATAAATATAAAACGGATGCATATTATCTCACATATAATATACACACACTTTTTTATCTTTTATTATATTCGGACCTACTAATTTTTATTACGATTCTTGGTTTCGTTTAGTTGATATTATATTATATAAATATTATGTTATGTGTTATGTTATATTGTATTATATTGTGTTATATTATATCATGCCATATTACTTTATATTGTATATTATACTCTTTGTTTAGTTTAAGTAATATTACATTAAATTATATTATGTTATGTTATATCATGCGATGTTATGTTATATTACCTAAACAAAATATAACATAACACATAATATAATATTTATATAATATAATATCAACTAAACTAAATAAAGAGTCGTAATAAAAAAAATTAGGTCCGAATATAATAAAACATAAAAACAAATGTGTGTGTATATTATATTTGAGATAATCTACACGAGTTTTATATTTATCATATTTTCTTTTTGAAATTAGTTATATAAAAAAATAAAAAAAAGAATTAAATACACATATAGTTCTTGTGGTTTATTGAAAGAATACCTTTGAGTATTAATTTTTCTTTTTTGTAAAAGGTTCAGGTTTAATGGTTTTGATTTTGTAACATCTTTGAGTATTAAGCTACTGTCGTTTATCTATTTTTTAAATTGGCATAAAATAACTAAAATGCCCTTATAATATTTCTGTTAGTACTCAAACCTGTTAATTTCAATAAACCACAACGAGTATCTGTGTAATTAGCTCTAAAAATATAAAACTCATTATATTGTAAGAAAAATATTATACAATAGGCTACATAAATGTATTTAATAATTATATTCCTAAAATTAATATACATATAATTTACCCGTCTATCATAACGGAAAACAGTTAGTAAAGACAATATTTATTTTTTATATAACTAATTTCAAAAAGAAATATGATAATTTTTATATAACCAATTTAAAAAAGAAACACGATAAATATCAAACTCGTGCATATTATCTCAAATATGATATACACATGTATTTTTATCTTTTATTATATTCATAACCAGAAATTTTTATTACGATTCTTTATTTAGTTTGTTTAATATTATACTATATAAATATTATTTTATTTATTATGTGTTATGTTATTTTATATTATGTTTTGGTAATATACAATGTAATAGAATATGATGTAATGTATTATACAATGATATAGTATAACTTGACATCACATGATATAACGTAACATAATTTAATATAATGTATTATCATCTAAACTAAACGAAGAATATAATTATATAGTATAATATAACATGATATAATATAATAGTATGATATTATGATATAAACAAAATATATCTACATACTATAATACGATATCATGATATAACACAACATAAACATAATATAACATAATGTTATATATTTAATATTAATTATATTAAAAGAATCATAATAAAAAAATTAGGTTCGGATCGTACTTGAAAAGAATTCAAAATAACATTTTTTAATCAATTGTCTCCCAAAAAAGTTATGAACACTATATTTGATGATCCGATTTGATATATTCTCCCATTATTTTTGTACGGATGAGACAAATAACCTTGTGATTCTAATATATAATAATATATTTTATTTATTTACATATCATTTACGTTATGAAATATTAATTAATGGTTTCCGTGTAAAGTAAATATTCATATGTGATTTGATTTAGAAGTTAGCTTTACAGATATGTAAGATTTCCGTCTAAACTAAATATTCATATGTGATTTAACAAAGCATAAAAATTAAAAAGGGCCCCCTATATCTATATGTTCAATATATTTCCACACGTGTTTCTAATGCCAAAAACATTAACACGATACATTGCGGCTTGCATGAAAAACATGCGTTATTATGTGTTGTAACCTTCTCTACTTCACTTCACCATCTATATTATATCTATATATATCACCACCACACTCTTCCACCATCAACCACCACTTCACAACCATGTTTACCCTCTCTCTCATCCACTTTCTCTCTCTAGTTTTTGTTCTTTTTTACTTGTTCTATTTGCTTCAACTCTTGATAACCTCAGCCTCCACCAAAACCACCGAAAATGGCCATAAATCATATCCTTTCATCGGTTGTTTTATGTCGTTCCACCAGAACCGCCACCGCCTCATCCATTGGTTCACCGAGCTCTTAACAAACTCGCCATCGCAAACCATCGTCTTGGCTCGGTTTGGTGGCCGGAAGAACCAAATGGTCGTGACGGCCAACCCGAAAATATCGACACATTCTCAAAACAAGGTTCGAAAACTACCCGAAAGGGAAGCCCTTTACGGATCTCCTAGGTGACTTCCTTGGTATCGGGATATTTAACGTCGACGGGGACTTATGGAGCACACAACGTAAGTTAGCGAGCCATGAGTTTAGCGCGAAGTCATTGCGCGAGTTTGTAGTTAGTGTTCTTGAAGATGAAGTGACGAAAAGGCTTATTCCGTTGCTCGAAAACGCGGTTCGAGAGAATGAGGTGTGTGGACATGCAAGATGTCCTTAGGAGGTTGGCTTTTGATACCATTTGTAAAATATCACTCGGATGGGATCCGTGCTCTTTGGATTACACCCGAGCTGTCCCGCCGCTGGTAACAGCGTTTGATACTGCGGCAGGAGCTAGTGCCATGCGTGGCACTGCGTCAGCAAGTTGGGTGTGGAAGGTGAAAAGGTTGTTAAATGTAGGAAGGGAACGACAACTAAAAGAAGCCGTCAGGGTTGTTCACGGTGCAGTGGATGAGATCATCCGTGCACGCCGAGAACATATGACGGAAGCGATAACAAAAAAGATTTGTTATCACGGTTTATATCCTCGGGTCATAGTGATGACCTCATGAGGGACATGGTAATAAGTTTTCTAATGGCTGGAAGAGACACCACATCTGCAGCGATGACGTGGCTCTTTTGGCTATTGACACGTCACCCGAGTATAGAAAAATACATTTTAAAAGATGTCACATTTCATGAAAACAAGTTAACCTTTGAAGATTTGAAGAAAATGGACTATTTGAAAGCATGTTTATGCGAATCGATGCGGTTGTACCCGCCGGTGGTGTGGGACTCCAAGCACGCGGCAGAAGCGGATGTGTTGCCTGACGGGACCGCAGTGTACAAGGGGAATAGGGTGATGTACTTCCCATATGGTATGGGAAGGATGGAAACATTGTGGGGTAAAGATTGTTTGGAGTTTAGACCGGACCGGTGGTTTAGTGAACCGGGTGAGTTCAAAATGGAAAGCCCGTACAAGTTCCCGGTTTTTCAAGGCGGTCCGAGGGTTTGTTTGGGTAAAGAAATGGCGTTTACTCAGATGAAGTATGTGATGGCTTCGGTTCTATGCCGGTTCGAGCTTGAACCGGTTAGCTCGGAAGAACCGGTTTTTGTGCCATTGCTCACGGCTCACATGGATGGGGGGTTCAAAGTTAGAGTTCATAGCAGGAGTGGCTTTTGTGAACCATAAACAGATTCTTTAAAGTATAATTTATATATTTTAGTTTTATCCAATATATGTATTGGGTGTTAATGTATAATTTATAAATTTAAATACTAATATATGAGAAAGTTGTTTAGTTAGATAAAAAATACAAAAGTGAAGAAATAATGAAACACATGAAGAAATACTGACTCATGTTCACTGTTGCATGGATTGGCAATGAACATGCACACATCACCTTTGAAAAAGGACTAGTAAATAGAAAACATTTCAAAATAAGAATTGTTTTCATTTGAGATGAAACATAACATAACCTAAATGGTTATGTTAGTTAGGGAACCTAACTTACCGTAGGGGCTGACCCGTTGTATAACCACGGAGGTCAATCACCATTCGTAGTAAAAAAAGGGTACTTTATATGCTAAAAGTTTACATTTTCTCTTTCATTCGGTTAAATAGTATTTTTTACACAATTTTTATTCCTATATTCACAACCATTTTCAAAATATATCAAAAAAATTATAGAGGTTGAACAATGTCCTCTCAAATATTATACGATAAACAATAACATGTTCTCTTTTCTTCACTTAAAATTACTTTTTTATAATATAAAAACCTCTCTTACATAATTTGATGAAAGGACTATGAATGCTCTAAGTAATTTTAGGCCCGCTTTCCAACAAATTTTTATCAAAGTAAATTAAAAATCACAAATTTAAATTTGATTCGAAATCTATATTACAATAAGTTGTTAACTCGATTCAAAAATTCAATAACCAAATTCGAAATTGAAATTTGAGTTGATCATTGAACATCCCTAACTAGATATTGAGATATTAAGTTTAATATTATATTATATTATAATTTAATGAGTAAACTGTCATTTTGGTCCCTAGGTTTGCGTAGTTTTGCCACTTTAGTCCGAATCTCAAACTTTTTGCATCTGAGTCCCTGTAATTTCAGTTTTATTGCCATTTTAGTCCAAAAGTGATTTTTGTCTTCTAAATCATGCTATTTTGTCCTTTTCCTCAGGGGTAAAATGGTCATTTTAAGCAGAGTTTGAGGTTTATTTATATATATAATATATATTAACTCTTAAAATGACCATTTTATCCCTGAGAAAAAGGACAAAATATAGGATTTTAGAAATAGCAACAAAACTGAAACCACATGGACCCAGATGCAAAAAGTTTGAGATTCGAACTAAAGTGACAAAACTGCCAAACCTCAAGGACCAAAATCACAGTTTACTCTAATTTAATAAAACTTCAATTATTTGAGCGAAACGAATTTTGAGCCATAAACTATATGAACAAACCTACTATATCATCTCAATAAATTCAAATGTTTTGTTTTGTAAACCAAAAAAAAATCCAAATTAGTGGTTTCTAACTTCATATAATTAAAATAATCTATTTTATAATCGTATTTTCATTAGTATTTACTTTTAACTTCATTTAATTAAAAATAATCTATTTATAATCCGTATTTTCATTAGTATTTATATTATTTTATTAGAGTATGATTATGTCCGAGGAATTTTGGGAAAGTGGTCTACAACAGAAAAGGAAAACGTGTAGTTCTATAAAAGAAAATAGACTTGTTATATATCATTAGTTAATTAAATATATTATATTCTTTTACTTGGGAAAAGTGTTTCTAGTGTATATAATAATATCCAATAATAAATAAAATAGGCTTTCATGATTGAATGTTTTAAGTTTAAAGACTTTGTTTTAACGTGTCACGTGTGTTATCACTAACAAACAAATACTTTAACTTGTTAAATTATATATATTTATGATCACATCAATTCTAATCAACTTTCAAATTCATCTCTATTGTCAGATCATGCTCATATAAAATCTCAGTCGTTTAAACTCATAAAAATAACCGTTGTGGTGACGGTTCACGACGGTTGAGAGCAGTTATTAGTAGTTACCTTGATCCCTGTTTTGACTCCCCATGTTCATATTAGTTTCGAGCGGTTATTAGTAGTTACCTGGGTAGTGTTGTCAGTTGAGGAGAGTAATAAAAATTTTGAGTAGTTAATTTGAATTTGCAGTTCTTATCTCAATCACGTTCCTCCAATCGTTGCCGCCTAAAATTGTGGCTATAAACTCCCTTCCACCTCCCTTGGAACGATCCATCCCTAACGCACCCTCCTGCTTCTTCTCGGATCAAACCCTAGAATTCCCCACGTTGGTTCAGATGCAACAAATCCTCTTTTCTCTGCAGCCTCTAATAGGAACAATTTCATCTCCTACTGCCCCCACCAGATGTTACCGGAATTTGAATGGGATGGGAGAAGGAAATCATCATAGGAAGAAAAAGTAACGCATTGAATGGGATTTTTATGGTCTCTGGATGACATTTTAAATGATGACCGACCACTATAACCACAAGGTTTTTTTTATCAAATGTTTTTTGGGTACTTTTACTGCTACTTTATTTACAATCAGTTATTTAAAGGGTGAGAAACCCTAAAGTTTTCTGGAAACTAATGAAGAACTAGCATTAAAATATGTTGGCATGCAGGTACTCTCTTCCACTAACGACATCGGTGCTGGCTCTTTTGTCTAACATATATCGAATTTCCCCTTAATCTAGTTTCTGTCGTAGATCAGGTGTGGTTACGTAACAAACGATGGTTGAACTTTGCGTCTTCACTCTCGAATTATCATTGCCTTCATCCAGTTTCCGTTCCTAGATCAGTTACCACTACAAAATTATCTTGAAGCATTTTTTGGTTTATGTGTGTTTGTGATTTTGAGTTTAACCTAGACTTTTAATAGATGGGAGAAAGCTTATGATTTTGAGGGGTTTATATAGCATTTGTTAAGGCGAAAACAAGAACAGATCATTCTTACAAATTTTGGCGACTTTATTTCACATTTTCATAAAGACATGTAGCTTAAATGGTTAAGGCCATGTATGGTTATAAAGAATCAGATATTTTAAACCCATGTAGACATGTATTCAAATATCAAATGCTTAAGACATTTATCTTTTTCTTTGGGTTCATTTAGTAATGTTAACTTCCCATGTTAAGTGTCGTTGCTGTTGGTTTTTCCCGACCTACACACGATTCATAACTTTATTTCCATATTTAATTCTTAAAAGCTATGAATCAGTTTTAAAGAGAGGCTACATTCCGTGTTGGATTAAACCCTGAGAGTTGTCAGGTAATGTGTCATATAACATTTATTTTTATTTTTATAGTTTTATAGTTTTAGTTGTTTGTTGTGTTGTTACTCATGTATTCATGTAGATACTTCTGTTGCGCAGACAAGGATATTAGAGTTACATTTGGAAGTTTATGTGAATATGTTTCTATTTTATTTAGTTCATTGTTGGTTATTTCTTAGCAAGTTTATCTGTTTAGAGCATATCAATGGTAATTAAACTTTTTTTTATCAAGAAACCAAAGTTACTCAAAAATCAACATGAAGCTTAGTTAAGCGAATTGTGATCATAACATGAAGAGGACAAGGTATGTTTTGTTCAATTAATTTAGATTATAAAAAAATATTCTTTTTTCAGGCTACAAATCAAAATACTTGACATAACTCTTTCTTTCTATCTTCAATTTTGTGTAGGTAACGTTAACAACTTTCATTTTGGGGTCAACTTATTACATTTTAATATAGTTTTGATTTGTAAAACTAATCACAGCCTGTTCTATGTCTACATTTCTTTACTCTTATTGTAGTCATTCTAGGATTTGACCTATTTGACTAATTATTTGACTTGTATGAAGTAAAAATCACTTTTCATGATTAAAAGCTAATAGAGAACAAAATTTCAAGTCGAGAATTACGAATACTATGAGTCCTGCTTTCCATGACCCTATATCAGCCTTCTCCAACTCAATAAAAAAGAAATAGAGACTAAACTTTTTGGTTAGAGCTAGAAAGAGGGATGTAACGATGATGATGAAAATGGGGCAGTGGGGAGCCTTGAACTGGTGGCAGTTTGTGGGGATGAGTTAAAGCAGAAAAGGGAGAGACGAGTGAAGATTTTTTCGGTGGTACATATAGAAGTAAGAGGAAAACAAGCTTGATCTTGACCATGACTAATCAACGGTCATGAACCTGTTGCTGAACACTAATCGTGAATGTATTTTATGTTTTGTGGTTGTAAATTGTTGACTTTCGTTTTCCTTTTATAAGTTAAAAAATGGTGCTTTTGTTTGTCATATTGTTTAATTTTGTGCACACTTAATATATGTTAGCTTTGTTTGTCACGTTGTTCATATAGTACATCTACGTAACCCGTCTACCGGACGGGTATTAAACTAGTTAAATATGTAGGTAACAAAACTTGCATTTCCACCAAACTTGCACATTTCGTTTTAACGTGAGAGGTTTTTTTTTTCCTTGTATGGATTTAGTATCTTATCATAAAAAAATTTACTACACATGTCCCTAAACTAAATGGATTTAATACCTTATCATAAAAGATTTAACTACACATGTCCCTAAACTTATTTTGTATGGATAAACATTTACTTTTTTTTTCTATTATCTTTCTCGATGATAAACTTTTATAATTGGATTATACGAAAACAAAAAGAGAGCGATCAAGTTGATTATGGATCTAATAACTTTTGTAAATCCATCAAATTTTGATTAACATTGGGGAACGTAGAATTCTCAACAAATAATGTTTGTGTCGACAAAACATGTAAAATATATATATAATATATCTACTTTTTTGAGAAAAAGAAAATTAGTACGTAGTTTCCTACATTAATTTTTTTTATCATTATATATTTTTAACTTCTCATATAATATATAAATATAAATGCTAACAGATGACAAGGCTGTTTAGCTAGATAAGAAAAGGTACAAAATGAGGAAATAATGAAGATAAAAGAAGTAATTTTATGAATAAAACCATTAAACCAACACTACAGCAACCAGTCTCTTGTTCATTATCAGCAACCACCTTAATTTGTTAAACAGCTAAAAACTTGAGATTGCAAGATAAGTCCTTACAACATCAACATGGTTCATGTCGTACAAAAAAAATATGTTATTATGTGACTGCTCTACATAATTTGGATAAGTCTAAGACACTGTAAACTATTGATATAGATTTACTACAACACATTTAAAAAAAGTACGTTGATTTAAAATAAAATTGATTTAAATAGTGACTTATGTCGCATCCTGAAAAACACCACAAACGTAAAGCAACACTTTAGTTCCACAAAAGCATGTTTGACATCTCTTATATATAATACAAGAAAGGAAAGGAAAATCATAAACATTAATCACTAAAAAAATACAAATACAACATACATATGAGCAAAGGAACCAAACACCAGATAATACTTAACTGATTATCAGATAACATTTTTATCACATATCAAAACCATCCTCGTATGAGTATTCAATAACGAATTCATGAGAATAAGAAAACATGACTATGACTAAGAAAAATTTATTTTAAGAACGTCTAATGTCTTCAAATTGATGTGTCTCAATCATGTTTCGTTGAAACACGATCCTAGTCAAATCCGTAGACCTAAATATACTCTTGAAAAATAATAATACCAAATGAATAACGTATATACATTACGACAACTTAATGGCAAATGCATGAATTTGACTCAAGATGCATATAAGATCGACTTTCTTGAGATTGCTAATAAGTCCTTACAACATCAACATGCTCCATGTCGTAAAAAAAAGTGTATTATGTGATGTACATAATTTGAATGAGTTAAGACACTGACTTTTGATATATATATATATATATGTATTATATAATTATATACACACATACATACATACTTATAACTCTTAGACAGCGCATTTTAAATAAATTTGATTTAAATAGTGACTTGCGTCGCATCCTTCATGCAAAAACACTACAAACATAAAGCGATACTTTAGTTCCACAAAATCATGTGACAACGGTTATATATAATATAAGAAAAGAAAATCTTGAGACATTAATCACTTAAAAATACAAACACAATATACATATGAGCAAAGGAACCAAAGATAAGATAGTATTTAATTGATGTATCAGACATTATTATTATTACATATGAACCATCCTCATAAAAGCATTCAACAACAAATTCATGAGAAAATGAAAACAATTACTATGACTATAAGGGGGAAGGGATGGGCGGTAAACTTGATCGGCAAAGGGGTTTGCCGCGCGGCAACACCACCGTCGTTCCCCTTTGCCGATCGGCAAAACGTGATGTGTGGCAAAGCTTTGCCGATTCGGTGAAGCTGTATGTGAAGCTGTTTGGGCTTTTGTCTTGTTGCTGCTGCTGTATATTAAAAAAAACAATTTTCTAAACCAAATCTTGTTGCTGCTGCTGTATATTTAAAAAAAACAATTTTTCTAAACCAAAAATTGAATGGCACAAACAATTAAATGGAGTGTTAAGGATCTTATCTATAAATAATTCCTAAGTTTCTTCCCACACCAATGTGGGACAAAGTAACTTCTTTAAAAAAAAGTTTATTTAAACACACAATTTAAAAAAAAAAGTTTATCAATTCATCAAGTGTCTAACAATTGCCAACAATTTTGACCAAAAGTTTAAACACTTTAGGTGGATTGACGTGACACGCTCTGATTGGTTGATTTTGAAGTTTAAACACTTTAGGTGTTTAACCACTCCCTTCCCCCTAAGAAAATATATTTTAATAACGTCTAATATTCTAATCTGGTGTCTTAGGCATGTCTGGTTGAAACATAATCCTAGTCAAATCTATAGACATTAAAATAATCATTGGAAAAAATAATAATAACAAATGAATAACATGTGTTATCACACATTAATAATATTCACTAAATACATTATACATTATGACTTATTTGATGGCAAAGCATCAATTTGACTCGGGATGCATGTAAGATCGATTATCTTAAGATTGCAAGATAAGTTCTTATAATCAGGGGCGGACCTAGGTTATAGTCTAGGTGGGCAGGCGCTGTTGGGGAATTTGTAATAATCGGACGATCAGAGAGGCGTGTATCACTCTCAATCAAATTATTTCAGTGGTTCACCCGAATAATTCAATCGGATACAACTTGATTTTCGAGAATTAGAACACCAGTATGATGATTTGAATCCGTATGAACAGAGAAAGTGACCCAAAAAAAAAAACTGTTTGAATTTTGGGGATAATCTTGCAGATAACTGCCTCTGGCAGTTTTGTTTCAAATTTTTAATAGAAACTGCCAAAAAACTGCCTTCATTTTTTTGTCTAAAAATTAACGAAAAATTTTAATAAAAAATTTTCTCCAAGGCATTTTCACGAATAATTCAATCGGATACAACTCGACCCAGCCAGGGCTGCCCTTGACCGCAGGCTGCCCCTTGGACCCTGCTCCCAGGGGCGCTGACCCACAGACCCCCGCCAAGGGGCGTTGCCCCCTTTGGAATCCCCTATTCGGGGCTCCGCCCGAATACTTGGAATTATACAACTCGAACAAGTGTGCACTCCCGCACCTCCTAACTTGTTCGATATATATTATAATTCCCTTGATCACCAGGTTAATCCCCGATTACACTAAAATATCTAACATTCCTCCCCCATTTTAGCGTAATCATTGATCAACTTAAACAAAATCACAACAATCAAACTTATGCATAAATGAAATATCGTGACGATTTATTTCACATTAGTATATTACACATTCCAAATATTCGAATATAGGGGTGTCACTAAGGATTGAACCCTTTCTATTCAGTGAATAAACGAAAATAGTATACACACAAGTTTACATACTCTAATGTTCTTTCTTGACACTATTTTTACTAGTCCTGTGTCCCATCCTTCAATGAACATATCAAAGCCAAGTCCTAGCTTCTTGAAGCGGCTAAACTTCATGCTCATATAGGTAGCTCTTTATTCTCGCACCTGCATATGCAATTTTTCAAAGAGCTATTAAGAAGAAAACCTTCAACCTCCTTTAACTTGCAGGTCTGAACACATACCTTGGGATGATGCTACTAATGTGTTCCAATTTCTAGATGTTAAGCTTTCCACATTGAATTCAGCACCTAACGTCATATTAGGTGGGGAATTTGGTATCTTAACACGAGAAATCTCATGTGGACTTTAATCCCATCCCGACAGCCGCCTTGTGCACAAGATCTCTAAATAACTCTTTGGTTAAATGGTCGGCTAAATTTTAAGAAGAAAACCTTCAACCTCCTTTAACTTGCAGGTCTGAACACATACCTTGGGATGATGCTACTGATGTGTTCCAATTTCTAGATGTTAAGCTTTCCACATTGAATTCAGCACCTAACGTCATATTAGGTGGGAATTTGGTATCTTAACACGAGAAATCTCATGTGGACTTTAATCCCATCCCGACAGCCGCCTTGTGCACAAGACCTCTAAATAACTCTTTGGTTAAATGGTCGGCTAAATTATGTTGAGTTCTCACGAACTCCACCGATATCACCCCATGCATGATGAGCTCACGAATCATGCTGTGTCTAACACCTAAGTGTCTACACTTCCCATTATACACTTGGTTGTAGGCCTTAGCCAAGGTAGCAGCACTATCACATCTAATAGATATTGGTGATATGTGTTTAGGCCACAATGGAATCTCATATATCAAGTTTCTTAGCCACTCAGCTTCTTTGCCAGCTGCGACTAATGCTACAAACTCAGACTCCATTGTTGAATCATGCAAGTCTGTTTCTTAGATGCCCAAGATATGGCACCTCCTCCGAGCAGAAAGGTCCATCCTGTAACATCCGTAAAAAACCGGGTTAACCAAACCCGCTTCGTTTATTAACCGAACATCCAGTTAAAATTTTCGTTGCGTATTTAATGCTCAAATTAATTTTATACAATACATAATTAATAAACATTTTAGTATTTAAAAACTACAATTATTAAAGGTTAAAAATTTGTGCAAAAAAAATAATAACAAGCTGCCGGGTTTCGAACCCGGGTCAGCTAGTTCACCAAACAACCAACACACCACTCCGCCACATGCTTAGTTTGGAATAATACTAAAACAATTAATACTTAATATAAAACTCGAAACTCAAAACTAGCACGCCCAAATCCGCAGACGCCGGAAATTACGCGAATCCACGACTGTTTCTTTTGACTCCGGAATTAAGCAAGTATAACTGATGACTAACGTCAGTTATAACCGAAAACTCAATCAATTTCATTCATGGACCATAATTTCCGTTCGAAACCGAAAATCCAAACCGGTTGAAGAAGTTCTTACATACCCTGTGCGATCTTTCCTAGCTCGCTCACTTTTATCCAATCTACACTCTCAACTCTCACACTCTGTTCAAGTTCAACAAGCCCTTACCGCTAATCCCGTCAATCAAGAAGATCAAAATGTTGTCAACCCTCCCCCAATTACCACTAAATGCACCTTCAAGCATTTCAAATCCTGCGACCCTCCAAAATACGAAGGGACTGAAGGTGTCACCGCTCTCCTCATTTGGTTTATGGAAAACACTTTTCTAAATTGCGATTGCCCCGATGATCGCAAAGTGCGATATGCTACTGGTCGTTTACTTGGAATAGCACTTACATGGTGGAATACAGAGAAGGCCAAACGAGGTGTTGAAGATGCTATGACTTTGACTTGGGAAGGGTTGAAGGAAATCATGACAAGACGGTTTTGCCCAAGAAGCGAAATCAAGAAATTGGAGGATGAGTTCTATTCTTTGAAACAAAAGGAAGGCGACCACACCACATACAACAAGAGATTCCTGGAATTAAATCAAATGGTCCCCAACTTGTTCACTCCTCTTTACCGCTTGATCGAACACTACATTCGAGGTCTTCCTTCAAAAATTCAAGACCCTATAATAAGTACCACACCTGCAACTTTGGAAGCAGCCATGGAGTTAGCAACAGAGCTCACCGAAAACCGCATACGAAATAAGGACTTCAAGGAGGAGAAGAAGAAGGATAAAGCATCAACTGAAACCTCAAACTCCACCCAAACTGAATCCCCTTCTCAACCCATTTCTAAGAGAAAACGAGATGGGCAACTTTTCGCTGTCACCCAACGCAATCAACCAGCCTCACAAGCCGTACCCCTCCAAGCTATCCCAATCACTCAAGTAGCACCCAACTCAACTTACCCAAATAAGAAACCTTACCTAGGACCTCACCTCAATGTAACACCTGTTTTTATCACCATCCATCTACCTTACCTTGTCGACTATGTGCGAATTGTGGACGCTATGGTCATTTGAGCAAGGCTTGCCGCACCCCTCAAAACCAAACCTCACCCCCTACTCAAAACATGATCCAAACATATCAGCAACCCCAATACCCCATGTTCCCATATGTTCGAGCTTGTTTTAATTGTGGTGACCCTACCCACTTTAGAAACACGTGCCCTCGATTGGTTAACATCATAAACGCCCAAGTTCAAGCAAACCCAGTTAACCAAGCAAATCAAGAAAACCTAACCACTAGGCCACCAGCAAGAGGAAGAGTTTATAACATCAACTCCAATCCTGTTGAAGATAATAACGGCCCAAACGAACCACCCAACTAGTCTCCTACACCAAAAATCAAGATTCAACTCCAACCGCTTAGTTTTTATGTTTTTCTTTATGTTATCTCAATTTTCACGTATCTCAATTATAAATTGGAAATTTATCCAAGAATCTTAATGCGAATTACTATTTCAGTTTTGTTTTATACTCATTGATTTAACATTCATATCATCATACCTCACGATGTATCTCAGTCTCATTATTTAAAGAAGTTGGGTTGTGTCCCACTTCTACATAGACTAACCTCTCCATCATAACAAACGAGAGAGGTACTGTCATCATTCAAACATGTATACTATCAGAATTAAGACGCAAGCTTTGGTTGTTGTGTTTGTTTATGTTTTAGAGTCACATAGGACTAATCATAACTTACTGATAAAACCAATGAAAATTTGACAAGAATATGGTGGATACGCCGCTGGTACTTCCTATATATAAGTATTCTTGCCAAAGGATCAAAGGCATTGTCAGGCGGTTATGAGAAGTTCCATGTAGGATTTAGTAATGTCATGGTTGAAGTTTGTTTATACTCACTGATTTAGCATTCATACCATCTCATCATTCGAAGAAGTTGGATTGTGTCCCACTTCTACATAGACTAATCTCTTCATCATAACAAACGAGAGAGGTACTGTCAGCATTCAAACATGTATACTACCAGAATTAAGACTCAAGCTTTAGTTGTTGTGTTTGTTTATGTTCTAGAGTCACGTCATAGAATTAATCATAACTTACCAATGAAAATTTGACAAGAATATGGTGGATACGCCGCTGGTACTTCCTATATATAAGTATTCTTTCCAAAGGATCAGAGGCATTGTCAGGCGGTTATGAGAAGTTCCATGTAGGTTTTAGTGGTAGAAGTTTTGTTTTAGGGTATAACCTTATCTTTCCAAACGTATCAAAACTCATATGCATAAAATCATACTTAGTCAATCAACTCTGTGTATCCATGTTCCGTATTCATACACTTTAGGCAACAAAAAGCGATTCCTGTAGTAGGGTATTCAACCCTTACAAGGAACGTTACCGACTCAAACAAAATTTAAACTCTTACCCCCTTCTAGGTATGTAATTGTCAAATTAAAACACCATCCTTTTGAGTCAAACATGCCACTACTTAAATTTCGGGACGAAATTTATAAAAGTAGGGGATACTGTAACATCCGTAAAAAACCGGGTTAACCAAACCCGCTTCGTTTATTAACCGAACATCCAGTTAAAATTTTCGTTGCGTATTTAATGCTCAAATTAATTTTATACAATACATAATTAATAAACATTTTAGTATTTAAGAATTATAATTATTAAAGGTTAAAAAATTGTGCAAAAAAAATAATAACAAGCTGCCGGGTTTCGAACCCGGGTCAGCTAGTTCACCAAACAACCAACACACCACTCCGCCACACGCTTAGTTTGGAATAATACTGAAATAATTAATACTTACTATAAAACTCGAAACTCAAAACCAGCGCGCCCAAATCCGCAGACGCCGGAAATTACGTGAATCCACGACTGTTTCTTTTGACTCCGGAATTAAGCAAGTATAACTATTGACTAACGTCAGTTATAACCGAAAACTCAATCAATTTCATTCATGGACCATAATTTCCGTTCGAAACCGAAAATCCAAACCGGTTGAAGAAGTTCTTACATACCCTGTGCGATCTTTCCTAGCTCGCTCACTTTTATCCAATCTACACTCTCAACTCTCACACTCTGTTCAAAAGTTCTTGATCATCGGAGAACATCATACTCGCCGGAATTCTCTGCAAGTCGCCGGAAAACCGAACCCTTCCATCTCTGTTGCCTTATTTTATAAACAGAACATCTAGAGCTCATACCGAAGTCACCCACACTCACCTCAAACTATCTGAAGATCCTCTGCCGCAAGATACACGTCGCCGGAATAACCTGCTGTTACGGAATCTCGCCGGAGAAACAGGGGATCTCTGTTTGATACATCTTACACGTAATCTCTCTCATTTTTATTAATCTCATATGTAGTTAATTACAATTTACTAAAGAAATTGATGAATGTATCGAAACAGTCGGGATTGGTTTCTGGGTAAAGTTTACGAAGAAGATGAAGTTTTGGATTGTGTATATATATAATATAAATTGAGTTATATCTCGGGTTAGACACACAGTCCAGCGGTGGACTGTGTGCATTTGAAACATAGAGGTACCGAGTTCGATTCTGTCCTTGTTCCGATTCGTCACAATATTCAACCCTTTTTATAAAACCCAAATACGGAACCTTTCTGTTAGTATTTAAGTTTAATAAAAA